>CAJGYO010000004.1:45113201-45713201 GCA_904845875.1 Miscanthus lutarioriparius | reverse complement strand
AAGCCTGTTTGCCTCCCTCTAGACCTAGCCTAACTAGCTATGCCCTAGAATTAATGGAGATCTAAGGATGATTAGGGTTTCTATCATCTCAAATGACTTATCTATATCTCAGGAGGGGTGGCAGGGGTTGGTATATATAGGCTAGAGCGTCCAACATGAGCCCTTAGATCAAACCGACTTAAAGGACAATGTAGATGCAACCTAGGAGGTGGTGGAGAACCGATATTGCGACGCAGAGGCTGATAGTGGGCCCCAAGGGCTGGGCGGCCTGCAGGTGGGGCCGACCGGCCCCACCTAGCAGCCACTCGGGCTCCACCTCGGTGTGGAGTCCTCTCGAGTCTTCTAGAGTCTTCTGGTGTCCATTTCGCTATGGATAAACGTGATTAAATCTGACATGTAGGTCCACCTTGACGGTTTTCTAGATAAACCCTTCAGAAAATATAGATTCACCAAAACTCATGGAATTTATTAATTTAAACCCTTAGACCTTTGTTGGTGATTATATTTATGGTGTTATGCATGTTATATTGATGGTTCATAATGGTTGTTAACTACCGTCAACAAATGTGGAAGATGAAGTGAAGACATGCAATCCAAGATCATCGTCTCATCAAGCTCAACTTATCCTCATCTCATGGTCATGGTTAGCTCATGAGTGTAACACCCTAGTGTTAAGCATTTCATTTGGTATTTACATTTCATGAGCACAAGCATCATCCAAGCATTCATGAACATGAGCATAAGAAATTTCATCTCATTCTTATACCTTATCACTTGAAATGTTGATTTTATATATATGCTTATGCTTGTAATCATATGTGACCAATGTATGAAATGGTTGTGAGGTCATGAAAACACCTTAGACACATCTAGAATGACAATTGGAACAATGTTTATATTCATGACATAGACCAAATTTGCTTCTAAGTGTTGGTTTCATTTGAAATGCCATTTTCATGGTACTAGTTTGACTAAAGTTGAACAGTAGTTTAGATAGCTTGCATGGCTGTGACCTAAATAAAAGTTGTAGTTCTTGTCATGAGTAACAAACTTTATTTAAGGGTCATGAACTAATTCAGTGTCTAACTTAGTCAAATAGGGCTCACAAAAATCAACAAAATGTTGTTTTGAAACTTAGAAAATTTTGCTAAGTCATGTGCTGACTATAGTTCCAAAGTACTCTACTTTGGAGCTTTGTAGTTTGAAAACCATTAGGAATTAGGCCAAACTCCTTTAAGCATTTTTGTAGTACTCACTTAGCTCTACAAATTTGATTAAGGAAGTTTTCAAGAATTCACCATGGATTAGGAGTTATAGAGTCATGAAGTCATGCTGTCAGTCAGGTTCAGTGGAGTCTGAATCGGTGTTGCACGCGCGCGTCGTGGCCGACTGGCGCAGGCCACGCCTACCGTGTTTTGGCCATACGCCGGTGCTGGCCCCATCGATCAGGCCGACGTGGGCAACAAAGCAGCGCGACGCCGCTACCCTTCCTCACTCACCCTCATTCGCGCTGCTCTGCCTCGCTTCTCCTCTCTTTCGCCGCACCCAAGCGGAACCGAGCGCCATCACCATTGCCGCCGCACGCTCACCGAGCTCGCACACCACCACCATGGTGCCATTGTGTGATTGCTCGCACACACCGCTTGTCCATCACCTCCTTCACCTCACCTACCCGCCATTGCCTTAGCTCGAGCCAAGGCAAAGGCCTGCGGGCCGTTGCCGTCGCCGCCATGGTCACTAAGCGCCACCGAGCTCCGAGCTCATCATGGCCAGCCTTATCCACCACTCCTCCTACCTCTTTCTCCTTGGTTCCATCATCGCCTTAGGTCATAGATGCTCACGTCATCGTTTATTTAACCGCTACCGCCGCCATCACGCGGGAACGTGCAACACCGCCATGCGTGTCCACCATGGCTGCAAGCACGCACTCGCCGCCGCCAACTTCACCGTCCACCCTTAGCCTGCTCTGGTACCCGTTATCGTGTCGCCTAGAGGTGTAGCACCTTCCTCGATGATGGAGACCTACCTTTGTTCGCCGTCTCGTCAGAACGGTGGCACCACCGCCATACTCTGTGCGCCGCCGTGCCACCATGCACGTGGTCGGAGCTCACCGCCGCTTCACCGTGGCTCGATCCGCACCATAGAGCTTCGCTAGGGTTCATAGAAGTCATAGCTATGCTTGTTTGGTCACATCTTCGCGAGGTCACTCTGGTGATCCACCGGGCCAACCAAGGGTACCTATAGGTACGGAATAGGATGGGGAACACGTTG
Organism: Miscanthus lutarioriparius; assembly: GCA_904845875.1. Taxonomy (NCBI): domain Eukaryota; kingdom Viridiplantae; phylum Streptophyta; class Magnoliopsida; order Poales; family Poaceae; genus Miscanthus; species Miscanthus lutarioriparius. The sequence goes on along the minus strand of CAJGYO010000004.1, from coordinate 45,710,930 downwards.
GTGCCGACCTCGTCACGGTGACCTCGCCATCGGTGAGCTTTTCGCCAGTCAAACCGGTGCTCTGCTCTGTCTCTCTGTCACATGGGGCCGAGTTGACCATTGGGCCCAATCGTCAATCGCAGCGGGGTGTATACACCGGGTGCACCTAGCTATAGCGCCCGATTTGAAATTTGATTTTCTTTATTAATTTTTTCACAAATTTAGTAACAAATTTCAAAAATTTATAACTAGAGCTAGGAATATCCAAATGGGGTGAACCAAATTTTGTTAGATTCATCTTGAAGTGTAATATTTGATAAAAATATGAAATCTACTTTTTACAGTATTTTTCTAGGAGAATTAAATTAAGAAAGATATGTGCTTTTAAAATAGTTTCTATCTTGTAAATTGCATAACTTGAGCTAGGAAGGTGATAAAATTGTGATTCCAATTTTGCTGACCTTGTGTTCACATTCTATAACTAGGAAAAATATTAAAACTACACTAAACATACTTGTAATATGGTCTTCCTATTTAATCTTAATTAATTGATAGATTCTAGTGAAATTAATTTTGGTAAAAATACATAACATATGATCATACAAATTTTTACACAGTATTCTAATGCTAGGAGGAAAGTAATAAAAATATTAAATTTGTTGCTTGACACTTTTCACTATGCTAAACTATTTTTGCTAAAATAAGCATATGTAACTTGTCATTTTTGTAGAGGTAGCTATACTTATCCAAATCATATGAAATTTGTATAGTAGACTATTAGGGTCATTTGTTGGCTACTGTAAGTTTATCTAAATTTATTGAGCACTAAAAATATTTATCCTTTAAATCACCTTATTATATAAGGAAATTGATAAATGAATATAAATAAATTAGTTATGTTTAACCATGATATTTTCTGTGGTGCTTGTGATGCCTATGATCTGTGATGTTATTAGTTAGGCTTAGAAGTAATTGGTTGTATGCAACTAGTTAATTATTGCTTTGTAATTTGACTAGATGGCTGCATGTATAGTTTTTGTTGTGATGATAATTTCATGATAATAATGGTATTTTATAGAAAACTTGTTAATAACAAAGTTGTAGATAACTTACTTATCTACCTGGTATTAAATTTTTGTAGTCAGAGGTCTTATGGTTTAAGAATTATGGCTATTAGAAGTCTGCTGCTAGAAATGCTTGCTCTTTGGGCAAATCTGAAAGATTGAATTGTTTGACTTAGATAACTACTGAATCACATGAAGATGATTAAAATAAAGTTGTAGGAAATTTCATAAGATTTCCAAAAAGTCTAAAACCATATTATTTAGATGTGTATAACTCTAGTTATGATCAAAACAAGTAGCTGATGTCTTGTAGTCTAGAAAATGAGTTACATGAGTGTTTGTTTGAGTTACTAGAGAAGATATATGCACCTACTCAGTAAAAAAATGTAACTTGTTATCACCTTAAGGCAATGCTACCAAGAACACTTATGAGGATGTATTCATCACATCATATCATAGTATACATGCTATTATATATGCATCTATGATATCTTATTTCATGCTCATGCATATAGGATTGTCCGAGGGGATAACTCTTTTGGAGTTCAATGAAGAAGAAGAGGAGGAACAGTAGGAGACACCTCGAGCCATAGCTTGAGAAGGAGAGGAGCAAACTCTTGAGGACCTCCCTAAGTGCCCGATCATAGGCTAACCTCTTTCATCAAAGGAAAGCCCTAGAGCACCTTAGGAATGTGTTTCCCTTGTGTGTGCTTGGTTTGAGAGCCCTCTAACTCACTTGTGCTTGCAAGAGCGTGATCCAATTGCGGAGTGAGCGATTTCTAGTGTGTTGCATTGAGTGGTTGCATCGAGTGGCACTAGGTGATCTAGTTGCAAGTCGATGGTGCCTATTACTCTTGGAGGTTGCCACCTCCTAGATGGCTTGGTGGCGTGATCTTTGTCAAAGCACGCAAGGAAGCTTGTGTGGTGCTCTAGAGAAGATTGTGAGGGGTATTATGCTCACTCCGCGAGAGCTACGAAGAGCAACTCTAGTTGAGCAAGACGAGAAGGGCGACAAGTGGTCCAACTATGTCAAGTGCTAGAGCTTGTGGTAAGCACTCCATGTGGGAGAGTGTGACTTGCAGGTCACCACTAGCAAGAGGACCGGCGACAACCTTGGAGCTTGTCTCAATGGGGACTAGCATGTTGGCAAGCACGTGAACCTCGGGATAAAAATCACCGTGTCAACCTTGTCATCCCATTGGTTTGCATTCCCATCACACAAACTTGTATTTACTTTCATATATATTGTACTTGTGTAGTTGCTCTTATAATTAGTTAGCTTGTGTAGCTTGCTAGTTACCTTCTTGCTTGTGTAGCATAGAAGTAGCTCCCTTGCGTGACTAATTTAGTTTGAGTAACCTTGTTAGTCACATTGCTTAGTTTGTGTAGCTAAGTAATTTGCACTCTATAATTTGGCTTGTGTAGCCTTGTTTTTGAGCATTGCTAGTGAGCTTAGGTGGCTTTGTGCTTTTGCTTACTAGCATTTGTAGGAGCTCCCCCGTTGCTTGAAGTACTAGTTGTATAGGTTTGTGTGACCTTGCTACTAGAATTGATTAGGTGAGCTCTAGCTAGCCCGACACCTTTGTTGCCTAATTAGAATCTTTATAAGGTGCTTGTGAACTTAGTAGAGGGGTGTAGTCTTGGCTAGACCGTTAGTTTTAATTCTGCATTGATCTCGGTTAGCCAACATGTTTAATTTTAGAAAGAACTATTCACCCCCCTCTAGTCCGCCATCTTGACCCTACACATGGTATCGGAGCAAGGTCACTCATTTGTGGTCTTCACCGACCTGAGAGGATGGCAATTAGTGGGATATATGATTGTGACTCTCACGTTTTTATGGCACACACTTTGCATGGTGGAAACACCACATGATTGATCATTTTCATGCAAAGGGACCCAAGTTTTGATGGGTGGTTATGAATGGCATTTTTCATGTGCTAGATCATAAAAACCTAACCAAAGCTCAAAGGGTTTGCTTTGAACTTGATGCACATGCTTATTGCTTTATATTGGATGCTTTGAGTTTGGAGGCATTTTATAGGGTGGATTGCAAAGGAACCACACATGAGTTATGGGAGGCAATCAATCACCTCTATGGTGATTCCTCCACAAGTGATGATGGCAAAGTCAAGAAGGATGATCCTAAGGAGGAGGTGCATGAGTGTGTTGAGCATGACCACAATTTGGTGATTGTGGAAGATTGCTCCACCTCATGGTCAAGTGATGATGATGAAAGATCTACCACAAGTTCACTTAACAAGGTTGATGATGATGCCTCAAGTGATGCAAATGATGATGATACTCCATGCACACTTGATGGTGACAAGGATGGATCATGTTGGGATGACATTGCTACTACAAGCTCATCCACTACATCACATTGCTTCATGTCACAAGGTGACACCAAGGTATCTAATGCAAATGTGATTGATCTTGATTCATATGAGGAGCTTCTAGATAGATATGGTTGCATGATCAAAGCTTTAGAAAAAGAGATGGCTAAAACCAAAAATTGAAAATTGAAAACTCTTTTCTAAAGAACACATGTCAACAACAAAAACATCTACTTTATGTTACTACTTGTACACTTGAGGAGCTAAAATTGGCTCATGAGAAACTTAGTGTTACTCATGATAACTTGGTACAAGACTATGCTTTTCTCACTAATAAGCTTTCTAATGAAGAAATTAAAACTAGTGAGAGCTCATCACATGAGTCAAGTGAACAATTGAAACATATGACTAACTCTTGTAATGTAGGGAAGAAGCATGTATCCACCTCTTAAGATGATTTATTAGCTATGCCATGTTCTTCAAATATAGATGCTTGTTCTACTTCTATGTCTTGTGAAACTAACCTTTTGAAGGAGAACAATGAGCTTAACGAACAAGTGAAGAATTTGAGCAACAAGTTAGAGAGATGCTACAACTCTCAAGTCACCTTCAAGCATATGTTGAACAATAAAATAAGCTATGGTGACATGAGTGGCATTGGCTTCAACAAGAGCAAGATCAAGGGCAAGAGATAGGGCAAGAGAAGATATGAAAGAGAAATGAAGAAGCAAGAACAAGAGAAGCTCTCTCATTTCATGTGCTTCAAATGCCATGAAGTGGGACATCTTGCAAATGGTTGCCCCAACAAGGAAAGCTCAAGTTGAAGAAGGAAGAAGAGAGGCTAAAGCAAGTCAAGTGATTCAAGTGCCGCACATGGGGTCTTCTCACCTCTATGTGCCCAACCAAGCAAGTGGTGAAGCAACAAGAAGAGCCTCAATCAAAGCCACAAGTTAAGCAAGAAGAGAAGCCCCAAGTTGAAATCAAGATCAACCATAAAGATGGTGGTGATTTGATGATGAAGAGAAAGAAAACAAGAAGGGGTGGAAAGGCAAGAGAAAGAGCAATGTATCCAAAGATGAATCAAGACGCAAAGAAAGTGAGCAAGAACAAAGAAGAGAAGATAAAGGAAGTTGCTCACATCAAGTGCCATAGTTGTGACTTATTAGGCCACCTAGTTTCAGGTTGTCCAAACAAGCTTGAGAAGAAGGCTCAAGCAAATAAGAAGAAGCAAGGCAATGAGAAGCACCACATGAGCAAGGAAGAAAAGGCTCAATCAAAGAGGAAGTGCTACTCATGTTGGAAAAGGAGACACATGGCTAATTCATGTCCCCTAGGTAACACTCCTAAGCCTATTTCATTTGATGATGATTCCATGCTTAGGAATGATGGCAATGATACCTCATTGGTTGCAATTGCAAAACATCCCGCTACCCATACTAAGGTAATGCCTAAGTATATTGCTCCTAACTTGAGAGGACCCAAACTAGTTTGGGTACCATCAAAAGGTGGATGATTGTTTGTAGGTATCATTGGCATTGGAGGCTTGATTCAATAGAATTCATAATTGTTCATCACATGATTGAGTCAAGTTGTGAAGCTTAGTGCATATCCAAACCCAATGCCAAGTCAAAACAAGTGAAGTCCAAGTGCTATAACATACAAGTGCAAGATCAAAGTTGTGGTGACCTATTGGATTGTTTGATGGCTTGCATATATATATATATATATATATATATAAGTTGAAGCTTGCTAATTGTATGATTATGAGCTAACCAAGGTATATCTCTAGTTGATCTCATTCATTTGGGTGCATATGAGTTGGTTGAATTGGATAAATATGCATATGTTGCTTGCTATGAGATGATTGAATGGATTAATTGATTAGTAATCAAATTTAGATTGATTTGAGTTGGATAAATTCATAAGATAATTTTTACTAAGTGGATTGAATGGATTTATGTCTTGTGAAAGTATTCAAACAAGTTAGTTTCAAGTTTGATTCATATTTGATGAGGAATAGCTCAAGTATTGAAATCTGTCCATTATTGAAAATCTAAGCTAGCTGAGTTCAAGTCTGAGTTTGAGTGATCAAATCGATTTGGATTGGCTTAAAATTTGGCATGCATGCTCTAGACTTATGGTATAAGTTTCTATACAAATTTCAAGATAATTGGATAAGAATTGCTTTGGTTTTGGAGTGGATCTTGTCAACTATAGTGCAGCAGTTTTTAGCATGTAGCAGTGTGGGAAGATTTCAGAAATGACTAAGTACTGATCCTATCAAAGTACCCATGACCTCCACTGAGTGTCTTTCAACCTGAACAGAGCCAACCTAGGGACACCCTACCTCAGCGCCCAACACAGCGGAGTGTCTGTCAGTCAGGACGGAATGTCCGATAGTACACATAGAGTGTGAGATTGTTTAGCAAGTTTCCCCAAGAGGCCACCCATACTAGTTTGTGTCCTATAAACAAATATCGTGACAATCACTACTACAAATTGATTTATCATTATCGCCACTTTCATTGCCGTAGCGATAGAAGCGACATGGTGATACTAGCACCATCGGTTAGAACAATAGCGAGGCCTCCTAGGACTGAAGCCGCAATTCAGACTTCTACCACCGATGGGTTAACGATAGAAGCGAAGTGGTATTGGGGTTATATTTCCTCCATCGCATGAAAAGCTAGGCCAACTGGGATACGCATTTTGCCCGCCGGCCCTAAAGTAGCGTTTGGTCAACCAGTGGTAAATTCAGCGTGAGTGTTGAATTGCCTCAACTTCCAAGGCCGTCAAATCACCATTACTTCCATCACTTGAAGCCTAAGAGCCACATACCCACTTCTCTACATATACTTTAGGCCTGGTGCCCTCTGAAACGACCCCTCTTCTTCATCCATCATCCCCTTCTCTTCCAATCTACAAACAAAATGTCAGACAACCCCATCAAGTTTCCAAACAGCCCATCATCCAGTGAGGACAAATTGCCTTCCCACCACTCCTTCCAAGGAGAATGTCTCTTCCGATGATGGGAAGTCTAATTATAGTCCTCCATGGAGCTCTGAGAAGGAGGACCTAGAGGAGGAGGATGAGGATGAGGACGAGGACGACGCCGACACACACCGACGCCGAAGATGACTCCGACGACGACTCTGACTCTAACTTCGCCCCGCCTCCTCCCAAGCAAGTGAGACAAGCTGCGAGAGGATCATATATTTAGATTAAGTAGTTTATAATTAGTATAAGTAGTTTTAATAGTTTGGGTTAGTTATTATGCTTCGGACGAGTACAATCATATACTCGTCCAAATTGTATCTATATGTTAGATATATATAATCAATCAATGAAAAAAATTCTATTCACGCAGATTTGATCTCTTCAATGCCACCTTTTTTATATGCAATGCAAAGCAAGTTCTTTCCAATACTACTTCCAAATGCCAGTGCACAGATTTGATCTCTCGATGAATGTTTTTTAATATTTCTTTATATTTGTGAATGAAAAGGGAAAAAACTATCATGTATGGGCGTGGTTGTTTCCATGAGAATCTAAAAGTAGTTTAACCACTGACAATTGCCATATTATAACATTAGATTAGCATGGCAATGGTTGGCTTAATACACACACTGTTTAACTTATCTCGTGCCATCCGTTCTCACTGTCGATCAATCTAGACCATCCATTTGGCAACAAATCTAGAAGCGCTCGGCCCATTCCCAACTCCCCTCGGGTCCTATCGATGCCTTGGCGGCGGTTCAACCAACTAAAAATCTCAATATGAATTAGTTCTCCCCACCCATTGTTTCTTAATCTTCATTCTCTCCACCCGTTGCTTCATCTTCATTTTGACCCGTCACCTATACATGCCCTGCCTCGAGCACCTTGCATTGCCGTCATGGACAACGCCCATGAAGGTTAGATGGATTCGGTCACCCCCCTATTTGCATTTGGTTCTAATTGGTTTTGGGTTCTGTATCAATTTTGTTCATATTAGGAATTTTTCATTGCAACAGATGTCTTACTTCGGAAGAAGCCATTTCAATGTGAGCAACCTTGCGTTTTGGCCACTAAGGGTGGCACCAGGACCCTAGATGATGTTGTTTGCTACTTGAGGACAGAGCATTCACCCAGATCGACTGTTGATTGTTGAAGCCGTTGTTTGTCACCTTCTTGGACCACAAAATTTGACAAAAATCGTTCAAGACCCCGTTTGTAGAGAGATTTTTGTGCTTTATAGGACTAGATAGGAAGTAAACATACTTTATAGATACAATGTGTCCATGGACGGTGATGCTATCATCTTAGCTATGGTTCACTACCTTTGGCCTTTTGAGATCGAATCAACCAATTGAGTACCTTAACAACTGCCTACCCATCCGACATTAAGTCTTAGAATTTATGAAACTTTTATGTTAATGAAGTTTATATGTACTGATGAAACCTCTGGATTAGTATGTATGAGTACTGCATAATTGTCGAACTATTACTTTGGTTGAACTATCAAATGAATTAGTTGGTCTTGATTGTGGTCCACGTGTACGCCTCTATGTAAGCACAGAGGATCCAAAATAGGCCTTCTTGTACAAGCAGATAGTACACTGAACCGCTGGTGACACAGCGTTTCATCTTGGTGGGAATGCGAGGGTTTTGAAGGATGTTTTGGTGCCTTGGTGAGAGGCAAAAGCATAGACAAAAGACCTGGGCTGACCTATTCACTTAGAGCGTGCAACACTTTGAACCCTGACTGCTCCATGGCTGCATCTAGCTCCAACTGCTCCCAGTGGTCGGCACCATCCTAGGGTGCCATAGCGAGAAGAACACCGGCTTCCAATGGAGGAGGCTACAACGAGAGGCGGCCGCCCATCCCATGTTGTGTCGAGAACCACCCCAACGCATACCAGCCACCACTTTTGTGTCGCTGCGGCTTGAAGACGCCTCGATGGATTTCGTGGAGTGATGGAAACCTAGGACATCGATACCACAGATGCTGTAGGGTAAATAATGTAACTCGATTTCTTTCTTATTCATTCTGTTTTCGCAATGCAAATGCTGAAATCTCGGTGTACTTACGGTAATTTAGTTTTTTCGTAGCCTGACTTAGATTGCGGGTTCTTTAAGTGGCATGATCCCCCATATGGAAAATTTCTAAGGACTTTGATTTTGGATTTACGTAACAAGATTTGGGAGCTGAAGGCGGAGGCTAATGTTTCAACAAATGAAGAACATCTGCAGGAGGAGGAAGAGATTATGCCACAGATTGAAGAAATGGCCAGGGTTCCAACAAAGATGGTGGAAGATTTCATACCTTTGAGAAAGAAATGTGCTTCCTATTCTAGTTTCACCTATTTTGTACTTACCTTAGTTCTTGGTATGTTCATTGGCAAGTTGCTTACTTCACCGTAGTAGATCCAAGTATCAATTTATGTATCGGACTAAAATATGTCACTTTTGTACAACTATTGTTGAACTAAATGCAAGGTGATCAACCAGGTGTTCAATTTATTGAACTATAAATGATAGTAGATCCAAGTATCAATTGATGTGTCGACTGAAATTTGTCACTTTTGTACAACTATTGTGGAACTAAATGCAAGGTGATTAACCAAGTGTTCAATTTATTGAACTATAAATGATAGTAGATCCAAGTATCAATTGATGTGTTGGAGGCATCCTACTTCCCTAGACGCTGGCCCTAGTACAAGGGCAACCAAATTATTAAACTATATATACACTCTCCTATGGTCCTACCACACCTTCCTCCCATCCATTCCCCACTCTGCTCCCTTGCACTGCTTCACCCTGCTAGCGTCGGATGAAAGATAGCCTCTCGCATGCTCACTGCTCCTTCACCTCCAACCTCATTGGTGCACAAATCTTCAGTGCGTAGTCCCTATTTCTCTGCTCCATCTGTATCTAAGGTAACTGCACTGGATCTGCTCCTTCACCAGATTCTATATTCCTTTGTATTGCTCTCTCGTGCTCTCTGCTACTTCACCTCCAACCTAGCTAGAGTAATTTTGTTGGATCTACAGATGAAAATGCATCTTCTCATTCTAGAGTTTGTGGCCTTGTATACCCATGGAGTGCAGCTTGTGAGCCTTATTGTCCTCAGTATTGGTTCACCAAATAGTGCTTTGTGAACAAAGTCGATAAGCCAAATGAAAGTGTACCAATGGATGTGGACAGGGTTGTAGTGGTCAAGGCTCGGGATGACATGGAGATTGACACCGATCCCGTGGAGGTCGACAATGATTTGTAGGATCTTATGGAGATTCACAACGATCCCATGGAGGTCAACTAGGATTTGCATGGAGAATGATTAATTATGCAACCAATGATGTACATATGAAGGCCTTTTAACTTTTGCATGGTGTCGCCCTAATTAGTATCTGCATTTTAGTTTTCGGCATGCTTGTTAGCTTTGTAGTGTCCACCTACTTATTTGGTATGAATGTATGGAACTCAAGTTGGATTCCTTTCAATTCGAGAGTACTGGCATTGTGCTTTCCTTATGTTTTCTAAGTGCGCGTTTTGGTTTTCTTTCAATATAAATCTGTGTGCCTTATTATTCACCATCAAACTCAAGATGGCTTCCTTTCAATATGCGTACTGGAATTGTCCTTTTCTGAGTTTTCTAAGTGTGCAATTAAGATTGTGTTTCATAGTGTTCATCACCATATCATGCGGAGGTCTCCGGAGATAATCCGACCTAGCCACCGGTGATGGTACTGTGCATTCACCACCGCTTAGTTGCAAAATTTCCAATCCCATGTTTGAACCCTCCCGTGCGGAACTAATGAAAGTTTGATTCCTACATGCCATAAAAGTTATCGCAGAGAGCAAGCAACCCCTACTCCAACAACCACCCTAACCCCCCACCCCCACCGCCGCCCTCCCCCCAACACACACATAGCTTTTCTTTTCCTCATTGCCGTTGTTCGTCATTGCCACTCCTACTCATCAACACTGCTTAGCTCTTGCTCCGCACCGGTGCACATCGTCGGATTGCCCACACAGATCCATCGGCGAAAAAGCTACTGCTATCATCGGCGTTGCCACTCATGCTAACCACCACTAGATTCAAAGGCAAGTGTAATAAGGCCTTACTTGCATCGCCATCCCTTCTTCTTAAAACTCATCTCCTCACTAATGTTTATTGATGCAATTCCATGGCAGGGCGGCCTCATCCCTTCGGCTAGTGGTGTCCTTCTAGATGAAGGAGGCCCTGACCAGAGAAACATAGTGGACAGCCTCTCAGATGATGTGCTTGCCGACATCTTCTGCAACCTCCCTACCTGGTCCTTGTGCTATTGCAAGTGTGTCTATTGCTCCTATAATCGCATCATCTCTAACTCCTATCACCGTAAGAAGCTTTCACAGACTGTCATTGGCTTCTTCTATGATAGCTGGTGGAAGGGCAATCGCCACTTCACCCGCTTCACAGGTGAATGGCCCCGCTTGTCCTTCTTGCCTTTCCCCCTTCAAAAAGACCTAGTCTCAGATTGTTGCAGTGGCCTCGTCCTTTAATGGTGTGCTAGGCCTAATGGATTATGGCACTATGTTGTCTACAATCCAGCGACCCACAAATGGAATGTACTGCCGCATAGCATCCGTTCTATTGGTCAGGCTCTCTTAGGTTTTGACCCAATGTCCTCGCACTTCCCTATGATTAAATTTGTTGAGGTGTTGGGTATGTGTGTAGGTGTGGAGATCTACTCATCTAAAACTACAGCATGGATCTTTAAGGAATCTGAATGGGGCGAGGGTAGTATTGTTCTATGTTCAAAATTGAGAAGTGTTTTTCTTAATGGTTTTATGCACATGGTTGAGTACTCCATGATAGTTGTTGTGGATATGGAGGGAAAGACAAGGAGGAAAATTCATAAACCAGGTGGTGCTAAAATGTCCATCCATCAAGCTCAGGGTCACCTGTGTGTGTGCTGTGCTAATTTTTGCAATAGGTCTTAGCTTTTAGTGTGGATACTTGAAGACTATGGTACTAATAACTGGAGTTTGAAGCATGTTGTGGACATGGAGGAACTATTTGGACACATGAATATTAAAGTTGGTTCTGAGCTTTGTGATGAGGAGTATAGAGTGATTACAGTTCACCCAGAACGGAATATCATTTCCTTGTCGGGAAGGATAGAACATTGATTGTATATTACATGGACCGCAGAAAGGTTCATGTCACCCATACCCGTGTCATCCTCTTTTGTAGATCAAGAGGGTGTTTCCATATGAATAGGTCTTAGAGGGCATTTCCATATGAATAGGTCTTATTATCTTCCATATGTTTCCTTGTTCATGGAGTCATTAGCAGAGCAGTAAAGGTGCATTTCCTACATTTTGTCGTCATGACAGTATGTATAGGCGAATTTTGGCTTATTAATTAAAGGAATGGTATGTTCAATATTACTAATTCTACTGCTTTGTTCAGGTTGTGGATCTAGAGATGAATAAGAGAGGTTCCATGGTGCATTGGCTACCAATCCAAGGATGAACTAATTATATTCATTTTGCCTTGTAAGTAGGAGTGCCACATAGAAGGAGCACAACTATGTCGTTTCATTATGTAAGTCTATATACATCAATACCTTTAGTATGTTCTATGTACCGCTTGTGTTAGGACATCAGTTGAGAAAGATGTTATGGTAGCATCCATTGTTATTGTAAAAAGTACTCTTATTTGTGAACATGATTTATGGATGTAATGATTATATATATGTATGCTTTGTGTTCATGAAGCTATTAAGGGCTCAGCTGAATTAGTAACTATTGTGAAACTGGATGAAATTCTATCACCATCGGATGTAAGCTCCGTTCATTGTTTTTGTTATCACCACCGTCGCTATACGTATGATGCGGTAGGGATAAAAAGTATATCACCGCCGAATCCTTTACTAACCTAACACCGACTAAACGATCATCAAAGGTGGATCATGGTGCAAGGCAACAGTGACCATGACCTTTGTGCTAGCGGATCATACGCTGAAGCAACAGTGGTGTTAACTTCTACACAGGCGTCTCGGCCGTCGAACCAACAATGAACCCACACCGCTAACAGTCAGGTCGAAGTACAAGGCAATGGTGCTGGTGACCACTACACAGGCGGTTGATGTGCCCACACGATGGGTTTGATAGCCTCAACACAGGCGGACCATTTGCCAATGCAGCGGTGTTAGTGTATATCTGCAGCCGGGTCGTGCTCCAATGCAACGGAAGTACGGACCTAATCATGGACAGATCATAAGCCAATCGGTGGTGTTAGTGTACACCGTAGTTGGTCCCAGATGCCGACGGTAAAGGCTATGACCATCACTGTCGACAGCTTACCACCGAGGCCAAAATGCGGCTACGATGGGGGTTACGACGTGGCTGTGAAAGGTCCGAGTGTAGTAGTGAGTAGAGCAGTTAGATGCCTCTTCCCAGGTTCCAGTTGACAATCTATTCCTATCTATTCATACCCCTTCTCATCATTCTGAGCATTGGTGTATCTCTCTAATCAGATCTCTCTTGGTCTTTTTAGGAATCGACTCGAGTAAGGAATGTGTACAAGTCCTCGTTGTCGGCTTTGATGAGTTAGAATGGCAGCACAACCAGGCAGGCACCCCGCTACTATGAACCCTATTTTGGATACTTATGAAGTTCCATTATGAGTTATGCATTTCATATAGATTTGGATAGTACTCTTGTTCACTCTACACTTAGAGTCACTCATTAATCTAGTAGAAGCCTCTCATCTAAACAATGGGAATGGAAACGCTTAATTGCTTATTTCTTAGTTGCTTAGCAATGGTAGAAGTCGAGCATGAGAAGGGAACTCTTTCTCGCGTGTGTAGGATGCTACACTTGGATAATTACTTACTAAAAAACCAATGAGGGTACAACTTGACTTACTTTCCTAAATCTAGATAGGATTCACTTCACTTAAGGTTTTTAACTTGGATACAATTTTGGTAACTTCGCTCATGCGAGGGGTAGGTCATTGTGAGTGTGGGATCTCAAGCGACATAGCTCATGGAGTACTTAAGGACCATTTATTGGGATACGTGAGTCTGAGTAACCACCTGTACAGACCACATGTCGTGGATGTGGTTGACAAGCCAAGTAACTAATTGTGACCGGTTTATCCATGAAACTGGCAAGGGGATTGCACCGGTCGGGAATGTCCGGGACATTGACCGGACACTAGTTGAACCTTTCATGAGACACTTGGGCTGGATTAGGGAAAGGTTGGAGAACATGAGGCAACCCTTACTACCGGACCGATGTATGGTGGTTAGTCCCATTTTCCGTGTGGGTACAATTGTACACCTCTGTAGAATTTAAAAGCCTGAAGTCCTTCAGGACGGAACCATTTGGTTGTTCCTACTTTCTATACCCATGGTAGTGTTGTTGATGGATTATGAGCACCTTTGATCTATATATATGCTATACAAATACTTTCACTCTAGTGGTAGAACATAGCATGTCATACTTATAATAAATGCCATTGCTTTTCCGCAAATGTATAAATGCCTAATACTACCTTTTGCATCCACAAAATCTTGTATGTTGGAATTAAGTCCTGCAAGTACACAATGTACTTACAGTGCAGCCGTTAAGTTGTTTTACAGGTAGCAAGACATTATGTGTGTGTTCTCCAAGATAAGCTACGTATAATTCAATGTGTAGATGAGTGACAAGAGATGTAAACTAAAGTTAAGTTCGTAGTTGAGCTAGAAGCACTAGATTGTTTAGTAACTTTCATCATTCAAATTTATTTAAATAGTCAATGATGTTCCAATTACGAGTTGGAGGCCTATGTGTGTAACTGATTGAGTTGTTTGGTATGCCATGTTTCAGGTATGTGTGTGTAACTCAATGCAAAGGTCCTAAAGAAGAGTTGCTAAGTGCGCTTCTAGGGGCCTCGCGGTGGCAAGGTAGCGACAACCCCTTGCCCCACGTCTCCCCCGCCACAGAGGGATTCCTAGAACATGGGATCCTCCTCTCAAAAACATATGCATCCTATTTGGACCAGCCTCCTAAATAGGTCAGCTAGAGGATCCTAGACTCACTAGGGCAGAGTGCTGAAGGTCATGGCTGTGCACGGGTATAACGACCCGAGTTCGCTACAATATAGGCTCTCATTTTGGACAATTGAAAGAAAGCTACCTGCCAAACTCCTATGGAGATCCTTGGTGCTCTAAGCAAGATTGATTGTGGAAAGCTCATCAATTCACCCCGTAAGCATATCCAGATAACCATGGTTAGGCTAACAACCAAAGCGGTGGAGAACACTTACTTGGATTGGTAATCATCCTATTGACATCATCAACACCAACTCAACCTCAAGGATTATACTCAAATATGATATCATGTTCATCAACCCAAAGACACTCAAAGACTTAGTCAATTCAGCAAAGACAAAAATCTACCGGACAATCCGCCAGTCCTACCGGACTATCCGCCACATCACAGTTTAGTGAAGAGTAAGTGGGAAATGAGCTGTTTTCTATTTATAGAAGTTGGACCCACATGTCAGCACAAGTTTGGACATTTTATCAACTAAAGCCACACCCCTTCACCCACTCTCTCACCCACCCATTCATTTGCAACTCTCCCTCTCTCTCTCTCTCTCTACAACCCAAGAACAAGGATGTACCCTAGAACTAGAGAGAGAAAGGATTGGGGAAGGGATTGAAGAAGGAAAGGAAGACAAAGAAGAAGAAGAGAAGCACCAGCACCACCTCATGGACACCATCAACATCTTCAACCTTGTCCATGGTGAGCTTAAGAAGAGTAGCTCTCATTTCTTGGATTTTTCTCCAATTGCTTAATTTGTGGTTTTTGGTGAAAGCTTGAAGATTTCTTGCTAGTGGTGGTTCCATCATATGCAGAGTAAGTTCAAGAGACCTTCATCTAGCTCAATCACTTAATCATCCTATGATTATCTTTAATTCATCTTTTTGGAAATATTGCAAGAGGAAGCCCATGAGAAGCCAATCTCTCCTTGGATGAAGAAGCTTATATAAGAAGTTGGATCTTCAAGTTTTTGGCTATGGAAGCTCTCAAATCTCAGAGCTAAGGATTAAATCCCAATCTCAAAATTTATCTTCATATCCTCATATTTCTAGTTTAATCCTAAACTTATAGTTGCACTTAGTAAACCTAGATCAAAACCTAGCTATCTTGAGCCTAGTGAGCCACCTAAACTACCCTAGGATTGTTTTGCATATGCATAGATCGTAGCTCAACACATCTAGGCTTGAACCCAAGATCACCCATGAACATAGGTTCTATCAACCGTTTAGCGGAGCGTCCGCCAATATGATGGAGTGTCCACCAATCCTAGAAAACTACCTAGTAGAGACTTATCCTCTATCAACATGAGCTAGCGAGTGTCCGACGATACCACACGGAGTGTCTACCAAATTATAGAGTGAGAAACCCAAGTACCTAAGAAAACCAAGTTCCTAGCGGAGAGTCTATGACCTCTCATGGAGCATCCGCCGAATTATAAGCCCAGTCAGCTAGGAACCCAAAACCTCCTAGTTCTCACCGGAGCATCTGACATGGCTCAAATAGTCCACCAATGACTATAAACCCTAGAAATACCTAAGTCCCAAGCCATCAGAACATTCTTTGAAGCATCCGCCAAGTAACGGAGTGTCCATCACCTTTGACGGAGCATCCGCCAACCATAACAGAGTCAAATCAGAACCAAGTCACCTCGAAACCCAACCTGACGAAGAGTCCACCATGTATAGCGGAGCATTCGTTAGTTAACAAAAAGTGTGAGATTGTTTAGAGAACGTACCTAAGAGGTCAACAATACTAGATTGAGCTTAGTTGTAAATAGTGCAATAGTAGATCCATGTTAGATATCTCTTCCCAAGTTCCAAATCAAGTCTCAATCTTTATCTCATCATCGATTCTCTTCAATCTCGATCTTCGTTTCTTTCAGGAATCGTGTAGTCTGAGGAACGTGTATAGGTCATCATCGCCAGCTTTGAATTCGTTCGAACGGCATCACCAGGCAGGCACCCCACTATTATAAACCCTATTTTGGATGCTTATTGTGTTTCATTTCGACTCATACATGTCATGTAGATTTGGTTAATAAATTGATGATGTTTCATTAACATTAGAACTACTCATTAAGTAATTAGAGCCTTTCTTTAATACAATGGGATGGAAACGCTTAATTGCTTAGTAACATTAGAAGTCAAGTATGAGAAGGGAACTCAAGTTTGCATGTGTAGGATGCTACACTAAGATAATTAATCACTAAAATAAATGAGGGATACAACTTATCTACTTCCCTAATCTTGACTAAGGACTCACTTTAATTTGAATTATGAATTTGATAATCAACTTGGTAATTCTTGCTCGTGCGAGGGGTAGGTCACTATGATTGTGGAATCTCTAGTGACATAGCTCATGGAGCAGTTAAGGACCGAGCATTGGGATACGTGAGTCCGAGTAACCACCCATACAAACCACATGTCGCATATGGGGGTGGCAAGCTGAGTAACTAATTGCGATCGGTCTATCCGTGAAACTAGTAAGGTGGCACCGGTTATATGGTGGTAGCACTAACTGAGAACCAGTCTAACCTTTCAGGTGACATTTAGGCCAAATTAGGGAAAGGTTGGAGACGTGAGGCAGCCCTTACCCTCGCACATGGTTATGGTGGTTCATCCCGTCTTTGGTGTGGATACAGTTGTACACCTCTGTAGAGTTTTGAAAGCCGAAAGTCCCTTGGGACGAAAACCTTTGGTTGTTCCTACTTTCAATGCCCATGGTAGAGATGAAATTAATGAAGAGTAGGATCCTAGAGAGTGAACCACATAATCTTGTACACGGATACCTTATTATGGTTGTATATTAATAACTTCAGTAATTTGTCTTTAATCAATTTAAGTCTTTTGGGCATAATGTCGCGTGTTATCTGTCAGTTTGCCATTTGGGGTGTTTGGTGTCACTCAACCATTATAATGATCCTAAAGAGGAGCTACGGATGGCACTCTCCTAGGGGCCTCATAGTTGTGGCGATGACCCCCCTATTGACACCAAATTTTGGAATGGATATGTGAAGACCCGAGATTTTGGGGATTTGTTTCGAAAGCCGTAATATCTGCGGAATCGGCTAAATTGGATTGCCATTGGAATTGGCTGAGTAAAGATGACATCATCGTCAAGCCAAAGTCAGCCTCTGCCGATGTGGAGATAGCAATAATTAAAGCAAAGAAGACGTGTTGGACTTCATAGAAAGGGAGGATTGAAGTCCAAGCTATCTTAATTTAGGATGTTTTCTTATTTTCCAAGTTTGTAACCCGTCTTGTTCGTCCAGGACTCGTATTTAGGCCTTGGGTATAAATAATAAGCCCCGGCTATTGTAATAGGGACTAATCAATCAAACACAAACCCGCTCATTTACCTTTCAGCTTTCACGCCACCCTAGGAGTAGGAGTAACGTAGATCTTGGCGAGTTCTTCAAGCGAGTAGGGCTACATCGACTGATTGACCTCTGACTTTTTTGTGAGTACCATCACGACTTATATTATTATTTGTAAGGCTATATTAGCTGATTGATCTCTTGCAAATCGTAGTATAAATTAGTTATCGATCTATATTGTAGTTTGTAAGGCTGCATCAGTTGATTGATCTCTTACAGGCCGTAATATAAGATTTGTTATCAATTTGTATCATTAGTTACAAGGCTGCATCAGCTAATTGACCTCCTATAGTTACTGATATTTATCAAAGTTACCGATCTTGTATTAGATAGTTTACTGTTTAGTACAATATCACCAATTACCCGATCTAGATCAAAGATTCATTGGTTTTTATCATATTGATCTATCATCTTTTGTCTCACGCTTGTTCTCCATTTGACGATTAGATCTTGTTTATCGACTAATTTATCTTGATCTCGATCGAACATAGTAAATATTCGAAGTCGTTCTATTAAGAAGTAGATTTATTAGCTATCAATCTTTAGTCTATTCGTCCCACTATCAATGTTGCATCAACTGACTGACCTATTGGTAGTACAATAGATTGAATGTTGCTGGTTAGTAGATTTATCTATTAAGACAACATGACGACGTTCATTCACCATGTTTCTATTGGCTATTTAGCCGATAGCGTATGCCTTCACGCGTATAACGTGCTTTCATGATTCGGTTAAAATATAAGTAGATCTATAGATCGTTAATCTTCAATCTATTCGTCCCACTGTCAATGCTGCATCAACTGACGGCCTATTGATAGAACAATAGATTGAGTTTAATCGGTTTGTAGATTTATTTATACTCGATGGTTGAATGTTTGCATGTTATACGACAAAACAACTGGAATTGGCTATTTAGCCGATAGCCTACGCATTGTGAACATACTGGTTCTTTAAATGCTTATCTTGTTTTTATCTTGGTTAATGAGCTAGTAGAGTATCTAATCAATGTGAATGCTTCATTTATGATAATCTTTATTGTGCTCTCACATGATTCATGATCATCGACCGTTAGATCTACATAATTGGCATTTGATAATAGCTGAAAGCATTTACTTTTGATTATTTCATATCACGAACATGTCAGATATCGACTCTTTAGTAGATAGCCTTATCAGATCGGCTATTTAGCCACAAAATTAAAACTGTTTGGAGCAACATAGGCATGTTCCGCCTTAAATTACTGATCATTTTCTTTTTCTTGTCAATTACAGGGTCAAATTGACTGGCACGCCGAACGACTCAAAAACCAACTTGTCCCACGCTCGGAGTTAAGCAGATCTCCTAGGCTTATCATGTGTTTGCACGGCGATCAAAATTTCCCTGTTGACACCCCCGCGACAAGACGGATATCGGAGTGGTGGTTGACTTACATGAACAATCCACTTGTAAAACCTCATATAACCCGAACGTTGTGTCATGTCAATTATTTAATATGATAACTTCTGTGCTTTAGCGATAACCTTATAAGTTAAAGTAATCCTCAACTCCTTAGTTAATCTAGCCTCTCATATCTTGACAATGGTGGAAATGCAAACTATTTTCAAGAAATTAGAAATAGGCTAACTTGATAGTGCCTAGATCATGGGAAAGAAATGTTATGAAGTCACCAATGTGAGGAATCAAAGTTCATATTTAGTTCTCCCTATGTATTAGGCATGTTATGCTATGAGAGTCAAAGAGAGCAATTCCATTTTCCTTATCTATCTAGTTCCTTAACAGCTGAATAGTGGGCAGATTCAGCAGTCACAAGTGCAACAGCTACCAAGAGGGCAGGTTTAGAATCCTTCGACACAACAGTTAATAGAAGGATAGGTTTAGGACCCTCCCGCACAACAACTAATAGGAGGACAGCCACCATTGCAGCAATCATGAGGCGCTCTTGTTACATAGATGGCTCAACCTCTGCCTGGATAGCTTCAATAGTACATAGTACAACAGCCAACTTCGTCGGCTACACGGCAGGTTGTGCAATGGCCGATGCATGGAGCATATAATACTTCATATCAAATGCCCCAATCGGCCCACAAAATTGCTCCATCAGTCCATAGGATCATTAGAAATACTGATATAACTTATTTTGATAGTCGGTTGCAAGGATTTGCATCTTAGATGGCTCAAATTGACTATCCGGATGGATATCATGCTATTTCTTATGCTAGTACTTATGAGTATGCACCCCATCCATGGTACCCGAATGCTCAGGCTTATAACCATAATACTCAGATGCTCCAAGCTCAAGGTCAACGAGCTCAAGCTTAGGGCCAATAAATGCATGTTCAGGGTCAGCAAGGACTACCAGCTGTAGGTTTGAATCTAGATGAGCTGATCAATAGGATAATTGATATGATGCAAAGTCAGTTTGGTTTGAAGCCTAAAGATCAAGTGGGCGGATATTGGAGCACGTATCCGACATGGTTTGACATAGTAGCTCTCTATCCACACTATAGAGTTCCTGATTTCTCAAAGTTTTAAGGAACATATGATGTGTCGACCATGAAACACATCAGCCATTATCTTGTTCATCTAGGAGAAGCATCTATTGAAGAGGCGTATAAAGTGCACTTCTTCCAATTGTCTTTGTCTGGACCGGCCTTCACTTGGTTTTCATCCTTGGAGCCTAACTCCATTACAAGGTGGGTCGATTTGGAAAAGAAGTTCCATACATACTTCTATACTAGAACTGGGGAGAAGAAGATTACTGACCTTACAAGCATGAGGCAAATGAAATAATGAATCAAGCTCTGATTTTATTCAAAGATTCAGAGATGTCAGGAGCCGATGCTGCTCATTGAATCTGTCTGATGGCCAATTGGCTGAATTGGCCCTTTAAGGGATGTCACCGCCAATCAAAGAAAAGTTCACTAGTCAAGAATTTGAGAATGTAGCTCAATTAGTTCAGAAGGTGTCAGCTTTTGAGGACCAGCTTCGGTCTTTGTGCAGGGAAAAATATTTGAAAAGTGCTTCTGCTACTGCAGTAGATCCATATGATGCAGACTCTGATGAAGAAAATGTAGAGATTGGAGTTGCTGAGTGGACATGGGGCAAGAAAACTATGTCCTGTCTTTGGGTGAAAGAATTTGAAGATACATAAGATTTTGAAGTTTCCATGGACAACAAGATTTTTGACTTGCTGTTGGAAAAAGGACAGTTCAAGCTGCCTCCAAATCACAAAATTCCATTAGTTGAGGAGCTCAAAAGGAGGAAGTATTGCAAATTTCATAATGCTACTACCCATAGTACTAATGAATGTAGAATTTTTCATCAGCACATTCAGAGGGCTATTGAACAAGAAAAATCAGGTTTGAACCAACCAAGAAGCCATCAATAGGTATAGATGGACATCCTTTTCCGACAGGTGTGAATATAGTGGATATCTAGTTGGCCAAGGGGAAGACTAAGGTTATGACATCAGCTAAAGTTAGGGAAAATGGATCAGTCGATCCTAAGGTGCAGATATCAGCTAATGAATTCAAGAAGGTCAGACAACAACATGATGTGCAAAAGAGTCGATATGAGCAGGATGAGACTTCCAGGGCCGGTGCTATGCGTCCTCGCATTACTTCTCAAATTTTATTGAATAAATGGCAGTGGTAGCAAGAGAAAGACTATCGCCGCTAGCTTGAGGAAGAGGAGTACATGCATCAATGTGAAGAAGAAAGGTATGCAAGAGAGCAAGCTGAGTCGCAATGGAATTGTCCTTTCTTTAGGCATTGCTGGAATGAAGGATAGAGATTGCCTACCAAGAATAATTGTCTCGAATGCAGTGATCAATATTGGGAGTTTAGGCAGTCTCAAGCCAACTGTTGATCTATCCATGAGCGTTTAAGTTACCAACATGATGATATGGATCGGCGCATAAAAAATAAAAGAGTTCATGATCAGCTCGGCAAGCGCGTTGGTGATCAAAATTGGGCCGATTATGACGAGGAAGAAGAAGAAGAAGAAGTATGTTTGACAAGATGGCTAATGGTGTCTAGGAGGTTTGACAAGAAGTCATAAGAGAAGGGTACAACACTTGAGGAGCCAAGAGATAGAAAGAGATCAAGCTAACAAACATCAAGTGTGGCGCGCCAAGCAAACAACCTATAAGGGTAAGCCATCGACTAATATTCATATGGCTTTTATTTTACCTGTAGAATTCAGGGCTCCTTTGAGACATGAGCATGAAGAATCTGATGAAGAGGACCTTGAAGAAGCAGTGGCGCAGCTAACCCTCCAGTCACAACAAGTTATATTTGACAAGCCATGTCAGCATCAACACTTGAAGGCTTTATATATGACGGGATTTATCGATGGGAAGCCAATGACTAAGATGTTAGTCAATGAAGGTGCTGCTATCAATTTGAAGCCTTATACCATGTTCTGCAAGCTTGGGAAGGGTCCTGAAGATTTGCTTGAGACTGATATGATGTTGAAGGACTTCGGTGGTAACACATCCAAGACCAGGGGGCAGTCAACGCTGAATTGATGATTGGAAGTAAGACTCTGCCTACTACTTTCTTTGTCATCATGGTAAAGGTGTACATATAATTTGCTCCTTGGTCATGACTGGATTCATGCCAATTGTTGCATTCCATCAACAATGCATTAATATCTTATTCAATGGCAAGGAGATAACATTGAGGTGGTTCAAGCAGATACATCTATGAGTGTGGAAGCAGCTGATCTAGCGTATTGGGAGTTTGAGGACTATGAGTGCTTCTCTGGCAAGGTTTGGGAAGGAGGCATCATCCAGATCAAGGGTGAACGTCAATAGCCAATCCAAGCAATCGGCTCTGAAAGTTTATTTTAATGGATTCCCTAATTGATGATATAAAAGGAAAGTTAGGATAGGGTTTTACTTTGGTCGATATATTAGAAGTTGATATTGGTCCTGGAGATAGGACGAGGACAACATATGTAAGTGCTAAATTAGATCCTGAGTATAAACAAGAGTTATATAAATCTTTTTGAAAGAATATCGAGATTGTTTTGCTTGAGAATATTATGAAATGCATGGTTTAAGCCTATCGATTGTGGAACATTGGCTACCTATCAAAGATGGATATCAGCCGTTTAAGCAAGCTCTAAACATATTTAAATATGAATTGCTTGATGATATCAAAATGGAGATTACAAGATTATATGAAACTAAGTTTATTAGATAGTGCCAATATGCAGAGTGGATTTTAAACATAGTCCCTGTGTTCAAGAAGAATGGGAAGTTAAGAGTTTGCATTGACTTCAGTGATTTCAATAAGGCTACATCAATGGATGGTTATCCGACGCCAGTAGCTGATTTGCTAGTAGATGCGGCTTCAGGACACAAAGTCATCAGTTTCATGGATGACAATGCAGGTTATAATCAAATTTTCATGACTAAAGAAGATATACCTAAAATTTCTTTCAGGTGTCCTAGTGCTATCGGCTTGTATGAGTGGGTCGTAATGACTTTTAGTTTGAAAAATACTAGTGCAACTTATCAACGAGATATGAATTATATTTTTCATAAGTTGATCGATAGAATAGTTGAAATTTACATCGATGATGTAGTTGTGAAATCCAAAGGTTACAAAGAACACGTAGCTGATCTGTAGGAGACCTAAGAGTGTACAAGAAAGCATGGTTTGAAGATGAATCTAAACAAGTGTGCCTTCGGGGTGTCAGCTGGAGAATTCTTGGGTTTCATGGTTCATGAGAGAGGAATTAAAGTTGGGCAGAAGAGCATGAAGGCTATTGATGAATTAGTTCCTCCAACAGATAAGACTCAGTTACAATCGTTGATTGTCAAAATTAATTTTATTAGGAGATTCATGTCAAACTTATCAGAAAGGATTTTGTCATTCTCTCCTCTATTGAAATTGAAGACTGATCAAGAATTCAAGTGGGGTGACATACAACAAAAGGCATTTGAAGAAATCAGAAAATACATGAAGTCTCCACCTATGTTGATCCCTCCTTAACGTGGCAAGCCTTTTAAGTTGTACATGTCGACCGATGAACATACAATTGGATCGGCCTTGATACAAGGATTTGAAGGAAAAGAGCGAGTTATTTTTTATCTAAGCAGAAGGCTTTTGGATCTAGAAACAAGGTATTCTCCTATTGAAAAATTGTGTTTGTGCATGTACTTTTCATGCACCAAATTGTGTCATTATTTGCTATCGGCTGAGTGCACTGTGATGTCTAAAGCCGACGATGATCTTGCCTTCCAAGGCCAACCAAGCCAATGAAGGCCACAACCCTGGAGCTTGGGATCATGGCCACCAGCTCCATGACTAGCAAGACAACCAATGACCCCGGGATGGCTACCTACTCCCATACGATGCCTCGGGAGACAAGGAGATGATGATGAAAGTCATGGCAAGATCACGTCGCACAGGATGGCTGGTGAACCACCACTGTACCAACAGTGCCATTATTGCTACCAGCACTATGGCACCACGCTACCCCATGCCACAACATGGATAGAAGACCATGATGACAACCACATTCGGATGAGCGCTCATGCTAAGACAAGACAGCCTTCCTTGCAAGCCAAGATAGCTAGTTTCCCTTCCCTCAGGCTCATGACCACTCGGTCGGGAGAACCTATCTCTTTGTACATGACCTGGCCCCAAACTCTATATAAGGGCAGCAAGGGCATCCCTCTAGGGCACGGAAAAATAGACGGACTCAAGACTTCATTCGAGCAGTCCCTCTCCACTCTCCTACCTCTTCCGCTCTTCTTACAACCCCCGTTGTAAGAACTTTAGAGCATTCAACCGAGGAACACGCACTCGATATTTCTCTAAGACTGGACGTAGCGCTCCGGCCTAAACCAGTATAATTCCTTGTGTCTTTGGATGCCACCATCGTCTTCCTAGAGCAGCACGAACATTCATATAAATTCACTCGTCGAATGACAAAACACCAACAAACGTCATTGCTTTTCTACAAATGTACAAATGCCTAATAATATCCTTGCATCCATCAAATATCTATATGTTGGTATTAAGTCCTGCGTGAGTACAAAATGTACTCACGGTGCTGCCAATAAGGTGTTTTTGCAACTAAAGTCATTTTAGTCAATGTAAGCCAATGCTCTATTCACCGCTGCCTAGTAGACCTTGGAGTAGGCGATTCCAAGATGAGCTACAAGTAAACTCCGATAAGATTTAAGTGAATTTTTCAAAGAGTTGAATCCTAGAGAGTGTACCACATAATCTTGTACACAGCTACCTTTTATGGTTGTATATTAATAACTTCAGTAATTTATCTTTAATCAATTTAAGTCTTTTGGGCATAATGTCGCGTGTTATCTGTCGGTTTGCCATTGGAGTGTTTTGTGTCACTCGACCATTACAAAGATCCTAAAGAGGAGGTGCGGATGGCACTCTCCTAGGGGGCCTCGTAGTTGTGCCGACGACCCCCGCGACAATGAGCCTCAAAGTGAGTGGTTCCGGGAACGCTCACGATCCGTTGGCTCCATATCAGTCACCCCTGACTAGTGAAAGGCCATAGGCAAGTGCGCGTGCGCCCGAACGACGCGGTGAGAGGAGGGTTACTGGAGATCCGCATCCTAGGCCCTTCCTTGGCAGACTAGAGAGCATGAGCGACTGCGCTCCTAGTTCTCCAAGGCATTTGGGATGTAGTCCCTCCCACGTGCATGCCTCACAGGCGAGCGACATTGGACACGGCCATCCTCCATGGCCTTGTCCCCATGGCCATCAAGGAGCGCCCGGCGGTAATCCATTGCAAGCTTGAGGTGATGTCGGTGGACAGTCGTGATCGGCGTGGAGCTTGAAGGAGATGCCGCACACCGGTGTGTAGGGTAGGAGCGGGAGAAGTGTTCAACACACATGCCTACCTAAAGTAGCACATGAGATCCCGGCAGTCTGCAACCTGATGGTCGAAGGCGAGGCACCTAAAGCAACGACCAGCGCGTCGCTTAAGGAAGTCCACCTGGCCTACACCTAGATGGGCGCATCTGGGGGGTAGGGTGCGCATGGCTAGCTGGCAAGATAGGAGCGGGTGAAGTGCTTGACACCCTTGCACGCGA
Organism: Miscanthus lutarioriparius; assembly: GCA_904845875.1. Lineage (NCBI taxonomy): Eukaryota > Viridiplantae > Streptophyta > Magnoliopsida > Poales > Poaceae > Miscanthus > Miscanthus lutarioriparius. Next base: position 45,685,028 of record CAJGYO010000004.1, on the reverse strand, counting down.
AGCAGCGCATGAGATCCCGATAGTTTGCAACTAGGTGGTCGAAGGCGAGGCACCTGAAGCAGTGGCCAGCGAGTCGCTTAAAGAAAGCCTCACGACCTACTTCAAGCATGCGCTTGGGCTTCGGCATAGGGGTGGTGATCCCAAAGTGGAGAGGCATCTCATCATTGGCGGCGATGGTCAGTCTTCACGCTTCACCATCCTAGTGAAATTGGAGCACTGTGCATTGCCTTGACTCCTGATGGCTCACCGATCTCCTGGTCCGCCCGCTGCCACCCTTGCTGCTTGCTTCCTAGCTGGAGAGGTCTTAACAGCCAAACTAGGATGGATTTAAGGTGGGCTAACACCACAGCAACTCCATGGGTAGGGGCGGCAAACACATGAGCAGGTGATTGGGGGACCGAGGTCCCTACAGGGGCCACAGCGGAGGATCAATCGGAACTTGGAGCTAGAGATGTCCTAGAGGGGGGCACAGCGCACCTAGCTCCTAGCCCTGCTAGTGTCACTCCACCCAAGGTGATAGCTACAGTGGGAGAGATAGCTTCGAAGTTGGCGTCATCATCCCAGTCAACGAGCTACACCTCTTCCTCTTCTTCTTCATATGGCAGCTCTGCCGGGAGCTAGGCCTCCACAGCGTAGGCGTGCTGGATGTCACCATCATCACACTAGGGGTGGCGTCTCGCACAGCCACACCATGGACTGTGAGCGGATCCTCAAGCGGCCCATCATCACATTGGGCGTCCTCCTCCTCGGGCAGTCCCTCACGGGCCTCGACGACGCACTTTGCCACGCCTCCTGCCTCCTCAGGCTCTACTTCCTCATGCTCGTCCTCCTCCTCCTGCTCCTCTTCGCCTTCACCATCTTCATGTTTGTTGTCACCAGCTGCAGCACCGAGTGGGTCACCATTCTCCACCAAATGCGCCTCGTGGAGGTGTGGATCGACCTCAAAACTGCCATGGGAAGGTAGATCGGGCAGCCGGGAGTGAGATTTGAGGTTGGGGTGTTCGCAAGTGGTATGGGGAGTCCCAACTTTTCTTCGATTAATGTTGGGTGCTAGTTTTCATGTACTTTTGATGCTTGTAATAATCGATCTAATGCTTATTTTCTGAAAGTGAGCAAAGGATGTAACTTATCCATTAGTAGAAAAGTTATGAGGTCATTGTGAAGATGTAATTTTGGTATGATTCCTCACTTGTGGGGATGAACCGGTTCTTCCATTATCTAAAAATATTGTGAAACAAAATAGGACAACAATAGCAAATTAGGCTCAACGACATGTGAGAGGTCAAAGAGACGTACCATTCACCATTGTCTCATCTTCTTTGCCGCTACAGTTGGGATTTCCAATTTTTTTATTTTTTGGCCTTTTTTTGACAGTTTTTCACAAATATGCCTCTGGAGGTATGCTTTTAAAATCTGGACCCTTAGCTCGGCGTCATCATTGGTGGCGCTGAGCTTACATGTCTCGGCGCCAAAGGGTTTAGCGCCTAGGTCGGGGGGCCACGCCGGCATCAAAGTAGACCAGGGGTGACATGGCAGCCAGCTCGGTGTCGTGGATCTTGGCGCCAAGCTTGCCGCCGAGTTTGGCGCCATAGATCCTGTCACCGAGCCGCCTTATAGGTGGGTCCTTTTCCTTTCTCTCTTCCTTCCTTTCCTTTTCCTCTCTTCCTTTCTTCTCTCTTGCCCGACGCCACCCGCCACCACACCCCACGCCCGTCCCCACCGGTCTTTGCACTGCAGTGGCCGCCCCGCCCTGACCGCCATGCTACCACCACGCTGCTCTCAGGCGCGCCTCCCGCCGTAGGCCACACGCCTACCTGCCTGTCCCATGGCGCTGGGCAGTCTTCTTGCCTCCAATCCTCCACATTCGGCCGCACACGTAGGTCATTCTCCGCCACCCCGTCCCACGGCCCTCCACCGCCCCCGGCGCCTCCTCCTGCTCTCCACCGCGTCGTGCACTACCATCGTTGGATAGGTAAATTTCATGTATATGCAGTGTAGTTAGATAGTGAGGTTGAATTGTGGTGTAGTAGTTAGTTTATTGATGTACTTAGGATGGTAATGTGATAACCTATTAAGTTTAATTAGTTGGTGATCTAGAGATTAGGTGATAACCTAGTTAGACTATTTACTTACTTAGTTAGCTATCTATTTAGTTAGTTATGATAACCTATTTAGTTTAATTAGTCGGTGATGTAGTGATAATAAGGTGATAACTGTGGTAGAATCACCCGAAATAATGCACTTACGGAGGCGCTCGTCCACCACCAGACACTAAGCACCCCAAAAGCAAGCTACAACGGGCGGGTTCCGTCGGGCACACCCCAAGGGAGAGCTCGAAAGATCCACATTTTCCCCAAGGATCCAATAATGAGAACGAGTTACAATACTTAATCCATTTCATACATCCAGAGTTCCTAGAAATTCATTATTACATTGCCAAATTCAGAGTGCGGAATATTAAACAGCGGAATGATAATAAACATCTATCGATAATGAACAAGGATCCGTCTGTGCCCACTAGAAGAATCCTTCACACAACGGGTACTCCTCAAATAGAACATGCAACAGGGGTAAATAAACCCTGAGTACACAATGTACTCACAAGACTTATCCGACTAGTGGGAATAATTTCCCGACTCCAAGGGATATGAGAAGCTTTATGGTTTGCTGGGTTTCTTTTTGTAGAAAGCAATGCTAATAGTGAATCCTTAATTATGTTATTATTAGCAGTCATGATTAATTTTTTTATCTAGCCATTCTATGTAAGCACCTGTTCTACTTTCAAGCAAGAGTTGAGCAATCAGTTCCATTTCATCACCTTTCATCTTTCAGTTCTTACTACGGTGTTGGACCATAGACAAGCCGTACCGGATTGCCCGGCGATTCGTGAATCAATGCCCCCAGCTGGGTACCCCAAAAACACATGCCCCGCTAGTACCCTAGGCACAAGCAGGACGAATCCATCACCCTCCTATAACGGGGTCCAGGTTCCCGTCCAAACTTGGACTCCAAGCCCCCGCTCCTAAGTCCCAGACTTAGTGCGGTGCAAGGACCTCCACCATACCCGCCTCCAATCAGTCGGTCCAGAAAGAGCCGGAACCCACGACAAGAGAGCAACAAGTCTTCCCTGCCCACATACCCAAGTATGTGCTTAGGATAATAAATCTGTGACTTGCCTAGAGACCTATGCAATGGCCGGTCCTTAACCGACATAGACAGGGAAAAAGTGTAACTAAGCTATGCCCTGTTGGCCGCAGGACACAACCTTTTACACCCACAAATACCCAAGCCATATCCCTGCCCGATCTCCATTTTCCTTTCCATCATTTTATCATGACTGGTCATAATTTTCACCTATTGTGAGTAACGGCAGGTTACTCACGCTACCGATACCCTAAGCATAGGAGCTACTTGACCTATACTAGTAGGACTCATAGGTAGGTATATCTATGCATGTAGTTTTCATGAAATGCATGTAACGTAAATGCACATCATATATATATTCAGTAATCATTTAAAAATAGGGGTTCTGCACCGGGGCTTGCCTTGGGCAGGCGGTGTAACAACCCAAAAATCCACACACCAAAAATACCAACTACAAAATTTTTCTTAGAACTCCCATGTAATGATGAGTGTCATGTATAGAAACCCAACCTAAGAGATGCATTAGGTCTAACCCAACCCAAGTCAACACATAAGCATGGCATGTCATTTGTTGATTATGTTATTTAATTACTAACAAATGAAACATAGCATATATTGTTAACTCTCATGGTGATTTGGATCTTCAGTTGCTTTATGTAATGCCTTTAAATTCCTTTAAAGAAACACGTCATGAAGTAATTATGATTCAAACCAAAGGATAAATGTTTAAAAAATAAAACTATTTCCATTTGTGTATAACAAAACTACACCTAAATTTTTGTTATACAAAATAGCTAAATAAATTCCTAATAATTAAATAAGAATGTTGTGGGCCTCATATCTAAAACTCCAATGAATATGGTGCACCAATTTAGAGTTGAATTCAAACCAAATTTGAATTCAAATCAAGGAAGAAGAAAAAGAAAACAGAAAAAGAAAAAGAGGAAGAGGGCCTCGCAGCCGGCTCGGTCTGCTCGGCTTCATGGCCCAGCCAGCAACTGGCCAGCCCCGCCAGCACGCAGCAGTAGGCCAGCCCACGAGCTCGCGCAGGCCCAGCAGCCAGCCCGCACGCCGCTCACGCCCGCGTGCCTCCCCGCCTTCGCTTGCAGCCGCTACCATGTGGGCCCCGCACGTCAGCCGCCTCGTCCACAGTGTCGTCTTCTCCACGCCCACACCGAATCCCCTCTCCAACCGAGCCCCGACAGCGATGGCAGGAGCGGGCCAGGGGGTCATGCTCGGGGCATGGCCCTGTCTCCCTTGCGCCGTGCTCACGCAACCTCACACGAGCCGTCTGATGCATCGCACGCCTCTCCACCGCTCGATGGCCGTCCGCCATGGGAGCATGGAGCTCGGCTATAAAGCCACGGCCCTCGGTTGCCCTAGCGCTCGTCCCATCGCCCTACCACCACTTGGTGGCCAACCACTTCACACTGAGAGTAGAAGGCCGAGGAGGAGTTCGAGAGAGGAGGGCGGAGCCGCTGCCGGGAGGAGGACCGGGAGCACGCCGGGGTTCGTAGCACCTCCGCGGATCAAGCCAGAGCGGACGACACTGCACGACACCGCTTTTGGAGCTACACGATAGCAACCCGTCACTGCACCGCTATCCTCTCGCCCTCAACACCGACGGTGAGCCGTACGCCGCTGAGACCTCCTCCTAAGCCCCATGGACACGAGCACGCACGGACGCACACCATAGACATGCGCACGGCCGTGGCGAAGCCACCGCGGCCGCATCACCGTAGTAGAAGTGATGCCACCGCCTTGGCTGGCTCCTTCTTGCCGCGGAAGACGCCACGCTCGCGACCAGGGTAGACGTAGGTCACTAGAGAACCCCAGAGGCCACACTGCGCCACGGTCAGAGCACCGCCATCACCGCGTCGACTCCACCGTGGCTAGGTCCGCTGGGAGCGCCTGGCGTCTCCTTGTCTTGCCCGTCCTATTCACTGGAGCCATGGGTAACTCACGCGCATGCCGTGACCACCCCGCTGGAGCCCTGTAGTGCACCTACGCGCCTCGCCGTCGTCACCATGTCGCCGTGGTCGTCGGGGAGCCCCTACCGACCACCTGGAAACCCAAAACCCCGCCTTGAGCCCTGGACGTCCTCGCCGCGTCCCCATGGATTCATAGGAGCCTACACACCCCACCGTGATGCCTCTCCGAGGCCGTAGCCCCCACACCGACACCGCCGGTTGTGCTCGAGCCGCCGTTCGCCGTGGCCAGTGACCTAGGAAGCACCATCTGTCGCCCTGACCCCACCGTTGTAGTCGCCATGGCACGGGGAGGCCTTTCCCCACCTCAATTGGACGCTTGAGCCGTTGCAGGAGCTGGTCGGTGAGCACGTCGCCGATGGGAACACGCCGGCAAGAAAGCAGGGAAGACTCCCCTCGCCGGCCACACACGCGTGAACTCGGTGCACATGGACCACGCCTGAGAGATGAAGGGTGGACTCGGACCACCGTAGACCTATCTGCGGTCCATGGACCAGTGCCTTTTGGTCCACCGTGAGCTACGCTCACACCCACAGCCAAAGACCATAGCCCAGTGGAGGCCCACGGCTATGACGTGGCAGTGCCACAGCTTGCCACGTGTCCGGGTCAGCCTGGCCCAGACCAGCCCAACCCGAGCCCACCAAAGACCGTTTGAGACCCGGCCCATGTTGATCGTTGACGGGTCAATGTTGACCGTTGACCTGGCCCCACATGTCAGCGACACAGAGCCGCTGGACCCACACGTCAGTGACCCTGACCGTTGACCGTTGACTCGCCGTTGACTGACGTTGACTTTGACTGGACCCACATGTCAGTGACCCAAGAGCCCCTGGACCCACCTGTCAGAACTGACGACGTTGATGACGTCATGCTAACATCAGCTGGACCCCACCTGTCAGCTCGGAACCAAGACGATGACATCATGCTGACGTCGGCATGCCACGTGGACCAGTCACAGCGTGACACGTGTCAGCCCAGGATTAATTCAGCCTTTTTCATTTTCAGAAATGGATTTAATCTTCGGAAATTCATAACTAATTCATATGACCTCAGAAAAATACGAAACCAGGACCAAAAATCATCTAAAATCGAGCTCTACACAATGAACCCATGTTTGAGTACATTTGGCTCTTTTAAATTTTCATTGCTTCTTTGTGCCATTCTATAAACGTCGCTAACGTGACTATAATGCGATCGTTTGTAGACTCAGAGGAGAACCGGATGGACGAGGATCGTGAGTACCGTGAGGAGTATGGAGACGATTACACTAAAGGTGCCACATCCCATCCAATCTCGTAGCACCTATTACGCATGACTAAAATAGAAGTGCTAGTGCTTTACTTTATTGTTGCAATCATACTATGATAGGACTTGCATGGTAGTATGCTTTCTTGATGGCCTTTACCTTGATGCAACCTTACCCCTGCTCACCCTGCTGTTAGGCTAGTCACACGCTTGCTATCATATTTCATTACTTATTACTTCTACTACGCTTGCACTACATTGATGCATGGTGGAAACTGGTGTTATCTGGACCATGGGGAGAGTGCTGCGTGTGTGACTTGGGTGCGTGGAGGGTGAGGGTTGAGTCGACCAAGTTGGAGTATACGATGAGCCTGGGGCAAGGCTTGCCGTGAGGTGCTACCTGGGCACCTCTGGAATGGATACCTATGGTGGGTAATGGTATATGAGGTGGCCCTAGGTGTGAACCTGTGATGGGAGGAGCCCAGGGTGGAGGTGCTGTGGTGGCACGATAAATGGAAACCCTGATGAAGACATTCTGGCTTGGTCGTCCCTAAGGACTTACTAGTACTTAGATTCACTAGGAAGCCTTACGTACCACTCGCCCTATATGATGCGGGACGGCCGTACTACTTGGTAGGATATTGCCACTACTGCTAGGTTGATAGCGGACAATGTGAGGGAGGTATGGGGCACGGAGGATTTCGCCCACACCCTTCCAAGACTTCATGGAGACCTTGTGGAGCCACCCCAGACTAGACTTGGGGTGTACCAGGGCTGAATGGTAGAGTGGCATTATCCTAGGCTAGCAAGCGGCCGGAATCAGCCTAGTTGACGACGGTCAGTGAGGAAGGCAGATCTTGTGGTTATGTAAAACCTCTACAGAGTGTATGGTTGATCGATCGATACATATGCCGACTTGTCGGCTATGGACCTTTTCTGGGTTTCGCTTAAACTAGATAGTGAGATGAGTCCTTCTCTTCTCCCCCTGGGAGTGAGTGTTCGGACGTAGCCAGGGGCTACGGGCCTTGAGACAGTGCCGAGTGGGAGTTGGCCTGTCGACTGAGCGATGGTATGGTTGTGGTATGGTGATGGTGTGGAGATGGTGGAGTATCGATCCCAGGATCGAAACCTGGCTCTGGAATGGGAATGGGGTGGAATCTGTGAGAATGGTGTTAAAACTTAACCAACTGTTATAATGTACTTGATATGCTAATAGATAGGAAACCCCAGCCTTATAGGTTCCTTTTTGAGTATATCTAACTTGCATTCAATTTCCACAAAGCAATGCTCATAGGGTCGGGAGTGGCCAGTACAAATCGTACTGATAAATTTTGGCACACAGGTTCTGCTGAGGAGTATAGCTCCAAAGAGTTTGACGGTTGAGGGGTTCGTTCCTACACTCGAGTTTGGCGATCTTATCTTCAAGCTGTTCTGAATGAATGCTACTTTTGATTCCGCCAATGCGGCGATGTAATAATTTATGTAATTCCACACTATTTGTACTCTGATATTATCATTGTATGGATGTGATATTCGACTGGAATTTGGGTAATATGATCTACAACGGTCTTATTACACTTCGACTCTGTGGATTTCCCTTAGCGGAAATCGGGGTTGCTTCAGGCGGTGTGTCAACAAAGTCAGCAATGAATGGCTCTGGCGCTCCCTCCTATACAAGAACATCCTCCTCATACTCAATAATCTCCTCGTAGTCCTGTTCATCCGCAGGCACGAATTCTACCAACTCGTGATCTTCATGCATGAAATGATGATGCAACACTTAGTAATACGGCAACAGCAACTCTTAAAATATGAATACATATGTTAAGCTACTAAGCTAGTTCTACCTACTAAGGTGGTACACTACCTATTGTTACCACTAACAAGTACGAAACATGGCATGTACTACCTTAACAACTAAAGGCATTCTTACTCTTAATACCGATTTACTTTATTTATGATAAAAAAAGTACTAGCTACTCTATTTATCAACCTTTTCTAGGGCTACAAAAATTTAAGTGAGTACATAATAATCTAATGAACCTACTGTAAAAATTTCATGGCTAAAGCTATCATCAATTTGCCACAAAAATTCCTACAAATATTAAGCTAAATAATACTAAGCTTTCTAAATTGAATTTATGAACCTATCATTACCATAGATAACTATAAACTAACTACACCATCAGCTAGATAGCATTTTTGTGAACCTAACTATTTTTGGACATCTATGGAATTTACTATTATTTTTCAAAGTTTAGCTCAAAACTAAATTGAATAAACATTCATTACTTCACTGGAAATTGAAAAACCGCATTCCATCGCGCGGCCCACTGCGCGAGCGGCTCGGCCCACTCAACTTAGCACGCGCGCTTGCGCTCCACCGGTGCGGCCCACATGGGGGCGCGGCTCAGCTGAGCGATGACGGCCCACGACGGGAAGGCCCACGCGCGCCGGTACTTTTGCTGAAATGCCCCTTCTCTAATGCTGAATCCAACCGAGGTCCACAACACTATTCCATCAGTCAGCCATCTTACAATTCCGCCCCTCCCCCTTTCCTTCTTTACCACGGCCATACCCTCGGGCCCCCGCACGCGCACCAGCGCGGCGGCGTTGGCACCGGGTGGTTATGTGGCCAGACCAGCCCTTCCCCACCCTATCTATGGAGCCGATACCTGCCAAGGCGTGAACTCGAAGCACTGGGTGAAGAAAGCGTGAGCTAGGACGTCGTAGTAAAGTTGGTCTATGACAGCGGAGCTCCAGCACTAAAAATAATGATGTTCCGGTGAGCTACAACAACACCGGAGAAGTTGGGGTAGCGAGTGAGCTCAAGGAACTCACCATGGACATAGACAAGGTGGTGGTTTAGGCGGAGGCAGCCCAACCGAGCTGGCCGCCTACGCGTGGACGGTGCGGTGGTGCCCGTGGTGGCAAGACCGCATCAGAGGTGGCTAGGTGGTGGTAGAAACTTGGCAAGGGTGTGCAGGGTGATGAGTAGGTGGAGGCAAAGTTGGCGGTGCAATGAATTGAACGTGAGCAGCACTAGAGTGGGGACCTTGTCGTCGACGCGTGCCACGATGGTCTTAACGACCCGGCAAGAGGAAAGCTCCAAATTGGAGCATGGCTCAGCGAGTAACACCGCATGATGCGATCGGGTGGTTGGCTGACTACACCCGAAGCCATGGACCAAGCTAATTGGATCGAGGTGGCTCCACTAGGCTAAATTGAGAGGCGCTGGTCCGGCGACCACGGTGACAAGGAATAGGGGAAGACAGGCGTGGCTTGGCTCGTCACTGCCGTGGTAGGACATGGCTATCAACTTGGTGCACAAATGCGCATGGGCTATAGGACGATGGGGGACAACGAAACATGCTCCAGGCGTTAGCCGCATGGTCATAAATCGCAAGCCGACGGCGGCGGCTCGGTCCTGCGCGCCGTAGTGGATGGCGCCGGTCAGCGCAGCGCTACATCGAAGCGGATGTGATGGCAATGCAGGTGGGGCAAGCCCACGCATGGCAAGGTGACGTGCGGGCCAGGAAATGTGCCGACCGCAGCAGGCCAAGTGTGGCCATGCGCGCACGGTACTGCATAGGCGAGCACAAGGCGGCAGAGCTTCTAGGCGAGCGCGACGGCGGTGGTAGAGCGCACGCGGGCGACTTCACACATGTGGTCATGGCTAGCAGCAGTGCGGTGATGCGATGCATGGAGTCAGCGACACAGTGAAGTGGCGGCAGTGGACTAGCATGGGTAGCGGGCCCACGACGACGGTGGTGGTGGCCGAGCGGCCAGGTCGTCGTGCGTGCATGAATCGCATGCCCGGGGCACGGCAACGGCGGTGCAGCCTGCGCAACGGTGCGCGTGGGTGCGCCAGGACAAGCTCACACTATGGCACTGAGCTGACCCAAAGCCTGGTGACCACGTCCAGAAGCTGAAGCCAGCCGAGAACGTGCCTTGCACGCTTTTTAAAGCATCCCAAAACTCCATCTCAGTGATCCAGTTGCTAAACCACCTATTTAACCCTCGAGATGGTGTGTCAAGCTACTAAAACACACCCTAAGACTGTACCACTACTTAACCCGATTCTTCTACTAAAATTGCCAAACTTAGCTTTGTCAAACCATTTTGTAACTTAAGAAATGTGACTACGTCTTGATCCGTTTTGCGTCAAATGCGATTTCCAAGCTATTAAGTAAGATAGCTAGTGAATCCCATTCTCGACCGCACGTATTTCATCGTCACCTATGAATCTTATACTACCAACGTTACTAAAGTTCCATATATGCATTCTATAATATTTTCATTCAATAAAAATTCATTTGAAACCCTAAGTGATAAAACGCGACATGGAATGTAACTTTCGTTTCATGTTTCCGATGATGGTTTCAAGTTACGTACATTGCTTTTCAACCTATATTACACACATTTACACACAAGTATGATGCTCATGTAGTGTTTTAGCAAAAGATTATACAGAGTAACACCGAGGGTGTTACAAATCTACCCCCCTAAAATAAAATCTCGACCCGAGATTTCATGTGTCTAGTGTGGGAAAAGAGATAAGAATTATATTTCAAAGTAAACAGCTATCTATCGGAACCAGAGAGAAGGTGGGGGTAATGCTTCAATATATAGCTCTCTTGTTCCCACGTGGCCTCATCCTCAGAGTGGTTTTGCCACTGCACCTTGTAGAACTTCACCACATTGTTCCTTGTTACTCTTTCCATTTCATCCAGGATTTTGACAGGGTGCTCAATATAAGTCAAATCAGGCTGGAGTGGAAGTCCTTCAATTTCTACAGCTTCATCAGGGACCCGCAAATATTTCTTCAACTGTGAGACGTGAAACACATCGTGTACCGCCGATAAAATATCGGGAAGCTAGAGACGATAAGCAACTAGGCCACACTATGCCAAAACCTTGTAAGGACCCACATATTGAGGGGCTAGCTTGCCATGGATACCAAACCGATGCACCCCTCTCATAGGAGACACCTTGATATACACATAATCCCCAACTGCAAACTACAAGGGCCTTCTTCGCTTGTCTGTATAAGCTTTCTATCAGCTCTGAGCTGCCTTCAAGTGACTCTGAATAATGCTTACTTGCTCTCGAGGCTCTTTGATGAAATCAGGCCCAAAATATCCATGGTCTCCCACTTTAACCTAGTTAAGTGGTGTCCTACACTTCCTTCCATACAGAGCTTCAAATGGTGCCATATGAATACTCTCTTGGTAGCTATTATTGTAAGAAAATTCAGCTAACTTCAGGCATCCATCCCACTTCTCAGGAAAAGAAATGGCACAAGCTCTCAACATATCCTCGAGCACCTGGTTCACCCTTTCAGTTTGGCCATCAGTTTGTGGATGATATGCTGAGCTTCTAAGGAGACGAGTACCAAGACATTGCTGTAGTTGCTCCCAGAAACAAGAGACAAAAACTGACCCTCGATCAGATATGATAGTAAGGGGAACTCCGTGTAGGGTCACAATCCGATCAAAATATATCTCAGCATAATTCTTGGATGTATATCAAGTGTCCACCGGGATAAAATGAGCAGACTTAGTGAGACGGTCCACGATGGCCCAAATAGAATCATAGCCCTTGGATGTGCGGGGCAAACCCACCACAAAGTCCATGGAGATATCTTCCCATTTCCAAACAGGAATGGGCAAGGGCTGCAAATATCCTAGAGTACGCATATGATCTGCTTTAACTCTCCCACAAGTGTCTCACTCCATGACATACTGGGTGATGTCCTGCTTCATGTTGGACCACCACTACAAGTGGCGCAAATCATGATACATCTTGTTGCTGCCAGGATGGATAGACAGCTTTGAATGATGAGCTTCATTCAAAATCTTCCTTCTCAGCTCCTCTTTTGATGGAACCACCAATCTGCCTTTGTATCTCACTACACCTTGCTCATGAATACTAAACTGAGGACCACGCCCTTCGGTAATTAACTTCTTGATGGGAGGAATTTCTAAAGTGTCTTGCCTTTGCTCCAGAACAATCTGCTCAAGTAATTCTGAAACTAAGGCAATGTGAGCCAGCACCTCTGCATGGTTGAGAGACAAAGGTGTTTCTTCAACCTGATGTGACTTTTGGCTCAAAGCATCCGCTACTACATTGGCCTTTCCGGGGTGATAATGTACCTCCAAGTTATAATCCTTGATCAATTCCAACCATCTCCTTTGCCTCATATTTAACTCAGACTGAGTAAAAATATATTTGAGGCTCCTATGATCTATAAAAATATGTACTTTGTTGCCCAACAAGTAATGCCTCCAAATTTTTAGAGCGTGGACCACAGTAGCCAGCTCTAAATCATGGGTGGGGTAGTTCACTTCGTGCTTTTTCAGTTGGCACGAAGCATATCTATCACACGCCCATCTTGCATTAGCACACATCCCAACCCCATCTTTAAGGCATCACAATATACATCAAAAGGTCTATCACTATCAGGTTGGGCCAAGACAGGAGTAGTGGTAAGAAATGTCTTCAAAGCTTAGAAGGCTTCTTCATAGGCTGGCTCCAATCAAACTAGGCTTCTTTTTGGAGCAGCTTGGTCATCGGCTGAGCTATCTTGGAGAAATCCAGAATAAAACACTAATAGTACCTATCTAGACCAAGGAACTAACAAATTTGGTGCACTGACTTGGGAGACTTCTAGTTTAGCACATCTTGCACCTTGCTGGGATCAATAGAGATACCCTCAGGTGTCAAAACATGCCCTAAAAACTACACTCAATCTAACCAAAATTCACACTTGCTGAATTTAGCATACAACTTGTGTTCCCTCAATCGAGCCAGTACTATCCAAAGGTGTTGGGCATGCTCTTCCTCATTCTTGGAATATATCAAGATATCATCAATGAATACCACTACAAACTTGTTTGGCTCCGACATAAAGACTGAATTCATCAGGTACATGAAGAATGCAGGAGCGTTGGTGAGACCAAAAGACATGACTAGGTATTCATACAGCCTATACCTAGTAGAAAAAACTATCTTTGGTATATCTTGGGGTCTAATCTTGATATGATGATAGCCTGAGGGAAGGTCAATCTTGGAGAACACCTTGACACCAGCTAGTTGATCAAACAAAGTATCTATGCGAAGCAAAGGATACTTGTTCTTAATGGTTACCACATTAAGAGGGTGGTAATCCACACATTCAAATAGTGCCATCCTTCTTCTTCACAAAAATGGCCGGACAACCCTATGATGAAGAGCTAGGACGGATGAAGCCCTTTTCCAACAACTCTTCCAATTGCTTCTTCATTTCATCCAATTCCTTCGGGGCCATGCGGTACGGGCGTCGGGAGATAGGAGCAGTACTAGGCTCTAGCTCAATGAAGAACTCCACATCTCTGTCCGGTGGCAACCCAGGTAGATTTTCAGGAAAGACGTCCAGGAACTCACATACCATAGAAATAGAGGTAAGATCAGGAGAAGCTTCAGCATGAGCAGCAACAGGTAAGACTAGATCTGAGGATACAAGAAGACACATCCTATCCTCAGAAGAAGTTAGTCATAACTCGACAACTCGCTACTTTAGATCCAAAACTACTCCATATACACGCAACCAGTTCATTCCTAGAATTGCATCTATGCCTTGCCCAGGCAGTATCATGAATTGGAGACGGTAACTATGAGTGGCTAATACCAAGCTCATTGTATCTGTCCGAGTATTAACACACATCTACGCACCCAGAGTACTGATTCTATAGGCAAATGGTATAGCCATAAGAGGTATATTGTGTCAGTGTGCAAATCCCATGCTCATGAATGAATGTGATGCACTAGAATCAAACAACCCATAAGCTAGATGGGAATCAATGGTGAACATACCAGCCATCATCGGTTCATTTTGCAATGTTTCCTCAGCCTCTGTGAAATTAACCTGCCCAGATCGACAGACCGACACTTTCTTCTTGATCACTGTCCGCTTGATTATCCTAGAGTTAGCTGATGGCTGAGCAGATGGGGCTGGCTGGTTTCGTGGACACTCCCAGGCATAGTGGCCTTCCTTGCCACAATTGAAACAAGCACCAGGCTTGTTACCCTATCCTAGACAAGGTGGGACCTGCTGTTCTTGGGGCTGCTGATGTTGCACCTGCTGAGTGGGTGCACGATACTGAGTGGAAGGAGCATAAAAAGTCTGCTGAGGCTGTCGAAACAAATGCCCGCCTGAAGATTGATGGGGCACCCGCCTACAACTTGTACTTTTTGAGCATGGGGGTGACTAGAAGACCTTATAGCCACCCGCTTGCGCTTCCATTCTGCCTAGGAATCCCACTGCAAGCCCTCCATGGTGATAGCAGCATTCATCATCGCCCCAAAGGTCTGATAATTCCCAGTATATAACTCCTTCTATAAGCTGCAAAAGAGCCTATGATAGAAGCGGTCCCTCTTCTTCTCATCTATATCTACATGAGTCCCAGCATACTGCGATAAGTGATTGAACTTCTTGACGTAGTCCATCACGGACATACTCCCTTGCCGCAGATCTAGGAACTCCATCAGCTTCCTATTGAGAACACTAGCAGGAATATAATATTCTCTAAAGGCTGCAGTGAACTCCTGCCAGGTCACCCGATGATCTGGCTACTGCATGGTATTAAAGGTATCCCACCATGCACTCGTGGATCCCAACAGCTATTGTGCTGTAAAGCGCACCTTCTGCTCATCCGTCACGGTGAGCAACAGAAACTTTTGCTCCAGAATGCGAAGCCAATGCTCTGCATCTAGGGGCTCAGCCAACGGTGTGAACATGGGCGGGTGCGTCTTTAAGAAATCCTGATAAGAGCAGGGTCCCTTAGGACCGTAGGCACCACCCCCATTCCCACCATTGCCCCCCGTGGCCTCCACGGGCAAAGCCACTGATAGCCTGTGCCAGTAGCTCCATGGCACGAGCTAATTCACGGCGAGCAGCCATCATTTCCGCCATCATCTCCGCATGAGTCATCGGAGGTGGCGGTGGCAGAGGAGGAGGAGCCAGAAGTGGTGCCTTATGGCTCTCCCCGTTGCCGTGCTCATTGGCTCGGCCACTTTCACCTTGGCCTTTGCCAAGACCGTGGCCCACCTCGGCACTGGTGCTCCCACGACCGTACCTCAGGTTCATCTATAAGAGATAGGAACCATCCATTTAGAACAACCCTCCAGATCAGAAACAAGGGATTAGGGAAATGATAAGACATTTATTAAAGCATTCTTTTAAATTGTCCAATCGATTTACTAATCCAATTATACGTGTAGGGGGGTTTAGTTTTAGCAAGATTCACATATCATGATGCATGCATCGGCCTATACGCTCACTCAAGCCGGAATATAGCGTCATTCGAAAAATTTTGGCACATCGCACTCACTTTCCGTATGCTAAGCGATTTCTTACGCAACGTAAGTTAGTATACCTATAGAAAATTGATTAGATAAAACCAGTGCCGCTATCCTAGATAGACCATATTGCTAGGGCTTATACTTATTTAGATAATTTTATCATATCCTACTTTTCGCAAAACTTTTGTTGGTCAATTTTTAAGTTTTGGAAAAGAATGATGAAACTCGTAGACTCATTATTGGCTCTAGTACCAACTATGGCAGAACCGTCCAAAATAACGCACTTACGGAGGCGCTCGTCTACCACCAGACACTAAGCACCCCAAAAGCAAGCTACAGCGGGTGGGTTCCGTCGGGCACACCCCAAGAGAGAGCCCGAAGGATCCACATTTTTCCCAAGGATCCAATAATGAGAACGAGTTACAATACTTAATCCATTTCATATGGCTAGAGTTCTTAGAAATTCATTATTACATTGCCAAATTCAGAGTTACGAATATTAAACAGCGGAATGATAATAAACATCTATCGATAATGAACAAGGATCCATCTATGCCCACCAGAAGAATCCTTCACACAACGGGTACTCCTCAAGTTGAACCTGCAACTAGGGGTAAATAAACCTGAGTACACAATATACTCGCAAGACTTATCCAACTAGTGGGAATAATTTCCTAACTCCAAGGGATATGAGAAGCTTTATGGTTTGCTGGGTTTCTTTTTACAGAAAGCAATGCTAATATTGAATCCTTATTTATGTTATTATTAGCAGTCATGATTAATTTTTTATCTAGCCATTCTATGTAAGCACCTATTCTACTTTCAAGCAAGAGTTGAGCAATCAGTTCCATTTCATCACCTTTCATCTTTCAGTTCTTACTACGGTGTTGGACCATAGACAAGCCATACTGGATTGCCCGGCGATTAGTGAATCAATGCCCCCAGCTGGGTACCCCAAAAACACATGCCCTGCTTGTATCCTAGGCACAAGTAGGACCAACCCATCTCCCTCCTATCACGGGATCCAGGTCCCCGTCCAAACTTGGACTCCAAGCCCCCGCTCCTAAGTCCCGGACTTAGTGCAGTGCAAGGACCTCCACCATCCCCGCCTCCAATCAGTCAGTCCGGAAAGAGCCAAAAGCCACGATAAAAGAGCAACAAGTCTTCCCTACGCCCATACCCAAGTATATGCTCGGGATAATAAATATGTGACTTGCCTGGAGACCTATGCAACGGTCGGTCCTTAACCGACATAGATAGGGAAAAAGTGTAACCAAGCTATGCCCTGTTGGCCGCAGGACATAAACTCTTACAGCCACCAATACCCAAACCATATCCCTGCCCGGTCTCTATTTTCCTTTCCACCATTTTATCATGAGTGATCATAATTTTCACCTATTGTGAGTAACGGCAGGTTACTCACGCTACCAATACCCTAAGCATAGGAGCTACTCGATCTATACTAGTAGGACTCATAGGAAGGTATATCTATGCATGTAGTTTTCATGAAATGCCTATAACGTAAATGCACATCATATATATATTCAGTAATCATTCAAAAATAGGGGTTATGCATCGGGGCTTGCCTTGGGTAGGCGGTGTGTCAACAAAGTCAACAACGAACGGCTTCGGGGCTCCCTCCTATATGAGAACATCCTTCTCATACTCCTCAATAATCTTCTCATAGTTCTGTTCCTCCATAGGCACGAACTCTACCAACTCGTGATCCACATGCATGAAATGATGATACAACACTTAGTAATATGGCAACAACAACTCTTAAAATACGAATACATCTATTAAGCTACTAAGCTAGTTCTACCTACTAAGGTGCTATGCTACCTATTGTTACCACTAACAAGTACGAAACATGGCAAGTACTACCTTAACAACTAAAGGCATTTTTACTCTTAATACCGATTTACTCTATTTATGATAAAACAAAAAGTACTAGCTACTCTATTTATCAACCTACTCTAGGGCTACAAAAATTTTAGTAAGTATATAATAATCTAATGAACCTACTATAAAAATTTCATGGCTAAAGCTATCATCAATTTGCCACAAAAATTCCTACAAATATTAAGCTAAATAATACTAAGCTTTCTAAATTGAATTTATGAACCTATCATTACCATAGATAACTGTAAACTAACTACACCATTAGCTAGATAGCATTTTTGTGAACCTAACAAATTTTGTTTCACTATTTTTGAACATCTATGGAATTTACTATTATTTTTTAAAGTTCAGCTCAAAACTAAATTGAATAAACATTCATAACTTAACTGGAAATTGAAAATTCCACATTCCACCGCTGTAGCCCCACTCCACTACGAGCTAAGCACCACCGCATGGCCCATGTGGGGCGCGGCCACCCACTCCACTCGGCCCACGATGGGAAGGCCATGCGCTACTTTTGCTAAAACGCTCCAATGCCAAATCCAGCCCATAGCACTATTCCATCGGCCATCTTATAATTCTGCCTCCCCTTTCCTTCTTTACCATGGCACCGACGACACTGCCGGACCAACCCTTCCCGCCCTATCTACAAAGTCGAAGGCCGTGAACTTCGGCACTGGTGGTACTTTTTGGGATGCCGAAATGCCCTTCTCTAATGCCAAATCCAACCGAGGTCCATAGCACGATTCCATCAGTCAGCCATCTTATAATTCTGCCCCTCCCCCTTTCCTTCTTTACCATGGCACCGGGTGGTTACTCTGGCCAGACCAACCCTTCCCCTCCCTATCTACAGAGCCGATACCTACCTAGGCGTGAACTCGAAGCACTGGGCGAAGAAAGCGTGAGCCGGGATGTCGTAGTAAAGACGATCCATGGTGATGGAGCTCCTGCACTGAAAACAATGACGTTCCGGTGAGCTACAACAACACCGGAGAAGTTGGGGTAGCGAGTGAGCTCAACCAGAACTCACCACCAGGACACAAAAAGCGAGGGTGGTGGTTGGCTTGGCTCATGCCATGGCGGAGTGGCGCCAACTTGGTGCACCACGCATGCATGTGGATGGTCATAAATCGTGGTCCCCGTGGTGGCAAGACCACGTCAGAGGTGGCTAGGCGGTGGTAGCAACTTGGCAAGGGTGCGAAGGTTGATGAGCAGGTGGAGGCGAAGTTGGCGGTGAAATGAATTGAACGCGAGCAGCACTGGAGTGGGGACCTTGCCGTCGATGCGTGCTATGACGGTCTTAACGACCCGGCAAGAGGAAAGCTCCAAATTGGAGCATGGCTTAGCCAGTAACACCGCACGATGGGGTCGGGTGGTTGGCTGACTACACCACGAAGCCGTGGACCAAGCTAATTGGATCGAGATGGCTCCACCAGGCCGAATTGAGAGGCACAGTCCAAACCACCATAAAAGCGACACCAAGGATTATGCAAGGCTTTCTTTAGTGAGCTAGGGAAAAGCATAAGATCATGAAGACATTATTTTAAATGGCTTGCATCATCTTTATTATAACCATCATGGTGGGATGTGGTTGATTAACCAACAACATCCGGTTACAATTTAGCTTTAAACCATCCGGATAACCATCATTGTTCCATCTATCTACGATGCCGTAGCGATGGGGGTGATTGACAATTCGAAACATGCTCCCCCTACGTTGACCGAATGGTCATAAATCATAAGCCGACGACGGTGGCTTGGGCTCGGCGCCGCGCGCCGCACTCATGGATGGCGCGCCACTAGCGGTCGAAGAGGTTAAGCTAAATGCGCGCGTCGTTCAACATGATCGGGATGAGCAACGATCGCTTAATGTCATGGCAATGTAGGCGGGGTCTCAATTATCCCACGTGGTTAATTCGGCAATAGCGAAATTCGGGCGGGCCTATCGTATCGATCGCTATCGGTCTAAGCAAGGCTACGAACCTAACAAAAAGGTAATAAGGTAGGCAAGGATAGTGGCATCAATGCGCAACTCCTACAACTTAATGCAACAATACCGCAAGAATGGCTTTTGTAAAGTAGGAGACTTAGGCTCTAGGGCTTGCCTGCGTTGAGCGAACTAGGCCACGACAGTGCAAGTCCTCTCTGGCTCCTCTTCCCTCCGCACCTCCACATGCTGGACTTCTTGTGGATCTATCCTGATGCGCTCTTCCCGAATCAAGCTACTAAGCCTCCTGCAATCTTGTAGCTATAAGTGCTAATGCATAGGTGCACGCGACATATAATGATCATGATGCATCGATGATGACCATGTTTAACTTTATTGCGGTAGCGGCTGGACTAACATGGGCATGCTACTATCTACTACGACAACCATTGTACTAGCATGCCAAATCACCACAGCGGTGGCTGGCGGCGTCATGCATTAAAGAAGATTATTTTATTTCGTCTTGTGGGCGTCTTGGTGCGATGCAAATCTGATAAAATTACAATCGCGTAGACTACCATGGCATTTGGATAAGTAGAATAGCCTACACAAAATGAAGGCAGGTTTAGTTCAGGACCTCTTAAAAGTGCCAAGCCCTAGTTCTAACATCCTTACATGTTCTTACATGTTATTTCATGTGTTGTGTGTATTGAATTATATAATGCCCTACATTGTTAGGTTTTGTTCACGGCACGTGATCACATTTCACTACGTCCACAATATTAAACTGAATATTATGACCACAAATAATAAAAATAACTACATAATGAAAAGTCCAATATTATGACACATTAAACAACACAATAATACTAGAAGTACTTGCTGACAAACTAAATAACACAGTACATGACCTAAGCATGTCCATACTTAAAGTGCATTACATGACAACACAATGAAAAGTCCAACAGTAGACAACATTGTTCATAAATAAACCATAGAACTAGCAAGTAATGGAGACTACTGAGTGCAACAAGATCACTTTCTCTTTCTCAGGGCATCGGGATTCTCCTCCATCGCTGCTTTCACTCGGCATGCACGCTCAAGCTTCTTCTCCCTCTCCTCCCTATACGCACCAATACGCCTCATTTCCTCCTCTTCCTTGTGCTCCTTTTCTGCAGCCTCCTCTCTGCGTCTCTTCTCCATCATCTTCTTGTCCTCTGCCTCCCACCGTAACAGTTCTACATCCATTCCTTATCTTCAGGCTCGATCTCAGTGTCAATCTACTGCTCAAATCACAGAGTGGTGGAGGGGTCTACAACAAATTCAATTGTTACAAAACAAAAAAAATCATACAAGATGTCATATGACACAAAATAATTATTACACAACATCAATTTCTCACCATCTTGTTAATGCGGCGCTGACGAAGTGTAGGCTGAAACGTAAAATTGGAACACATCGAATACCTCTTCCTATACGTGTCATCTTCATCGGACTTGGCTATCTTGCAAGGATCGCCACAAAAGCACATGGACACTAGAACACCACTAGGCAGAGGCAATGGGTCGAAGGCATTTCCGGTCATCTGGCCATAACTACAATTTAACCATTTTCGTTCTAAGAACCGAAAGCAATTAACATTAAACCCTACACCTAGGGTTTTCCATTTGATCCACAACAATAAACCCATAACATAACAACGTGCGCTGAGGTTACCTTGGTTTGCTAGCTTTTCCACGCATTGGCATCCTACGGTTGTATAATATAAATATTAAGATTGCATGAAACCCTAAGTAATGACGATTCTTAAGTTGAAAAATCCGACTAATATATACCGAATCGATGTGAAAAAAAACTAGGAGGGAGCGACGATACCTTGCTCTCAAAGATCTACAGATCAAATCAAAATTTCAAAGGTCCAATATGCCAATTTGTGAGATAGGACGAAGTGGGGAGAGAGAAAAAACCCAAGAGGGAGGAGAAAAAAGAGGAAGAAGGCTCGGACAGGAAGGTTGGACGCCGGGTTAAAACACCACCTCGGCGTCATAGATCTTGGCGCCGTTCTTAGCGCCAATAACCACGGCGCCAAGCTCGACGCCAATAACCCCGGCGTCGTGTTGCCTGCCAGGTCAGCGTCCATGCCGCCAACGTGGCCCCGGCTTAGGCGTCAAACCCTTTGGCGCCGAGACTTGTAAGCTCGGCGCCACCAACGATGACGCCGAGTTAAGGGTCCAGATTTTGAAAGCATACCTCTAGGGGCATATTTGTGTGAAAACTTTCAAAAAAAAAGGCAAAAAACAAAAAAAAAAAAAATGCGGTTGGGATTTGGACTGAGGCATTCTTATTCATACGTACACATCACGGAAACCAAATTATTATTCACCGAGATATTTATTTACGGCGCAAGAGAAGGGGAGCAAATAACAATGGGGAAACAAGAGCAGGCAGGCCTTGCCGGCCGAGCTCACAGCAACTTTCAGCAGAGAGAGTCCATTATTTTAGTGGGCTGAGCCCGTTTATACCTACGCACACTTGTTCTTCCCCCATTTCTCTTGAAGCAATTTTGGATTTGTCATAGAAAAAAAGGTTGCTGTTTCTCAAAAAATTTGAAAAAAAGGTTGCTAAATTTTTTAGAGCCCTCAGGGAACTAAATATGGTAAAGTCAAATGGTGATGAAATTTCGTACTAACTAGTACTGTTTTTTATAAATTTATACTAATACTATTAAAACAAAAAGGAGTGGAAGGGAAGACTCGAGCATGTGGTGCTGGCGCATTGTACAGAATAGGTGGCACCATGGCCAGTGCCCCTGGCTGTACAGGTAGGAACTGGGACTCTGGGAGGCACTCCTGCCGGACGCCGGAGTGGCCGGTCAGTACTCACTCATCTCCTTCCTTCCACACCTGATGACACCAGCTGCCCTGCTTTCCGTCCATCCAGCAGCAACTCATGTCTCATGCTACCTGGCCTGCAGCTGGTTGCCATGCCGCATGCCCGGCGCGGCGCACGGCAGCACCCTGCACGCATCGCCTGTGTTGTCCGACTCACCATCGCATTCCTCCTCTGCATCTGAAAACGTCTGGCTGATTTGACGACCGGATCACCGTCCAGATCGGAGGATTTATCGGTCATGAATCATACTCCTACTTGATATATAGTGCTATACTCCATGTATCTAGAGCTAGCTAGCTGTCGGAATCGGGACATGATCACCATCTTTTAATTTTGGACGAAGAAAAAAATCCAACTTTGTTCAACTGGATGCATCAGCCTGTCGGAATCGGGATATCACCATCTTTTAAACGAAGCCAAAAAAAAATCTTGCAGGATACGTACCTATATCCAACAAAGCCACTCCAGGGTACTACGTAGTAGTAGTGCATGTCTCAGTCGTTCGTACTCATGCATGCAGGCACAAAAGAAGAATCTCCTTTTTTTTTTTTTTTGCTTGCTTGCTGGTGGCTTCATTAGACAGCACCCGGTTATACGCTTCGCTCAAAAAAACAAGTTGAAATACTGTTTCGACTGATTTATTGTGAGAAAAAAATATTATTTTAACTAAAAAGACAAATTAAAAAGTATGGATTATAAAACAAACCAACATGACCTATATTAGCGTGCGTTACATGCCATTATGATCGATCCATCTGCAACTCTGCATCATCATCATAGTCATCATCATGAGCGGATCGGAGTCCATCATTTCTGCCGAGCCCGTATAGCCTGCTAGAGGCTACTTAGCTCTTCCCGGCCTATGGCCCATGGCCATCAAATTCTCTCTCAGCTGGCTTTCTTCCTTTCACCCCTCTTCGTCGTGGCGTCCATAGAAAGATGATGGAAAGGGACGGTAACGGCCAACGGGCTCTCCTTTCTCTCGTGGGTTGTTTTTTCGGTTAACATTCTTGCCTCAGCTCGATCGCCATGCCATGCGTATGTCGTCGCTCGTCGGTATGTGTTTTGAGTGCTATATAGACGATGCAAAAGTGGTAGACGAGACGGAGACGGAGACGTTGTGTCCATATGCCGCGCGCACACCTTACCTGTACGACGACCTTCTGTCGGCAACATCGATCGGTGTCGTCGTTCATCATTGGTAGTGCGTGGTAGGTTCGCTGATGAGGATACTGTTCCCATGTTGGGCCGCAGATCATGTCGCCGGATACGTGTCTGCTACTAATACTATGCTCTCGTAAGCACACCACCACATGTTAGTGAGGAGATCTAAACAGTACTCCCTCCTTTCTCCTTTTTGGGGCGCGGAGGCCATATTTTCAGATACCAAAGAATCTGAGAGAGCTAAGTAGAAGATTAATGACGCCGTGTTTAGTTGAAGTCCAAAATCCACAAAGTTGCTACAGTATCTGTCACATCGAATGTTTGCGGCCCATGCATAGAGCATTAAATGTAGACGAAAAGAAAAACTAATTACACAGTTTGGTGGGAAATTGCGAGACAAACGTTTTGAGCCTAATTAGTCCATGTTTGGACACTAATTGCCAAATAAAAACGAAGGTGCTACAGTAGCCCCAAATTCCAAATTCATGGAACTAAACAAGGGCTGAAGCGCTGAGCACTACGCGCTGTATCCCCCGGTGAAATAAAATAACCAATCACATAAAAAAACGTTTCACGTTTGTTGTGAATGTGTAAATGATGTGAACACAAGGTCGATATGTGCCCTTGTGTGTTGAGTTGATGATGAGTGATTGCCAGAAGATAATCAGGTTTCGGTTGAGTTTGGGACTAACCTTAGCGTGAGTGTGTGGTACAGGTGCCGACAGAAGGTGCGCGCGCACCTATATGACCTTCTGTCTCTTGGCTTGTGGTGCCTAGGTGTGGAGCACAGAGACGGTCGACGGTGATGGAGAAGATCAAGTAGAGACGTGGCGTGCCATGGATTGGGAACGGTGAACGACAGACGTGAGGCTTGAATCGAGGGACCAAGATGGCCGAAAGACTGACCATGGTGGCTGGCACCTGGAGACATCAACAAGCAAGAGCGCATGAGGAGGAGTAGAATGTGTTGACCAAGTCAAGCGGAGGCGCAAGAGGACTTGGTGATTGGGCGGTCGAGGACGACGGTGACACGTGTCGAGATCGTGAAGAAGGCGTAGTGGATACGCTTTTCCAGGCAGTTTGGTGGTTTGGGCCTCAAAATCATTGGTGAATAGTTTTTCAGGTTTGGGCCTCAAAATCCGGTTGGAGTTCTAGTAGGAATGGGAGGAGGAACGTGGCGTCATCGCAAAGCTTGCGTCGAGGCGAAGCAAAGCCATGAAGAGCTTGTTGCCATTAGATGCTTAGATCTCAAGTTGGACCATTTTGCCCTTGGGCTTAAGTGGTCCAGCCTAAATATATAAGGGCTTGTTAGAAATGTGTAATAGGTCTATAAATAAGATAAGAGGCTGCCCCAACCAGCCATCTCTCCAGTTATCATTTCCAGGCTTAGGTTTTCCCTTCCTCTAGTTGTAGTCTTCCTGATGTTGAGATCCTCGTTGAGAGAATCATTCCTCTGAGTTTAATCATTCCTCTGTAAGACTAGATCTTTAAGCCTATGGAAATGCTCGCTGCTTCTGGATATTGCAACATACTGATATTGTGGAGCGCACCTAGGCAAGTGGTCTCTGTAGCCTGGCTTCAACTATTGCACAAGATTATTGCAGATTGTTAACTTTGTAGATCAACTAATAAGTGTCATTATTTGCAAACCCTATATAGCCATGGAAACATAGTAGACATGCATATAAAGTAGCAAAAGAATTCATTAAATGGCTATTAGCATTACTTGTAACTTGACAATAGATGCAGATCCTAAATTATGTGGTGTTCTCTTTGCAGGTTTTTGAAGCAGTGGACCCACGAAGGATTGTCAAATCAACAAACTATCGTCTCAATTACTAATTGCAATTAGTGAGAATGTGTTATGCTAAGTAAAATTTCTAAGAATGTTGAAGCACTGTTTAGGATTGTAATAATCTTGGAACCACCCTGGCATTCCTGTGTTGCTATGCACAATGGTTGCAATCCTAGAACTTTTTATGTTGCCACCATCTTTTGAATTTATAAATGCTGAAAAGCAAATAAATAGTGGATCAAACGGAAGCACCCTGATGATGTTTGGGGTTGGTTTGTTCATCATATTTTGGGGTTGGTTTGTTGGGTTCCTGCAAGGACCTCTAATGAACAACCTTGCCAAGTTAATCGGGCAGATTCATCATGAGCACAATTTGTCACTCTTGGGAGGATTTCTTGAGAAAACCCCAACTCCCTTGATGGATTCCAAGATCTGTAGTGTTTTGTGGTTTGCAGCATTTGATTTCTTATGAATATCTTCCAATATACCTAAGAATCATTCCTACAAAGTTTAAGAATTTTTGGAGCAAGTTTGGATTGATTTTGAATTTTGGAGAGTGATTTTTGGACAATGGGCCATGCAAACCAGCCTAGCCGACCCTAGCCAGCCGGCTAGGCCGATCAGGTAGCTGGCTAAGCCGCCTACAGCTGCCAGCTTAGCTGCCTCAGCAGGCTGCTAACTAGGGCCAGCCGGCCAAGCCGCCTCTTAGGCCAACTAGCATCAGCCACCAACCTAGTTGTCGTGCCCCTAAATTTTAGGGTTCTTGGTGCCTCATGTATCCAGTCTCTGGATCAGTAGCTGATACACACAATTCAAACAAGATTAATATCAAAAGAACCATACTTTTATTGCTAATGGGGAAAAACACATTGCATGGTTCGTTTTACATAGCTTGGGCCTTTGGCCTTACAACGTATATCAGAGTTCTAAGATAGCGGTCCTATGTCATCGTGGCTCCATTCCTATAGGCAACTTGGAGTGCAGATGTAACCCTAGACTTGTTCCTTAAGCGCATTCCTATGTGCTAATCGTAGTAATCCTAGCATAGCTCCTTTGTGTAGTCGTACGGCTCTGTCTTCGAGTATACTATGGTTATCCAATCCTTGCGCAGTCCTCGATAGCTCCAGTAGTTCCATCCTTGTATGTACTCCTATAGCTCCCCTCCTCAAAACATAGAATGGACGGGGTTGAGTACATAAAGTACTCAGCAAGCCCTAACTTTGGGTGGAGGTGAGGTGGAAGTGGAAGGGCTATATGTGGATGTGGTTATGGCGGTGGAGGTAGAAGTGGTAGGGTGAAGTAGTTATAATTATAGGTTGGGCCCTGGTAGAGTATTATCATTCTCACCACTTCCCTGGATTGATTACAATTTACCATATTAGTAAAATGCGTCTTACTAGATTATTACTATTTTAAGAGAAGTCTAATCATAGGTGAACTTATTGATCCCAGCATGTGCCCATTCCAAGGAGGTGGCTATTCGAATAGATTCAATACCCTCTACATAGGATGTACACTTTTCCCCACATGATAGACACAGTCTGACACCATCATCATGGATTAGACAGGTCTAGCGAGACCTCATACCCGAAAGGGCGCTACCTTAGATTTCCATATAATTCTATCACGGCTTCTCAGGGGTTGGAAAAACACAAAACTCGGGAGAATACCAAATCATCCCATCTCAATATTTCAGATGATACTAAATCATCTAGTTTAATAACAAGTACGGGCTCGAACGTGGCCAAAAATCAAGGGGATTTACATGGAAGATCATATAGAATCCATGCCAACCGGACCATGAAAGATCACATAGCATCCGTGTCTTCTTCTAATATTCCGATGCTAACACCTGCCTCCTAGTAGAGATTATACTCCTATCTAATGGGGTATGAGATCAAGTCTGCCTATAGAGACATGTGGTTGTACGAAATATCTCACTTGGCGAGATGGCCTACGAACCGGTCCTTATGTGACCGAGGCGAGTATATCTCCCAACAGGAACCCTCACTAGGCGATCCTGCCAAGGTAACTTGTACCACACAAGTTACCCCTCACTCACCCCCTATCGTTGTTTAGTTCAGGTTTACTAGTTTTAGTTTCTCAGTTATTATCCTCAGATTCATAGAGCTCACATCATATCAAGATAATCATTTACCATATCATCATTATTCACATTATAATGACCGAGCTCATAATTCATTATAATTCCATTAATATACAAAAGAGGATTTAAGTAATATAAGTTGAGTGTACTAATTAGTGGAGGTGGAAAGCGGAGGGTTTATGATGGGGGCTAGCAAGATGTGGTGGTGGTGGAAAGGGGAGTAATTAAGGGATGGTATATAATGCGGAGGGAAAGGGGTAGGTGAGGGTTAAGACTTGCCTCCATTCGCTAACGATTATATCCTCGTCTGATTCCTGTGCCACTTGCTCCTGTCTTCTAGGTTCCATCGGGTTCTCCCCACATCTTTATCCTACGTTGTCTAGCGTCAGCAAGCAAGAAAACACAAATAAGGGAAATACCAAGCAATGCATGTAAAACAAGCATAAGCAATCAAAGAAAGGAAATGGTCCTAAATGGGTTACGTCTAATTGGTTGATGGGTTGTTATCTAAGGTTATCACTATTATGTCAATTTGAAGTAAGATTGGATGAATGGGTTTCATCCAATAGGGTGTGGCTCCTATGGGTTAGGTTAGGGTGGTGGGTTGTTATGATGGAAAACTAGACCACATTATTATATTTCACCATTATGTGAACCTGAAAGAGAAAGCCTGACCAAGTCATCATAATGACCTGTCTGACTTCTACAGGTCCTCGGGGTTAGTGGCACATACACACATGCATATGCATGTGCCTAGGATTAGTTAGGATGGAAAAAGGCGGAATGTAAAGTTAGCCATACATAGGCGTATACCTGGGTATTTATGTGTCATATACTCGGGCATATCCATGTATGTATATATATTATTATTTTAGGTGATTGGGTGTGGATATATATTCGAGTAGGTGTCATGGTGTATATACGCGAATATATATAGGGTTAGCTACTACTACGGTGGTGGGTTCTACTATAGTGAGTATTAAATTAAATATAGGAAAGGAAAAGCAACCAAACTAGAATTTAAATGGGCACCAAATAATAGAACAAAGGATACAAATAGGTAGGGCTTGATTTTAGAAGATTTTTTGTGGAAGAACCAAGGGATTTGGGTTTGGGATGAAGAAGATATGATTTATCAAAGATCTAATAGGAAATGAATATGTGGAATACACTTGGGAATTATTTCTAGAAATTAGGAAAATGAAAATGGGGTGAAAGAGCTTGGGTAGGGTTTGGTGTGTATCTAGTTTATTTAGGAATTTTCTAGGAATTTTTTCATGCAAGGAAAATAGATTTTCACTCCTCCTTGTACACTGCTCGGGTATACCTAGCAGTTTCTCTTCACTTCTAGAGGCTAACGTGTGGGCCAGTATAGGCGGGTCACCTGATGACACTGTGCTGTGCTTCGGGCATTGTACTGTGCCATGGACTCGCCTCCTCTTTCCGAGTCCAGGTGGACCAGGGTCCATAGAGGGAAAAGGGAGAGAGGAGAGGAAGTCGCTGTGGCTACCATGTGGGTCCAGGGTGTCGGCGTTATGCATCACTAACGTGTGGGCCTTCTCTGGCTCCTCTCACTTAACGAGTGTGGACACCATGTCAGCTGGGTCCACCCAACAGAGGGAGAGAGAGAAAGAGAGGACACGGCAGCGATGTCAGTGTGGCGGCAGGACAAAGTAGGGACGTGGGGCTTCACTAGAGCTAGCTCTGCCAGCGGCGTCTCTACCCGGAGCTCATCGTAGGATGGCGGTCGGTGCTCCTAAGGTCATGCCATAGCACCTGGGCCAGTTGGTGGTGGCTTTGGGTGCTCGGGATGACCGTGGCGCCTTGCCGAGGTAGCAGCGGCGGCGTGGTGATGATCTGGTGCCTCTATAGAGCGTTCAAGCGAGCGAGAAGGGGTGGTGCAAGATTGTGGTACAACCGCCTAATCTAATGCCTCTCAGAAGTGCTTGTCTTCCATTAGACACTAAGCACTCATGGGAAACACTAAATTACATAGTTTCGTCGGGCACACCCAGAGGAGAACCCGAAAATCCACATTTTTGCCATCAGGATCACAAATGAGAGAATAAAGCTTACATCATTCTTAACCATTTCTTACATCACTTTTAATACAACATCAGAGTATAATAGTTATTATTATAACAGCGGAATGTAATCATATTATCAGAGTTATGTACAATTTAATGTAACAGCGGAATATAAACATGTGATCAGAATTACAACGGAAATAATTATCTATTCATGGCATGAGGAAACTTTGATATGTAATCTATGGCAACAGATTATAAAACTTTCCTTTATAAAACATTTGGTGAGCTTTATAAATAAAGACTATTATTGCAGCGTAAAGGAAATCCTCTCTGAGCCCACCAGGAGGAATCCACACACACGAGTCAGCTTTAGCATCCACCTGTTACCTGCAACAGGGGGGATAAAACCCTGAGTACTCAATTGTACTCAGCAAGACTTATCCGACAGGAGGAAAAAAAGACTCTAAGAATATGCAAGGCTATCTGGCTTGTAGGTTTACTGTATCTACGGGAAGCATTACTAAGCGTGCGTCCTTATATTCGATTTTTATTAATAGCCGCATTGGTTCATTAACTAACCATTCTATGTAAGCACCTGTGCTACTTTCAAGTAGGTGGTAAGCAATTAGATTTCCTTTTTCCATCTTCCATCTTTCATCTTTTAGTTTTTACTACGATGCTAAACCATAGACAAGCCGTACCGGATTTCCCGATGATTCGCGAATCAATGCCCCGAGCTGGGTACCCTGAAAACACACGCCCCGCTTGTACCCAAGGCACAAGCAGGACCAACCCATCACCCTCCTATCCTAGGTGTCTAGGTCCCCGTCCAAACTGGGACTCCAAGTCCCCGCCCCTAAGTCCTGAACTCAGTGCGGTGCAAGGACCTCCTAACCCAAAAACCACCAAGACAGTCGGTCCGAAAAGATCCGGATTCACGACAAGAGAGCAACAAGTCTTCCAAGCGCCCATACCCAAGTATGTGCTCGGGATAATAAGTCTGTGACTTGCCTAGAGCCTTATGCAACAGTCGATCCTTAACCGACACAGATAGGGAAAGTAGTGTAACCAAGCCATGCTCCACGTCCATGGTGACACAACCCCTTACACCCACCAATATCCAAACCATATCCCTGCCCGGTCACCATTTTTCCTTTCCACCATTTATATTTTCCAAGTGATAATAATACAGTAATATATTTCCTATCTCTCGTGAGTGACAGGCAATCACTCGACTTCTACCGAAGTCCTATAGCATAGCATTCTACATGATCCTATCATACTAGTAAGACTCATAGGATAAATATATATATATATATACAAGTGGGTTTCATTCAACTCCTTAAAACTTAATGCACAAATATAATTTAAACTGCAGAAAGGTAGGGGTTATGCACTGGGGCTTGCCTGGGTAAAATATAATCAGAAGTTAGCTTTCCATCATGGCGACATGATCTCCAAAAGCACCATTTCTCCAGCAACTCCCGATGACTCCGTGATCCATAGATGTCCCTATTATGATATGCAATGCGATGCAATGCAAGAAGTAATTAATCAACTGCAATCGTGACCTGTAGAAATACGATTTACGCCTCTCAAGTTAACGGGCTAGTTCTAACAACGACCGTACTTAGGCTACATATACACGTTGTCGGATAAGACGTTATTTCCCAACAATTATTTTAGTTATATAGACTAAGGTTGTTTCTTTATTTCATTCTATCGATTTAACCATCATTCAAAATAAAGCATCATTATCTACCTAGCAAACTAATTATTATTGAGCTACAAAAATTACAATGAGCAAATAATAATATTAGTAATTTACTATAAAAATTTTAGAGGCAACACTATCACCAATTTACCATAACAATTCCTACAAGCTTATATTTTTACAATATTAAGTACCTTAAATCAATTATATAGCTTCCAAGAATATTATCAACTATATGAACAAAATATACTAATAGGTAGATCATGATTTTAGGAGACTAATAAAATTGGTTTTACAATTTTTGGATTTCTATACCATTTTATATTGATTTTACAATTTAAACTAGAAACCTATTTTAGAAAAGCAATTCGAAAATGGAAAGGGTCGGCTGACCACTAATCGCCCAAAGAGACGCTGCGTGTGGCGGTGGTGGCCTAGTAACGTGGCATGGCCACCAACAACCAGCAACCTAGCCAGAGAAGGCTAGCCCAGCGAGCGCGGCGCAGCGTGGCGCATGCCCAGCGCGTCGGCCCAAAGGTCGCCCAAAGACCACGAAATAAGCAGCGGCGGTGTGGACGGCCCAAAGAATCGCCCACGCGGCTGCCGCCCATTTAGCCTTGCGTTTATACAAAAAAACAACCCTATAGTTTGATATATTTCATATTCTACTGTTCATGCGAGTCACGTACTTTGCACTAAGAACCCTGTATCGTTTCTATTCATCTTTCTCACCTTTTCTTCCATCCCAAATGCAGAGCACGGCGAGCAAGCAACTCGCTAGCCCCTGCGGCAGCTCACCGACGGCGGAGGTGAAGCGGGGAGATGCGGGGAGGTGCGCGGACGATGGCCGGACCCAGGCCTGGCCGCAGCGCCGACCGAGGCAGGCAGCGATGGGCTGCCACAAAGCACCCGAGGGTGGTGCGCACACGGTGGACGGTGCGGGCAAATCAGGCGCGGGCGCACCCGGCGGTGTGGTGTTGTGGCCATCGAGGAGGAGGATGCGGCGGTGCTACGGGGCACGGAAGGAGTGCTCACGCGAGCCAAGGAGGCGGGCACGTCGACCATTGCGGCAACGGTGCTACACGCGGAGGAGCGCGGCACGGGGCAACACCATGGGCTATGGCACAGAGGTGGAGCGGCTGGCCTCGAGACGGCGTCGTGGTGATGTAGAGTCGAAAACCCAGCGCGGCCGTGGAGGCACGCATGCGCTCACACGAGGGAGGGGCCGGCACCAGCGGCGTGAGGCGCGGTGCGGCGGCGGGTGACCACGGCGAGTACCCGGTGCACCAACACAGCAGCAACGTCGACGGTTGGCAACAGAGAGAGAGAAGAGCAAAGCGATGGTGTGGGCGGGAGGTGGCTGTGAGCAACATGCTCGAGGTGAGCCATGGCAGTAGCGGGGCAGCGGCAGCCGCAACAGGAGGGGAATGGCGTGACTGAGGGCTAGGGAGCGGCTGCAGGACGGGAGGAGCGGCAGCCTAGTGGAGAAAAAGGAACGGCGGTAGCGCCTCCCCCACTAACTCGGTCATAGTGATGAAGAGAATGGGAGCACGAGAGAGACCGACATGATTGAAAGAAAGAAAAACAGCAAGCCAGAGATGGGGAGGAACAATGGGAAGGAGATAGTAGCGGCTCTGTCACTTACTTCATAAACACAGCGTGGCAAGACGTCTTGGCCCAATGTGGCCAGCAGGGTCAGGCCAGGCAGTGATACATCCCATCATCACTGCGACCGGGGCCACGGTTACGTGCAGCGCCACAAAGATTATTCTGCGCGTAGCCATGCGCAATAGCGACGCGGCAGGCAACACGACGACGCCACAAGTCGGACGACTGGTTCAGAGAATGGGGACATGCCACCATCGCCACACTAGCGCCTAGACAGGATGACTCGAACCTAGAGGGACGCAAAGGCAGCCAGCCCGACAAATCCTTCATTAACGCGCACGTCGTACCGTCGAGGTAGGCGAGCTGAATGGCCAGCGGTACCCTTGTCATTATTTTTAAACCAACAACGTCACATTGACACTCAAACAAGCGTACCAACATATTCACAAGGTTCGTATCCTGCTGATGATATGATTTTTCCCGTTCATATTTTATATTATTTTAACTTCAAAAACTCATTTTCTAAAACAACTTTATGCATGTACAAGCATAACTAAAGCTCTAAGGTTTGGTAATTTACATTCAACAAATTTTTGTTTATAGAAATTATTTTTCATGCCCAATCAAATAAACAAGCCATTCGCTATCTATTTGCTAGGATTATTGTCCGACATTCTTAAATATCTTTACGCACTGTGGAATTTAACTTGGGCGTTGATTCGAGTCCACAAAACTGAGTCACCGGATTCATGTATCACATCAAGTATATTTTAAATTAAAAATTCCGAGAAACTCATTTTGAAAATTTGACTTAGGCCTAAATCGTGGTGCTAAATAAGTTCGTAACACCAAGCGTGTTACAACCAACCCCCTTAAAAAGAATCTCGTCCCGAGATTCGAAGCAAGAACCAGAAGGGGAAACGCGATTACATCTCGTAGATCAGGGATTACACGAAAGATTACACGACTTCGAATACTAAACCACACGGAGATCTAGGGATACATGGTTAAGAGCAACCTGGTACAACCGATACTTAATCCAGAAGTCAAGATAGACGAGGGCAATGGAGAAACAACCAAGATAATGATTATCCAAAACATGGTGTAGCACCAACAGATCCAGAAACAAGAGACTAAGAAGTCAAACATTGGGAACCCTAAGACCAACTAACCAAAGGGAACTTGAACTTCTTTGATGAACCGGATCCTTTCTTCTCCTCAGATTACACCATCACCTCA
Source organism: Miscanthus lutarioriparius (assembly GCA_904845875.1). Lineage (NCBI taxonomy): Eukaryota > Viridiplantae > Streptophyta > Magnoliopsida > Poales > Poaceae > Miscanthus > Miscanthus lutarioriparius. The sequence goes on along the minus strand of CAJGYO010000004.1, from coordinate 45,650,931 downwards.
GACTGACGAACCTAGCTTCACAATGTCAACTAGATTTCGTAACTCTGCTCCAATTGCGAGGGGAATGGGGATGAAGAAGAAGAGCAAGGACCAAGGGTATCTTATAGCGGCGAACGGAGGTGGTGCGCAACACACCGAAAGTGGAGGCGGCGTGAATGGGATACATAGACGGTTCATACTGTGGAGATAAACACGGCCATGGTGCGCTCACTGCACAAGTGAGCGGATGGGAAATAAAGGAGAGGAGATAAGAGGGTGCGCTCAATGAAGGAGGCGTGTGGTGGTCGTGTCACCAAAAGAAGAAAGAGGGGAGGGGAAGGGGGTCCGTACGAGGGACGAGGCGTGAGAGTCGAGAGCCAACCGGATACTGGGAAAAGGAGAAATGCATAGTGCACAAAGACGGCAAGTGTGGCACGATGCCACGACCATGTGAGAACGGGGAGCTAAGGGCCCGATACAGATAGCGTTCGTAGGGCACGCAGCGAAATGACCTAGCATGAGTAGCGCGGTCAACTAAACATAGACTTGAGACATGACGTCCACTTAGGCTTTTACAATCACTCCCGACTACCCAAGGCTAACTTTCCTTACTACTCTTCTTTTTCTTTCCTTTACTCGATCACATCTGTCTTTCATGTAGACTGAGACCATGTCATACTTTCTTCTTCAAAACCACCTCCTCTTGCTTACAATGAGAGAACACTATGTCATCAACCTGTTGTGGATTTCCCATTGGAACACCCGAACATTTTCAAGGAGGATATTTTGTAGCAAAGTGGTATGGCGGTGTAACTTGGTAAAGGTACATGGTCAACAACCTCAATACCAGCGCGTGCCGAGCAGCGTCACCATGTGGCAGTTGTTCCACAGAGAGCCCTCGGTTTTGTCGCGGCACCATAAGCTATTAACCAGGCAACTGTTACCAATTTACATGCCCTAAAGGCGGTGGGGTCATAGACCACAGAGTAAGAGGAGTATTGCATGGGAAAATTCAAACAACAAAGGTTCCCTTCACAACAAGGCACAAGGAATTCAAATCCAATGGCGGATTTGTTTTAAAGAGATTCAAGTGTTCTGCTGGGACATCCACAATTAGTCGATACAGTGTCCTATGTCCTCCAATCACGGCTGGTCTGCCGGTATTTGAATGGAACTTCTCTTGTAACCCGCTTAATATCGCCCTTGAAAACTTTAAGCATATCACATGAAACTTAAGGGTAGATGGACACAATAAACACCATAAAATAACAAAATGCATACTCCAATGGTCTTATACTGGTACAACGTATAGGCATTCAGTCTCCCATTCATGACACACCATTCCCTATGGTCGGACGATCTCAACAACCATGGATGACAACAATGGCAAGAGTACAATACCGAGGACAGCGACAAAAAACACTACTACTACAGGTACAACATTCCAAAGCAACTAAGCTACTCTAGCCACGCATCTTCATTCCCGAGCTCGGTGGATTCTTCTACCACCCAGGCTATGGATCTACATCTTTTCATGGCAATGGTTGAGTGAGAGGAACCAAGGGCTCGACTTCTGACACTTCCGAGGGTGGAGGTGCTGGCGGCACTGCAACACCGGGTCTCCTTCTTTCTGGTGGGTGGATAGGGATCCCTTCCAAGATCGGGGCATCCTGCCATTTAGCAGCCAGCATCCTTCGCTTGGCCCTAGTGACAAGATAGGCCTCCCACAGCTGATGTACATGCTGATCTTTAGCCTCCTTTAGAGCTTCTGACATGGCAGTCTCCTAACTCTCTCACAGCTGCAGCACTGGCATGCGCTTCGGCAAGCTGCACCTAGAGCATCCGGGTGAAGATCTCGGCTTCCTCCGCCCGCCGGAGGCAGATCCTAAGTTCCAAGGCTTGTCGGTCATACTGATCATCTAGAGCAAATAGTTATGTGGTCAAGTGCACCACGGTAGGACTATCTTCTTGCGCCTCACGCCCTTGCATAGCCTCCATGCGAGCCTTTCATGCCCGCCGATTCTTGTCCAAGCGTGGGAAGAACCTCATGGGGGTACGGGCAATGGGCTCTTCATAGATCTGGCAAAGGTACCACAAGGCTTTACGGGCCACAACCTGGTAGGTGTCACTGAAGCTAAACCCGGTTGCGATCACACTCCAGGCTTCAGTGAGGTTAGGGAACTCTTCACTCTTCCCGATGTAAACGGTAACCTCACACCGCTCGGTGCCATGCTCCTCATACTCACGGCCCTCATACTTGGGACGATCTTTGACTCTGAGCTTCTGCAGGGTGGCATGCAAGATTCTAGGAAACCCTCAATGTTTAGGGTCGTGAGGAAGGACTGAGCAAAAAGCTTGCTCAAAAGAAAAGATAAACGAGCTAAAGTGCGTCGAGTGGTGGTACCAATGGCTAAGCCAGGATCTACTTATAAAGGCATAGCGTTCTGACGCGGTCCACCGGGGTTCCTGCGCGGGGTCACTACGAATGACTCAACCAAATTTTTTGCGCGTTCGAGGCGAGCGAGGTCCGAGGCCATTACTGACTAGTACGACTGTAGGGCAAGGTCCAACAAGAGCGCAAAAAGGGGTACGAGGAGACATGGGTCACGATAGGCGTGAACCATGGGCGAACGTGGAGCACGAAGCCACAGTGCAGACCTAACTCTAGAATAGGAATAAGTCAGTTGTGCACAATACGACACGCATGACACCTATGGATGACATACCTGCCAGCAATATGGCACTACAATGCACAAACAGGATATGCATGAATGCACGTCCTATACGTCCTTCCACTTTTGCCAACATATAGGGCAACCGCTCTCTAGATTTTTGGCACATCGTTCTCTCCCTATAACTAGTCGATACTATCGGACAATGCTCGAGTCAATGTACCTACATAAAACTTGATTAAGCCTATCTAAGTCAGCAAAGTGCCATCTATCCTAGATACATACCATAGTAATAGTCCTACCTATATAACTTTGCATAAAGACACCCTAACTTTTTGAAAAGAATTTGTTGTCAAAATTTATTTTAGAAAGAGGTTCTAAAGCTTTATTTCCTCATTTGCGCTCTGATACCACCTGTGGTAGAACCGCCTAATCTAATGCCTTCTAGGAGTGCTTGTCCTCCATTAGACACTAAGCACTCAAGGGAGAACACTAAATTACACAGTTCCATCGGGCACACACCAGGGGAGAACCTAAAAATCCACATTTTTGCCATCAGGATCACAAATGAGAGAATAAAGCTTATATCGTTCTTAACCATTTCTTACATCACTTTTAATACAACATCAGAGTATAATAGTTATTATTATAACAACTAAATGTAATCATATTATCAGAGTTATGTACAATTTAATGTAACAGCGGAATATAAACATGTGATCAGAATTACAACGGAAATAATTATCTATTCATGGCATGAGGAAACTTTGATATGTAATCTATGGCAACAGATTATAAAACTTTTCTTTATAAAACATTTGGTGAGATTTATAAATAAAGACTATTATCGCAGCATAAAGGAAATCCTCTCTGAGCCCACCAGGAGGAATCCGCACACACGAGTTAGCTTTAGCATCCACCTGTTGTAACGTCCCACCTCTCCGAGGCTAGGCCCGCTTACATCTGGTAGCTTTCCTAGGACATAGACTGCCCTCACAGACCAACACCAGTCTTTTCTACGCACTTTGTCCTCACTCATGCGCCCCCGGGAAGAACTTTCGGGTCGGTCACCCATCGCTCAAGGCCAAGCACGCTTAACCTTGGAGTTCTTAAGAGATGGGCTTTCCGAAAAGAAGTTGCAACTTGTTGGTACGAGTATGCTATTAATCCTATTAAGCCCTGAGCCAGGGTGTTACATCCTCACCCCCTTAAGAGATCGACGTCCTCATCGATCAATCCCAAGCCAGGAACGTCCCCTCTTAGCCACGTCCGTGTATCTAGTGCCAGCGCATGTGCCATGCTATGTGACCACACCGGTCCACACCAGCCATACACACCATGCCTACGCAACTACGACACATGCGCCCGTGAAACCGCGAGAGTCGGCTCTGATATGATTTTGTAACGTCCCACCTCTCTGAGGTTAGGCCCGCTTACATCTGGTAGCTTTCCTAGGACATAGACTGCCCTCATAGACCAACACCAGTCTTTTCTACGCACTTTATCCTCACTCATGCGCCCCCGGGAAGAACTTCCCGGTCGGTCACCCATCGCTCCAGGCCAAGCACGCTTAACCTTGGAGTTCTTAAGAGATGGGCTTCCCAAAAAGAAGTTGCAACTTGTTGGTACGAGTATCCTATTAATCCTATTAAGCCCTGAGCCGGGGTGTTACACCTGTCACCTACAACAGGGGGAATAAAACCCTGAGTACTCAATTGTACTCAGCAAGACTTACCCGACAGGAGGAAAGAAAAGACTCCAAGGATATGCAAGCCTATCTGGCTTGTGGGTTTACTGTATCTATGGGAAGCATTACTAAGCGTGCGTCCTTATATTTGATTTTTCTTACTAGCTGCATTGGTTCATTAACTAACCATTCTATGTAAGCACCTATGCAACTTTCAAGCAGGTGGTAAGCAATTAGATTTCTTTTTTCTATCTTCCATCTTTTATCTTTCAGTTCTTACTATGATACTAAACCGTAGACAAGTCGTACTGGATTTCTAGGCGATTCACGAATCAATGCCCCCAGCTGGGGACCCCGAAAACACACGCCCTGCTTGTACCCAAGGCACAAGCAGGACCAACCCAGCACCCTCCTGTCCTGGGTGTCCAAGTCCCCGTCCAAACTGGGACTCCAAGTCCCCGCCCCTGAGTCCTGGACTCAGTGCGGTGCAAGGACCTCCTAACCCAAAAACCACCAAGACAGTCGGTCCGAAAAGAGCCGAATCCATGACAAGAGAGCAATAAGTCTTCCAAGCGCCCATACCCAAGTATGTGCTTGGGATAATAAGTCTGTGACTTGCCTAGAGCCTTATGCAACAGCCGGTCCTTAACCGACACAGATAGGGAAAGTAGTGTAACCAAGCCATGCTCCGCGTCCATGATGACACAACCCCTTACACCCACCAATATCCAAACCATATCCCTGCCCGATCACCATTTTTCCTTTCCACCATTTATATTTTCCAAGTGATAATAATACAGTAATATATTTCCTATCTCTCGTGAGTGATAGGCAATCACCCGACTTCTACCGGAGTCCTATAGCATAGCATTCTACACGATCCTATCATACTAGTAAGACTCATAGGATAAAGATATATATATACAAGTGGGTTTCATTCAACTCCTTAAAACTTAATGCACAAATATAATTGAAACTGTAGAAAGGTAGGGGTTATGCACCGGGGCTTGCCTGGGTAAAATATAATTAGAAGTTAGCTTTCCATAATGGCGACACGATCTCCAAAAGCACCATTTCTCCAGCAACTCCCGATGACTCTGTGATCCATCGACGTGCCTATTATGATATGCAATGCGATGCAATGCAAGAAGTAATTAATCAATGGCAATCGTGACCTGTAGAAATACGATTTATGCCTTTCAAGTTAACGGGCTAGTTCTAACGATGACCGTACTTAGGCTACAAATACACGTTGTCGGATAAGGCGTTATTTCCCAACAATTATTTTAGTTATATAAACCAAGGTTGTTTCTTTATTTCATTCTATCGATTTAACCATCATTCAAAATAGAGCATCATTATCTACCTAGCAAACTAATTATTATTGAGCTACAAAAAATACAGGGAGTAGATAATAATATTAGTAATTTACTGTAAAATTTTTAGAGGCAACACTATCGCCAATTTACCATAACAATTCCTACAAGCTTATATTTTTACAATATTAAGTACCTTAAATCAATTATATAGCTTCCAAAAATATTATCAACTATATGAACAAAATATACTAATAGGTAGATCATGATTTTAGGAGACTAATAAAATTGGTTTTACAATTTTTTGATTCCTATACCATTTTATATTTATTTTACAATTTAAACTAGAAACCTATTTTAGAAAAGCAATTCGAAAATGGAAAGGGCCGGCGGCCACTAACTGGCCCAGCAGACACACGCGGCGGTGGCCTAGTAATGCGGCGTGGCCCACCGACCAGGCGCGACCAAGCCATGGAGCAGGCTGGCCCAGGCGCGGCGCAGCGCGTGGCGCAAGTGGCCTAGGCGCGTCGGCCCAAAGGCCGGCCCTGCACGGCAAGCAGCAACGGCGCGGACGGCCCAGCAAACTGGCCCACACGCGGCCTGCCCATTCGGCCTTGCGTTAATACAAAAACAACCCTATGGTTCGATATATTTCGTATCCTACTATTCATGCGAATCACGTACTTTGCACTAAGAACCCTGTATCGTTTCTATTCATCTTTCTCACCTTTTCTTCTGTCGGTGTTTTGGACCGGGGGGTCCTCAACCAACTAGTGAAAGTGTACTCCGTGTTCCTAATCCCGGATGGTGATGCAAAGAGACACAAGGTTTATACTGGTTCGGGCAATAGGTGCCCTACGTCCAGTCTGAGAGAGCGATCTTGGATTCCTTTCACCGAGGTGCTTGTAGTAGGGGCGTACAAGCTGAGCGAGAGAGGGAGCTAGTCCTAGGTCTCTGCATGGAGTGGCATGGGTTGCTTGAGATGTTGATCTCTTGCAGCGAGGGAGCCTGTGTGATACAGAGCGTTGCGCGTTGCTTGCCTAGGCCTCCCCAGAAGCGGCCCTGGTTACTCCCTTTTATAGTCGAAGGGAGGCATAGGGGCGGTACATGCATTTGCTACGTGGCGTTTTGTGAGTGGAGACGGCGCGTTCGAGCCCTGCAGCTTGTCACTGTGGCGGTGTGGTCGGTGGAGCGGTCTTGTCCTTCGTGCACTGGAACGACGCGCCAGCCATGCCTGATCCTGTGCGTCGTGGGAGCTCCTGTGGCGGCAGGCGCGCCTTCTTCTATTGGAGGAGTGCTGGTTACTGTATGTTTGACCGGCGTGGAGTGCCGAGGCCGGGTTGATGTGATGGCGCGGGTACGCTAATTCCGAGGCTACAGGAGCTAGGCCTTGTGCACGACGTGGGAGCTCCTGCAGCCTGACGTAGGGTATGGCGCATTCTGCGGGCGACGTGCCAGTCTCAGAGTGCTGACAATGTGGAGAGCCGAGGCCCAGTCGATGCAGAGGCTGGACCATCGTGGCGGGCTCGGCGGGCGCGAGTCCCGAGGCTATAGGAGCCCGGAAGCGGATAGCCGAGGCTCGGAGGGAGCAGTTGGTTTTGTTCATCGATTCTGAGGCTACAGGGACCTGGACTTGACTCTCCACGCCGCGCTGTCCTTGGAGCAGGGGTTAGGCAGCACAGTGCAGCACGGGTGTCAGCCGCGGGCACAGTGCCAAGCACAGCGTCTGGTAACCCCTGCCCCGTCCTGTCCCGGACTGTATGGTGTCGATGTGACTCCCGTCCCATCGGCCACACCGCTATACTGCGTCGACGTGCGGCTGACCTTGCGGGAGTGGTTGGACGCGTTGGTTGGATGTGACATCCTGTCAGGGAAATCGGTCAAGGAGGCGGTGATGGGGTTGATGCCGAGCCGGCCTCGAGCGAGTCGGTAACTGAGTGCTCATCCGAGGCCTCGTGGCGTGGGGCCTCAGGCGAATCGGAGAATCGGTACCTCGCCTGAGGCCTTGCGGTGTGGGGCCTCGGGCGAGTCAGAGAATCAGAACCTCGTTCGAGGCCTTACGGTTTGGCTCTGGGCCGAGCCCGCTTTGGGCGAGCCCGGATATTTGCTCGAGGTGGGCCGAGCAGTCCACCGGGCCTCGGATGTGGCGGGTTTGCCAGCGGTTGTTTTTTGGTTTCGTTATTTACAAGGTCTAAGCAATTTTTTCGGTTCTTGCTTAGGGTACCCCTTTTTATGGTATCCGACAGTAGCCCCCGAGCCTCGGGGGGAGTGCGAGTACTCTCCCTGAGGTTTGACAAGACTTGGCTCGCAGCAGCTCCCGTCGGGATGGTGTTTCGTACTCGAGGTTTCGGTGGGTGCGCGCGAGCGCACCCGCTGGGTGTAGCCCCTGAGGCCCTGGAGGAGTGGATTCACTCCTCTAGGGGCTTTTCTAATGTTGAGTGAGGGGTTTTATTACGTTTGCCGAGTCCCCGGGTGCGAGTTCAGGTCGCTGGGCCTCGGTTTGGTTGCAGGAAGAGCCCCCAAGCCTCTGCTCGGAGCAAGAGAGCGGTCAGGAGTTTCCCTGTCTTTTTTGTGCGGCCCTCGCGCATCCTTTTCGTTTGAAAGGAGGGGTGGAGTGTGCCAGGCTACCCTCGGTGGGCGCGAGCAGTGACACCTCCGGTGAGCTGTTATCGGGTAAGTCCGAGTGGAGGCCCATGCCCCATTCGATAGGGGTCGGCTAGCGGTCTAGAGACGCACTCCAAAAGTACCAGAGGGCTTCTCTAGTGGGTCCCAGGGCCGTTCAATTGGCCCCGGGGGCTCGATGCCTCCCTATGGTGGGATCCCATTCAGAGACCTCCATGCCGGTCTCGGATATGACTTAGGGCATCCCGAGCAATTGCTTGCTCGGGCCTCGGCCATGTACGGGCTCGCCCATAGTCATCCCTGACTCTATTTGTCCTGGGGCGGCTGTCAAGACCCTCGAGGGCCCAGCCTTCGAACCCCTAGACCGCAACGGGCTTGGTGCCTAGTTCCTTAGTCGTTTTATCGCGTTTGCCGAGCCCCCAAGTGCGAGTTCGGGTCGCTGGGCCTCGGCTTGGTTGCAGGAAGAGCCCCCGAGCCTCTGCTCGGAGCAAGAGGGCGATCAGGAGTTTCCCTGTCTTTTTTGTGTGGCCCTCGCGCATCCTTTTTGTTCGAAAGGAGGGGTGGAGTGTGCCAGGCTACCCTCGGTGGGCGCAAGCAGTGACACCTCCGATGAGCTGTTATCGGGTAAGTCCGAGTGGAGGCCCGTGCCCCATTCAATAGGGGTCGGCTAGTGGTCCAGAGACACACTCCAAAAGTACCAGAGGGCTTCTCTATTGGGTCCCAGGGCTGTTCGATTGGCCCTAGGGGCTCGATGCCTCCCTACGGTGGGATTCCATTCAGAGACTTCCCTGCTGGTCTCGGACACGACTTAGGGCATCCCAAAAAATTGCTTGCTTGGGCCTCGGCCATGTACAGGATCGCCCATAGTCATCCCTGACTCTGTTTATCCTGGGGCAGCTATCGAGACCCTTGGGGGCCTAGCCTTCAAACCCTTGGACCGTAATGGGCTCGGTGCCCAGTTCCTTAGTCTCAAAGGAATCGGGTGGGGAATATTCCCTTCCCATCGGCTGACGATGGTGGGTGTGCCATTTGAGGCGGTTTCTCGGGGAGACGGAACGGCGCCTGCCGTGATGTGGTGTTTGCAGATGGGACATTACCGTCCATGCACGGCTAGCGAGAAAAAGTAGGGCGCATGGGTGGTTTGGCCGGATCTGCATTAACTGTGCCAGATCTAGGAAATAATCTTTCCGGTTTCATCACCCGCCCGTTCGCCTTCTTTCTTCCCTCATAAATACGTGACGAGCCGTTCCCCTGCCCCTCCTTACCTTTCCTACCTGCACTCGCGTTTCTGCCCTCGAGCAGTTGCCAAGAACATCGAAAGAGAGCGCCGGGGAGAAGAAGGGAGAAGGGGGAGGAGACGAGAGAGAGAGAGGGTAAGCGAGAGCACGTGTTATCGCCATAGTCGCATCCTCCACCGCACCCATGGCAGGTGGCGCTGTTGTCCTCTAGGCAGATCCTTGGGGTCCGTCCGACGTGTCCACGGAGACACTGCAGTCGCTCATCGACGACGGTCTCCTCCGCCCGGTCACCGACCCCAACAGGCTGGAGTGGATTGCTCTGGGGAGCGAGCCAGAACCGAGGCCTCGCGATGGCTACATCGTGAGCTTCGTGGCCTTCCACGAGCACGGCCTCGGCTTGCCGGTGGACCGGTTTATGCGGGCGCTCCCGCGGTGTGGTGCTCCACAACTTCAACCCCAACTCCATTGCACAGGCGGCCATCTTTGTTGCCGTCTACGAAGGGTACCTGCGCATGGCCCCCCACTGGGAGCTGTGGCTCCACCTCTTTCGGGCGGGGCTCACCACCAAGCCAGTGGGTACGATAGGCACGCGGAAGGCGTTGAGGGCCGGCGGCTGCACTCTTCAAGTGCGCCAAGACCGGCAGCCCCTCTACATCCCGGCCCAGCTCGCGTCGTCCAACCGCCGCTGGTACAACAGCTGGTTCTACCTCCGCAATGATGACGGTGGGCTTCCCCCCTATACCAGGCGGGTCATGGAGAGCCAGCCGGAGAGGTGGAGGTACGGCATCCCGTTGGCTGATCAGCCCAAGCTACAGCCACTCCTGAGGGCCCTGGAGAGGTTGCACGGCCGTGGCCTCATGGCGGCCATGGTCGGGCGGCCTTCCATCACCGGAGGGTGCTGCCGCTGATGGCTCGGCGGCAGTGCCTGTTCGAGATGACACCGGATGAGCCGATTGATGGCATCCGGTTGTCCGCCATCGCCCTCTCTGACGAGGAGATTCTGCATCGGGTGAGAGAGACGGTGGAGGGGCGGCTGAGGAGCAGTGGTATGACCCCGTTCCCGATGCACCCATCGTGGGGGTATATCTCTCTGGTAAGTTGTGTGTTGCTGTGGCCTTGGAGGCCTTCTCGCTCCTTATATTTTTGGTCCATTCCCATATGGCGTTTGCCATTCCCGCAGGGGATGAGGGACGTGCGAGCCTCCCTGCCGCCCATTCCCGAGGACGCCGAGCGGCGAGCCAAAAATAGGGCATGAGCCGAGGCGTACAAGGAGCGGAAGGACGCCGAGGAGGCAAGGCGCAAGAGGAAGAGCCTCGAGCGCGATGAGCTGGAGAAACATCGTCGGCAGCAGAGGCACGACGGTCTCCTAGAGGATCCGTCTCCATCACCGTCGTCGATGGACTTTTCAAGCGACGACGACGAGAGCGAGGCGGGGCAGGGTCCCCTGGACCACCTCCCTGACGTCAAGGAGACGGTGCCTGGGGCATCGGCAAGTGGCCTGATGTCTCAAGGAGGAGGACGAGAGAGTGCCTTGGGGCTGGCGATTGCCCGCCACGGGGCTGAGGCCTACACGCCCGAGGCACAGGCGTCGGGGAAGCGCGCCATCAGCCCGATGGGCTTGACGGCGGAGGTGGAGCGGGCGACGGCAGGGTGGCCCAACCGCCTTAGCAGAGGGCAGAGGAGGCGAGGGCCGGCCGGTACCGACAGACACGGCGACCGCGCCACTGCCACCATCGAGGATGAGGGACGCGGTGTGGAAGGTATTGGTTCCCCGTTCGAGGTAAGCATTTTTTCCACGGGTTTCGTAGCATTTCCCATTCGTTCTTTGGTCATATGCTGACCTCGTGAGTGGTTTGTTTTCAGCCGGAAGCGTCAGGTGGAAGCGCCCGCCCTGGTGCCACTTAAGGCGCTCAAGGTGAGCACCAGTTCTATCGCTCGATGGGTGGTGGACGCGCAGGCCACCTTGCAGCGTGGCGTGGCGTCGGCCAGGGCCAACCCGAAGGAGCTGGTCACCCAAGGAGAGGCTATTGAGAAGGCCATGGAGCAGGCAGGGGAAGAGGTGCCTAGGACTTCCAAGGCTGAGGTGGCAGAGGCCAGGGCTCCGGAAGTCGAGGTGGCAGACGCCGGGGCTCCTAGGACCACCGAGGCCGAGGTGGCAGAGGTTGGAGCTCCTGGGACCGCTGAGGCCGAGGTGGTGGAGACAGAGGCGGGGCGGGCGGCCTAGGATGTGGAGACGGAGGTGGGGCAACCTTTGGTACTGCCCCCGGTCGAAGACCTGCCGCCGTCGTAGGAGAACGCCCGAGAGGTGGAGGTTCATTCAATCTCCTCCGATGATACTTCCCGAGGGAAGGAGGTGGCAGTCAGTCCCGACTCCTGGCGAGGGGAGCTCGGCCCTCGTCCGGGTATGACCTGAGCCCTATGGGTGGGATAGCCCGCATGTCTTGCGGCGAAGCTAGGATGACCCTGAGGGGGAGCCTCTGTTCGCCCTTGAGGGCGTGGCTGAGGGGGGGCGCTGGAGCTCTCTCGAGCAATTCCGCCAACTGGCGGAGCAGTCGCTGCAGACAGCGCTGTCCGTTGTGGCCGAGGACTTGCCCGATGTTGCCCGGGTATGTGCTTTCCTCTCTTGTGTTGCGTCGCCTTTCTTCTGAGTTCTCTCATAGTACTTGACGTGCGTTTAGCCTATCCAGGAGCTCGAGGCCCGGTCCCTCAGGAAATCGATGTTCCTCTGGCGGGAGAGGAACGTCTGGGACCAGCTCCGGCAGTAGAAGGACCTGCTCGCTGGTGCCAACAAGCTTCTATCAGCGTGGAGCATGGAGGTGGAGGACCTTTGCCTTTGCTATGCTGACATGAAGGCCGAAGCGGCCACGGCTCAGGAGCAGGCCGCCCCTTTGGCGGTGTGGATCAAGGAGCTAGAGGAGGAGCTGACCCGGGTGGCCAGCGAGTGGGACACCTTCAGGTCCCAGGCCGAACAAGTGGCAGCCTCTGCCAAGGCCATCGCCGGGTAGCTAGGGGCAAAGCAGGGTGCGCACCTACTGACGAAAGGTGCCCTGGCGGAGGCTATCAAGGTGGCCGAGGACTCCCGGGTCGAGGCCTCAGCCTGGAAGGAAAAGGCCGAGGGTGAGTCCTATTGGCCTTCGCCCCTGTTCGGCTTGTTTCCTTTTGTGCTTAACCCCATCCCGCTTGTCTCAGCACAGGTTTGGAGAAGGAGGCCTTCCAGGCAGCCGAGGACTCCGCCATAGTGGAGGCGGTGCTCGAGGCTGAGATCCAGAAGCACAACGTGCTGTAGAGCACTGCCCGCACCGCCTATGAGGCCCTAGGGGTCAGGGGGTTGAGTCAAGCAGCTCCCTTAGGAGCCGCCTGATCGCATTGAGCAGCCGCGTCCATGAGCGGCTCCAGGGGGCGCTGCATACGGGCGTCAAGCGCGCCCTGGCCGTTGTCTCCTCGCACTACGCCAGCGTCGACCTCGAGGCCATCAGTGATGGTTACATCGTGGCTGAGGATGACGAGAAGGCTGAGGAGGAGGTCTTGAAGCTGGTGGAGGTGGCTGAGGCCCCTGGCACGGCACTGGCCACGTTGTTCGAAGAGGAGGTGGTTCCCCCTGCGCCGACCGCCGATGCTGGCGACCCTAAGTTTTGACCTGGGCCAAAGGGGCCATGTAAATAGATTATGACTTACATCATTGTACCATGATGCTTGTGGCCCTCGAGGCCTTTTAAAGTACTTGTGTATATATGTTTTTTAATCATTTTCTATTATATTTCCGAGCCTCTGCCCTCTGTCTCATTCTTGGACGAATGCAAAAAACTTCTTCGGAGCCAAAGCTGCCCTTCGGGCGAAAAGGTGGTGAGGGAGTTGCCGTAGCCTAGAGGCGTAGGCCGTTCTCACAGCTCAGCTAGCCTTTTGGCCCCAAGACGAGCTTTTGGTCCTTAGGTTTTTTACGATCGTTTTGTCAGAGTATGCGAGAGAGTTTGGCGTAGAATTTTTTTTCGAAGAACGACTAAAAACGGTGTCTGAGACTTGGGGGGGTTCCCCCCTTCTAGCCCCCGAGGGAGGCTCAGTTCTACAGGGGCAGAGCCGAGTCTCCCTTATAGCATTATTGTGATGCCGAGCCCCTATCGATGGGCTTGGGTGGTTTCTCGAAAAATTAGAACAACTAAAGAACGCTTCTTTATTGTATTTCGAGAAACAATGTAAACAATGCTTGGAAATTTAAGGGTAGAAGCAACGTAGCTGTTCTATGTTCCAAGCGTTGGTGAGGATTTCGCCCTTCTCGTTGGCTAGCTTGTAGGTCCCAGGCTTTAGTACTTGGGCGACAATGTACGGCCCTTCCCATGGCGGGGTCAGCTTGTGGTGGCCTTTACTGCTCTGCCTCAGTCTTAGCACCAGGTCGCCCACCTTCAGGTCTCAGCTTTGAATGCGCCGGGCTTGGTAGCATCGTAGGGCTTGCTGGTACTTGGCCGAGTGTAGCAACGCGATGTCTCGGGCTTCTTCCAGTTGGTCGAGGGCGTCCTCGCGGGCAGTGCGGTTGCTCTGCTCGTTGTAGGTCTGTAGCCTTGGGGAGCCATACTCCAAGTTAGTGGGGAGGATGAGCTTGGCTCCATAGACCAGGAAGAATGGTGTGGACCCCATGGCTCGGCTTGGTGTGTTCCTCAGGCTCCAGATAACCGACGGGAGTTCGGCAAGCCATTTCTTGCCGAAATTCTTCAACCGGTTGTATATTCTCGGCTTGAGACCCTGTAGGATCATGCCGTTGGCGCGTTCCACTTGGTCGTTCATCCTAGGGTGACCTACGGCCGACCAGGCCACACGGATGTGGTGGTCGTCGTAGAACGTCAGGAACTTGTGGCCAGTGAATTGCGTCCCATTGTTGGTGATGATGGTATTTGGAATCCCGAACCTATGGATGATATCAGTGAAGAATAGCACTGCTTGTTCGGATTTGATTCGGGTGATCGGACGAGCCTCGATCCACTTGGAGAACTTGTCAATGGCCACCAGCAAATGGGTATAGCCCCCGGGGGCCTTCTGCAGAGGCCCAACCATATCCAGCCCCCACACGGTGAATGACCATGTGATGGGGATGGTTTGGAGGGCTTGGGCTGGGAGGTGCATCTACCGTGCATAGTACTGGCATCCCTCACATGAGTGCACCAACTTCGTGGCATTAGCAACCGTCGTTGGCCAGTAGAATCCTTGGCGGAAGGCGTTTCCGACGAGCGTCCAAGGCACTGCATGGTGCCCGCAGGCTCCCGCGTGCAAGTCCCAAAGTAGGGCTTGGCCTGCTTTGGTGGTGATGCACCGTTGGAGGACACCAGATGGGCTCCGCCTGTACAACTCGCCGTCGCTGAGGACGTAGGTTTTGGCTCGTCGCGTAAGACGTCGAGCCTCGGTCCTGTCTGCAGGAAGCTCTCCTCGAATGAGGCAATCAAGGAATGGGACTCGCCAGTCCATACCCTGGTCGGCCTTGGGAGGCTCCGCGTTGATTGCCATGGCCTCGAGCTCGGCCGTAGGGGTCTCGGTGACAGAGGGGGCCTCGGGCCCTACGGTGGGTTCGACCAGTGGGCCCTCCTCTGCCACCGAGATGTAGGCGATGGAAGGCTTGTGGAGGTCTCTAGCAAAGATGTTTGGGGGGACCGGGGCCCGCACCGACGCCATCTTCGCTAGTTCGTCTATGGCCTCATTGAATTTTCGCGCGATGTGGTTGATTTCGAGGCCATCGAACTTGTCTTCTAGGCGACGTACCAGCTTGTAGTACGCCTCCATTTTGGGGTTGTGGTAGCTCGACTCCTTCATCACTTGATCGACAACAAGCTGCGAATCACCTCGTATGTCGAGACGCCGCACTCCAAGTTCGATGGCGATCTACAAGCCATTGACGAGGGCCTCGTACTCGGCCACGTTGTTGGACGCGGTGAAGTGAAGCCGAATCATGTAGCGCATGTGCACTCCGAGTGGTGAGATGAAGAGTAGACCCGCGCCTACCCCGGTCTTCATTAGAGACCCGTCGAAGTCCATGGTGCAGCATTCCGCCTGGACTTGAGCAGGGGGCAACTGGGTGTCGGTCCACTCAGCCACAAAATCGGCCAAGACTTGGGATTTAATTGCTTTTCAAGGTGCAAAAGACAGGGCTTCCCCCATGAGTTCGACGGCCCACTTGGCTATTCTACCCGAGGCCTCCCGGTTCTAGATTATCTCTCCCAAAGGGAAAGACGACACCACGGTCACCAGGTGGGACTCGAAGTAGTGACGCAGCTTGCGTCGAGCCGAGACTATGGTGTAGATCAGCTTCTGGATGTGGGGGTAGCGTGTCTTAGTGTCGGAGAGCACGTTGCTGATGAAGTAAACAGGTCGTTGGAAGGGTAGAGCATGCCCCTCTTCCTACCTCTCAACCACTACGGCCGCGCTGACCACCTAGGTTGTTGCGGCGACATAGAGTAAGAGGGCCTCGCCCCTGGTCGGCGGCACCAGGACAGGAGGATTGGTGAGCAGCGCCTTGAGCTTAGTGAGGGCTTCTCCGGCCTCGAGGGTTCAAGAAAAGCGTTCGGATTTTCTCAAGAGTCGGTATAGAGGCAAGCCTTTTTCGCCAAGGCGCGAGATGAAGTGGCTCAGGGCCGCAAGGCATCCCATAACCCTCTACACTCCCTTGAGGTCTTGGATTGGTCCCATGTTGGTCACGGCCGAGATCTTCTCCGGGTTGGCCTCGATGCCGCGCTCCGAGACTATGAATCCCAAGAGCATGCCTCGGGGGACCCCGAAGACACACTTCTCGGGGTTGATCTTGATGCCTTTCTCTTTGAGGCATTGGAAGGCTATTTCCAAGTCACCTACGAGATCACTGGCCGTCCTAGACTTGACCATGATGTCGTCCATGTAGACCTCGACGGTTTGCCCGATGTGCTCGCCAAAGACCTAGATCATGCACCGCTGGTATGTGGCCCCTGCGTTTCTGAGACCGAATGGCATAGTCACATAGTAGTACATGCCGAATGGGGTGATGAAAGAAGTCGCGAGCTGGTCGGATTCTTTCATCTTGATTTGATGGTAACCGGAATACGCATCAAGGAAAGATAGGGTCTCGCATCCCGCAGTGGAGTCAATGATTTGGTCGATTCGAGGTAATGGAAATGAAACTTTTGGACATGCTTTATTCAAACCAGTGTAGTCTACACACATCCTCCACTTTCCATTTTTCTTCTTAACTAGTATAGGATTAGCTAGCCACTCTGGATGGGACACCTCCTTGATGAATCCGGCCGCCAAAAGCTTCTGCACCTCCTCGCCGATGGTCCTGCGCTTCTCCTCATCGAATCGGCGTAGGCGCTGCTTCACCAGTCTGGAGCCGGCCCGAATGTCCAAGGCGTGCTCGACGACTTCCCTCGGTATGCCCAGCATGTCCGAGGGACTCCACGTGAATATATCGACATTCGTGCGGAGAAAGTCGATGAGCACGGCTTCCTATTCGTTGTCGAGGGTGGCGCTGATCCTCAACGCTCGACCGTTGGACAGGTGGGGTCGACCAGGACGAGCTTGACGGCCTCTGTGGGTTCGAAAGTCCCGGCACGACGCTTGGAGTCGGGCGCCTCACTACCGAGTCGATCGAGGTTGACGATGAGGGTCTCGGCCTCCACGAGAGCCATGGCGTACTCAATGCATTCGACGTCGCAGTCGTATGCATGCTCGTACATGGACTCGACAGTGATGACGCCATTGGGGCCCAGCATCTTTAGCTTGAGGTAGGTGTAGTTAGGGATCACCATGAACTTAGCGTAGCACGGACACCCCAGGATGGCGTGATAGGTCCCCTTGAACCCAACCACCTCGAAGGTAAGGACCTCCTTGTGGTAGTTGGAAGGGGTACCGAAGCAGACGGGCAAGTCGATGCACCCGAGGGGTCACGTACGCCTCCTCGGCACTATGCCATGGAAGGGTGCGGCATCACGTTAGAGCCATGACCGATCGAGCTCCAGGAGCTCCAGGGTGTTGGCGTAGAGGATGTTGAGGCCGCTGCCTCCATCCATCAGCACCTTGGTGAGCCGGGTGTTGCCGATGATCGGATCGACGACAAGTGGATACTGCCCGGGGTTTGGGACATAATCAGGGTGGTCATCCCGATCGAAGGTGATCGCCTCTCGAGACCAGTCGAGGTACTGGGGAGTGGCCACCTTAACCGAGAAGACCTCTCGGCGTTCCTTCCTTCGCTAACGCGCTGTGAGGCACGCTGACGGCCCACCGAAGATCATGAAGGCGTTGTGCACCTCGGGGAACCCATCATCCTTGTCGTTGTCCCAGTCGCCTGCGCCCCCCTTCTTGGCGTCGTCGTTGGGGAGCCCGAGCTTGGCGTAGTAACGTCGGAGCATGGTGCATTCTTCGAGGGTGTGCTTCACCGGGCCCTGATGGTAAGGGCAGGGCTTCTTAAGCATGTCGTCGAAGAGCCCGGGGCCTCTGGCGGGGCCTCGGGGATTCTTGCGATCCGTGGCCGCAACGAGATCGGCCTCGAGGACCTGCTGCTTCCCCTAGCAACCCTTTTTCTTTCTCTTGGGGATACGGGGGGCTGAGGCCTCGGGGGTCTCATCCCTCCGCTTCCCCTTGGCGTCGTTGTCGGGGAAGATGGCCCCGACAGCCTCTTCGCCTAAGGCGAAGTTGGTGGCGATGTCGAGGAGCGCAGCCGTCGTGGTTGGTACATTCTGGCCTAATTCTCGGACCAGGTCTCGGTAGGAGGTGCCGAAGAGGAATGCCTGGACAATTTCCGAGTCGCCGACGCTGGGCAACTCGGTGCATTGCTTGAAGAAGCGTCGAATGAAGTCTCGGAGAGACTCGTCTAGCCATTGGCGACAACTCTTGAGGTCCCAGGAGTTCCCGGGGCGCATGTATGTGCCCTGGAAATTCCCGACGAAGACCTTTACCAAGTCGCGCCAATTGTTGATCTACAAGGGAGGGAGGTGTTCGAGCCAGGCTCACGCTAAGTCTGACAGGAACAAGGGGAGGTTGCGGATGATGAGCAGGTCATCGTCCGCACCACCTAGCTGACAAGCCAGGCGGTAGTCGGCCAGCCACAGCTCGGGGTTGGTATCGCCATTGTACTTTGAGAGGTTGGCCGGTTGTCAAAACTAGGCCGGGAAGTGAGCGCCGCGGATGGCCTTGCTGAAGACTCGAGGGCTAAGGGGCCCAGGAGAAGGACTGCGGTCCTCCCCACTATCGTAGCGACCACCTCGGTGCGGGTGGTAGCCACGGGCGGGCCCATTGTTCTCGTGGCGCCGTCGCCTGCTGACCACATCGTGGTCGCCTTACGCCTCGCGTCGATCGCTGAGGCGGTCGTGCATCGAGGGGGCCTTGTTGGCTGTCGGTGCCCGAGCAGGCTTGAAATGAACCAAGGCCTCTCTATCCTGCCGAGGTGGTGCCGTGGGTAGTTCTGGGGCGCCCCCGCGCCGTTGAGACGCGGAACTTTCGGCCTGTTGTACCACGGCGGTCTCGAGGAGGTCTCGGAGCTCACCGTGGACCCGCCGCCCCTCCGAGGTAGAGGGCTCGGGCATTGTTCGGACTAGCATCGCTGCTGCTACAACGTTCTGCTAGCGTGATTGAAGATTGGGGGTTGCTCACCCCCTTCGTCGTTGTTGATGCGGTGGTTGACGTCGCGAGCCCTCCGCCAGGCTGCTCCGCCATCACTGCGACCCCACTGCTCCTGCTCGAGAGTGTCTCAGAGCTGCTGCAAAAGGAGTCGGTCATGTTCGACCATGGCCTGAAGCTCGCGGAGCTACTCTAAGTCAAGGCATCGAAGTTCCTCGTGGGCGGGGTTCTCGTTCCACGCTGCCGGGGGCTCGATGCGTGGAGGTGTGGCATCGCCTGCCCCCTCGCGGGGCGGGAAGCGATTGCCTACCCCTTCGTCCTCATCGCTCGCTCTCGGCATCCCGAGCTCGATGTTGAAGCACTCACGAGTGGGATCGTAAGTGCCTTCGTCATCGGAGTCAGAGTAGCCGAAGCAGTAGTCGCTCGCGGCCATGAAGCGGCCCATGGCTTTAGGGTCATGAAGCCCGAAGAAGTCCGCTCTGGCCCACGCCTCGTCCTCCTCCGAGGAGTCAGTGTGGGTGTGGGTCGAGGTTGTGGCGATGAGGGCGAGGGCAAAACATTGGTGGCGTCCTGAGGGCTCCGCGTGAGCGGAAGCGTAGGCGGCAGCGGCATTGCTCAACCCAAAGGGGTACGGGGATGGTGCCATCGCTGGGCTCCGCTCCGCCTGAGTCGACTCCTTGGGAGGTGGCGGGGCAGTGCTTGATGACGGGGCGTTGCTACACGCCACCGGCGTCTTTCCCTTGCCCAGGCTTAAGCTAGATAGGTCCCTAGCCAGGGATCCCGTACCAACAGCCGGGTATGAGATACTGGCGGAGCGCGGCGCATCGCCCTGAGCTTGCGCGGTGTCGGGGTGGTTCCGCCCGCGTCGTGCCTGGCGAGCACGACGAGAGCGGTGGCCCAAACGCCGCCTGCGCCTGGGCTACTGGTGCGTGATGTCATCATCGGTCGGTGGGGCTCTGGGTGTGAGGAGTACCATATCGTACTCACATCATAGAGACATGAACTCTAGGCTCCCGAACCAGATCACCGTGCCGAGACGCAATGGTCACACGGGGTCTGCCATCCGGAACTTGTCGGGACGACTAAGCTGACACGCAGTAGCTCCCCTACCTGGCACGCCAACTGTCGGTGTTTTGGACCGGGGGGGTCCTCAACCAACTAGTGAAAGTGTACTCCATGTTCCTAATCCCGGATGGTGATGCAAAGAGACACAAGGTTTATACTGGTTCGGGCAATAGGTGCCCTACGTCCAGTCTAAGAGAGCAATCTTGTATTCCTTACACCGAGGTGCTTGTAGTAGGGGCGTACAAGCTGAGCGAGAGAGGGAGCTAGTCCTAGGTCTCTGCGTGGAGTGGCGTGGATTGCTTGAGATGTTGATCTCTTGCAGCGAGGGAGCGTGTGTGTTACAGAGCGTTGCGCATTGCTTGCCTAGGCCTCCCCAGAAGCGGCCCTGGTTACTCCCTTTTATAGTCGAAGGGAGGCATAGGGGCGGTACATGCATTTGCTACGTGGCGTTTTGTTAGCGGAGGCGGTGTGATCCGAGCCCTGCAGCTTGTCACTATGGCGGTGTGGTCGATGGAGCGGTCTTGTCCTTCATGCACTGGAGCGACGCGCCGGCCATGCCTGATCCTGTGCGTCGTGGAGCTCCTATGGCGGCAGGCGCGCCTTCTTCTGTTGGAGGCGTGCTGGTTACTGTATGTTCTATCGGCGTGGAGTGTCGAGGGCGGGTTGATGCGATGGCGTGGGTACGTTGATTCTGAGGGTATAGGAGCTAGGCCTTGTGCGCGACGTGGGAGCTCCTGCAGCCTGACGCAGGGTATGGCGCGTTCTGTGGGCGACGTGCCGGTCCTAGAGTGCTGACAACGTGGAGAGTTGAGGCCTAGTCGATGTAGAGGTTGGACCATTGTGGGGGGATCGGCGGGCGCGAGTCCTGAGGCTACAGGAGCCCGGAAGCGGATAGCCGAGGCTCGGAGGGAGCAGTTGGTTTTGTTCGTCGATTCCGAGGCTACAGGGACCTAGACTTGACTCTCCATGCCGCGCTGTCCTTGGAGCAGGGGTTAGGCAGCACAGTGCAGCACGGGTGTCAGCCGTGGGCACAGTGCCGAGCACAGCGGCCGGTAACCCCTGCCCCGTCCTGTCCCAGACTGCATGGTGTCGATGTGACTTCCGTCCCGTCGGCCACTCCGCTGTACTGCGCTGACGTGCGGCTGACCTTGCGGGAGTGGTTGGACGCGTTGGTTGGATGTGACATCCTATCAGGGAAATCGGTCAAGGCGGCGGTGATGGGGTTGATGCCGAGCCGGCCTCGAGCGAGTCAGTAACTAAGTGCTCGTTCGAGGCCTCGTGGCGCGGGGCCTCGGGTGAATCAAATAATCGGTACCTCGCCTGAGGCCTTGCAGTGTGGGGCCTCGGGCGAGTCAGAGAATCAGAACCTCGTCCGAGGCCTTACGGTTTGGCTCTAGGCCGAGCCCGCTTCGGGCGAGCCCGGATATTTGTTCGAGGTGGGCCGGGCGGTCCAGCCGGGCCTCGGATGTGGTGGTTTTGCCAGCGGTTGTTTTTTGGTTTCGTTATTTACAAGGTCTAAGCAATTTTTTCGGTTCTTGCTCAGGGTACCCCTTTTTATGGTATCCGACATCTTCCATCCCAAATGCAGAGCACGGAGCAGAGCAAGCAACTCGCCGGCCCCTGCGGCGGCTCGCCGGCGGCGGAGCTGAAGCGGGACGACGCGGGCAGGTGCGCGGACGACGGTCGGACCCAAGCCTGGCCACAACGCGGACCGAGGTGGGCAGTGATGGGCTGCCACAACGCACCCGAGGGTGGCACGACACGGCAGACGGAACGGGCGGATCAAGCGCGGGCGCACCCGGTGGTGTGGTGTTGCGGCCATCGAGGAGGAGGATGCGGCGGTGCTGCGGGGCACGGAAGGAGCGCTCACGCGAGCCAAGGAGGCGGGCACGTCGACCGTAGCGGCACTGGTGCTACACGTGGAGGAGCGCGGCACAGGGCAACGCCATGGGCTGCGGCACGGAGGTGGAGCGGCTAGCCCTGAGATGGCATCGTGGTGCTGCAGAGTTGGAAACCCAGCGCGGCCGTGGAGGCAAGCGTGCGCTCGCGTGGGGGAGGGGCCGACACCGGCGGCGTGAGGCGCGGTGCGGCGGCGGGTGACCACGGCGACTACCCGGCGCACCAACACAGCAGCAACTTCGGCGGTTGGCAGTAGAGAGAGAGAAGAGCAAAGCGATGGCATGGGCGGGAGGTGGCTATGAGCAGCGCGATCGAGGTGAGCCATGGCGGTATCGGGCCAGCGGCAGCCGCAACAGGAGGGGAATGGCGCGACTAAGGGCTGGGGAGTAGCTGCAGGACGGGAGGAGCGGCAGCCTGGTGGAGAAAAAGGAACGGCAGTAGCACCTCCCCCACTGACTCGGTCACGGTGATGAAGAGGATAGGAGCATGAGAGAGACCGACATGATTGAAAGAAAGACAGCAAGCCAAAGATGGGGAGGAACAATGGGAAGGAGACAGTAGCGGCTCTGTCACTTACTTCATAAACACGGCGTGGCAAGACGTCCTGGCCCAATGTGGCCAGCAGGGTCAGGCCAGGCAGCGATGCATCCCATCATCACTGTGACCGGGGCCACGGTTACGTGCAACGCCACGAAGATATGTCTGCGCGTAGCCACGCACAATAGCGACACGACAGGCAACTCGACGATGCCACAAGTCGGACGACTGGTTCAGAGAATGGGGACGCGCCACCGTTGCCACACTAGCACCTAGACAGGATGACTCGAACCTAGAGGGACGCGAAGGCAGCCAGCCCGACAAATCCTTCATTAACGCGCACGTCGCACCATCGAGGTAGGCGAGCTGAATGTCTAGCGCTACCCTCGTCATTATTTTTAAACCAACAACATCACATTGACACTCAAACAAGCGTACCAACATATTCATTAAGGTTCGTATCCTGCTAATGATATGATTTTCCCGTTTATATTTTATATTATTTTAACTTCCAAAAATTTGTTTCTAAAACAACTTTATGCATGTACAAACTAAAGCTCTAAGGTTTAGTAATTTACTTTCAACAAATTTTTGTTTATAGAAATTATTTTTCATGCCCAATCAAATAAACAAGCCATTCGCTATCTATTTGCTAGGATTATTGTCCGACATTTCTAAATATTTTTACGCACCGTGAAATTTAACTTAGGCGTTGATTCGAGTCCATAAAACTGAGTCACCGGATTCACGTATCACATCAAGTATATTTTAAATTAAAAATTCCAAAAACTCGTTTCAAAAATTTAACTTAGACCTAAATCACGGTGCTAAACGAGCTCGTAACACCAGGAGTGTTACATGGATCACGGTGGTGGCGTGGGCGCATAGCGAGTGTCGTCATGCCTTGTCATGCCTTACCGATGAGAGCAGACAACGGCGGCGGGCTCTGCTCGGGGACAGGGCAGCACAGAGCAGGGAGAGCTAGTGGCGGCAGAGTGGATGGTGGAGAGGGCGAGGGGCTTGCTGGCCGGACCTATTGACCTAAGACATGCCAAGGAGGGAGGGCTCGGAGTTCGATTCCCATGTCGGCCATGGTAGCCGAATTGGGAGAAATGGAGCTACTGCTCTAGGGAGGGAAGGAGAAGGAGAGGGAAGGCGGAGATGGCATGTTCCCGACTCAGGTGGAGCTCTCAGCGGTGATCATTGATGCTGGGGAGCACTCGTCAGGCCTATTTATAGGCCGGCGAGGTCGGTTCTAGCGGTGGCCAGATATTTTCGCGTTGCAAAATATCTTCTTCAGTGTGCCTCGGATTCTTCCTTCCCGCGCACGCGTTCAAACCTTAAGGCGGTGGCACACAGTGCGCTCTTATCCTCTGCCTAGTTGGGGGTGAGCTGGACCGGAGTCCGGCCATGGCGGTGGCAACGGTTTGGGGCACAGATGTTGCCGTGTGGCGGAGGAGATAAGGGCGGCGAGGTCTTGTGAGGTCCGCGGCGTCCTCAATCCTTATCCGCTCGGCCGGGCAAGGCGGTGGCAGCGAGCTCAAGGCGACAGAGGTAGACGACGCGGTATTTGTGTCGTTGTCTCTAGGTAGGAGACGAAGCTAACACGTGGGTCCCGCTCGTCGGTGAAAGAAGGGAGGAGGGGAGCGGCTGACTGTTGGGCCCTGTTTGCTAGCGGGTGAAGAGAGGAGTGAGGCGGTGCGGGCTCAGGCTGGCGTGAGCGGGCTGGCCCAATGCGGAAGAGAGGGGGAAGCGGGAGAGAAAAAGAGATGGGCCGTGGCGGTGGGCCTGAAGGGGGGGAGGGGAGAGGATTGAGCCCAAGGTTCATTTCCTTATTAGAATTCTCTTTCATTTTCCCAGAATAAACTAAGTACATAAATGAATGGATTCCATATTTGAATTTCAAAGGAATTTGTTGGTAGATGAGTTGAGGTAAATCAAGGAAATTATTTGTGTGGATAATGCCAAGGAAAAATATTTGGTGCCAAATAAACTCTAAGGCAAACAAACCTACAAGCATTCAATCAAAGCATTTCAAACAAACAAGGTGAAGGCAATGAAAATTAAATGCAAAGCGATTCTCTAATCCTAGAATATTTCTAGTGCTACAATTAAATCCTAGGAGACAAAAATGCGTATGGTGAATTTTTGATGCAAGGGTTTTTAGTAAACATATTTTTAAAACGGCTTTGCGGAAAATAAATAGGCAAGGTTTTAATTTGTTGTAAAGTTTTAAAAAGTCCAAATTTTTAGTGAATTTTAACATGATGCAAAACACAGGGTGTTACACTAGTGAACCAGCAAGGCCATCTAGGGCAGTCGGCCAAGCCGACTCTGCTGTAGAGTAGTCGTCTTCGCTGCGTTCCAAGAGTTTCGTTGCTCCATTTTGCGCACCGCTTCTTTTGTTGGTTTTCGGTTGCGCTTGTGATCGTTTCTCAACTATCTAGTCACCCGTTAGCTTTGAGAGTTTCGAGTCGGGCTCTTGCTTCTTTGTGATAGAAGTGGATAGCACTATTTGGGGTTTTCGGTGTTGCGTTGGCTTCTTGTGTGTTGTGGTGTCCCGTTGTGTTCCTAGTGAACATCCAGCCACCACCCGAGGCCATTTACAGTGTTCGGTGCTTTTGGAAGGTGATTTTGGGACGGTGGCCATTTTGACAGAAATTTTGAATTGGCTCCTATTCACCCTCCTCTAGTCGCCTTTCTCGGTCCTTTAGGATCAAGGGTTGGTACGTTGCTGTAAGTTTGAGGACCTAGATGACACTCAGGAGACAAGTTAAGGGAGAGGGGCTAAATTGCATTCGGAGAGTTTGAAACCCGAATGATAC
Source organism: Miscanthus lutarioriparius (assembly GCA_904845875.1). Taxonomy (NCBI): domain Eukaryota; kingdom Viridiplantae; phylum Streptophyta; class Magnoliopsida; order Poales; family Poaceae; genus Miscanthus; species Miscanthus lutarioriparius. Next base: position 45,625,527 of record CAJGYO010000004.1, on the reverse strand, counting down.
CATCTCGAAACAAGTTTATAGTCCTCTCGTGTATTTTACTCTTTTGTTAACATACATCATTTATAATTTTTAAAGGCACAATCCACTCAATGGGCCTAAATAGGAGAAGTACCAAGGTTGTCAATATCACGCTCTATTTCCTGCAATCTTATGATCATGCCAAATTGAAATGATACCCATACTAACTGGTATCTTAAATTTTATATCCTATATCTAAAGGCTCCATAGAATCCTACATAAAATTTTATAGTATCCTAATACTATGATCCTACGATACTACACATGATAGTGGTCGCATGCCCTAGTCACTGATTCAATCAAAACTTACAAAAACCGATGCTCTCATCACTGAATAGACCATCGCCTCTATGAGCTACATATCTTATCCATCTTTAGAGTGCTGGCTTTAGTCTTTTTATATTATATACATATACATATACACACACACGATACGTTACACCACAAGCATTTCCATATATGCTATGCTATACTTTAATCAATATCTTCTTAATAAGTATTAAAATAAAATAAAAAACAAAAGAAGTGCTGCTGCACCCCGTGCTGCCGGATGGGGTAAGCTGCCTCCCCACGCCGCACGAAGGAAACCACCGCCCCCCGCTCCAAATATTCTCCCATATCATGCAGCCTTTTGACCACTCCATCGGTCGGACCCGGCGACCATACTAGGCACCACGCCGACGCATCGCCAGCCAGCAGCCACCACTCCCCTGCACCTGCACTGGCCAAAGCACGCAGCTCGTGCGATCGCTGCGACGGGACGAGCTTGCTCGACGCCACGGCCATTCCCCGCTCGTGAGTCCAAAGGGCGACTGCACGAGCGACGGGTGTGAGCGCACGTATGCGGGACCAAAAGGAGCCAGCCAGCACTTCTTTTGATCCGCCTTTTCCAGCACCGCACAGCACGGCCTCTGAATCCTCTGATTGATTTTATCTGAAAGCATCGTCTTCTGCAGAGCTGAAGATGCGCGCATTGTGCCGCTGCAGTTCTAGCACTGTCAGTCTCTGATTTCTCCTCTGCTTCTGACTTGCTGCCCTCGCAGACAGGCCTGCAGATACCGTTTGTATAAAGGTCTGCGCAGCATTTGCAAGCATCCTGTGCTCTTCTCAGCTGTCCTCTGAAGTGAAATACAGTACCTGGACTCCTGGAGAATGTGAAACTGAAACAGCATGCGCTGCCCTCGATCATTCTCTAGCTACGTTTACATACAGAGATCACATCAGGGGTAGACAATAGTACAATACACATGTTTCTGCAATCTGAGACAGAGGCTTTCGTCGGTCCGTCTTTTTTGGGCTCGGACGGACGCTCGGTCATGGGATTCCAAAGCTGCCTGTGACCATGGCCTTTTCTTCTGCTGTGGCCTGGTGACCAAAGTGCAATGTTGAATCAGCAAAGCTGTGTTCTCAAAGCCGGGGCTCCATGCAGCAGCAACATTGGATTCAGTCCTCGACGCCATCTGCACCGTTCGATCCGATCCGGAGTCCGCATCCCTGCATCTTGACCGGCCAATATTTTATTTTAATGAAATGATGAAATTCATTTCGAGCCCTCAAAGTCGCTTTCTTTTCTCTCCCTCTTTTCTTGGGAGAAAGATGATGTTTTTTCACCCCTCCTGGAAAGCGAAGGACTCTCAAGATCTACCCTCTGACAAAAGAGCAGCTGCAAAAAACTGCAGCCATCGCCGGTGTCTGTAGCAAAGCAAAGAAGTTGTCTGATACCAGAATTTTCTCCATCCTCCATCCAGCCAGCCATTCAGCAAAAGGAAACAAGACAAACAAATACGCCGAGTGAGCGCATCACATTCACAGATAAGTAGATCACAGGCACAGCAGCAGAATGCAAAAAACAAAAAACAAAAAAAAAGATTGGATGTCCTGTGTGGTGGGGCTCCAAGGTCATGGCCTCATTTGTACATTATTAGGGCAAAGTATGGCATGGCATGGCCTGCCACAGATCATCAGGTATTGGTGCCGTGCAGCACCCCATGCCATGGCCATATGCAGCAACCCCTGTCTGTGTGCCTGCTCTTGGAGTTGGAGGTCCATGGTCCATGTCCATGACATGTTGCCGTTTCACCTCAGCCAGAGCCAGCTTGCACATTGGTTGCTAGCTGTACTGGGTCTGGGTGGGTAACTCCCTTCCAGAAACACTGAAAAGAAGGATCAAAGGATATGACAAACTGCCCCTGTTAATGGGTACTAGCACAATGATTCCCATTAGCCACTACTGTTGACCACGATTCTAAATGCTGTTGAACAACAATGATGGGGGTTGGTTTAACTTTATATATATATATATATATATATATATATATATATATTCTTCCTAGGGGGCAGGGAGTTTGCAACTTTGCATAGACTGGTGCCCTGCATGTTCTCAGGTTGTGGATATTGGCCCCATTTCGCGTGCCCTTAAATCCGGCTTCATCTCGCTTATTTTTTTATCCGGAACAATGTTTTTCTCTCACAAATTTCTCCAGCATTCCTCCAAACCATCAAGATTCCTCCAAAATTCAGACAAGCGAACAGGCCCATTCTATTCTATATATAGATCAGTTCAAAATGCTAATTCCCTCATCTTAAACCAAAGCATATAGGAGATCCTTATTAGCATGCATCTAGCTTAGCTAGCAGGAGATTTAGGTGGTGTTTGGATATAGGGACTAAAGTTTAAGAGGTGTCTCATCGGATATCACGTGGAATCCATCAGTAATCCGCGAGACGAATTTATTAAGCCTAATTAATCCATCATTAGCAAGTGTTTCTGTAGCACCACATTGTCAAATCATGGACTAATTAGGCTTTAAAAAATTCGTCTCGCAAATTAATCTCAATTTGTATATTTAGTTTCATAATTAGTCTATATTTAATACTCTACATGCATGTGTCTAAACATCCGATGGAACAGCGACTAAAGTTTAGGGTGAAACCAAACAGCCCCTCACAACAACTTTCTATATATATTAATTGTCCAGATCAAACTTATAACAGGTAGAAAAGCAGAGTACTGAAGCATGATTGAGCGAGCAATTCTTGTGATCTTGTTGGGGGCAATAAATAATATGCAAAGTTGAGTCATTCCTCGCAGTGCATGTCTACTTCCTACTGTGCTTTTTATGCATATAGCGAGCACCTAACCTACTCAGTTATAAACTTTCAACAATCATTGTTCTATTCACTTGACTTATAAGCTGTACTTTTTCAATCAACGATTAATATTTTTTATACTTTTAGTCATAACTTATCAGCTAAATAAAAATAACACATGTAATGATGTACAGTCGTTTGTTTGGCATTGTGTGTTCATGGGCAAGGGAATTTTCAGTGTCAGACAACCCCTTAGCCCTCACTGTGGCTGAGGCCTTTTCTGTCACAGAGCGACAGTGGTAGTGACAAAAAAATATGTGCAAGTCTGACCAGCTGCAACCTCTGATCTGACTGAGAATAACGGTGCAGGAACACAGTGCTCAACCATACAGTACAATCCAGCAGCAGGTAAAGTGAAACACAGAAACTCTCTCTTCAGTTTTTACTCTCTTCTCAAGCCAATTGAAATGGCAAAATCTTTATTGATGCACAAACAAGAAAGAAGAGATACAAACAATTAGCAAGGGGCCCCAAAAGCCCCATGCTTGGACACTCTCTGGAGATGGACAAATATTTCCCTCCAGAGCAGCACCACACTAGGGCATATCCATGTGCCTCCCCATCACAGCAAAGCATGCCCCCTCAGCAGAAGCATCAACAAAATACAAACAAACCACTCGGAAAGAAACCATTTTTGCCCTCATGAATATGAACAGAACTTTGCAGGCAGGGCTGCATCTTGGCAGGAGCCCTGACCGCCCGGCCCTTTGACCACCACATTTAACCCTACCAATCATCACCCATCCATCGCAACTCATTGCCTCTTTCCCCCTCTCCTTCTCCGTCTGTTCGCTCTGATAGTAACGTTGGTTGATTTGATGTGAGAGAAAAATACTAATTGTTGGTTAAAAAAGTACGGCTTATAAGCCAAGTGAACCAGGTAGAAGAAGCCCCACAGATTAGCCCTGTTCGCTTGTCTTATAATCCGTACTTTCAGCTTGTTTTTTCAGCCGAAACAATGTTTTTCTCTCACGACAAATCAAGCCAGAACAGTGTTTCGACTTTTTCCGAGAAACACGGATGTGTCTGTTGTAGCTTTCTCTCTCGTCACCTTCACGTACTGCATACTGGCTGGCGGTGCAGAGGCCAGAGGCCTTCATGATGGCTGGGCCGATCGAGCGGGCCGATCGAGCAGGCAGAGCCCCCACCACCGAGGCGTAGAGATCCAACCCCAAAAGAAGAGAACAAATGGCAAAAGAAAGAAAGAATCACAAAGAAAAAACGACAACAAACTGCAAAGAAATCGATCAAACCCTGTTAATCTGCCCAAAAAAAACCATGTAAATAATGCTATCTACTTGCGTCCTTCAGTGTTTCACGTGGCCGTCGTCGGCGGCCTCTTCCTCCTCTTGGCCGGGGGAGGCGAGGAGGTGGAGGTGGAGGTGGAGGTGGAGGTGGAGGAGTGCGAGGACAGCACCTCATCCGAGCAGCACAGGTTCACTGCTGCCATGGTCGTGCTGGCTACCCTTGTCTGGACGTTGCCTGTCACCAGCTGCCGCATCAGTCTGTAACAGCGGCTGATCCCTTCCTGTAGGCAGAAACAAAAATTTACGTACGTATATACTTCCAAATTATAAAGTTACAAAATGACATGTCGTTGTATGGAGTACCTCTGCAAGGCCGATGCACCAGCTGACGGCAGCCCCAGGGCTGACGGACTCCAGCGACGGCGTCTCACCGGTGGCACAGAGCACGGCCGCTGCCGCCATTGATGACGGGCAGTGGTCCAAGAACTCGATGTCTGTGGCAGCAGTTCACAGTTTCGCAGTTAGTACATTGGAGGTTGGAACTGCATCATGCACTGCAGCGGCCCCAAGCAGTGCATTATATTACCATGCATTGCAGCCAGAATCACTTGCGTGGCCCGGGCAATAAGGCACCTGGTGTGCCTCCCTCCCGGATCGACCTTGCACGCGAAGAAGTCGATGAAGGTGAAGGGAGTAACCGATCGGAGCCGCCAGTTGAGCGCCGTCAGGACGATGAGCTCCATCCGGCCGACCGTCCCGGGGTCGAAGTCGTATCTGCTGGTGCCCTCCACCTGCAATGCAATGCACAATGTTCATCAATCTTAATTAAGAGGTCATGAGTACTGGGATTAAACGTGTAACCATAGTGGTGGCATGCATGGCAAGTACTACTAGTGTCCTACTAATTGCCTTGCCTGTAGGTCCAGGAGGGAGGGCACGAGGGTCTCCTCCATCTTGGCAGCCAGGGAGAGGCAGGTCACGGCCAGCAGCTGCATCGCCCACCCGTCCTCCTGCTGCTGCGCGTGCATTCATGGACAAACGCACAAAAACACCGCAATGAATATGCTGGAGCAAGGATCCACGAAACCAAAGGACAGATCATGCATGTTCCATGTTCTTGCATTGCATCTCCTGTTCTTTTATTATGTGAAACATGATAAAATCTCAAACTTTAAATTCCGAAATTATTTGTCTGTTGGCATGGAAGCAAGGACGCCTAGTAAGCTAGGTCATACATGTAGGGCAATCAAGATTTTGATAGGGATGTTCACATGGCAAACCACAGAGAGCAGTGGTCATGCGTTTGTGAAGACGGGCCTTCTTTAAATCCAGGTGTAAAGTTTTGGGGTGTCACATCGAGGTGTCGCAATGGGTGTTCAGATACTAATAAAAAAATAAATTACAGAATCCGTCAGTAATCTGCGAGATGAATTTATTAAGCCTAATTAATCTATCACTAGCACATGTGTGTACTGTAGCACCCATTGTCAAATCATGGGCTAATTAGGCTTAAAAGATTTGTCTCGTAAATTAGTTGCAAAATATACAATTAGTTATTTTTTTAGTCTATATTTAATCTTTCATGCATGTGTCAAACATTCGATGAGATAAGGAGTAAATTCTAGGGGAAGGAACTAAACAAGGCCTTACATATTCAGAGTCCTCATAAGAGTTATTATGCTATAATAACATGAGGAGATGGAGGACATCAGGAGCTAGTAGCAAGTTAGACAAGAAACACTGTTACATTAGCACTCTAACCAACCATTACCGTTGAGAACAAACACATATGTACGGCTTTGAAAAAGATATGTTACTTCCAACAAAGGTTGGTGAGGTCTTGAGTTTCAGTCAAAGCAGTCTGGATAGGATAACCCTGGATAGGATAACCTTCTGACTCACTGTCGCATCGAATTTTTGCGGCCGCATTATCTTAAATATGTGAATCCCTAATTGAAGTTTCAGAGGGTGACCTTTTAAGCATGGCATGGCCCAAATTTCATGAACTAAACTTGCCCTGAAGCTTCAGAGGGTGACTTTTGGCATGGCCCATGCTTGCTTGCTTGCTTTTACAGTGGAGTCCTAGTATATATATTCTATGGTTGATTGTTGTTTCATCTAAACATACATATAAAAATCCAAGAGCATGTGTTCAGTTCAGGAAAACAGCAGCAGCAGACAGCACAAGGCAACAAAAGTCAGAAAAATAGTGCTGCAGTTTCAACCAGAGCAGGTGCTGCATATGACTTGGTGCCTATACAGTGAGAGATGCGTGAGTGAGACCACTTTGCAGTGTTTACAGCTAGCTTGCAGCAGCTTGTGTGTTCTTTTCCTCTCCTTTGGTTCAGATCAGAATGAATTCAGATAAACTACTCCTACCACCACACCCCACGAAACCCCACAGCTAGCGCACAGTCACAGTTGCAAGTCTCGCTCACAGGCAGGGCCATGGATGGAATGGAATAAAATGTGGATAGAATGGGACGAGGTGATGGATGGCGAGGCACATAAAAGCGTCAGGCTTGCGCTAAAGCACGGCTGGCTGCAAAGGCAAAAGACCCCTCTGTCTTGAGTGCATAAACAAAATCCCTTGCCCCCTGTAGCTGCCCCCCTAATTCATTCTGTTAGGGGTAGGAAGGTAATTAGACAGATGTTTATAATTGATTAATTAATCCACGCAGACACGCTCCTCCAAATCGTTTCTTTTTCCACACCAACATCAGCACTAGTGCACTTTGAGCATCGATCAACTTCCCACTGACAGCCACACTGTGTGAGTGTGTGTAGGTGACACCATATATTTCCACGGCCACCATCATGCTCATATGTATGAAAAATAAATAATTATGGTGCTCGTGTGTTGGTAGCTGATGATATTTATAAGGAAGGATGTAATTTAGTAAATAGCCAGCGTGTCGTCTGTGGTGAAAAGAGAAATGGCGGCTGCGGCGGTGGGGGCCACAACGCAAGGAGCTTACCGGCAAACGGTGGAGGGAGAGGAACCGGTCCATGTAGTTGACGGCGAGGTAGGCTGTCAATGGAACAAATCCATAGTACTCTTGCACCTGATGGCGATGAAGAAGAAGAGAGAAATATCAACACGTATATAAGATAGATGATATGAGATTGCTTGCTGAGTTAATATATATACATGCATCTTCTACAAACCAATAAGACTAGACTACTAGAGCATCACGAAGAGCATGGTGAGACATGGACAAAGCAAGCGAGAAAGCTATAGCACGCATGTGAGTGTGTATGGCCTCGCGACAGATCGCGTCACCTTGAGAATCCATGCAACCGACTCGGCCCTGACGGCCGGGTCGATGGACCTGGACCGGAGCCTGTCGGGGTAGTCCGGCCTCGGCGAGTACTGGGCCTCGCCGCCGATGAGCTCAGCTATCGAGGCCGCCGACTCCTCCTCGACCGTGGAGCAGCACCCGTCATCGTCGTCGTCGCCGCCGCCGCCGTCTCCGGCGGCGGCGCACAAGGTGCTGCCGGCGGCGTCGAAGACGAAGGCGGCTGCGGCGTCCTCGGCGCAGAGGAGGTAGGCGTCGTCCGGCATGCCGCCAGCCCGGCCCGGCGGTGGGTCCGATCAAGTCACTGGGCGGCCATTGCTGCCTGTCGTACCCGAGGGGAGCTAGTGGGCGGCGCGCGTGAGTGGTGGCGCAGAGACTTGCAGCGAAGTGGAACGAACAAGTGATGAGGATAGTAGGAGGCAGCGTAGCGTCAGATCAGCGTGAGCGATCGATGTGAGAGCACTTACTACTGGTAGTAGAGGATATGTGTGCTCCCCTAGCTTAGCTAGCTATCGTATGTGTGCTGTGTATATATGGAAGTGCTCACCATGCATGACAGCATGTATATATGGTGAGGTTTTGTGCAAATTTATCCTTGTGCGGTTTGTGCTAGCTGTATGGTAAAAAGAAAATCGATCGGCCGCATGATGGACGGATAATATAAGTAGGGAATGATTGGTAAAAGGAACCGTCTCATCCCCCCTCTTTTACATGTGCACCTGCCATCCATCCTCTCTCGAGAATTTGCCAACCAAAGGCCCCACATGCCAGTGACGCCGCGATCAATGACAGTTCCGAAAGGGAATAGCCATAAATAACAGGGGACCCAGTGGTGGTGAATTATATCTTCCTGTCGCCGTTAATCCTTTCTTTCCAGACAGACGTTGATTTTCGCGAGCGTGACCGCTGCCTAGCTCTTGCGACTTTGATCGATGGTCGTCGTCTCTGGTCACATACACGGAACAGCATTCGCAGACGAGCGAAATTGGGCTTCTCTGCTGACTCCCAAGAATGTGTTGGGGCCAGGGGTGTAAGTGACTAGCTAGGGTTGGCATGCCTGCCGCCTGCAGGCTGCAGCGCGGCGGCCATGAGCATGATTGGAGCACGGATGGTGAAGATCTACTCGAGCCAGGGGGGAGATCCGATCTGATCCATCGTCTGTTGGGCTTGTCGATACGGCCGGCCTACTGCTCATACCACAGGAGCAGACGAGCAGTACTAGTACCGATCCATATCCATCCGTCCGTCCGATCGGCCCGGGCTGAGGAACAGAGAAGGATAAGACACAGTCACAGCTCACAACGCAGAGAGGGGAATGATATGCTTTGCTGGCTCGCCGTGTCGTATACATGGCAGATTGGCAGCAGCATGGGAAACAAGGCCTCCGATCCATGTACGTACTAACGCCTGCGGCCTGCCTCTGCACAGCACACAGCACGGGTCCTCGATCAGTTCCTCACTCCGATCCTCACGGATTTCATATGAGCAGCTCAGCTGTAATTCAAGTGTATGACAGTATGTACAGAGCAACAGATACACTTGACTGATGTCAACTTATTATCCAACACGGGCTTATGTATGCGTATCAGCGTATGTATGCGGTACGCCCGTGCAATCGTATGACTGATGTGGACCAAGGAGTATTCACACCTTTTCCTCCAATTCCTTCCTAGAAAGATGTCTACTCGCTTATTATTCGCAAATGTTTGTCAGGAGCTCAGGGCCCGAAAAGAAATGCAGGATGAAATGAAAGTGCACCAGGCAACCCATTTACAGCTACTGTAGATCCACATCCATACGAACGGACGGAGTGGTCACCATATATACGGACACAGAGGTACCTTGTTGGGTTTCAGGTATGCTTGCGATTTTGCGAATTTATGACTCTGCAATGAACGAAACAGCCAGTATGTTACATAGGAGCCTGTACAAATAAATTCACGTGCCCTAGCCCTACCACCACGTACCAAGAACGATCCAACATCAATCTCGCGTAGCCGGGCATGAATTGCAGCCAACTCTGGCCGTCGATCTCCGAGAACCAACTATCCACGGCACAGATCCGAAGAATAGAAAAGGGAAAAGTGGAGGACCATACCTGCACGTATATCTTACCGTCACGTACACGGGCCCGGGCCTACCCGGGCCGCCATTAGACTATTTCCGACAACGTCACCTAAAATACAAGACTTATTTCATGTTTAGGTAGCGCTACAAGCAAACGGTTTAATACCTTTTTTTTTTTTGCCTTCTCCAGCAATAGGACCAAAAGAGAATCATTTCTACAAATGAATCTTTAGAAAAGATAATACTCGTATTTGAGTTGTGCCTCTGCTGTAATCCAAAATGAATCTCATATATAGGTATTATATTAAGGCTAATACAGTGCCATTCACGATTCAATTTAGGGCCTTGTTTAGATCACCTCCAAATTCCAAGTTTTTTCACCCTCTCTCCATCACATCAATTTTTAGCCGCTTGCATGGAGCATTAAATGTAGGTAAAAAAAATAACTAATTGCACAGTTTAGTTGGAAATCACGAGATAAATCTTTTGAGCTTAGTTGATCCATTATATATTTACTAAATAAGGCTAATACAGTGCCATTCACGATCTAAACATGTTTAGGTCTTCGTATGCGTCTTATAACTGCTCACGGGCCACGGCACGGCACGCCATCTCCAGGCACCAGAGCTGCCCAACACGATAGCCACCCGCCATAACTCACTCCATTGGATCGTGAAGCTCCGATCCGGCCAACGCACAGCCGATCCGTCGGGCAGAGGCAGGGAGGCAGCCATTTTCAGAGACGCCCCCGGTTCTTCCTCTACCTGGCATCCAGCCTATTCGTTTCGGCTGGATTGACTTATAAGCCATGACTAAAAGTACTGCTAACTGGTTTGATGTAAAGAAAAATACTATTTATTGGCTAATAAGTCAAAGCTTATAAGCATAGTACAGAATGGCATGGACCCGGCCGCCGGACGGCCAACCCATCCTTCCGCCTCCGTGGCACCGCACCAACATTGAAGCGGACGCCATGGTCTTCAAATCTCCGGCTCCATCTCCATCGAGTGAACTGTGAACACGACCCTTTTGCAGTTTGAACAGGCGTTGACCCGGTCAGCGGCTCGTCCGTCCGTCCTGGTCCTGCGAGGGGCAGCATCCAGAGTGAGTTAAGCGAAGGACCTGTGGAGGACATCATCGGGGATTCCCGTGCTTACGTCGCAACAAGGAGTGACTTTAATTTTGGGTTGGTGGCAGGCGCCATCTGCAAGCTTGCGATTCTTGTGACCTGCGTGCAAACGTGAGATGGCAAAGGATCAAGTGGTCACAGTGGTAATGGCAAAATGGCCTGCCTGCCACATTGGTAAATATAGTGTGTGCAACTAGTTGCTGGAAAAGTTTCAGTCATGCACTTTCAGAAAAAAAAAAAAGGAAAACCACGGCTTCATCAGAACAAGCGGGACCAAAATTTTCTGTTACACAAGAGCTTGGAATGACTATCTAGAGTTCTACACCTCTCAAGTCTACAGTCAAATGGTGAAAGATGAAAGGTACAGGCACACCCAACAAGAACTAGTGCTAGTATTCTCCAGTCCAGGCCTTCCAATCCTTGTCGATGTTCTTTTCAGCCCATGCTATTGCTGCCCGTGCCGCTTGAGGTGCACCAGGGAGCCCCCTCTCTTTGATCTCACCCTTCATGTCCAGGAATGGGTGAACCAGGAGCGTCCCAGGCCCACAGTAATCATTCTCCAAGAATGTCCCTAAGATCTGGCAGTGAGGGTAGCCATATGTTAGTGCTTTGCTATAGTTTTAACTCGTGTACAAGTGCAGTGTTATCATATCTAGTAAGATGAAGTTGTTCTGTTTCCTAGATAAAAAAATTGACGAACATTGTGAACACACAAACAGTTCAATGATTTAATCTAAATTAGGTTGTAATAACTGGTGAAAGTGCCTCACTCTTCTCACATGAATACCGTAGCTGCATACCATTAACTTACAAACAGTTGCCTGAATTTACATGCCTAACACCATATAATTTGCATGCTTTACTGTCTATGTAATCTGCAAAAGGTCTTCTACAGTTTGATGGAAGCTAAGCAAAGACTTTTTGGACTGCACTAAACCGCCAATATCTAGCACAGAAGTAAAAGGAACATATTATGCATACAATTCTGAACTGCGAACTGTCATGGACAAACAGTTTGCATCCTTCAGAGTTCAGAGACGATACACCGACTTTTCATGCCTCATTCCACAATTAACTCAGGAGATCTCCTCTAAGGTCCTCACTAATTTCCCCAACACATTCGTTCGTTTCGATGCTAATTCGTGCAAGCAAAATTTGTGATTCCAACTCCTGACTCAATTCAATTCATATAAAGCAAGAGCTCTCGCCATTTCTAAGAATCAAACCAACTATGCATTTGGAATTCAGGAATTGGGTACATGCCTCGGTGCAGATGTCAACGATCTCCTCGACATGGTCCCCGAAGTAGTCCTCTTTCTTCTGCTCCAGCCGCCACGCCATGTGCTCTCTGAACTTGCTCGTCTCCTGAAACGCCCCACAAAAGAATGTTAGCCATCAGGAAAATAGCAGCAGCAGCAGAAGTCTTGGTTCCGACTCAGTAGGAGGAAGTGGAAGGGCATGAGAGGCTGACCTGCTCGGCGAACTCCGGGATGGGGTCCGGGAACTTGTAGTCCTCGTACCCCGCGTTCTTGGCGCGGCGGCACACAAACTTCCCCGGGCGCGGCCGGCGGCTGCGCAGCCGGAGCCCCATCGACGCCGAGCGCTGCGCGTGGGAGACCGACTGCGCGGGCGAGCAGGAGCGGTGAGGCAGGAGTTGAGGGTTCAAGGCAGCGGCCGCGGCCACCCATGCCCTCGTCGCCATCGCCGGTGAGCGCCCGTGCTCCCCTCACTGGGTCCCCGGACACGGTTTGCACTCCTTATCTGTTCGGGGCGTTCCTTTGCCGAGATGTTGATTGGGCTGTGCCGTCAGATCCCAAATGGAAGGCTGGGATTGCGTCATTGGGCTACTGTAACCTGTCTGCTATAGCTGGACACTTGCATTTGGGCGCACACACATCAGCCGAGACTGCAAAAGGAGCTCGAACACAAATCCGCCCAGTTTTGTTCGGTGTGCAGTTCGACAAACCACGTCTGTTATAAATTTATAATGTGCGGCAGAACGCACTCCTAGGTGGTAAATAAAAGCAGGCAATGCTCATTCATCACGATATGAAATGCTTGTGACACTTTGTTTGCAACTAGGCCAAAATAGAAATGCTATTTGCCAATCAAGGTTAACCTAGTTTATTTTATTTTACATGGTACGATTAATCAACAAACGAGGCTAAAAACACGAAGTGATAGAATGCCAGTTTATGCTGATGGATCACTTCCCGGAAACAACTGTGCCCCCACATGATTGTGTTTTCCTTCATTTTGTGCTTGTCGCCAGCACAGCAAGCTCGTAGCTGCAAGCTGCAGTCACACAAACATCAGTCAGCATCTGTTAAACACAATAATCAGATCAATACTACTTCTGATGCAAAAGGCAGCATTGGTGAAATGAAGTAAGCATCCCATTTTTGCCCACTTCAGAAGAATAGTTCACATGCAGCTTTCTGATGAGGAGATGCGTTATGACAATTCATTTTTTTTATTAAAAAAAATCTCAAACGCCATTATATAAAATAGAGGGCGTATAAAGGATAACGCTGAAACCTACTGCTTACAGTCTAGAAGTAACTGCAGGTACTATGACCAATTTATCAATTAATTAGTCTAGAAGAATAAACATAGCAAAACCTCGTGCTGGGCATGCAGAATGCTAAAATGCAAAATAGTATCCTGATGTAATGTCCACACACTGCGCCGCTGTGGTAGGCAACTAATAGTAATATGGATACCCAATGAAAATATGCCTTATGATATATTATATCCCAAAATTCGTAAATGCAACTGGGTGATAACTGATAAGCATTGGTCATCCACCAGAAACAACATTGGCCACTACCAGGTGGTAACTAACCACGCATACCAGAGACAATAAATCAAATGGCAACCCACCAAAAACCTTAACATCAGAAACTAGCAAACAAATCTGTTGGTAGTGGAAATCTCAATATATAGGATAAAATATACTGGAGATTCAATTAATCAAGAGAATGGAATTCAGTATGTTGCGTATCGAATTGTAAAGTAAGAAATATACAACTATCTCCTACCAATATTAACTTCCAGCTAGATTTTTTTTACTTCAAAGATATAAAATTCACTAGGCACAACTTTAACTGCATCCTTGTATCACTGAAATAATAAGAACGCAGGTATACACCACTAGGAGAAGCAGTCAGCATGAATTCACATGGTGCATCAATAACTTTGTACAGGCCCCAAAGATTTAAAAAACTGAAACCAAAATCAACTACAAAGACATACCAAGTACAACAGCAAAAGTGAGAGCATTCCCAATCTTGGAGACCTGTTTCACACTGTTCTTGTATGATTTGAACCTCTTCAAAGCAACATCCTCCTCCAAAAGCTGCCAAATAGCAATGCAATGTTAAAATACTAAAATGAGAAATAACATGCTTCAAGATAGTAAAAAACTAAAAAAACACATATAACAAGGAAACTCAGACAAAAAATATGACAATGAAACAGCGGTATGGTGTATTATAATAAGCTAAATACTCATTCCAAGGTGTAACATGAAATATCTAGTAGCAGAAACAACAACATTGCACAACCTCGATCTAGACCTCTTGTATCTGAATGGTTGATTCCAACATAATTGCAAAAGCCAAATACATGAAGACATAGAACGCAATCAAAATCCACATAGAAATATGATATTCACAAAAGACCCAGGGTATAAGTACTGAAACCCTCCATCAAATGCCTCTCAAAAAAAAGAAACCCTCCATCAAATGTACTCCCTCCCATCCCAAATTATAAGACATTTTGGCTTTTCTAGGTACATTAATTTTACTATGTATCTAGACATAGTGTATATCTAAGAGCATAGCAAAAGTAATGTATCTAGAAAAGCTAAAGGTCTTATAATTTGGAATGGAGGGAGTATATACTGGTTTCACTGTCTTTTAAAAGAGATGCGAATTTCACCATGATAAAGAACACTGTAGTCAGTAAGATGTCAACTTCCCAGCATCAGAATTCTGAGATAGACAATATCAGCACTTATGAAGCTACAGCCTACAGTGACTGGAAACACCACGCAAGAGATGAAGTATAACACCTATGCCCCATATCCCATCTGAATTATTCACAAGGTATAAGCACACCAAGACACTACCCCCCTTTAATCCACATGATCTGATGCATCTGCTACCTAGTAGTATGGCTTGCCTCAGTCCAGCAAAGGCCACATTTGGACGATCCTCATATACTAATGGCAGGGATTGCAACCCTAGCAACCATAACCAAAGCAACGCAAAGCACCTCGAGGTCAGCCATCCTGGGCCAGAGGCCAGCCGCAACTTCTCTACACGATCTCCAGTCCCACGATAACCAGCACCCACCCCACGTTTACAGGAAAGCTCCGAATCACAGCACCTACGCCCACCCGTCCCACCCAGATCGAGCCGACGCAGCTCGCAACACGGCGAGTGCAGATCAGACCTAGAGGCGCGATCTAACTCCACAAACCCACGAGTCACGACGAGAATCCCTTCTCCCACCAGGCCACCACACGACCCCGCGATCGAAGTACCGAATCAAGGAGGAGATGGCGAGAGAGTGGGGGGAAGCGCTTACCGCTTTCTCGCGAGCGCCGAGCTCGACGTGGTAGCCGCGGCTGGGCTGGAGGCGATGGTGCGGCGGCGGCGGCGCGGAGCGGAGGCGGGAGCGGAGGGAGTAGAGGAAGGCGGGCTGGGCCATGGCGGAAGGAAAGAGGAGATGGGAAGGCAGGCAAAGGCGGCAGGCGCGGAGCAAGGTTGAGAAGTTGGTGCGAGGAGATCGACGCGACGCGACTAGTCCAGGCCAAGGCTATGTGTTTTCTCGGTTTGGTCCCTGAGCCCCCGGGTAATTTTGCGTTAATCCATGTTCGTTGCCCATGACGGTGTGTACTGGTGTCATCTGCCCGTATTGGGACAGCTGAGGTCCATGTATTGGAAAAAAGATTATTTGTGATGTGCCGAAGTATCTCCCATAATATTTAAAAAAACACTATCAGTAACCATCAATACCATTTTATTGGAAACGAATTATTGATAAGTTGCTAGAGATGCTATAACTGAGCTGTGCGAAACACCAAACTACCGAAGGGGATCCTTGGGCCTCTTCGCTTTGACTATATCCATCCATACCGGGTTTCCAAACCCTTTCCAACGAATGCACCAAGATGCATGCAGATTTAACTGGGTATTGTGGGAGCATCCATTTCCCATGCACAATAACCATCTGGAAGCATACATGATTCATACACCAAAGATTATCATTTTTTTCATGGCCAAACTCGCCTATGTAGTTTTAGAGGATACGTTATGTAAACCACAATGAAGACATGAAAAAAAAAGAGAGGCAAGACCTTAAATCGTAACCATCATGAACAACATAATTATAGGAGGATCCAATCCTTCAACACAGCTACTAGAGCGAAGCAACGAGATAAGCAACAGGAACATCAGCAGCCTCGATACAGTAACTATACAGCCGTACAGGCACAAGATTCATGATTTGCACCCTATTCGCTGATGCTGAAATTTAGCTTATGCTGATACTTATGCTGAAATGTTGTGAGAGGAAAATACTGTTCTATGACTGAAAAGTAGTTCTGAATAAGCTCAAGCGAATAGGGCCTTGATTGCAAATATTAACTGGGATTCATTCAGCAAGCAGAAATGCAGAATGACCCGTAACTCAGCATCGCTATCTTATTGCACACTTTCACAAACAAACTCCATACAAAACCAAGCCCCACGCCAATCTGTGCTTACAAACACAAAAATTTTACAACACTTTTTTCTCAATATAAACCATATATAACCGAAGCCGGACGTATAGCACTGTATCGAAAAGAATGAGAAATGCGGCCTTAAAACCTGGAAACTGTCTGCACGACGTCCTCCAGGCAGCAGCAACACTGATCCTGAAACGAGCGTGATGAGTGCCCTCTGTACCAGTCCACTTCAACGTAAATCTGCCACTTGTACCAGATGGTTCTGCAGTCATAGCTTGGCTAATACCGCAAATGGTAAGGCGCTGCAGGCTGTACTGCTGTTGCTGCCAATCTCTGGCATTGTGTAGTTACTATCAGCTGTTGTGTCTTCTGTGGGATGAAATAAAGAGACGATAAATGCCGCTGTCTGTTCAATGGTCAGCATGACACTCCTTTTTCACGTTGGAACCTCTATTTGGAGATGGTGTTTTGCAACAGCCAGCTAATCTCATCACTGTAGGAGAATTCATATATAACTTTTTGTATCAGCATGGGGAGGAATTATCAATAGTGCATAGACAATGAAAACTTATGTTTACCTCTCTCCCTCTCAAGTTCCTGGTCCAACTCTTCTTTCCACTTCCTCTGCCTTTCGGTGAAGCTGATGCTGTTAACAGAAATACTTCCAATTAGATCATCCACAGGCCTTGGCACAAAATAAACGAGACTACAAGTGCTTCAGTATTGGTCAGGATTTTGTGGAATAAACTTTCAGTTCCAAAACATAGTATGGCATAGCAAACAAACCTTGGGCTATCTTGGGCATCAAGATGGATTTTGTCCGCAAACTCATTAAGTTGAGGAGAAGCAATTTCTCTCAAAATTCGGCTGCTCTCCACCATACTGCTTCTTGGAAATTGCTTGCTGCAGCTTTCGGGAGCTGTGTTATTCAAAGTATCGCATGCACCACCGCGTGTCTTACTTGGAGGTGACTTTCCTCGAGGGGGCAATTTTGGACTAATTGGGAGTTTTCCCTTGGAAGTTTGATCAGCTCCCTGACAACTCCCTCCATGCACAGTGTTGTAGAACTCCTCATACAAAGGTGTTTGTAGCTTTTTCAGGTCAAGAGCCTGCAAGAAAAACAGCAAACAGCATTTAAGCACTAGCAGTGAACAACTGAATTTGTGCAATCTAATAAATACTAATTACCTTCTCCTCAAGAAATGCCTTTATTTTTGACTCCGTAAGTACATCATCATCTTCACAACTTCCCTCAACAGGGAACGTAAAATCATTCTCAGTTATGCTGCTTTCAGCATGTTTGGCCAATTCACCAAGTTCCATTGGTTGATGAGAATTTTGCTCTGGGCTTATATCAAACTTGTTTTCCCAGTTATCAAATGGTTCTGACATAGGATTATAGCTCTGGAATTGACAAAGTGGGAAGTCAACGAGGATGTAACATATTTGATTAACAGAAAAATTATGGAAAATTCCCAAAACAAGCCCATTTGTATTTTGAGATACTACCCCATAAGACATTTTGTTGCAAATGGCCCCCTGCCTAGTTCACTTGTTGCAAAAACCACACCACTATACATGTGCATAGCGAATTTTGCTTCTTTTTGCCAACGTGGAGCCACCATGATCCATGGTTGTGGAGTCAAGTTTTTCTGGTGCTTTGATTGTGCTTACTCATCATGCACGGTGAAGAAATTTTGCAAACAACAAAAAACCAATGTGATCATGCTTAAGTTTTGCATCTGTGATAGTGGAAGCTCTTAAAAATGTCATGTTTGTACTTTTATAAGAATCTAGCTTTAATAAAGACTACATTAGCGGTTGTACAGTGGGGTGGTTTTTACAACAAAAAAAAACATGCAGGAAGGCAGTGGAAAAAGCCACCCCATATGCACATCACAACAAATGTGGAAGCAATACTTTGAAAAGCCAATGGCTGAAGAAAATTTCTTACAGATCCAACTGCTGCATAGTCATCCTTGTCAGCAAACTCACACATGTCATCATCATCACAGCTACCCTCCCATAAGGGCTTGATTTTTGATGATTTATTGGAGTTCATAGTGGACCAGTTGGAAGAATGATTCAAACCCCTGGAAGCAGTTAAATAATTCTTAAAGCCATAGATGGAAAAAAAAAAAGAAATAGATGGTGAAGAATCAAGTGAGCACATGAATTACAGAATTCACTTACAAGCCATTTGGCATATCATCTGCAGGAATCTCATTAAAAGAGTCCTGTGTCATTGTTTAGATGAAGTTATTAAGTTACAAAAGTGAATGGAAGTCCAGAAAAAGAGCAGGAAGCAACATCAGACATGCTATATCAAACCTTGTGTGCAGCATGATTGAGTGGCTGCAGGTCATCCAATTCTCCAGTGACAAAAGGATGCTGCAAAAAAATGTTTCAAGAAGTCAAAATTACCAGGCACAATCAGCATAGACTTGCTACGATTCAGAATTGGTGAAAATATACCTTTAATAAGTCTGGTGCAGTAGACCTCAGCTCTGGTTCCCTAAAAGAACAGAGAATCAAGGCACCAGACAAAACATTAGAAAATTGGGTTTTCATTTGCAGGAAGTTTCCAAATACTTTTGGAAGACATATTAGTTAAGTGAAAGTTATAACAGTAATAGGCATACTTCTGCAGGCACTTCAGCAGAAAATCTTTGGCCTCTGGCGATAGATGTTCAGGTATAGGTGGATGCGACTTTGTGGTTCCAACATGAAATAGAAGAGCAACCTGAAAAGATTTTCTTAGTGCATGAAATAAGAGTTTTCTTGAATTTGCTTAGGGTTTATGTGATAAAACTTACCTCTTGATACTGCTGACTCCATGGTGGTTTGCCGGTGGCCATTTCAATGACTGTGCACCCTACACTCCATATATCTGCAGAGCTGAGAGAATGGAATAGTAAGGGTGGGTGTGCCAAACAAGATTAATAAAAAGAACATGGTTCTGAAGTAGTTTTCAATTTCAAATTACAGTACATTACTTTCTTCCTTGGTAAAGGTCATACATCTGTAACAATGAATCAAAACAGTAGAGGATTGATAAATCTTAAAGTAATAAATACTGTTGCTGTTTCCTGCCACTTTTCTGTATTTGGACAACAGAAGTCGCATAACTAGTCATTTAGCAAATTTGATTGGAAGTGATATTCAACTCGTACTGGGGACAATCTATGTAGTTCAGGGAGGACATTTAACATATATAATCCTTACCGGCAATGTTTTTATTCTGTCCTGGAAAACTACATATTACACATAACTTAAAGCAGTACTAATAGTAGCATATTTTCAAATCAGCTCCACGATTTTCTTTAAGAAAATGTATTATGTTTCCAAGATATAAGTGAGGCCTGAACATTCTTAATTCTAAACAAGATATTATTGCTGATATATCATTATAGCAAAACTAAAAAATATGCCTTATTTAAATCCAGAAAAGCGATAACCAAGGTAGTGGAAGAGTTTTAGACATACAAGCTATGCCCACTCCCAACAATGACTTCAGGTGCCATCCAATACGGTGTGCCTTTCATTGTTTTGGCTGCTGTCACAGTAGCCTAACAAAGCATGGCATATTGTTGTAAGTGCATTGACATAGGAAATTAGGAATATCTTGAAGAAAGAAAAAACATAGTAGCATCATATCTTCAAATAGAAAAGATGCAGCAGGAAATCATGTTAATACAGAAATGATACAAGAAGTGAGAATGAGTATTGGCAAATGCTGATTGTTGTGATAAGACAAGTAGAAATATGATGATCAGATGGGTATCGTTTGCTATTCTGAAAATAGACCACATCAGCAACAGACTAGACTGCCTATTTTCAGTAATTTAACAATGCCACTGCCCACTGATAATAACAACAAGAAGCACTTTTGTCCCAACCAAGTTCGGGCAGGCTAGAGATAAATCCTAGGAGAGCCTCAGCATTACGAATACAAGAATAGAAGTTATGAGCATCCACACTTTGTTTTGCAGGCCTTGCTACAGACCTACAGTCATATGGTTCCATGAGATTGTTACATCCTACAGTATTCTAGGATTTCCATGATTGCCTGGTCTTTCCCTTCCTCACGTGTCAGGAGCTCTTAGCACTGGGTATACCTTTTCCCCTCCTAGCACATGTTTCTATCTCTACTGTACTCAATTGCAACTAGTTTGGCAAAGGGGAAAAACAGGTGACTCCCTAATCTAGCCTTGCATGGGATTTGCTCTTCCATTATTGATGAGATGGAAGACTCTAAGTTTCTCTTCTGACTAACCCAGTCTTATTGCCCAAGTTTGCTAACTTCCCTCGATTACAGTTGACCTTAAGAGCACACTGACTCACTAAGCATATTATTTTGATCTTACCAACTTCTCCACTTGCTTAGAAGCCCCAAAATCAGCAAGTTTGATGCACCCTTTATTATCAACAAGAATGTTTGCACCCTGAAATTTGGCAAGTTTCCAGGTTCATTAGAATAAGCATTGCAACAGAACAAGCAAGGCTAAAGATCTGCCATTATATATATTAAGGCTTCAGTGTTCATACCTTTATATCTCTATGTATTATTGCATTGCTATGCAGATACTCCAATCCTTGCAAAATTTGCTTAGTGTATTTCTTAATGACCTGATCAACAGATATAATGGATAAGTTCCTCTTCCACTATGAACTCACCAGCATTGCAAGTTACACAGTTTGATGATTACTTACAGGCTCTGGGAATGAACCGAGCTTCCCCAAAAGTGACTGAATAGACCCTCCAGGGACAAATTCCAGCAAAATGTTTAGTGTATCTTCCTCTCGAACAGTCCCAAGATACCTCTTTTCGACCAAACAGAGTAAATCAAACAATAACTTAACAATTACCTAACGAAAGCAAAAAATTGCATCCACTCACAACGATGTTGGGGTGAGACAGGTTCTTGAGCAGCTTCACTTCTTCTTCGAGCTCTTTAATATGAGCCTAGCCACAAAAGGCACATCGTATCAGACAAACTCACAAAAGCCTCAAGACTCTAATTCCCTGACAAAGTAAAAAAAAAATGCTACTCACTTGCGCCTTCTCCCGTGTCGCGTTGCTCCTGCCGATCAAAACCTGCAATGAGTCACAGGAGCAAGTCACTGATCCGAATGCCACCAAAACTTTAAACTGTAAATTCATAATAATCCCGCGCGCCGAACCCCCTCACCTGTTTGACAGCGAGGAGCTCGCCCGAGTCCAGGTTCATCCCGAGGTAGACCTGCCCGAACGCACCGGCCCCGATGAGCTCCCCCTTCCGCCACCGGATCGGCGGGTTCTCCTCTCCACCTCCACCTCCGCCTTCGCCCCCACCCCCTCCTCCGCTGCCGCCGCCCGACTCGTCGGGCACCGGCGGCAGCATGCGGCGCGGTGGCGAGGGGCTTTTGGTGATGAGACCTAGCAGCCCCATCCCCCGCGACTTCCGGAGGGAAGAGCTGATCCGCACGCCGATCCCCCCGGCCCCCGCGCCGAATGGGCCCACGGGGGCTTCCGGGGCGGCGGCGGCGGCGGCGGCGGTGGGCCGGAAGGAGATGGAGCGGCGCACCGAGTCAAACAAGTCGTGGAACCCGGTTACACCGCCGGCGTCGTCCCGTCGCATGGCTTGGTTCTAGGGCTCCGCGCGCGTCCTCGTCGTCGGGGGGCGGCGTCAAGCTGGATCGAATCGAGGAAGGGATCGAATGGGGAATGGGGAATGGGGAATGGGGAATGGACAATGGAGACGCCCGCTCTCGAGTGCGGGGTTTTGAAATTTTGGGGGTTTGCGGGGCGGCAGAAGGACGGGAATGCCCCTAGCAACCGTTGCGAGGGAGCATTCCAGAGTGGAGTGGTTCGGCTTTAGCGCGGAAGTGCGTGTGGACGCGTTGATTAATCGGGGCTTTGTTTAGTTACTGGATTTGGGAGTGGCCAAATAATTAATGTGTTACTATAACGTTTTATTTGTATTTATAAATTATTATCTAAATATTGACTAATTAGACTCAAAAATTCGACTCGTAAAGTACAACCAAATTGTATAATTAGTTTTTGATTTCGTCTATATTTAATACTTCATGGATGTACCGTAAATTTAATGTGATAGAAATCTTTTTTTTTATAGTGTATTTTTCAGAAATTTCAGAAATTTAGTGAAACTAAACATGGCCCGGGAGTGAACACGTCAAAAATGGGTTCCAGCCTTGCAGGTAATCAATCCGTTGACACTTTAGGGGCCGTTCATTTCTTAGAGACTAGGTAGCGTGTCTGTGCGTTACTGCAGAATAACTAAATTTTTTATATTAAAAATATATGGATCATACGATAAGATAATAATACTGTTAAATTAAATACCGACGTCAAAGTGACATTTAATTCAAAAAGCAAAATTCATGAAATTAACACAGTCACGGAGAGCGCGACATCACAGGCTCACAAACTCTATGTATAGACTTTTTTGTGATACGGTTAAGATAATATTTTATATCGACAAAAAAATTCTACGATATCCATTTCTTTCGTGCGCCAATAAATCCATAAATAAGTTCCGCTGCATCTCTATATAATTATGTACACACAAGTTCGAGTATATATGCAAATAGGTTCGTGCCCATGTGTTGCTACGAGACAGCTAAACTTTTGTACTAAAAACGCACGAATCGCACGATAAGATAACAATACTGTAAAAGTATATGACCGACGTTAAAGTGACATTTAATCCAAAAAGTTAAGTTCGTGAAATTTACATAGTCACAGAGAGCGTGGCGTCGCAGGCTCACAAACTCTACTGTATAGATCTTTCCGTGATGCGGCTAAGATCATTTTTTTATACCGGCAAGAAGAGATTTCCGATATCCATTTCTTTCGTACGCCAACAAATCTATGAATAAGTTCTACCACATCTCCATACCATCCTGTACACGGCGCTGGCAAGCAAATTAGCCACAACTTATGTAATTAGTTTTATAATTAGCTCATGTTTAGTCCTAATTGATATCTAAAAATTCAATGTGACAGAGACTAAAGTTTAGTCCTAGGATCAAACACCCCCTAACTCTCGACTCTGCTGGCTGCTCACTTGCACCATCATGCCTATGTGCCTGCACGTATATACTATAATGCCAAAACGTCTAAAATGGTCTTTATTGTCCACCCTTTAAAAATATCATAACTTTAAGGTTGTCATTTGTGTATGTTGTAGGATTAGGATGTTTTGCACTGATCCATGAGGGTGTCCATGAGAGTCAAAATTTTTGATGCCATTATAATGTCTAAGCTTACCAATCAGACAGAGACGAACTTAATTGTTAAAATATTTTCAACACTGCTTTCATATACTCCCTCTGTCCTAAAATAGAATTCATTCTCGCTTTCCGAGAAGTCAACTTTTTTAACTTCGACCAATTATATATAAAAGAATATTAATATTTATAATACATAATTATTATCATTATATAGAGCATCGAATATATTTTCATAATAAACTTATTTAGAAATATAAATGTTGCAAATATTTTTTACAAACTCAGTCAAAGTTGAGAAAGTTTGACCTGCACGCATCTCATAACGACTTATATTTTAGGGCAGAGAAAGTATATGCTAATGGGAGTAGTCAACTAAAAGTCGTGATGAACACAACAATACTTTCATATTATATGCTAATGGGAGCACGAAGAAACGCAGGGGAATGGACCTATATACTAATGGTGGGAATATTCGTTTAGGAAATTGCAGAAGGTTCACCAGTCTCACCATGTATAACATGCACATCTTTTATTTGGCACCACTGATATTTTCAAGGAGCAGACATTTTTTAATTTTAGATCTACATGCTGGAAACACTAAAATTAAGGGCCAACCTCATTGAGTCGTCTTACTTGAGCTTTGCGAACAAATTATACTATTGACAATGATTAACACATAAAGAGGTAGAAGTTACAAGAATAAAGCTAGGTGGCCTATTATGCACCCAGCCTAAATTTAATATCCTTCAAATTATGGATAATACCATATGATCCGGTTTACGTGGAGATGAAAGATATCTGATCGAGCGAGAGAGGGGCACCGCATGATTATTTCCTTCCATACATGATAGTTTCCTTCCATGTATGTGGCCTCAGGTGATCGATTTGTTTCCTTCAAAGTAGGTGGGGATCGCAGGGATGACAGTTTCTTTTTCTATCGCGCGGTGCATGATTATTATTTCCTTCCATGCATGTGGCCTCAGATAATCGATTTGTTTCCTTCAAAGCAGGCGGGGATCACAGGCGTGGGCAGACGGATGAACCAAAATAAATGTCGCACCAAAAAATATCCACACTTTATTCTTTTTAGTTGTAGGAGATTCATGACCTGGATTTATTCCTACAGAGATTGCTTTGTTAATTTATATAGCATATTGTCTCTGTTCGTTTATCTTATAATCCATCTTTTTCAGCTTGTTTTTTCAGGAACAGTGTTTTTCTCACACAACAAATCAGCCAGAACAGTGTTTTGGCTTGTTTTTTCAACGAAGCGAATGGGGCCATTATCAAATGGAACAATTCCGGATGGATTTCGCCCTTACCGAACAAGCCCTTAATAAGTTGATATGAATCTACAAAGATTCACAAGGAACAGAACAAATTTTGTTAAAATTATTGATTCAACCTTGTGTCGAAACTTCCCACTTGAAGGCTTCTTAGGGTGTTTTTGGCAGGGCTCCTCTTAAGAGGTTTCTTCGCAGGAGGCAGAGCTGTTTTAGAGAAAAACGGCTTCGACTCCTCTGTTTTCACTAAAAACGGCTCCTGCTGCAAAACGTTTGGCATGGCTTCTCTGGAGGAGTCGAGCCGGAGCCGTGGAGGAGCTCTACCAAACAGGCCCTTAGTTCTTACACTCGTAGGTCTCGTCCTTGGAACAATTTATAGGTCTACATTATCTATGCGATTGATGATGTTGCTCATTTGGAAGATCGAAAGACAATAAATATTATTGGTCTTAGAGTCAATGCTTTAACTCCGCCTATGTTGTCTCAACATAGCAAACCCCAAGCTCTGGTAAAGGAGGAGGGTTGTGATAGACGTGGCGAGCCAACGTTAAATCTAGCCATTCTAGTGGAGATGAAACCCGAAAGAAAACCGTTGGGGCGTAACCCTCTTAGCGATGCGCCATATCAGAACCCCGGTATGGTGTTAAATGGGTAAGGGCCGGATCAGCACCCCCTTGGTGACGCGCCGTGTCGTGATCTGTGCATGGTGTCAAGTGAGCAAGGATCGGGTCGTCGCTTCTTTAGTGATGCGCTACATCGGCGCCCGGGTATAGTGAAAAATGAGCAAGGGTCTTCACATCTGAGTTGACGGGTGCGAAGGGTAAGGAAGCTAGTCGAACCAACTTGGATCCGTTTAGGTAGTTGGAATGTAGGGTCGCTTACAAGTAAGTTAAGAGAATTAGTTGATACCACGATGAGGAGGCATGTAAATATATTATGCATTCAAGAGAATAAATGGAAGTGTCAGAAGGCGAAGGAGGTGGACAATACAGGTTTCAAGCTTTGGTACATAGGGACAGTCGTGAATAGAAATGGAGTTGGAGTTTTGATTGATAAAAGCCTCAAGAATGGTGTGGTGGGAGTGAGAAGGCAAGGAGATAGGATTATTTTAGTAAAGCTTGTCGTTGGTGATATGGTCTTGAATGTAATTAGTGCGTATGTCCCCCAAGTAGGCCTCGACGAGAGTGCTAAGAGACAGTTCTAGAAAAACTTAGATGGCCTGATTAGAGCTGTACCTAGTAGTAAGAAGCTTTTTATACGATGAGGTCTTAATGGGCATGTAGGTACTATAAGCATAGGTTTCGAGGCAGTTCATTGAGGTTTTGGGTATGGTAGTAGGAATCAGGTGGGGGAGGAAGTTCTGGACTTCGTGGTAGCTTTTGACCTGATGATAGCCAACACTTTCTTTAAAAAGAGAGAATCTCATCTAGTGACCTTTAGTAGCGAACAACACTCTAGCCAGATTGACTTTGCCCTCACAAAAAAAGGACAAACGAGCATGCTTGGATTGTAAGGTGATACCAGGGGAGTGTGTTGATTCTCAACATAATCTTCTGGTGGTAGACTTTCATTTTCAGATGCGTGCCCGTAGGGATAAACAAGCTAAGATTGAAAGAACAAAGTGGTGGAAAATGAAAGGAGAGACGTCAGAGGTATTCAGGGAAAATGTTATTAAAGAGGGCTCTTGGAAGGAAGAAGAAGATATAAACAACATGTGAGAGAAGATGGCAACTAACATTCGGAAGGTGGCCTCAGAGGTGTGTGGAGTAACCAAAGGAAGTGGAAGCGAGGCTAAAGATACTTGGTGATGGAACGAGGAAGTTCAAAGGGCTATTAAGGAGAAGAAAGAATGCTATAGACGCTTATATCATGATAGGAGTGTGGACAACATAAAGAAATACAAGGTGACAAAGAAGACTGCAAAGCGAGCTGTAAGTGTGACAAAGGGTAGAGCGTACGAGGATCTTTACCAACATTTGAGTACGAAGGAATGAGAGAAGGACATTTATAGGATGGCTAGGGTTTATGAGAGAAAGACAAGGGACTTCAACCAAGTTAAGTGCATTAAGGATGAAAGGGCGCATCTCTTGGTGAAAGAGGATGAGATCCGACATTGATGGCAAGAGTATTTTGACAAATTGTTCAATGGTGAGAATACAGACACGACCTTTCAGTTGTATGACTCTTTTGATGACATCAATAGATGCTTTGTGCGGAGAATCCAAGAATCTGAGGTCAGAGAAGCGTTGAAAAGGATGAAAGGAGGTAAGGCGATGGGACTAGATGGTATCCCAATTGAGGTGTGGAGATGCCCCGGGGACATAGCTATAGTATGGCTAACCAAGCTGTTCAACCATATTTTTCAATTGAACAAGATGCCTGATGAGTGGAGGAGAAGTATATTGGTACCGATCTATAAGAATAAAGGAGATATTCAAAGTTGTACTAATTACTGGGGAATTAAGTTGATGAGACATACTATGAAGCTATGGGAGAGAGTTATCGAGCATCGCTTGAGAGCAATAACGCGGGTCTCTATGAACCAATTTGGTTTCATGCCTGGAAGGTCAACCATGGAAGCCATTTTCTTAATAAGACAAGTTATGGAGCGGTATAGGGAGAAGAAGAAGGACCTACAGATGTTTTTTATTGACTTGAAGAAGGCTTATGATAAAATACCAAGGAATATTATGTGGTGGGCTTTGGACAAACATAAAGTCTCAACGAAGTACGTCGGTGAAAGCTCTAGTTTGGTTTTGGTTAATTGATGAAACCTTAAGTGCTAACCTAGTTTATCAAAGTGATTATAAGATAGATAGCACTACTCCAAGTGATGAAGCAATGGTGAAGATCATGATGATGGTGATAGCATGGTGATGATCAAATGGTTGAACTTGGAAAAGAAGAAAGAGAAAAACAAAAGGCTCAAGGCAAAGGTATAAATAGTAGGAGCCATTTTGTTTTAGTGATCGAGACACTAGTGAGTATGATCACATTTAGGATCGATAGCCGTACTATTAAGAGGGGTGAAACTCGTATCAAAATGCGGTTATCAAAGTGCCACTAGATGCTCTAACTCATTGCATATGCATTTAGGATCTAATGGAGTGCTAACACCCTTAAAAACATTTGTAAAAATATGCTAACACATGTGCACAAGGTGATACACTTGGTGGTTGGCACATTTGAGCAAGGGTTAGAAACTTCACCGGTGGAGTGTTCGCTCGTAGAGTGCGGACAATCCGACGGTGCCACCGGTGCCATAGACAGAGAAGATGAAGGTCACTATAAGTGACTGGACGCTGGTTTCGGTTGGACCGGAGCGTCCGGTCAGTGGCAGCTGTAACAGAACCGACCAATTATACGAAATTAAGTAAGAAAATCATCCACCAGAGCAGACGATTGAACAAACTTAAGCCCGTATAACCCGGTAGTCCGTGAAATCACAAAGGATTTCAAACCAACTCGTGTCCCAGCCATGATCGTAATAAGTTTAGCGGTCACCATCACATATTACATAAAAGTTCGCAATCTCAGATACATCAGAGTTTAAACATAGTTATTACAAACCAGTTCGAATAAAAGTAGCGGAAGTCATTTATTCAAACCACACACACACTCACGCGGAGTTTAAATATAGTGCCAGCGAATGATCATCTCCAACAAAAACATTAGATGAGACGTAAGGAATGACCATGCCCATGGTTCTAAGCATCACCCATCGCAGGATAAAGGCAGTTGATACAATAGCCGTAATACATCTACCCATCTGCAACAAGTGGGAATAAAACCCTGAGTACGAGAAGGTACTCAGCCAGACTTACCCGACATAATCGAAAATAAATGACACCAAGGATTATGCAGGCTTTATAGTAGGGTAGCTGACTCATTTGCAAAAGAAGCATTTTTAGCATTTCAAGAACCTTTCTAAAAGCATTATTGCCAAGTTAATTAGTATTAACCTGTCGACTAGATTTGCACCTATACTAGAGTAAACATGTGATTAAGCAATTAATGATAACCACTGATCATTAAACAACTTCCATACTGTCATATTCACTATAACTGTCCAAGTGTTCCATAAACATTTACTACGATGAAGTCACTCAAGTCAAGTGCTCACTATCCGGGAGCGATGGCGATTCAATCGATTCCTAACCACCGGTGATTTATTCCTTACACAAATCTCACTCACCCGCTAAAGTGAGATATTGATCACCGAGTCAACTTTCCGGTATCTCGAGTTTGCCAGAACCACATGTACCGGGGCCGACCAAGATGCATTTTGGTCTTATCATCCCGCCCGTGTCCT
Organism: Miscanthus lutarioriparius; assembly: GCA_904845875.1. Classification (NCBI taxonomy): domain Eukaryota; kingdom Viridiplantae; phylum Streptophyta; class Magnoliopsida; order Poales; family Poaceae; genus Miscanthus; species Miscanthus lutarioriparius. Next base: position 45,596,046 of record CAJGYO010000004.1, on the reverse strand, counting down.
ACCACACCGCTTTCGCACAAGCTTGGCTGCATGGCAATCTACTCGGCCCGAAAAATCTCCCAGCTTCAGCGGTGGAAGGTACTTTATCCGGCCAACTAAATGTAAGGCATGCGTTCAACATGACTCGAGGCCCAACAACGGTCGGTCCTTAATCGACACGTGACGAAAACACTACAGGTCCAAAACTACGCAAGTCTCCGTCCGGTCTCTACTTCATTTAACACTTAGTTATACCATGACTTCATAGCCATCCAAGCAGATCCAGGTAACCACCTATAGCTCGCAGGTGACAGGAAATCACCCGACTTCTACCGGTCTAAGCCAGCTAAGCATTGACTCGACTGCGGATACCAGGGTAACAAGGATATAGTATAACAAAGGTAAACAAGGTATAATGCAGCAACGGTTGCAAACAACTCCTGAACGTAATGCATCAATTGAAAGTAAAGCATTTAATGAAATCATTGCAAACCGGGAGAAAGATGCTCCGGGGCTTGCCTCTCTCGAAGGAGCTCGGGCGGTGATCGGGGCACTCCGGAAGTTCTTCAACGTCCTCCTCGTCGGCTTCTAGCACTTCCTGCTGCTGCACCTCGAGCTGCTCCTCGGGCTCCTCGGGTATGACGACTGGGTTCTCGGTTTGCGATCCTGTATGATGCAATGCGTGTAAGTGCCTATGCAATCGGTGCATCGAAGGAGATGAATGCAATGGATATGTTGAAAAGCAAGGTAGTCACATCATCCAAGAAAATATACTACAAGCACATGTCATCTACTGCATTCTCTTCTACTACTAATAGGTTAAGTCAACACATCTTATTAAATGCTTCAAAGATACACCAAAGCTAACATTATTAACTAACTTGCATTAAAGAGGATTATTTTATTTCATTTGAAACTAAGGCTACAACAGCAACCTATATTTCTGGTGCTTATAAAAATCTAAGAAAATTACAGTAGCATAGTACTACTCTAAGCAGACTACCATAAAATTTTCATGGCATTTGGATAAGTAAACTATCCTACATAAAAATGACAAGCTATAGCATAAAAATGAGCATGAAATTACTTTGTACTATGAAAAGTGTCAAACAACAGATTGAGTATTTTTCCTATGTTCTTTATAGTATATAATCACTGTACAAAAATTTTCACATGCATGTGTTATACAAAATTTGTGCTCTAGCAAAAATAACAAAAATCAGCCATTAAAGGTACTTGAACTACACCTCAAAATTTTCCCACAGCACATGCATGAAACATATTTTTCCTAGGAAGTACATGACATAAGAAGATTAACAAACTTGGAATCATATTTTTCGGAAGCCTATATATTTTTCTACATATTTTTCAAGTTATCAGCAATATTCAAGATTAAATAAAATCCTATAGAAAAGTATCTCAAAAATGACATGCACAATTTTTTCCAAGTAGATCTGGTGATAAGGAACCTAGAAAAATTTGTTTCAACAAATTTGGAGCAACTTTGAGTATCCAAACATTTTGCAAACCATTTCTGTTTTCAAATAATAAAGAATAAATTGAAAGCAAATCATTTAAACAATGCTGGGCCGGCTCGCTGGAAACAGCTGGCCCATGGCCGTTTTCGGCCTGCGCGGCCCGAGCGAAAGGAGGAGCGCTGGCTGGCGGCAGAGAACTTGACCCACAGCCAACTGGCCCAAAGAACGGCCGAAGGGACACGCCTACGCCGGCGCCAGCACCACGTGCCGTGGCGTACCTCTACGTGCATGGTGCTTCCTTGCCCGGCAAACCACGGAAAAGCGCGCACAAGGGTCATGAGGCAGAGCGGCAGTCTTGCTGAGAGAAAGAAGACCGAGATGGAGCGGTTCACCGCGCGACACGAGCTCGACGAGCTTGGCCACGGCCGAAGGGGAAGAAAACGGCCACCACGGCCTCTCACCTCGTCTCTGCAGCCACACACGGCAAGAATCGAAAGGGCTCGACGAGGCGGAGCTGCCGGCCGGAGAATCGGGGAATGAGGCGCGGAGAAGGAGCAAATCGCCGTGAACGATCAAGCGGCGCTGGTGGCGAGCTCATCTGCTTGTGCGGAAGGAGCTTGCCGCGGGTGGTGGTGAAAGCGGAATGCTTGTGCTCGGACAGCCTGAATCGGAGCTCATGGTGGCGTGATATCGGCGCGCGTACGCGCGCGTGCTTGCGAAGCCACGGGGCGCCACCCGCCGGCGTCCACCGACATCGCTTCATCACCATCGTGGCGTGTGATGACGGTGATCAAGCGCGGGCGCCTGGGAGGAGAGAAGACAAGCTGGTGGGTGGATGGGCCGAGGCGGGTGGGCCGTGCGAGGAGGAGGCGTGGCAAGGGGACGCCTTGAGCCAGGCCGGGCTTGAGCCAGGCGGGCTGTAAACGAGGCGCAAGGCCCACGAAGGAGGAAAAATCCTTTTCCAAATAAAATTTTCAAGGAATTTTTAAATACCATCTTTCAAATATTATTTTGAGCAAGAAAATGACCTCTTTTGAAAATGTACCAAAAATGAAAGTTGTTTAGAATTTAATTCTCTACAACTTTGCTTTTATGACCAAAGTCCAATTCTATCTAGATTTTAAATTATACAATCAAAGTTAAATTTTAACTCAAAACCCTAATTTTTGGAGAATTATTTTTAAAGAAAAATTTGGCAATAATTCAAATACAAACCTTGCTCCAAAAATTGTGCTAAACAATTCTAGATGATTTACAATCATAACCAAACAAGTTCTACTAACCTAGCAAGCAAGAATCAGAGCAAAACAACTCTAATAAGTGTATGCATCATTTACGTTTCACAAACATGTTTCAGTATGTTTCAAGTAATGTTTCAGTTATTATATGCAAGATTATGCATGCATGATTAGGATGCTTGATGATGCATGATATCGTGATTTGCGATTGCCTAAATCTGAGGCATAACACCGGGGTATTCTGACAGCGCGAGAGGCGCGTGTTTCGGTCTTGATCGGATCTTTGGCACTAAAAGTGACCGAACATTTGGCGGTGTGTTCGATCGGTCTTGATCGACGACGCTAACATGAGATGCACAGAGGAGACGTTGTGTGACCGGACGCTGAGTGAGTCGGTCAAGCATGACCGGACGCGTTCGGTCGTGAAAATTTGCGTTTGGAACCTTACTGGAAACGACCGGACGCTGAGGTCCAGCGTTCGGTCACTTTCTAACTGACGTGTCCGGTCATCACTTGACTGTTGAAATCGGGCGATCGGCGTTTAAAGCCGATGACACGTGGCGCACATCGTACGACCGGACGTTGAGGTCCAGCGTCCGGTCAATATGACCAGAGCGTCCAGTCGGCCCGTGTTCAGTGCAGTGAGGAGCCCAATGGCTCTATTTCGTGGAGGCTTCTATTTAAGCCCCATGGCCGGCTCAAGCTCACTCTCTTGGCCATTTGCATTGACATAGCAACCTTGTGAGCTTAGCCAAAGCCCTCCCACTCATCTCCATCATTGATTTATCATCTTTGTGAGATTTGGAGAGAATCCAAGTGCATTACTTGAGTGATTGCATCTAGAGGCACTTGGTATTCGTGTTTCACTGCGGGATTCGCTTGTTGCTCTTGGTGGTTGCCACCACCTAGATGGCTTGGTGCAGTGGTGGAGGATTGGCACGAGTTGGTGATTGTTCCTGGCCATCTCCGGTGATTGTGAGGGGATTTGTACCTTCCTCGGCGGAGCACCGAAAGGTAACTCTAGTAGATTGCTCGTGTCATTGAGTTACCTCAATTGTGGGTAGGTTCTTATGGTGTCCAATCGTGTGGGCGAGGTTTGTGCAACACCTCTTGGCCGCCGAACCACCAAGTGTTGGTCGACATAACGGGGACGTAGCATGTTGGCAAGCACGTGAACCTCAGGAGAAAAATGGTTGTGTCTTGCTATTTGGCATTCTCTCGGTGATTGATTTCATCTTCATCTTGTGATTAGTTCATCCCTCTACACGGCGGTATAATCACCCAACTCATTCTTTTATATTCTTACAAACTAGTTGTGGCAAGCTCTTTAGTGTAATTAGAATTGAGAGCTTGGTTTGTTATTTAAGTTCATCTAGTGGAGCTCTTTAGTGTAGCAAGATTGAGAGCTCTTAGTGAGTAATATCATAGCAAGTTGTGTGTCTAGTAATCATTGCAACTAGAATTGTTGGATAGGTGGCTTGCAACCCTCGTAGAGCTAGAGCAAGTTTGCATTTCGCTATTTGTCTTACTAATCAAATTGCTCTAGTTGATTTGTAGAATTTTAAATAGGCTATTCACCCCCTCTAGCCATATTAGGACCTTTCAGTCGGGCTCATTAAGGACATGTACAATAATATTGTGACTAGTGTTCGAACAAGTGATGGAGACACGGATGACTTCTCGATTAGGATAGGACTACATCAAGGGTCAGCTTTGAGCCCTTATCTGTTTGCCTTAGTGATGGATGAGGTCACAAGAGACATACAAGGGGACATCCCTTAGTGTATGCTTTTCGCGGACGATGTAGTGCTAGTTCATGAAAGTCGAACAGGAGTGAATCAGAAACTGGAGTTATGGCGGGAGACTTTGGAGTCCAAAGGTTTTAGACTCAGTAGAACTAAAACTGAGTATATGAGATGTGACTTCAGCACTACTACTTGAAAGGAGGAAGATATTAGTTTGGAAGGTCAAGTAGTGTCTAGGAAGGATACCTTTCGATATTTAGGATCAATGCTACAGAGAGACGGGGATATTGATGAAGATGTTAGCCATAGAATCAAAGCAGGGTGGATGAAGTGGCGCCAAGCATCTGGTGTCCTATTTGACAAAAGGGTATCACAGAAGCTAAAAGGTAAGTTTTATAGGACAACGATTAGACCTGCTATGTTGTATGGTGCAGAATGTTGGCCTACGAAAAGACGACATGTTTAACAGATAAGTGTCACGAAAATGCGTATGTTGCGTTGGATTTGCGGTCATACAAGAAGGGATCAAGTTCGGAACGATGATATACGTGATAGATTAGGGGTAGCACCAATTGAAGAAAAGCTTGTTCAACACCGGTTGAGATGGTTTGGACATGTCCAACAGAGACCTCTAGAGGCACCGGTGCGTAGTGGAATCTTAAGCCAGGATAGTAACATGAAGAGAGGCAGAGGAAGACCGAAGTTGACTTGGGTAGAGGCCATAAAAGGAGTCTTGAAAGGATGGAATATACCCAAAGACTTAGCCTTAGATAGGAGTGCTTGGAAAACAACTATTCACGTACCTGAACTTTGATTGCTTCTGCTGGGTTTCAACTCTAGCATACCCCAACTTGTTTAGGACTTAAAGGCTTTGTTGTTGTTGTTGTTGTTGTTAGAGTCAATGCTTTACCTTATTTTGCCATAGACTCCGGTCTCAAGTTACTGCAGGTATGATTTTCTTCTATCATTTGGTGTCTTTAGAAAGCTCGTAATGTCATAGGTGCAACAACTTGAATTGATCGATTATAAGAGTTTTACATGAGTCTAGGTCTATGGATGGAGCTTAAGAATACAACAATCAAAGATGATTATATGACTGCGAAAGGGCATGTAGCTTAGTGATTACAAAAGCCTCAATAGCACTTTAGGTCCTGGGTTTGACTTCTCTTGGGAGCAAATATTTCAGAATTTAACAACATTGTGCTTTCAGTGATAGGTCTAGGATTTAATGGCGTTGTGCTTTTCCAGTGGTACGCGACGTTCCCATGGGCAGCGAGGAGTCTGTGGTGGCTTCGTCAATCTCAAGGATTGTCGGCCTAGTCTTCGAAGATGCTCCTAAGGATAGGGTTTCTGTGTGTGCGTTGCGAGTGTCTGTGTTGTACTGTGTAATCAAGAAAAAAGATGATTATGTGACTAATTCTAATTCACGTGCTACTACTAATCCTACAAATGCAAGTGTTATCCACTAGGGCCGTTTGGTAGAGCTCTCACTCCACCAAAAAGTTCCGACTTCTCTGGTGGAATAGCTTTTGGCTTCAACTTCACTTAGTAGAGAAACGTTTGGTAAACCAACTTCTCATTGGACCCATTTTATATATAACCTTGGCTATCATTAGGCTAACCCTTTATTCCCTCCCTCACCTTTCGCATCTCTCACAGTAACCTCTGAATCTCTCTCTCGACGACTGTCGCCCCCAAATTAATGCCCAAGTGGCCGCGTCGAGATACTGACACTTCTCTATGGCGCTGGACTCCTCCATCGCCCCTTACCGATGTTAGACTCCATTGGCACCACCCCTCCTCCCCAAGCGCCGCCCCGTAGGTGGCACAACGAAGTGTCGATGTCGAGAGCAGCATGTGATAAGGCGGGACCATGGCGATACCTCCTTAGCTCTTCTAGCGTGTGAGGACGGCAAGACTCATGAGAGCGAGATGGAGTTGGGTGAAGCTCGATTTTTTAGCTCCTTTGTCGCGTTCCAGCTTCAGTCATCAGGTTTTGTTGGATTTTAGGTATGCGGCTATTTTGTGGGAAACCATTTGGTTGGTGGTGTGGTGAACGGCTCCTCAAATGGCAGGAGAATCGCTACCAAACACGCCCTTAATTAACATATAGGTTGGGATGCTCCTAGAAACTTTTGTGATACAAAAATGCTGCTGCAAACCAAATTGAAAATAGGAATCTTCATATCACTCAACCTGCTAGAAGTATTTCCGATGCTTTATTTTTTATATTGCGATTATAGAAAAAACACTTCTTAAGAATCTCGAGTTTCACTAGGTTTATGAAAAAGTATCAATATTTATATTTTCAAATATATTTGTTATGAACATATATTTCATACTTAGTCTAATCATATCTATTACGCATCATAAATAGGATTTTTTTTATAAATTTAGTTAAATTTGATATTGTTTGACTCCTCAAAAAGTGGGGGTTATATTTTTTTAGAATGAAGAGAGTCAAACTTAAATTTAGTCAGACAAATGATTTTCTAAATCTTTAAATATTATACGTTTCACAATAATTTTTTTTTGCTTATTATAGTTCTACTATGTACACATATCAATACTGTAAACATCTTAGAATTGTGATTGGAGAGAGTAGTTGGCTAATCGGTGACTAAAGCATATATGATGCCAAGAGCCTCTTTGGACTCTCTGTCTATAAAGTTTAGTTAGTTAAAATTGAAGGCTAAAATATTAGACCACTTGAGTTCACTTATGTCAATATTAAATTACTAGATATATAGTAAAATGGATGTACCGAAAAAGTCAAAGCAACTTTTAATTTGGAACGGATGGAGTATAAGACGATGAAAACTAAAACTTTAGAACGCTCTAGCTGAACTTTAGTCAACACTTTCTTCTGTTTAGAGCCTTAAGAGTTAAAGCGGTTTAAAGTTTAGTGGCTAAACTTTAGACCATTGGATCTAAACAGAGTCTAAATAAAAAAGTATAATTTTTCTCTATATTCTAGGGGTCCATTTCATTGCAAGAATGTGTTTTCTTTCTTACTTTATTTAGGAAAAATTGAAACAAACGCAGATTTTGGAGAAGCATTTTTTTTATACTGAAGTATTTTTTCTTAGAACACCTAGAAACATTTCTTCGTTTTGAACAATGAAGGCAGAAGACTTTGGATTTTGGATCGTTGATTAAATAATTTCACCTGACTATTGCAAAGCGATTGTGTTTCAATAGAGGAAAGTTTCCAAAGAGGAACTTATATATTTTTAGAAGAATCTGGATCCCTAATCAACGTGCTATAAAGAAATACTCCATCAGTTCTAAATTATAAGTCGCTTTGACTTTTCTAGTACATAGATTTTGCTATGTATCTATACATACATTATATCTAGATACACAATAAAATTAATGTACCAAAAAAGTTAAAACGATTTATAATTTGGAATAGAGGAAGTATGTGTTTGACTATGTCTTGGACCCTTTTGGCTGAAAATATTTTAATAGGAATTACATTGTACTATTTTTTGTTTAGCAAAATAGATGTACAAAAAAAGTCAAAGCGACTTATAATTTGGGACTGATGGAGTATAAGATGTTTTAGCTTTTTCTAAATATGTAGAAAGCTACGTATCCAGATATACATTATATCTAGATACATAGTAAATCATTGTATTAAAAAAACCAAACCAATTTGGAAGGGAAAGAGTATAATGTAAGATTTATGCTCTAAGCACTTTCATGTAGTCATTATATTGTAACAAAAAGTTTTTTATATTCCGCAAAATAAAAGTATCATATATTTTTCTATGCCACATATTTATACTTCAAATAAAATGTCATGTATCCCATACTTGTACTTTCTCCGTTCCAAATTTTTTGACCTTTTAGATATCTTATTTCTACTATACATCTAGATATAATATTTATGTTATAATTTCCAATAGAGTGAGTATATTACATTCATGAAAATCGAGAAAGAACTGTCTCATTCCACTTTACCATCCAACCAGCATGGTCATCCATGATCCAACGACTCCGCCCTAGTAGGCTAGTGCCCTACCCGAATGCGTCTGGACTCTGGAGGCAAGCCCATCCCCAGGACCCAGTACACCAGACACCACGCCACGTCACCGTCGCGATGGCGCTGCACCACCTCCGCCTCGCGCCGCTCGCGCTCCTTCGCGCCGCGAGCCTCCCGCCTCTCGCCTCCTCCCGTATCGCCGCACGCCGCCACCGCCACGTTCTCCTCTTCGCGCCGCCGTCGTGGCCGTGGCGCCTCCTGTCGCCCGCTGCGAGGCCGCGCGCGCTTGCCACCGCGGCCGAGGCCGAGGCCGACGACGCTGGCTCGGGCTCCGGCAACGGCTTCTTCGCCGAGAGCACGTCGTGGGGTTCACTCGGCGTATCCGAACACCTCGCGTCCGCCCTGCGCGGCGCCGGGCTCTCGAGGCCTTCCCTTGTCCAGGTAAAGGCTCCGCGCGCTTCAGCTGCAACTGCAACACACGCGTGACACGCCACGTGTTCGACGAAATGTCGGACCTCGTGTGAACGTCTCATGCCTGTTTAACATGAGCAGTTCAGTTGATAGATGTACATTTTATACTCTTTTGCTCCGCACAGGTATGGTCTGTGAATTGACCGGGCTCTTTAAGCTCTGTCTATTGTTGGGGACTTGCGGTTGGGAAGCTAAATACTTTCCAGTCCGTTTGCCTCTCAGGGTGAACCAATGTCTATTCTAATTCCCAATGCTGTTACAATTTGCTTAATGAAGATTGTAACTCCTTGCATCCTAAATCTAAAATTGCACGCACTTTATTATTTAGATAAGTAATATATTGAGCACTAGAGGATTTAGGTTACATGCTTCTCTCCCTTTTCACCTTTGTGGGATTAGTCAAATCAGTTCCGTTGTTAATGACCATATATATTTTCCTGTTGCAAACAATAAGAATGTAAATCCTTACAACAACAACTGCAAACCTTTTTGGGTCCCAAGCAAGTTAGTGTATGTAGGCTAATTGTGCTCCAAATATACTAGTGCTGTCATATCTTCAAGACACTTCTCTTTGTTATTGTTTGATTCATAAATATGATTGGATTCAGTATTTTTTATATCCACCTTCTGAATAAATTTTTTGGTCTGATGATAGTTTCACTGGGACTTGTCCTAGTATATTTCCAAACACGTATATCCTAACTGTCTTGTTCAGTGCCTACTGTTGCATGAAACTATGAAAGATCAAAGATAATTACATAAAGTTTCAAACGTTATGCAGGCAACCTGTATACCACATGTTCTCATGGCAAATGATGTAATTGTCGCAGCAGAGACTGGCAGTGGCAAAACCCATGGTTACCTCGTACCTTTGATTGAAAAGCTATGCTCCAAATCTTCTACCACCAAAGATGACAATTCTCAGGATACCACCCCAGGGGCACATGACATGGTGTTGGTCCTTTGTCCCAATGTCATGCTCTGTGAGCAAGTTGTTCGCATGGCTAATTCATTGCTTGATGAGTCTGGAGAACCACTTAAAAGTGCTGCTGCTGTTTGTGGGCCAAAGGTATGCTCTATCTGAACACTATCTATGCTAATTAATAATATGTTAAACTCATCTTTTTCTTGTCCTACTTATAGATAAATATATGATTAGCCTATCACATTCCAGAGCCAAACACTCATTTTAATTTCAACTTTTCTGTAATGGAATGGCCTTTTTTTTCCCTAATGTTGCGAGTGTGTTATCAACATGGGTCTTCATTTTAGTCTATTTACTTCCTATTTGTGGTTTTACTCATACAACAAACACCTCATGCTATGATGTAGTAATGCAGCTTATTGTGGTGATGTTTTCCTTATTTTTTATTTCATGGCAGGGCTGGCCAGCTGTTCATCCTGATATTCTTGTAGCCACTCCAGCTGCTCTCTTAAACTATCTATTTGACTATGACCCAGAAAAGAGGCAAAGAGAGAGATTCCTGCGTAATGTAAAATTCGTAGTAAGTATTTGAGCAAAACATTTCCTTTTCTAGTGTCACCTTTGTATTCTTGTTTTATTTAATCAATTTTCTGAATCTGCTTGGCAAAGCTAGAATAGTTCTCTGTTTTTTTTTTCATTTCCTGTCACTTGGATAAGAAATATCTGGAATAGTTTTGAGTTAAGATGTGATATTTATGTAGTTATCATGTTTGGTGCATGTCTTGAATCCCTTTCGTGTGTCTGTTCTTTTTTAAAGCAAGTATTTGAACTGCAGTACTTGATTTTCTGGCTACTAGAAAGTCCTAATAGTTGTATATTTGGAATAGGTGTTTGATGAAGCAGACATGCTACTGTGTGGAAGTTTTGAGAACCAGGTTATTCGTCTCATCCATATGTTGAGATTTGATGAAAAGCTACTTTCTAGAGCACAGGATTCTGGAAAGGAAGTACCACTTGGGAGTAATGATGAATATCATGAGGATTCGAGGTTTGAGACTGCTGAATTTAGTGGTTCTGATGAGGAAATTGAAGACAATATTGTGCAAGATAGACCTGTCAAGGTGGAGAATAGTCATGTTGGAGCACGCAAGGACTGGAGGAGAGTTAGAAAAATATACAGGCGCAGCAAGCAGTATGTCTTTGTTGCTGCCACCCTTCCTCAGAGTGGGAAAAAAACTGCTGGTGGTGTGCTAAAGCGTATGTTTCCGGATGCTGTATGGGTTAGTGGCACTTATCTGCACCGTCACAACCCCAGGTATGCACTTTTTCTTCACTATATAAGCTTTTGAATGCCCTCTGTGGTCGGGATTCTTCTTTTTAATTTGCTTGCTCATTTTATGGAATTCTCACTGGCATTACAATTAAATCTTGCTATTTCTCTTGTAATCCCATTTTTTTTCTTTGTTACTTCGTATTCCTGCCTTAAGTTTCACATGCTTGATATATATTGCACGCATATGCAGATTAGAGCGAAGATGGATAGAGGTCACTGCTGATACACAAGTTGATGCTCTTCTGAACGCAGTTAAATATGGCCTGAAGAGTGAAGTTCATGATGCTAAAGATGTTCCAAGACGCACTATGGTCTTCACAAACACCGTTGATGCTGCTAATTCAGTCTCTGATATATTGCAGCGAGTTGGTATTCCATGTATCTTGTACCATCGTGAGAGTTCCTTGGAGGAGAGGGCTAATAATTTGCAGTCTTTTCGCGAAAATGGTGGTGTGCTTGTATGCACTGATGCTGCTGCCCGTGGGCTTGATGTCCCAAATGTTTCTCATGTCATTCAGGTACCATCTTCCTCTGGTGTCAGTGTGAATACTTAAACAGTGCAACTGAAAATTTCAAATTTCTATAAAAAGTTCATGCAGTTATGCATATGAAATTGTGATTTTTGTCATATTCCTTGAGTAACCCAGCTACAGTTGAATTTATTTGGGGGGTGGTATGATCTCACAAGAATCCTTATCAAATGATCTTTGCTTCTGTAGGCAGAATTTGCTGCCTGTGCTGTTGATTTTTTGCACAGGGTGGGCCGCACAGCCAGAGCTGGTCAATCTGGTATAGTGACCAGCCTATACACAGAGGCAAATCGTGATCTTGTAAGAGCAGTTCGTCAAGCAGAGGAATTGGCTCAGCCAGTGGTAAGACTCTTTGTTTTCTTCACCATCTGGAAGGTATAATCTTTTTCTGGAGAAGCACTTGCATACTAAAAATGTTAATGTTTATACAGGAGAGAGCATTCAGTAGGAAAAGAAGCTTTCGCAACAAATTAAAGAAGCAAGCATTGCAAAAACGTGAAGCACTGGTATCTTGATAGCGTGACTCACTATACTTGTAGTAAGGAGAAAACATATGCTTTTTTCTCCTTTGTTACTGTTGGTGATGAATGTTTTTGTAGTACTATATAGAAAGCTGCTACATATTAAATGGAAGTTATATTCAGATGGAATGCGTTGAAGTAATCTGACCAACATGTAGTCTCCTGGAATAATTATATTTTTGTGGCGTTTTTGTGGTATTCTTACCGCCTTATTGCAAGTGATTACAGACACACTCTCTCGACAAACCCTCTTTCTGATACCGGCCATGAATATTGAAGATGCTGATTATGCGCGACGCCTCGCGCCATTAACGAGCGTGTGACCCGTCGCTTTTCCAATCGGTGCGACACCCATCGCCTCGCTGCGCGGGGCGGTAGGGTCTCGCCGGAGTTCCATGGCAATCTCCTTTCCCTCCTCCCGCCGCTGTCATGGCCATGGTCGCCCCCGCTCCAACCCTGTCGGCTGCTCTCCCGTCCTCACCATCTGGCCTACCTGCCTCCCCCAATCCCCTTTCTGTGTGTGTGTGAGAGTATTGGGCCAGCCCGACGTAGAGGCGTCGCGCATACAACCAGAGAATATCTATTACCACATTCCTATTTGGTAATGTCTTGAAACGAATATATGTTTCAGCTATAATAAAGAGTAATAATAATATACAAGTCTATCATAGCATATATATATATTTTCAATTTCTCAAATCAACCCAGATACTGTAATCAAGTTTTATGGTCTCCCAAAACTCGGACGATTCTTGGTGTCCCAATCCACAAGCAAATATGCCGGTGCCAGTGCCACAACGCATTGGGTCACGCTAGCCGCTGTAGATATCGGTACGAAGGCCACTTCACCTCCTCTCTCAACAAGGTGAACATGTAGCGTCTCCGGCCAATCGTATAGCCTCGGGATAAAGATCTTGTTTTGCATTCACTTAACATCGGTTTTAACCATCATCGTAGTGGGCGTACCGGTGAACAATGCCCGCCCTTGTAGGCTGCCCGCCCTTGTAGGCTGCATCTCTTGGTCATTGAGTTTGAGGACGTGCACTGGAGTTCCACGGCGTCCCATGAGCACCGCCATAAACTCACCTTCATCGGACTCGAAGAGGTAGGAATCATCAGAATCGAAACCAAACCCTTGAGGCTTGTCAAGAAGCCAGAGGCCTTCCTCGTGCGATTTTTTTTTTTATTTTTAACACTTTTTTAAACTATTTTTAATTCTAACAATGTTGTTTTTTTTCTTCAAATCTAACACTTTTGGTCGTACCTATTCGCATGGCTCGGCGAAATCACGTTGCCGTGCCATGCATGGGGGCGCGGTAGGAGCGTCGACGTGGCAGCGACCAGGGTCGCTGAACGCTGACGTGGTCGGGGCTGTCGCGCCGCGGATCTGGATGCGACACTGACGCGCCATGGCGCAGCAAGCTGCTTATTACTTCGCGGGAGGTGCGGCAGGCCTCGCAATGATTAGCGGCTATAGCCCTGGCCTGACGTTGCTGGCAGCAACGCCGGCCCACGTGAGGAAGGTGAACGGAGGCGTAGCGCGTGGAGTGTGAGGGTGGCAAAGTGAGCGAGGCGACGTGAATGTGAAGGGACAGGGTGCAGTAGTTATTTTATTAATATGGAAGGGACGCGTCAGTTCGGATCTGAATCTGAAGGGACGCAGTAGTACAGACGCGCCTTGACTACACGCGTCGGTAGTAACAACTACTCCTGACGCGCCTTTACTACACGCGTCTATAGTAATTAATTACGGCCGACGCGTGTTCCCAACACGCGTCTGCAGTAGTTAAATTGATAAATTCAATTTTAAATCTTCGAATACAATTTTAGTGCAGTAAATGATCTAAAATATAAATGTTGTAAACATAAAACTTATAGAACTCATCAAGATCTACAACTTTATTTTGGAAAACTTTTCATGTGACTTTGTTTGTACAATTCAAAATTTGAATTAAAAAAAAAAGAAAGTTCAAATAAGATTTTCAGATATCAAATGATGTCGGATGAAAAAGTCATGAACATAAAAGTTGTAGATCTCAAGATCTACAACTTTTATTTTGGAAAACTTTTCATGTGACTCTGTTTGAACCATTCAAATTTTGAATATAAAAAAGGCAAATTCAAACAATATTTTGAAACACCAAATGAATTCATATGAAAAAGTCATGAACATGAAAGTTGTACAACTCATCATGATGTACAACTTTTATTTTGATCATTTCTTCATCTGAGAAAGTGATAGTAACGTTACTACCACTTTCTCGGATGAAGAAATGACCAAAATAAAAGTCATAGATCTTGATCAGTTCTTCAACTTTGTGGTTGATGACTTTTTCAGCTGAAACCATTTACTGCTTCAAAATATTGTTTGAAGTTGTTATTTCTTGAAATTCAAATCCTGAATTGATAAAACACAGTCACATGAAAAAATGACAAAAAATAATAGTTGTAACAACACAATAAATGGGTAGAGCAAGATTTTACAACAATTTGGGAAAAATCATTAAATTTGAAGTTAGTACGAGGGAGAAAGACTAGTTACAAATTTTAGCCAGAGATTAAAAAGAAAAATCACACTTGTTCATCAATCTTTGAACCAATAAAAATTATCGCGTACCCTATTTAAATTATTCAAACCACTTTATGTTCGAACTCCTTACATAACGCAATGGAAAGGCACTTGCTTCTAGGCCTGTAGGTCTCAGGTTCGATCCCTGTGTGGGACATAATTTTTTGACCTGCTTTTTTTATTGCTACAGACGCGTCTTGGCCACACGTGTCTGTAGTAAGAAATTTCATTTTGCTCGCCCTTTTTTTCCAAATTCTTTAGCCTTCCCGCATTCCCCAAGTCCATTCACATCCAACTTCTCGTATTCTAGGGTTCCGCTGTCCGCTCCCCGCCGCCGCTGCCACATCTGCGTGCCTCCGCCGTCTTCGCCCCCGTCCGCTCCCCGCATTCTAGGGTTCCACCGCTGCCGAATTCGCCCGCCGTCCGCATCCGCGAGCCAGTGTCTGCCCGCCTTCGTCTTCGACGCCGTTTGCCAAGGTCCGACAGCCACCGTCTCTGAGGCTATCCTCCGCCATTGTCTCCAACTACGTCCAGCAGGGCACGACGCACCGTCTCCAAAGCGGCTGGGCATGGCGGTGGCTGTTCCAGAGGCACTGTGAGCAGAGCAGAGGCCGCAGGTCGACGACATCTTCCGCTTCTAGCAACCCCTTCATCCTCTCCAACAGTGCTAGCCTCCTCCTTCGACCCCACCTGGTGAGTTCTAATATGGATTTTCTTTAGTTAGATGTAGTAGCTTAGTGATTTTGCAGTAGCCAAGGATTTGTAGTAGGAAAGACTATTATCGAGTCTCTGTTTGTTTCTGGTTGAGGGATTTTTGGTGGATAGTTGTCAGGTATAGTAGATAGATAAGGATCAATAGATGGATTTTTGAAAATTAGAATGTCTAGTTATGCTTGTATGATTGAACCTAGTAGTTTTGTTCTGGTTGAGTGGATTGAGATGTTCTTGTGCCTATGACATGAATGAAATACTAGACTAGTATCATTGGTTTCTAGAGCCTGAACTTGTACATTAATTTTAGTCTTATCATGTAGATGATTTACAATGGGTTGTAAATATTTATTTGGATTATTAGATTTGCTATATTACTGAACACTTGCTCATACTCTACTTATGCTTATTGATCAGTATAAACTCTTGTGGGTCATACTTAGCTGAGAATTTCAGTTAGTATTACATAACGTTGTATTTTCTGTTGCTTCCTAAACTATTGATCTGGTTGTTGATGATCTAGTTGAGTGGATTGAGATGTTCTATAGCCTGAACTTGTAGATGTATTTTAGTCTACTCTAAATTTTCTATTCTGAATTGTACATCATCTCATGACATTTTTGCTATTGTTTTCACTGCATATGTGTCAAACATGGCTCTGCGATGCTGTGAAAGGTGTCAGCACTGCTAGCTATTGACTGTTGTTACAGTCCCTATCAGAATGGTAAGATGCAGCTTTGTGATGTACTAACACTAGTTACTATTAGATGTCAGTGCTCTATCATGTTCACTAACAACCTTGCTCACCTTTGTTTGATAGGCATCTGATCACGCATCTATGGCATCATCAGCAGGAGAAGACGAAGAAACAACTAACAGTGGAGAGGAGGGACATAGCAGAGATGGTAATGAAGAGGAGGAAGAGATAGATGCGGATGCAAGGGACCAAGAGGGAGATGGTATAGTAGAGGATGAAGAGAGAGATACTAAGTAGAGGCACATCAATATGAACCTCCTCGTAAACACCGGACAAGAAAGAGGACAATCACCCGGTGGCCAGGTGACAAGCTAACCGTCATGGGGCTCACTCTGACTGGGTTTCCCACAGAGAAAAGGGCCTAGATAAGAATGAGGAGGTTGGTTGGTATGATTGCTAGACAAAGGATCTCCTTGGTCCTGCCTTCATTCAATTCACTAAGTGAACAAGACAAGATGACTATATTTGATGAGTGTGTCCAGCCTTGGTTGGAGTTTCTAGAAGAATTGAAGGCTACATCATGTAAGAAGATAATGCAGATGGTAGCCAAGAGTTGGAGAACCCACAAAAGCGACCTTACACTCAATTTCATCAACAAAGGGTTGGATGCCATGGTGAAGCACACATACATTCCGAAAGAAGATTGGGCAGTGTTTGTGAAACTAAAGGACAGAGAAGAAGCAAAGGCAACAAGTGAGAAGTACAAGAAGCTTTGGGAGAGGAACAAGCATGACCACTGCCTTGGGACAGCCACAAAGTAGGAGTAGGAGGACAGGGAGTTAGCTGCCCAAGGCATCAGTAATCCTTGGGACCAGTTTCCAGGTGGTCGCCCAAGGAATTTTCTACGTGAACGGAGTACTTTGGGTAGGTTAGAAGGAAGTGCTAAGATTCGTTGGTTGAAAGATTTAGCTAAAAGTATATCTAAGCTAATTTTAGAGAAGCAAGAAGCCCTTGAGTCTTCAGGGCTCTCTTTGGTTAGGGGAAAGGATGTGCTCACAGAGGCCTTAGGCAGCCCAGAGACAGATAGGCTGTGTGTCTAGTTACAGTGGTTGGAAGCATTGGCCGAACTGCGCCAGCATGTACAGAAAGAGGAAGCAATCAACAAGTGATGTGGATGTGGAAGCCATCAAAGAAGTTAAAAGCCAAGTGATAGAAAAATTACCAAGAAGGTCACAAATGATGTCATGGCCATTCTGTGTGACCAAGGAGTGCATTTGAGGTCACCTTCCAACACCCCTAGCCCTATAGGTGGTCGGAAGAGCAGCTGTGCCTTAGCCTCAGATGCAGTCGAAAGATACTACTTCGACAGACTTGAGGCAACTCTAGATCCAGATAATGTGGACCTTCTGATAGAGCCAACACCGTGTAGCCTAGTAATCAACCCTGGAGGTTATCAGATAGAGGTAGCAAGGGGTTGGGTCTTCCCAGCGCAAATTGAGCTATGTTCACAACTAGTAATAGAACATTATGCCGCTGTACATATTGACTATGTACATCCGGAACATGAGGACAGATCGCTGAGTCCGCCCCTAAGTCCTGAGGTAAGAACTCTTGGACAGGCTCTATACAAGAGGGTCCAGTGGAGAAGAGGCCAGATTGTGGTATCAAAGGTGCTCTCTTCTCCAAAGTTATCAAGACCTCCACTGCCTGTGAGCTCCAAATGCAATCTAGAGGACTTTGTGATAGGCGATAAGAAGGCAAAGAGTAGTACCTCTAAGAGTGCAACTGTTGACAAGCCAAAGAGTGGCACTACTGTAGAAAAGAGTGCTTCAAAGGAGACTGATGCAGCGCCGGAGCAGCCTAAGTCCACAACTGCTCTAGTTGACCCACCAACAAAGCCAAAGAAGGCGAAGTCCACAACTGCTCTAGCTAACCCACTGAAACAGCCTGTAGCAGTCAAGAGCGACAGCAAACTGGAGCAGCAGCAGAAGGTGGAAAAACCCACCAAATCGTCTAAGAGTGACCCTAGGGGTTTTGTATGGAACAGGGCCAACACCAAGTTCAAATTTGGAGAGCGATTCCTATTAGAAACAGCTTGAGAAGGCAGGACCTGGGTGTGTTGCTCTTCATGCTTGGTACATGAAAGCATGTGAAAAGAAGAGGACAACCGGGATGGTTGTTGTGTTCAAGAAACAACATTTTTTTGCGTGAGGCAGACACTGAGTTTTTCGCTGTGGGATTAGAAGACTTGTTTGACCTCTTCAAACATGATGGATTGGATGTAGGACTTCTTCGCGTGTTGTCACTATAAGTACAATTTCATCTATTTTCTAGGCTTGCTCATTTTTAGCTAGGGATGCTCTTCATATATTTGCTTGCTAAATTGCTTTTGTATGCTTCTTTATTCCTAGATGCCTGATTGTAGAAGCTAGGGCCAAAGATGTGCATGTTGGCATTATTGATCTAGATCTAGTGTCAATAAAGACTATGAACACTGATAGCGGCTATAGCGTGGATTATCTAGAATATTGTCTAAGAAAATATGCCAAGAAAAAGTTTGTGATGTTTGCACATAACTGTGGTGGGCACTGGATTGCTGTCATCATCGCTCGAATGTGGCAGAAGATGATATACCTTGACTCCAATAGAGGCAAGAAGTCAGATTTGATTCCTATCAAATCGGTGATAGATGAGTGAGTATTGTCTAACATGCTATTGACCCATGTATTTCTTTCTTAATTATTGTTGACGGTAGTTAACAACCATTATAAACCGTTAATATAACATGTATAAGGGCATAAATATAATCACCAATGAAGGTTTAGGGGTTTAAACTGACAAATTCTACGAGTTTTGGTGAATATGTATTTTCTGCAGGGTTTATCCAGAAAACCATCAAGGTGGACCTACATGTCAGATTTAATTGCATTTATTCACAGCGAAACGGACACCAGAAGACTCTAGGAGACTTGGGAGGACTCCACACCAAAGCGGAGGGTGAGACGCCGCCAGGTGGGGCGGGCTGGCCCCACCTATAAGCCACCCAGCCCCTAGGGCCCACCTATCAGCCCCTCGTTATTATGTCGGTTATCCACTGCCTCCTAGGTTGCATCTACGCCGTCCTTTAAGTTGGTTTGATCCAAGGGCTTACATTGGACGCTCTGGCCTATATATATCAGCCCCTGCCCCCCTAAAAAAGGCAGATAAGTCATTTGAGAAGACATAAACCCTAATCAACCTCAGAGCTCCACCATATTCTAGGGCATAGCTAGTTAGGCTAGGTCTAGAGGAAGACAAGTACGCTTCGCTTGGATTCCCTATCTTGTCAAGAGCGTGGTTTGGTATAATCTTTGTACCCCTCTCTCTTTTGTATCTCCATTACTTTTATATGCTAGTCACAATTATTATGACAATATTAGTATTCATCTTATTCATGTTCTTTGTTATAATGTTCATGGTCTACTTTGACTATATGCTTAGTATAGTTGGATTATCATTATTTTAATGCATAAGTTCGTATAGCACTCGCTCAAAGGATCCATGGGTGGGTGGTCGACATTGTGTAAGTGTGGTGCTTATACGTTGTTTACCTGTGGATATACCCTATATTCTGGATCATGTGGTAGATCGCGGATGTGACACTCCCGTTGAGTCCTTTGTAGTCCACTCCCCGAATATAGGAGATATATGTTTATAATAGGTGGCTATTTAAAAATAAGTGACACGTTAATAAATACCAACAAGCATTTCTGACGCTGTTGCTAGGGACTAGATTTAAAACTCTGTTATTAATAGCGATGCTAAGAAATATCAACAATTATGTTAGTGAAAGTCAAAAAAAATTTGATAACAACTAATGTATGTATAGGGCTTTTGGCAATTGCCAACCCAAGCCAAAGAAAGGGCAGAGAAAATTGAAGTTGACCCATGCATTCAAAAATCCAATAAGTAGTGCTTCACTTCCGGTTGTGAAGTTGTTTTATCAATTCAATTATTAACCATGTGTTTCATATGTTCGCAGTGCCAGCAGTAATGTCTGGACCACACATGTGGGTTCTTTGCGGACCACCACTTGTTGCTAGCGATGGCACATGCCAATCTGACTGATCCTCAGGTACAACTGCAAATATATATGTATTTATTACTGCTCAACTGTTGTGATCTACTTGGAATGCCTTGATCCCCTCTTGTTGTCATATATACTGCTGCTGTCAATTTTTAAAACTGCTGCTATGATCTGGAACAAGATAAAGCTATTGTTGTGATCTGCTGCTATGACCCTTTTGTAGACTATGGCTGGCTTATATATATTTACTTGTAATTTTTGGTACTGATGCTGTCATATATATATTGTCATATCTTGTTGTGCAGCTTCATTTTATAGATGATGGCTATATACATGTGCAACTTCATCTCATGACTAGCTTTCTTTGTCTTTGAATTTTAAAGTACAGTCCACTCCAATCAACTTTGCGGACATTAGAGAGAAGCTCGTCTCGTTTATTGTGTCGCAGATCATCGACAAAACATGCGAGTTTCATTGTTCACATACAAAACTATGATGAAGTGCCTGGTATATATGTTTATTTAATCTGTGAACTGTGTTTGGAACCTGTGAGATATAATTGGAGCTGTGAGATATATACATGTGAGAACAACCTGGTGATGAACAATCGATCTGTGAACTGTGTGTGATATGTGTGTACTGTGAACAAATTAAGTTTTGAGATGAACAACTGTGATCTTGTATATATATATGTCATTTCTGGGAGATCTGTGTATATATATATCTGTGATCTGTGTATATCTGTGCTATTTGGACTGTGGTGTGGGCTACAGACACGTCTGTAACATTTTTCTTACTATAGATGCGTCTGTAGCCTAGACCCGTCTGTGATAAAAAAATACTAAAGACGCGTGTAGAGAATATAAGTCTGTAGTATGCTACTTACTATAGACGTGTTTACAAATATCGTTTGTAATAGTATCCTTACTACAGACGCGTGTATTGTACACACGGTGGCACTATATTTCTTCACATAGATGCGTTTACATATATCGTCTGTAGTAAGATTCTTACTACAGATACGTGTATTACACACGTGTCGACACTATATTTCTTCACACAGACGTGTTTACAAACATCGTTTGTAGTATGATTCTTACTACAGACGTGTGTATTGCACACGCGTCGGCACTATGTTTCTTCACATAGACGCGTTTACACATGTCGTCTGTAGTAGGATTATTACTACAGACGCGTATAACAGACACGCGTCTGAGATATAGTTCTTCACACAGACGCGTCTTAATCTTGTCGCGGACGCGTGTTAGCAACACGTGTCTCTAGTAAGAGCTTACTGCAGACACGTGTAGATACTCACCAATCTCTATTAAGGGCTTACCATAAGATGCGTGTTCGTTTTGTCACAGTCACGTATTGGTAACACGCGTCCGTAGTTTGTGCTTATTACAGACGTGTTATGACAGACGCGTCTATGATGTGCCTGAACGCGCGTATCTGACGTGCTTTTTTTACATAGTGCTGTGCATTGACTCCACAAGAATCGTCAGTGTTTTGGGAGACTATAAAAGTTGATTATAGCATTTGGGTTGATTTTAGAAATTGAAATAGTCCCATATCATATGATTAATCATGCAAGTATTTTTCTATGTAGTCAAAACATTGGTTTGATCAGGACATCAAAGAGACTAGCTAGAATAGGGTTTGGAATTTTCTATTCAGATGAAATTCGTTTGGGTTTTTAAATTTGGTCAAAATTTCACAAGGTTTGAAAATTGTGATTGAAATCTTCTCCTGTATTTTTGCGAGGATTTTATAGCTTCAAGTGCGATGCTCAAGCTCCGTTTACACTGGCGTCTTCATGACTACAACAGTCTATTTTATAGTGTCGCCGCTCACAGTACTCTTCTTTCCTGGCCGCTATGAGAAAGACTTTTACAGTGCGTTTGGTTTGCGGGTGGGCTGCGTCCGGAACCATCCGAACCTAAGACCGAACCTACCTGTCTTGTTTGGTTTGCCGGATGCGTTCAACTGGTCCGTCACGAGGACATTCCACGCAGCAGTTCCGCAAAGCCATATACGACGGACGAGTCTATTCCACGGAAAACGACCGGACGAGCTCATGCCAGATCAGATCGGTCTGTGAACCAAACACAATCTTACATGAAAACTTTAGAAAAGTGGTTGAATAGCTATAATTTTGTGAGTTTTCTTTTCTTGCTCTTTCAACAAGGATGAATAGCTCACTGTCTTTTGGAATTTTATCTCAAACGCGATTAATATAAACTTATCTGAAAGCATATAGGTCTCTAACTCGGTTTGTGACGTTTAATACACATTTTTGAAAACTAGCATGGGGTAACTCATATAAAGCCCAATGATCAATCAAACCCAAAGCCAAACTCAAGAGTTGAATTGGAAGGGTTTGAACTTCATGAAGTGGCCAAGGAACCTGCTTTTTGTTCCCTGGATTTCATCGGGAAAGTGTGCTGGCAAAGGAGAGCCAAAGTACATCATGGTGACATGTTCATAGAGGTCAGTGCAAAAGTTGGGTTCAACACTATTGATTCTCATTTTTTCCTTCACTTTCACAAGTTAAAGCTCTCTCCTTGATATCACTACTGATCAAATATCTGAAAAAATTAATGCAAAATAGTAGTATTCCCTTTGTTCCTAATTGTAAGTGGTTTTGACTTTTCTAGATACATTTTCTACGCTCCTAGTTACATATTATGTCTATACACAATAAAAAAATTATGTATCATAGAATGACTTACAATTTAGAATTGAGGGAATACTACTTTAGCCAAATGATTTTTTAGTTGGTTCTACTTGCTTGAAGTTTCGATTGATAATTTGGTCCATCTGGTTTATCTATGTTACGATTCTTACATTCATAGCTGCGTAAAAACAATTAATCTAGGAAGCCAACTATTCAGATGAAATTTCAGCTGGAATGATCATGTTGTTAGTTCAGGATAGCATATGCCTTCACGCGGATGGGCAGATTGATTATAGGATTCTTATGGATGGCTTGATTAGAGGGTAGGTCATGCTCGTCATGATCAGGATCATGCTCGTCATGGCGAGGCAAGATGCGTGTTTTCTTCGCAAGGGATTTTATCAGACCAAGGACATGGAGCACAAGGGCCAGGTGTACTCTGCGTCCCCTTTGCACTCATTGACGGGTAATTTTGGTACCCATATCGGTGTTGATGGACTATTAGAGCAACTCCATTAAAATTAGTAGCCAAATTTCATAGTTTAGTCATTTTGTAAAATAAAAAACTTCTCAAAAAAGTAGATTTCTTCAACAGCCATGCTATTTCTCATCTTCAGATAGCTAATGCCTATGGTTAGCTGTATATGGCCGCCTAAAATTAAGGAATAGCCAGCTTTCTATTTTACAAAACCATATAGCATATCTGTTGGAGCTTACTTTTGGCTATATCAATTCTAAAATAGCCTTCAAAACCAGAATAACCGAGCTATTGGAGTTGCTTACATCCCATATCGATGTTCTTTTATGAAAAAATAGAATATTTTAGCGTACAAAAATATATTGGCACTTGACTTATTCTCTGTATTTATTCTGTGCTGATCCTGGTGTTCTGTTTTTAACCAAGTTGGTACTATTTTTATATTGATTTAAAAATGCTGTACCGGTAAATTTGATGTGAGGCTTTCTCTTTGTAATTTGATGGTACATAACTATTTATCTAAATGCTGGATGTTTGTTAGCTTTCAACATTGACATTTTGGTCATACATACCCATGGTTGCAGCATCCTTGCGATAACCAGATAACTTACTAAATATTTACTCTTATGTTTTCTTCCGTTCATATTTGATATGGGAGACAGTGAGGAGCAATATATATGACTATACGACAGAGAAAGTACAGGGCTTATTATGGTATTCATTCAAAAGTGCTATACAATAAGCATGTGTTTGTTTCAGGGTTGAATGTGATTGAACTAGACCGGACTCATTTGCAAGGGCATATAAGTATGCTACAAATATTTTATATGGATGTTGCAAAAGTGAATCGAGAAGTTGCATATGCTGCAATGGTTGTACACATATATTATAAACTTCTGTTCCCAATGTTTCATCTGTGTTTTTCGGACGTATGTTGCAAATGTGTTTATTTGAATGTTGCAAATATTTCACACGTATGTTGCAAGTGTTTTATCTGAATGTTGCAAACGTTTACAATGGTTTTTCATACGTCTTCGAGTGTTTTTGTAAGTGTTTTAGACGCATGTTTCAAATGTTTCATCTTCTTCGGACATATGTTGCATGTTTCAAAAGTAGGTCGAGCTGTTGCACAAGTTGCAATGGCGTCGGTATTTGGCGGACAGCGACGTGACGTAGGACTTCGGCTCCTACTTCGTATGGCACACATCGCCCTCTCCTCTCCTCTCCCTTCCCTTCCTTCCCTTCCGTCCATCTCGCCTCGACGTTGGCTTTGGAGTGGGAGTCGTCGAGTTTGTTGCGTTCGGACGTAGGGGCTGGCGTGGGATGGGATGCGGGGGGCGAGTGATGGGATGCGATGCGGACGCAAGGACGTGGGATGCGATGTGAGTGCAAGTGTGAGGGACGCGTCCGGACGCTAGCACTTCTGATACAATAAGCATGTGTTTGGTTTATGTGTTTGGTTTTAGGGTTAAACCGGATTGGACTAGATCAGACTCATTTTTCAGGTCGGTGTTCAGCCCACCATAGAAATGTTCCTAGAAGATACTGGTTCGATAGTACGCTCAAAACGAAGAAACGGGCATGACCCGCTATGCGGTAATGGAACATTTCAAACTCAAGTGAAATCAATGAAGCAAAGCAGAGTCCTGCTGTATTTCAGATTCTCACTCCAACAGTGGATTTATACATCAATCAAAGAACATATGAAATTTGTTGACCGCATGGTCCTCATCCCATCTGGACGAGCATTTTCTTTCGCTGATGGAGACCTGAGTGGAACGTGACAGAATGGCACGCCGCAGGCAGGCCTCAAAAGATCTTGAGGCTCCGGATGGACGCCGGCAGCGCCCAACCGCCGCTCCCTTCCTCCCGCGCGCCACGGCCACACTCCCCGCCGGCCCTCCTCGCCGCGGCCGCTCCCGCCGCGGCGCGTGCACTGGCGGCGCAGTCGTGGTCGGCCGGGAACCTGTGCTTGAGGCACACCTTCCGGCCGCAGCCCTTGCAGTGCTGGGTGTTGGAGAACGTGAGCTGCTCCTTGCACCGCTGCGCGGGGCACCGGGGCTTGCGCTTCTTGGCCGGGTCGCAGCGCCGCGACAGCGCGTGCGCCGCCAGGATCTCCCGCTCGTCCTGCCCCGGGACAAGCCTCTCGATGGCGTCGCCGCAGTCCGGGCACACGACGACGGTGCGGCCCTGGTCCGCCGCCTTGGCGCACCTGTGGTCCCGGTAGGTCCGGTGCGCGGCGCAGAAGACCTTGCCGCAGCCGTCGCAGTCGAAGGGCAGGAAGTCGAGCTGGTTGCAGTCGGGCTCGTCGCAGTGCGCGCCCAGGTCCGGGAACGCCTCCGTGCCCCGCCGCGCCATCGATCGCAGGTCGCCGCCCCCTCTCTCTCTCCTCCTTGCCCTCGATCGGCCGGCAGATATTGAATTGAACAAGTGTGAATCGGATCGCTGGTTTCTTGCTGCGTCCGCAATTGATTGCGTGATGAGCCAGCGAGCGGCGAGGGGACGGGCATAGATTTATACGTTGGGCTGGCCGGCTGACGGTGTCGCTGTTGCCGACGCGGAAACGGAACCGTTTTGCCTTTCTTTCTTTCGCGGCAAGAAGAAGGCGGGTTCCGAGTCCGGAACTCCGGACAGGTCATTGCGCGCGTTGTTTTGCCTTGTGCGGGCGACTCTCCTTCTGGATTGGCCGGGTCTCCTCTGGAGGCGGCTTTTCTTAGCCGGGGCGGTTTCGTTTGATTTGTTTTTTATTCGCGAGGCGAGCGTTCGCGTCGGCCGTGACGTGGCGGCCGGGAGGATGGAGGTAGACTTGATCGTCTTGGTGGGTCATTGTGTCAGCGTCCCAGGCTATTCCACACTCCTTTACCTAATCTCGGTGGAAAAACGACGCCAACACCCTCGCCAACCCCAATCTCTAGATTGCCGAGCATGCTATCCCCTAAATTTTTTATAATTTGGTCTTTTTTTTAGAAAATTTAAGTTTAACCCCTGGGAGATTTAAAATCATCTTTGGACCTCGGGGGTCGACGCTAGGACTCATGGCGCCGAGGTAACACGTCTCGGCGCCACAGATCTTGGTGCCGAGGTGTCTGGCCATACACAGCAGGGCATCCAAGGTGGCGTTCACGTGGTCGGTACCTCGGCGCCACAGATCTTGGCGCCGAGGTCAGCGCCACAGATCTTGGCGCCGAGCTCGGCGCCATGTATTCTGGCGCCGAGCATCGATTCAAGTCTGTGGCCGCCGTAGCTCTCTTTTTCCCCCTCTCTCGCGCCCTATCTCTCCTCTCCCTCTCACCGCCGCCGTCGTCCAGGCCCACCGTCGCCCGCGCCTACTCCGCCGACTGCCACCCTTTCTAGTGCTGCCGGTCGCCTCCCTCACTCCCCCATCCGTTCCCTCACCCGCCCTCGTCGCCCCAGACCTCCTTCCACGCGCACCGGCGGCGAGGGCGGCCCCTGCCCCTCCCCTGCGTCACCACTGGCTGGCGGGCCACCGGTGTCCGAGTTAGGCGGCTACCCCACCCATCTGAAAGGACTTAATGGCTAGAGGGGGGTGAATAGCCTATTAAAAATTTCTACAACAACACTTAGCAAACCGGTTAGACAATTATAAGGCGAAGCAAGTGTTGCGCTAGCCTACTAAAATTGCAAGCCATCTACCACAATTCTAGTTTATATAGTTTCTATCCACACAATAGCTATGTCTCTACACTAAGTTAGTGCGCTCTCAAATGCTAACTAAAGAGCCACACTAACCAAACTAACAAGCTCTCACAACTAGCTACACTAAAGAGCTTGACAACTAGTTTACGATAATATAAAGAGAGTGAGCAAGATGGTTATACCGCCGAGTCGAGGAGTGAACCAATCAATCACAAGAATCAATATCAATGAAGACCAATCACCCGGAATCAAATGATGACACAAAGATTTTTTACCGAGGTTCACTTGCTTGCCGGCAAGCTAGTCCTCGTTGTGGCGATTCACTCACTTGGAGGTTCACGCGCTAATTGGCATAACACGCCAAACCCTCAATAGGGTGCCGCTCAACCAACACAAGATGAGGATCACAAAAAAAACGAGCAATCCACTAGAGTACCTTTTGGCTCTCCGTCGGAGAAAGGTCAAGAACCCCTCACAATCACCAAGATCGGAGCCGGAGACAATCACCAACCTCCGCTCGACAATCCTCGTTGCTCCAAGCCGTCTAGGTGGCGGCAACCACCAAGAGTAACAAGCGAATCCCGCAGCGAAACACGAACACCAAGTGCCTCTAGATGCAAACACTCAAACAATGCACTTGGATTCTCTCCCAATCTCACAAAGATATTGAATCTATGATGGAGATGAGTGGGAGGGCTTTGGCTAAGCTCACAAGGTTGCTATGTCAATGCAAATGGCCAAGAGAGTGAGCTAGAGCCGGCCATAGGGCATAAATAGAAGCCCCCATGAAATAGAGCCGTTGTACCCCTTCACTGGGCACAACTCGGGGTGACCGGACGCTCCGGTCAGATCGACCGGACGCAGGACCCTAGCGTCCGGTCGTGCGATGCACGCCGCGTGTCCCGTCTCTTCAAATACTGAGCGCTCGATCCCAACGGTCAAGTGAAGACCGGACGCGTTGCTGCGAAGTGATCGGACGCTGGACCTCAGCGTCCGGTCGTTTCTAGTAAGCATCCAGAAATGAAAAATCACTACCGGACACGTCCGGTCATGCTCGACCGGACACACCCAGCGTTCGGTCACTCGGCTTCTCCTCTGTGCACTGCCTCGTCAGCAGGACCGGACGCACCCTGTCAGCGTCCGGTCACTAAGTGACCCAGCGTCCGGTCGAAGACCGACACCAGTGTCTTCACACTACCACTAACCGGACGCACCGGTCCTACCGAGACCAGCGTCCGATCACTTACAGTGACCTCCGTCTTTTCTGTATTGGGCACCGGTGAAGTTCCTAACCCTTGCTCAAATGTGCCAACCACCAAGTGTATCACCTTGTGCACATGTGTTAGCGTATTTTCACAAACATTTTCAAGGGTGTTAGCACTCCACTAGATCCTAAATGCATATGCAATGAGTTAGAGCATCTAGTGGCACTTTGATGACCGCATTTTGATACGAGTTACACCCCTCTTAATAGTACGACTATCGATCTAAATGTGATCACACTCACTAAGTGTCTTGATCACCAAAACAAAATGGCTCCTACCATTTATACCTTTGTCTTGAGCCTTTTATTTTTCTCTTTCTTCTTTTCAAGTCCAAGCACTTGATCATCGCCATGGCATCACCATCATCATGTCATGATCTTTATTTGCTTCACCACTTGAAATGTGCTACCTATCTCATGATCACTTGATAAACTAGGTTAGCACTTAGGGTTTCATCAATTCACCAAAACCAAACTAGAGCTTTCAATTTCTCTCTTTTTGGTAATTGATGACAACCCTTTCACAAAGATATGAATTGAAATTCAATTGAATCCATGTTGCTTGCCCAAGCATATTTTCCATGTGCAAAAGGATATGGACAAGTTTCATGAACCCCGTATGGTAGCAATTGCTCCCCCTACATATGTGCTAAGAGTTTGGATTGTAGCTTGCACATATGCTTAGATAGGAAATATATGAGACAATGTCTACCAAATGATGCTAAGGTATAAAAGATGAACCTTTAAAGCGTGATACCAATCGGAGTGCACCAATATACCATCTTTAGCACCATTGTTAGCTCGATACCACATGGAAATGAAATCACTAGATAACCTATGCATGCTAGTTTTTCATTCCATCATTCAAACCTACAACTAGCATACACCACATAAGCATGGATATTGAAATTTAAAACTTGTGCCATGCAAGCAAGCATATGAAATGCACATTCAAATGCACCATACAAGTTCATGAGCTTGCTCCCCCTACTTGTGTGCTCAAAATTTTAATTGATCCCTTTCCTTTATCATATCTCTCCCCCTATATCAAGTTCCCCCCCTTTGTTGTCTTTTTATTATCTTAGTACACTAATATTCTTTGTTTTTCTCCCCATGTACTAATATCACTAATATCTTTGTTTTTCTCTCCCTTTGTCATCAATGACCACAAAGGTTTAAAATATAGATATGTTGAGATTATCAATGTCAATCAATGGGGTGAGGATCATTTTCCCAAATTTGGTCCAATCTAGATCATTTGTCAAAGATATTTAACTCGGTTTGATCCAAGGACAAGCTTTTTCACACCTCCAAATAAGGGTTATCTTGTACCATGTTGAGTTAAACACTTAGAGCTCATTTTCTAGATCAAACACTAGGTTTACAAGCCCACAAACATGTCATATGCTACCACTAGATCAAGTCAAGTATAGAAGCAACAGTGGTACCATACAAACATCAAATTCATTTGATTTTCATGAATGAGCCTATTTAATGTGAGAAATGACTAGATGCACTAAACATGTCCTTAGTAAGGATGTGTGCCATGCCGATCAACTTTTACCTTGAATTGCTCGAAGGAGAGGCATGTCATATAAGTGGGGGGGGGTGCATCAACACATATTTGGGAAATCCAATATGTTCAACTCATTCCTTAGCTTGCAAAATCTTTTCTCATCCAATGGCTTGGTGAATATATCGGTAGGTTGATCTTCGGTGCCTACACTCTCAATGCAAATGTCCCCTTTTTGTTGGTGATCTCTTATGAAATGGTGGCGGACATCAATGTGCTTTGTTCTTGCATGTTGAATCGGATTGTTGGTTAACTCGATTGTACTCTCATTGTCACATAGTAATGGCACTTTCTTGAACTTGATTCCAAAGTCATTCAAGGTGGCCTTCATCCAAAGTATTTGTGCACAACAACTACCGGCGGATATGTATTCGGCTTCGGCGGTTGATAATGCAACACTATTTTGCTTCTTTAATGACCATGAAACAAGTGATCTTCCCAACAATTGACATGTGCCCGAGGTGCTCTTCCTTTCAATCTTGCATCCCGCATAATCCGAGTCGGAGTAACCAACTAGCTCAAACTTTGCTCCTTTGGGATATCACAAACCAACATTTGGTGTATGCTTCAAGTACCTCAATATTCTCTTTGTAGCCTTCAAATGACTTTCTCTTGGTGAGGCTTGAAATCTTGCACACATGCATACACTAAACATGACATCCGGCCTTGATGCAGTCACATAGAGTAGGCTTCCAATCATAGACCGATACAATTTTTGATCCACTATATTGTCACTTGCATCACTATCCAAGTTGCCATTTGTTCCCATTGGTGTGCTAATAGCTTTGCTATCACTCATGCCAAACTTCTTGATCATGTCCTTGATATACTTGCCTTGACTCACAAATGTACCATTCTTCAATTGCTTGATTTGAAGACCAAGGAAGTAACTTAACTCTCCAATCATGGGCATCTCAAACTCACTAGCCATCATTTTTCCAAATTCTTCACAAAAGTCTTGATTGGTTGATCCAAATATGATGTCATCGACATAGATTTGCAACACAAATAAATATTTTCCAATCTTCTTGATGAAAAGAGTGGTGTCAACCTTGCCCATCATGAACCCTTTAGAGAGTAGGAAGTCCCTCAATCTCTCATACCATGCTCTAGGTGCTTGCTTCAAGCCATACAATGCCTTTTTCAACTTGTACACATGGTCGGGCTTCTCATCATTTTCAAAACCAGGAGGTTGCTCAATATATACTTCTTCATTGATGTAACCATTGAGAAATGCACTCTTAACATCCATTTGATAGAGTTTGATGTTGTGGGCACAAGCATAGGCTAACAAGATTCTAATTGCTTCCAATCTAGCTATAGGGGCATATGTTTCTCCAAAGTACCACTATCCAAATTCCAAACTCTATAGGCTAACAAGATTCAACATCATGAACTTCCTCAAAAGTACCACTATCCAAATTCCAAACTCTATATGTTTTGCTTGTAGTAGAGTAACCAAGTAGGAATCCTTCATCACATTTCTTGTCAAACTTGCCCAATCTAGTGCTTTTCTTCAAGATATATCATTTGCAACTAAAGACCCAAAAATATGCAATGTTGGGCTTTCTACCATTCAAGAGCTCATATGGTGTCTTCTCTTTTAATGGGTGACAATAGAGGCGCTTGCTACAATAGCAAGCCATGTTGATAGATTTGGCCCAAAAAGATTGACTCACATTGTACTCACTAAGCATAGACCTTGCCATATCAATGAGCGTTCTATTCTTCCTCTCAACAAGGCCATTTGATTGTGGAGTGTACTTGGCGGAGAATTGCTGTCTAATTCCAAATTCATCACACAACTCATCAATTCTAGTGTTCTTGAACTCACTACCATTGTCACTTCTAACTCTCTTGATGGTTGTTTCAAACTCATTGTGAATGCCCTTGACAAATGATTTGAATGTTGCAAACACATCACTTTTGTTCACTAGAAAGAATACCCATGTGTATCTAGTATAATCATCCACTATCATAAAGCCATATTTGTTACCACCAATGCTAGTGTATTGTGTTGGTCTAAACAAGTCCATGTGCAATAACTCAAATGCTTTACTAGTGCTCATCATGCTTTTCTTAGGATGGGTGTTTCCAACTTGTTTGTCGGCTTGACACAAGCTACAAAGCTTATCCTTCTCAAACACAACATCTTTCAAGCCTCTAACCAAGTCATGCTTAATCAATCCATTCAATTGTTTCATTCCAACATAGCCAAGCCTTCTATGCCATAACCAACCCATGCTAGACTTAGTGAACAAACATATAGATAATTGAGCTTCACTAGTATTGAAATCAACCAAGTATAGATTCTCATATCTAAAGCCTTTGAAGATCAAGTTAGAGCCATCTACACTTATGATCTCTACATCATCTACCCTAAATATTTATTTGAATCCAAAATCACACAATTGAGCCACAGATAGCAAATTGAAGTTCAAGCTCTCTACTAGCAATACATTGGATATGCTCATGTCATTGGATATTGCAATCTTACCAAGCCTTTTGACCTTGACTTTGCCATTGTCACCAAATGTGATACTATCATAACCATCATTGCCATTGGTGTTGATTGAGTTGAACATTCTTGCATCATCGGTCATGTGTTGAGTGCACCCACTATCAAGAACCCAATGCCTTCCTTTGGCCTTGTAATTGACCTACAAAAGAAGATCAATTCTTTTTAGGTACCCAAACTTACTTGGGTCCTTGAAGGTTAGTCACTAAGCTCTTTGGTACCCAAATGGCTTTCTTCTTTGAGCCCATCCATGGTTTACTAATGAACTTAGCCTTCACACCATTTGTACCCTTAGTAAGCACATAGAAAGAATCAAGCTTAATGGAGGATACATTAGCATGTGACTTGTTCATGCACTTTTGCTCTACATGACTAACTTGCTTGCAACTAGTGCAAAACCGACCATTGTTCTTCACAAAACTAGTCTTGTGAGGAGCAAAAGTCGCCTTGCATTTCTTGGGGGTATAGCCTAATTCCTCTTTATAGAGAGAAGCTCTTTGGCTACCCACGCACATAAGCAAGCGGTATGAGTGAGCTTATTGACCTCCTTCTTGAGGTTCTCATTCTCAACCATTAGTGAGGCATCACAAGTGAAACCATCACTACTAGATGAGGTGGAAGTAGAAGTACTACAAGAAGGGTTAGCGGGAGCAACAATGATAGGCATAGATAATGATTCATCAATTATATCACAAGTCAAGCCTACGTCACAAGTCTCAACATGCTTCTTCTTATTTTGTTCATTAAGCAAAGAAGAATGAGCTTTTTCAAGCTTCTTGTGAGCCTTGCCAAGCTTCTCATGGGCTTCCTCTAGCCTCTCATGAGTTGCTTTGAGCTCATCAAGGGCTTGCTTAAGGGCTTTTACCTCCTTATTCAAGCTCTTGCATTCCCTTCTCTTAATGTTAAAGTGTTCTTTAGCATCTTCTAGCATGTTAAATAATTCATATGTGGTGGGTTCATCATCATCACTATCACTATCATTTTCATTATCATGTTTCTCATCACTTCCATCATCATAAGTTTATATCTTAGTGGCCTCAGCCATGAATCATGATGGAGTGTCGAAGAGAGAAGGCTTCTCATTGATAGCAATGCTTGCAAGGGCCTTCTTCTTGGTGGTCTTGTCATCTTCACTATTATCATCATCACTTGAGGAAGCATCACTATCCCAAGTGACTACATATGAACCACCCTTCTTCTTCTTAAAGGTCATCTTGTCCTTCTTCTCTTTCTTTTCCTTCTTGTCCTTCTTCTTGTTCTTTTTGTCATCATCTTTGTCACTATTGTATGGATATTGAGCAATAAGATGATCTTTGCTTCCACAATTGAAGCACCTTCTTGACTCTTCCTTGTTCTTGGATGAAGACTTCTTTCTTCTAGCAAAATAGCCCTTCTTCATCATGAACTTCCCAAATCTCTTGACAAAGAGAGCCATCTTCTCATCATCATCATCATCCCATGAGCCATCATCTTCACTAGATGTATCTTGCTTTGCCTTGCCCTTGGATGATGTGGCCTTGAATGCCATGCTCTTCTTCTTCTCATCCTTCTTCTCATCTTTCTTCTCCTTCTTTTCTTCCTTCTCATCTTCATCTCTATATGTATCATCGGTCATTATATCTCCCAACACTTGGTTTGGTGTCATTGTGTCCAAACCACTCCTCACTAGAATAGTGACCAATGTGCCAAATCTTGAAGGCAAACATCTCAAGAACTTGTGGGAGAAGTCCTTGTCCTTCACCTCTTCTTCAAGTGCTTTGAAATGATTGACAAGCACTTGAAGCCTATGGAACATCTCTGGCACACTCTCATCCTCCTTCATCTTGAAGCTTGCAAACTTCTCTTTGAGAATGTATGCCTTTGCACCCTTCATGGCTTGAGTGCCCTCAAATGATTCTTCCAATTTCTTCCATGCCTCATGAGCTCTCTCAATGTTTTTGATTTGCTCAAATGTTCTCTCATCCAAAGCATCATGGATGGCACTAAGAGCAATGTCATTATTTTGGAGTAGCATCTCTTCGGAGGCGGTGGGAGCCTCTTCATCCTCAATCTCAATTTTGGTCTCCACCACCTTCCATACTTTCCTATTGATTGACTTGATATAAGTTGTCATCTTAGCCTTCCAATAGGGATAGTTGGAGCCATGAAATTGGGGTGGCTTCTTGGTGTTGTTGATTTGAGCCATTTTTACACCGAAGGTTGTTAAGCCTTAAATCACGGTGACCTCAGCTCCGATACCACTTGAAAGGTCCTAATGGATAGAAGGGGGTGTCGACAAAAGATGCTCGGCAGTCCACCGAGGGGTATCCCACGATGGTAGATTTATCATAGAGGTGAGCGAGATTAGGAGCGAGATGGTAATACAAGCACCAAGACACAAGATTTAGACTGATTTGGCCGTCAGTATGACGTAATACCTACATCCTGTGTTCTGATGTATTGCCTTGAGACATCGAGTAGGGGACCCCTGCCTCTCCTTATATACTCTGGAGGGGTAGGGTTATAAGGAAAGTATCCTATTTGGTACTATACAATTGCTTGCAGTGCACGCCGAGTAGTGCCGTGCACGCCTTGATCTTGTGGGCTGGGCCACCTCTGATGGTGCGGCCCATGTCTTGTCTTGTGGATACCAGGGGCCATACCCCCACAGCTAGTCCCCGAGCCTGACAGTAGGTGACGTAGTCACGTGGTGCTAGGGTCAGAAAGTAAAAGACCAGCCGAGCAGGTAGTCAGTCCCCGGGCGTAG
This sequence comes from Miscanthus lutarioriparius, assembly GCA_904845875.1. Taxonomy (NCBI): domain Eukaryota; kingdom Viridiplantae; phylum Streptophyta; class Magnoliopsida; order Poales; family Poaceae; genus Miscanthus; species Miscanthus lutarioriparius. The sequence continues at coordinate 45,560,879 of CAJGYO010000004.1, read as the reverse complement.
CCTCGAGATGAAAAGCGCACATTCACCACAAGGTGAAGTGTGCCTACTTAGTCCCCGAGCCTGCTGGAAGATGAAGAATGAATCTTGTAGCAAGGTCAAAGAAAAAGAAGTCTGAAAGCTTATCGACGTCGTCTGACATGCGCGTATCAAGACCCTAGAAGTGCTGCCCAAGATCAGCACCCTGATCTGAACATCATGGAGTAGCTTGATAGCACACTGACGAGACGTAGCAAGATCTGGGCAGCAAGGGAGTCCTCGGCGTAGCTGGTGATGTCCGAGCACCGAAGAGCGAGGAGTCCCCGACGTCGCTGACGATGTCCAAGCACCGAAGAGCGAGGAGTCTCTGGCATCGCTAGCGATGTCCAAGCACCAAAGAGCGAGGAGTCCCCGGCGTCGCTGGTGATGTCCGACCACCAAAGAGCGAGGAGTCCCCGGCGTCGCTGGCGATGTCCGAGCACCGAAGAGCGAGGAGTCCCCGGTGTCGCTGGCAATGTCTGAGCACCGAGGAGCAAGGAGTCCACGGCGTCGCTGGCGATGTCCGAGCACCGAAGAGCGAGGAGTTCCTGGCGTCGCTGGCGATGTCCAAACACCGAAGAGCGAGGAGTCCCCGGCGTCGCTGGCGATGTCCGAGCACCAAAGAGCGAGGAGTCCCCGGCGTCGCTGGCGATGTCCGAGCACCGAGGAGCGAGGAGTCCCCGACGTCACTGGCGATGTCCGAACACCAAAGAGCGAGGAGTCCCCGGCGTCGCTGGCGATGTCTGAGCGCCGAGGAGCGAGGAGTCCCAGCGTCGCTGGCGATGTCCGAGTACCGAGGAGCGAGGAGTCCCCGGCGTCGCTAGCGATGTCCGAGTACCAAGGAGTCCCTGGTGTCACTGGCGATGTCCGAGCACCGAGGAGCGAGGAGTCCCCGGCGTCGCTGGCGATGTCCGAGCACCGAGGAGTGATGAGTCCCCGGCGTCGCTGGCGATGTCCGAGCACCGAGGAGTCCCCGACATCGCTAGCGATGTCTGCAAGGTGAAGTGTGCCCACTTAGTCTTCGAGCACGAAGAATCCGAGCACCGAGGAGTACCCGGCGTAGCTAATGACGAAGCACGAGCGGTGAACGGTCCGATCAACTGGTCGGTGGTGAAGTGAACATTGAGTAGAACCGACAGGCAAACAGTCCGATCGACTGGTCGACGACGAAGTCAATGAACCTAGCGGTCCGACCAGTTGATCGGTGGAGAAGTCCAAGCACCAAGTGATCTGATCACCTGGATGATGATCCTGCAATACAAATATGTAGAACAGGTAGTACATGATGTAAAAATATATGAACTCCGGAGAAAAATCAGCAATGGTGATGAAATAGCATATGTAGCTCGGTGATCAGTTGGTGTGAAGATGTATTTATATTTAATATGAACCGCCCGATCAGTTAGTGTGTAGCTGAGTCTCCAGCCCTAGCTAGCCCATAGTCCATAACATCGAGCGCGGAGCCCGTGCACATGTAGGAGGAACAGGCGTCGCTAAGGAGCCACTGTCGACCACCCATAACGCAGAGGGCAGACGCTCGTGCACGTGTAGGGAGGAACCAGAGACAGGGCCGTCTTTGGAGGCGTCCGAGCATCAACATGACTGTTCAGGGGTTTAGAAAATCATTTGAAGAGCAAATATGGAGAAAACAGCTCGGAGAAACATTATGGCGATATACGGAGATTGGAGAATATTTAGAAGAATATTAAAGCGTGACTTAGCTTTAGATAGAAAGTCTGGTCGACGACGTATGACGTTATCTGGTCGGTGTTGACGGCGAGCACCTGGGGGGTGGTGAGTTGTTGGTGAAGATGACCTCAGAGGTGGTTCCAAGATCAGATCTGCTGTCGCGGGGCTGGTGTAGCCAGCGATGAATCATCGTCGTGGACCAACATGGATCTCCACGAGAACGCGCTGTTGATTTGAGGTCCATCTAGCTCGCCATGGGATCAAGCGCACACCCCTACCTGGCGCGCCAACTATCGACAAAATATGCTCGGCAGTTCACCGAGGGGTATCCCACGATGGTAGATTGGTCATAGAGGTGAGTGAGATCAGGAGCGAGATGGTAATACAAGCACCAAGACACAAGATTTAGACAGGTTCGGCCGTCAGTATGACATAATACCTACATTCTGTGTTCTGATGTATTGCCTTGAGACGTCGAGTAGGGGACCCCTGCCTCTCCTTATATACTCTAGAGGGGTAGGGTTACAAGAAAAGTATCCTATTTGGTACTATACAATAGCTTACGGTGCACGCCGAGTAGTGCCGTGCACGCCTTGATCTTGTGGGCTGGGCCACCTCTGATGGTACGGCCCATGTCTTGTCTTGTGGATACCGGGGGCCATACCCCCACAGGGGGGTGAATAGCCTATTAAAAATTTCTACAACAATACTTAGCAAACCGGTTAGATAATTATGAGGCGAAGCAAGTGTTGCGCTAGCCTACTAAAATTGCAAGCCACCTACCACAATTCTAGTTTATATAGTTTCTATCCACACAATAGCTATGTCTCTACACTAAGTTAGTGCGCTCTCAAATGCTAACTAAAGAGCCACACTAACCAAACTAACAAGCTCTCACAACTAGCTACACTAAAGAGCTTGACAACTAGTTTACGATAATATAAAGAGAGTGAGCAAGATGGTTATACCGCCGAGTCGAGGAGTGAACCAATCAATCACAAGAATCAATATCAATGAAGACCAATCACCCGGAATCAAATGATGACACAAAGATTTTTTACCGAGGTTCACTTGCTTGCCGGCAAGCTAGTCCTCGTTGTGGCAATTCACTCACTTGGAGGTTCACGCGCTAATTGGCATAACACGCCAAACCCTCAATAGGGTGCCGCTCAACCAACACAAGATGAGGATCACAAAAGAAACGAGCAATCCACTAGAGTACCTTTTGGCTCTCCACCGGGGAAAGGTCAAGAACCCCTCATAATCACCACGATCGGAGCCGGAGACAATCACCAACCTCCGCTCGATGATCCTCGCTGCTCCATGCTGTCTAGGTGGCGGGAACCACTAGAGTAACAAGCGAATCCCACAGCGAAACACGAACACCAAGTGCCTCTAGATGCAAACACTCAAGCAATGCTCTTGGATTCTCTCCCAATCTCACAAAGATGTTGAATCTATGATGGAGATGAGTGGGAGGGCTTTGGCTAAGCTCACAAGGTTGCTATGTCAATGCAAATGGCCAAGAGAGTGAGCTAGAGCCGGCCATGAGGCTTAAATAGAAGCCGCCACGAAATAGAGCCATTGTACCCCTTCACTGGGCACAACTCGGGGTGACCGGACGTAGGACCCCAGCGTCTGGTCATGTGATGCACGCCGCGTGTCCCCTCTCTTCAAATACTGAGCGCCTGATCCCAATGGTCAAGTGAAGACCGGACGCGTTGCTGCGAAGTGATCGGACGCTGGACCTCAGCGTCCGGTCATTTCCAGTAAGCATCTAGACACTGGACACACCGAGCGTCCGGTTACTCAGTGTCTCCTCTGTGTGCTGCCTCATCAGCAGGACCGGATGCACCCCATCAGCGTCCAGTCACTAAGTGACCCAGCGTCCAGTCGAAGACAGACACCAGCGTCTTCACACTATCACTGACCGAACGCACTGGTCCTACCGAGACCAGCGTCCGGTCACTTACAGTGACCTTCGTCTTTTCTTTATAAGGCACCGGTGAAGTTCCTAACCCTTGCTCAAATGTGCCAACCACCAAGTGTATCACCTTGTGCACATGTATTAGCGTATTTTCACAAACATTTTCAAGGGTGTTAGCACTCCACTATATCCTAAATGCATATGCAATGAGTTAGAGCATCTAGTGGCACTTTGATAACCGCATTTTGATACGAATTTCACCCCTCTTAATAGTACAACTATCGATCTAAATGTGATCACAGTCACTAAGTGTCTTGATCACCAAAACAAAATGGCTCCTACTATTTATACCTTTGCCTTGAGCCTTTTGTTTTTCTCTTTCTTCTTTTCAAGTCTAAGCACTTGATCATCACCATGGCATCACCATCATCATGTCATGATCTTCATTTGCTTCACCACTTGGAATGTGCTACCTATCTCATGATCACTTGATAAACTAGGTTAGCACTTAGGGTTTCATCAATTCACCAAAACCAAACTAGAGCTTTCACCATCCCCCCACCGTGGCTCGTGAGGACGCCGTAGGAACGTTGCCAACCCGACCCGCCAGAGCCGCTGCCACGGAGCATTCCAGTGCCCTCAACACCGGAGCTGCTGCCGCACTGGCCCTCGACGCCGCCTCGGACCTCGCATAACCTCCCGCCATCCACCGCAGCAGGCCATTCCCCGTCACCGTGCCATTCCCGGCCGCCTCGTCGCCCCTTCCCTCCTCCTCCTCGCTGTTCGGTGTTGAGGGCGGCCCGCCACCGCTCGCCGGAGCTCCTGCCGGCCGGCGGGCCTCCCAGCCCTACGCCCCCTGCCCCTCCGGCGGCCACATCGTCGCCCTAGGTAATGGCCTCTTGCCTAACCTTTGCAGTCCTCTTGCCTGATATCGATAGTGCAAGAGTTCAAATCTATTATTTAGTTACTACTTTCTAATGAGAATTGTTAGTAGTCAAACAAAATCTAGAGAGTGCTACTGTGACCTGCTTTATTGTTCCAGTATGCATGCTATTCAAATTTCTTTGGTGCCTGAATGTTTGTTTTGGTCAAGCAAGTTTGATTCTGAGATGCTTATTTAATTACATACTTAGATGCTTATTTATTTAATTATATTATATACTTAGGAATATATGTATGTAGCTTATTTAGTTAGATTAGATTGTTAGAGACATAATTAGGGAGTTTGTTAGCTATTAATTTAGTTAGCTAGTTAGTAAATGTAGTTACCAAATCTCTTATCTTGTTATAGAGATAGTTAGACAGTTAGATACTTATTTGTTTAGGTAGATAGTTAGGTAATTTAGTTAGCAAATGTAGTTAGATATTATGGTTAGTTATCTTATAATAATATACCCGTATTAACTTGGTTGATGTGCATACCAACTAGATGGACAACGTAGTCACCTTGTATCATGGAGGAACTGTGGCGCCGAGGTACCGACCACGTGAACGCCACCTTGAATGCCCTGCTGTGCACGGCCAGGCACCTCGGCGTCAAGATCTGTGGTGCCGAGACGTGTTACTTCGGCGCCATGAGTCCTGGCGCCGACCCGCAGGGTCCAAAGATGAGTTTAAGTCTTCTAGGGACCAAACATAAATTATCTTAAAAAAAATGGTCAAATTGTAAAAAATTGGGCGCTATCCCTTGTACCTCGCTAGTTAGAAGTGGCCAGTGAGATTTGCTCACGTGACCTTTCATGTGCGCCTGATTCTTCTCGCTGCAGGTACACAAACCAATCATGCCCAGTCTCGCTTAGGTGTGAAACCTAGACACGCCTATGCGCTAGTTAGAGTTTTACTACATATCTAGCATGTGTAGGTTTTCAAGCGATGGTCACTATATAATGCCCCTTTGAAATGTGAGATTTTTTTTTCTATTTTCTGCATTTTTCTATAAAAATAAATTGATTCCAATAAAATTCATGTACGATGATGTATTTTGAAGGGCCCTAAGAATAAGAATAGTACTATGGTATAGTGAGTAGGGCCATGGGTGTTAAAGGGAAAAAATCAGTATGTCCATGAGGTACGGCTGACAATTACCTAAGCATTTTGCAAATCGGACTAACAAGAAACCCAATTAATTTTAGGCTCAAATTCTATGCCCAAAGACAAAGATCTGCCCATTGGGTAAGCTCGGGACCTAAGCTGGGCTTGGGTCGGACGGAGCTAATTGGGCCACCCACTCTTTTTCTAGTGTGAATAAAAATAATTGAATAATCAGACGGTAATACTATGGTGTGGGTGTATGTCCGGACACCCCGTTCTCAGGGCTACGCAGCGTGGGTCGAACAGGCAACGGGCCTGCTCCCCTAGAAATCCTCACCTTCTATAAAAAACAGAAATCTCCAATCCCCACTCGCTTCGCTTTGCGTCGCGGTTTCACTGCACCTCCTCTCCTCCTTGCCGCCGCGCGTCGCGCGGCGCCCCCATCGTGCGTTATGTCTACCGCCACGCCGCACTCCATCCACCGTTGCGCATGCTCCACCTCACTGCGCCCCATCCCACGTCGCATCGTGCTCTGTCCGTGCCCCTATGCGCCGTCCCCAGTGCCTCGCAACTAAGCGCCATGCCCTATCCCCCACCGCATCAAGGTGGTGCCAAGGTGCTGCCAATACCACCATTCCCCACCAGAAGGTCATGGCCGCTTCGACGCTCGTCATTAGTTCGCGACACTAGATATCCAGAGTGGCTAGAGCATCACTACTAGAAATATCCACCTCTATGACGAATATATTTCATCACTGAAGGAGCCAAATTCATCATAATTTTAGTTTTATAATGAATTTATGACGGAAAACGGTTCATCATAGAAGTCACATCATTCTTACACATCTATGACGAATCTGACAAAATCGTCATAGAAGTGTCTTGATCTGTGACGAAAAATAGATTGTCATAGAACTATTTTGGCATGCGTAGCAGGGGCTGCCACGCTGGTGGGCGCTTTCATTGGAGATGCTTTCCTCGTGTACATGCTATAGCCGGTTGCATTGGAGATGGTTCGGGTACGTGTCACCTTCTTATTGCACAACGTGACCATCTCTGGTTCTTGCACGTATCAGGTTCTTACTGGACCACGTGTCGGGTCACTGTTGTTTCACATGTCAGTTTTCTATTGGCACACGTGTCATGGTTGGATCACGTGTCACTTCTTCATTGGACCATGTTTCGTATTTTTATTGGTCCACATGGCTGTTTCTTATTCTACCACGTGTCACGGCGCTGTCCGTCCATGTTTCGTATTTTTATTTGGCCACGTGGCTTCATGACTTCCTTCCACGTGTTGGATTTAGTAGCCCATGTGTCGTCCTGGCTATTGCACGTGTCATGCACTGGTTCGTCCATGTGTTGCATTTTATTTGTTCACGTGGCCTGTCCTGGTTCTACCGCGTGGAGTACAATCAATTCGTCATAGAAGTAGCTCGAGATCGTCACAACTGCACAGATTGACTACATAACTATTTAGCCTGGCAATCAAATTACAACAATTAACATTTCACACGTCAGCAGCGAACCACTGACAGAGTATCACCACATCAAACCGGCATACAAGTCCACACATCAAACCGACACATGTGTCCACACATCAAACCACAAATGTTCACTACATCAAGCCACAGGAGTTGAAGACTAAGAATTACCAGAAGAGCTGATGCACGTGCATAGCTCACGAAGATTGTTGTACTCCTCCTGTTGCCGTTTCTTGTATTCCTCAAGCTCCCTTTCAGTCTTTTCTGTCTTCCTCTTTAGTTCATCTACTTGATCGACGAGGACAACAGAACTTTCCTGTTTAGCAACAAGCTGTTACTGAAGCATTCTCTCCGCTGATGTCTCTGTTCTGGTAGAGCTTGTCTAGATACCAGCATTCTTCAAAAAAGATTCTTACCGCTTCCTTGGTAGGGGGCCTTGCCATGGTAGACGTAGAGGATCTTGCAAACAACATCAGCACTAGTAACTAGTTGCTGCCCATCAGCAACAGGTTATGCTTGCATAGTTCACATAGCTTCCTATGAAATTTAATCAGTAAAACATTAGGTTACAGATATTGTAAGAGGACTTCAATTGAAAACCCAAGAGATTGATTCATAACAAGTAATGCGTAGGTCTTCCTCAGCCTACTGCTAATAGAGATTAGATAAGCTTCAGTAGATTTTCATAACACTAGGCTCCTACTATGTTTTCTTCTTTTATGGCAATGGCTTTAGTAGATTTCAAGGAAAGCAAAAGAAGGTACTTACAACTGCTGCTCTTGTAGCATCACTTAGACCCTTTTTCCTACTAGTATGGAAGTCCCTGAAGACTTCCACAACATTAACATCTTTATTAGGTGGACCGTTTTCTTCTTCAAATCCTTGATCGTGATCTGCTGCCTCCCTCGTGTTCTCCTTCTGTTCACATTGCACATGAGTTTCAGTTTATATTTATACAAAGGCAAGAGTAACAATAAAACACAACTATCACTTATAAATTTTTGCATCTGGACAACATAGGAGCGAGACTAGATAGGAAATCGATGGGTTCACACACCTTGTTCTTAGCACTAGACCAAATCTTGACAAGTTCACACCACTATGCATTGTTCATGGACGAGACAGGAGAGGTCATACGTATCTGATTAGTAGGGACGCCATTGAAGTATTTTCTTTTCAACATGTAGCATTCCTGCCATACCGTAGACTGCATTACATTCCGGCAAGCTTGTTTTGTTGGTGAGTGAGCATCGTTAACGCGCAGTCTTCCCTGCACATAGTAGTGTGAATGAAAAGTAAATCCATTAAAGTTCCTCAAAGCAGAGTTGAATATCAAGAGGGGATACCCATACATACATCTAGCCTCTCCATAAATCTTTTGTAATAGACGACGCTGGGCCTCTTCTGCTTGTATTGTTTCCAATGCGTCAAAATTGGTACTTCACTCTTGACTACTACACCCGCCTCTGAGGCAAACTTGGCAGCTTGCACTGGATCATGTGGCCTTTTGTTCCCCTCGGCAACAGAGATGCGCATCCTCACTCCTCCTAGTGATTTGCTCATTTTGTCAAGCATAATTCCACGAGTTCGAGGCCTCGGCTTCCTTGCTCTTCCCAACAATGGTACTACATAGTTTTCATACATTCAGATTGTTAGAAAAGTTATATGGATATCAAATAGCTAGTGCAAATTGATTGATAGACATCTGTAAGGTAATACCAACCTAGGCAACTTTCATCGTTCTACGGGTTGGGGGAGGAGGGAGTTTGCTGAGAGGGCTCCTCTTCAGTAGGGCTATCATCATCTGGCCATGAGGAGTCTCTCTCAGGGCTAGGTAGGGTGCTGTCCCGACCAATGTCTCCAGTCAATTGATGAACTTAGAATTGATCCCTGGGTCCAGGTGTCGGTCGTGATGGAGAATTATGTTCACCTACTGCTGCTACCTCCACCCTTTTACCAGCGAAAGACCTCCGAGTACAAAATCAATGAGCAGCCTCTTCTGGTGGTGTTGACCTCACCCAGTTGGAGAGCCTTCGCCCAGGAATCATGGCAGCGCTTCCTTTTGTCCTACTGGCAGAGCCTTCTCTATGGCTCTTTGACCCAGATACTGAAATTAGAGATACAAACTTAAGCAGCAAGCATGTAAAAATTCCAATGCTATCCAAATAGTAAAGCATTGCATGGCTACCTACACCCCTCTCCCTTCGAACTAAATACAAGATAGAACCAGCACCTCAATTGATAGGGGCACTGGCTCATCTTCTAAATCTGAATCTGTTTCATCTGTATCATTAAATTTCTCAACTACCTCCCCTAGTTTAGGGATATATTCTAAATCTTTGCCGTATCTACCCTTTGTGCTTGACTTTTTTTCCTTTGGAGACACAGGTTTTGGGCCCACATGTCGTATTCCAAGTTCTTCAAGCCCACAAGCCGTTCATCAAGCGGTTGCCACAGCGCTGGCCACTGCCTAGCTCCAGTTTGGCGAGGCGGTGAACGTTCAAGTGGTGGAGCAGGGTTTTCCGCCAGGATTGGATGACAATGAGATCAATGATCTCATGAGAGCCTCCGATAAGCCACCAATGGTATCTTAGCAAAGCTGAACATGGAGCAGATCCTGCACGCCCGCCTCAACCCTTGATCTATGAGACGTATCAGTAGTTAGAACTAGTATGAAGTCATGTTAATTATCTGTAGTTAGAACTAGTATGTCTTGGTAGTAGTTGGATGACATTGAGTAGTGGGATGGCACTACTCTCCTCTTATTTGCATGTATTAGATAAAATTTGTTAAACTTGTAAGAACCATGGCGGTGACAAGTTCATATGAGCAAGTCTCGTTTTTCCTCATTTTCCTGTGATGCTTGTTACTGTGTTGTTTACAATTTTAAGTTTGGACCCTATTTTTAAATCTATGTCGGCACGTAGGATTGTCCGACCACTAAGAAACATCATGGGCCGGACTTTAGTGCACCATGCAACGTGACATAAATCAAATGGAACTTTGTTTACTCCTTTGCTAATTTTCCAAGAACAAGGGAATATAGGGAATAAGGTCTGCTGATGAACTCTGGTAGGACGTTGCGTCTACCATACCGAATGGCAAGGGCAAGGATGACATAAACATTTCTGGTATTGTTGGTATATTTAACGCACACAGATAAATCCGTAAGCGCATGGATACCGCTGTAGCTTTCACCTTGAAGTATTCCAAGTATCATATCCACAGGGAAATGTGTGAGACTAACTACATTCTGACTTAACTAGGGGTAGCAACAAGGTTAGGATGAATAGGAGCATAGAGACGAAAACTAAGGCTCTCTAGTTCTGACTTGGGTAAGCTATGTCTTCTACTATTCATCTGGGGACATTACTTAAGGAAAGACACCAGCAGAGGATGCTTCCCGTAGTAACCGTGTCCTACTTGCCCTACAAATGGAAGGTGGACTACAGAGGATTCAAGGAGGCTATAAGTCACCCTCGCGAGCTACCACCGATCTAGAATGCAGGATGCATCCATAAGTAACCAGAGTCTAAGCACCATGCTTACACTAAAATTACTACTTTACTCTTCTCGGATAAAAGACAGCCGGCCTAGGGCTTGGGTCGACTGGCCCACTTTCATGGCCGTTTGGCCCAAGTTTGGTGTGGTTTCTTCTGGAACCTTCTAGAGTTATCTTTCACATTTTTTGTGGGTTGAATCACTTGTTATTGTCGGTTTGCTTGTTTTAAGTGTATGATAGTGGTCCTAGGAACTATTTTCTGGATAAATCTCCTGTAGTCACATATTCACCAAAGCTTGTGGAATTCATTAGTTTAAACCCCTATACCTATGTTTGGTGATGGAATTAAACATATATGCAAGTTGTGTTGGCGGTTTATAATTGGTGTTAGTGACCATCAACAAGCTCCCCCATGCTTATCCTTTGCCAGTCCCTGAGCAAAGCTAAACTCAGCAATGGATCAGGAGTTGCTACTATGCTTTCACACCTCAAAAGTACATAGGCGTTCAATCGAGAATTCTCCTCTGAATTAGAATAAACTGATCTGACTTTCAAACTTACCCATATTACCTTCAATCATGGGGCTTCTTAGCCTTTACTTAGGTCTTGAGCAATTGAAAGACAGAACGATCAAGTCAAGCACTATGTCTCAAGTTCTTTGTTTCACCATTGGTCTAGAGTTTTTATAAGTTTACAAAATAAAACTCAGAGATTCCATTGTATAACACTCTCAAGTCTCTCAATATATGTGGTATTTACGGATCCTCACCAAGGCAATAAAGATATTATATATTTTTTTCTTCCTACCACTAAGGCTTATGTGGAGTTCATAGGTAGGGAGAAAGCTAGAGCATACTTGCAATGCCTATATTGTAAAGTCAAACAACAGATCCAAAGAGAGTTGCGTCATACAATCAAATCAAGATGTGCATGTGTGTGAATATATGGTGGATATGAATGATGGCTAACCTAATTCTACTTTGCTCCTTGAAAATATATCTCTCTTTTGAAACTTGGAAACATTTGCTAGAGAGGTGGCAGGGGCTATCTTATTCATCTTTTTTAGGCGGGCATCTAAGTACCCATTGTTTTAGATATCTTGGACACTTGTCCATTTTTTCAACTTATTTTTTCTCTCTTTTTTCATGAATAACTTTTGCATAGCCACATGTCTCTTTTCTGCAATAAACTTTGAGAGATAGCAACAAGAACTTTGGAGCATTTATTTGGTGGATAAACCTATCAAGCATGTTTTTGTGTTCACCTCCAGTGTAGGAGTAGAATATTTTTTTGGTGGATCTAGATGAAAGGCATGTTTTGCGCCTACCCCCAGTGTAGGAGTAATGCATATGTTGGTCGTGTGTACATGATCTTGATTTTAAGAGCATGACAAATCTCTCATAAGGGTCAACAAAGCTTGACAAAACTCAATGCAAAAGCAAGCAGCATATATGTGGAAGTTTTTCTAGCCTAAATAACATGTATGACTCTGGTGAGAATTCAAGCTTTGTCATACAGGAACTCATCATATAGCATTTTTGTGTTTTTCAAAAGATAAATCTCTGGAACTTTAGTGTCACTTAGAACAAGATAAACAGTAGCTCAGACCATCTCATATCATATCCGTCAATTACCTAGACTTAGATCAAGCATATGCTACCCACGAGTTTCAAGTTTAGAATAAATCCTTATATCAAAACAATCTTATCCAAAACTCGTGAGAATTCAATGCTGAAAACTAGGTACTTGAAAGAAATTACAACAGAGCAACTATTTATCATTTCCATTTTAAGAGATTATTCTGAGTTCTCTATATTTTATTCAACTCATAAAAATAAATTAAAGCAAACTAGACACACTTTTTTATTTTGTTTTCAACTTTACTAGATCACACATTATTACTATAGATGACTAATGTAAAGATAAATTTTTATTTTGTTTTTCATTCATCATTTTTATAACTATTAAAAAGAAAACTAAATTTAAACAAAAAGGGGAAAGAATACTTACTTGGATACATGGGAGTGCTTCTCCCACAAGCTAGCTCTTTCGGTGAGGGTTCGGTATTGTAAGTCCTTCGAACTGGACTTCTCCTTGTGAAGTTCATTGATCAAGTACCTTGGTTTGCTTTGAAGATGATAATTCTTGAGGTGGCAATGGTGATGTCACCTTCTTCCGCCAAACTTGTCTTGGTTTTGAGTTTTTATTTTGGTTTAACAGGTTTAGGACCTTCACTTGTAGAAATTAGGAAGTCGACTATCTTTCCCTTACACTTTGCTTGAAGTGTCCCTGCTCATAAGACAAGGTAGAGATCAAGAGCATGGGCTCAGTTGGTGGGAAAACACCAATAAAACCAAAAACTTAGGCACATGGGCCAAGATGAAGTTGATGTTATGTGCTTTGTTTAATTGTAACATGGGTGGTAAGATCAGAAGATTGAGCATGAATATAGCATTTAAGTACATTTGGCCAAAAGGGTTAAATTGCTTAATCTACTGAAGGATTGTCTTTTTCTACATAATGTATCAATCTTTACATGATTATGACTATCATCTTCCAGAGATAAGATGTGCACTTTTTAACTCATTTGGTTAAGACTATGAGATCAAGAAAATGGTGCTAGGAACAAGCTTAACATGTTGAGTTAATCAGGATGAATCAAGTAATGGAGTTGTAACCCAAACATGTTTGTTTCTTATTTGCGTGCCTACCAGAATCAAGAAAAGCTTTTTAAATAAAGACCATGTACCTTAGGATGTTACCTTTGTCATTAGAGCATGAAGACACCATATGACGAAGGGTAGATGACTCGTGATGGTCCTTCCCATTTGCTTGAAGTATTCCTTGTTCGGCTAGCCTCACATCTTGAGCTTTTGATGAGCTTCTTGTCTTCTAGATTGCACCCTTTCTTTGTTATCCTTTTGTCATGACATCTTTTTGCTCTTTGATCCTGCCATTTTGTTGGACCTTTCGCCTCACCCTTTGTTTTGTGCCTCAATGATTTGTTTTCACAAATGATCTCCTATGGTGAGGGCTTATTAGGTCCGTTGATCAAGACCTCTCCTTGTATTTAGCTTTTCTTTGCATCATCTGATCCAGGAGATAAGGATGCGACAAGTTACATGTTCTTCTCTTGTCAACCTCTCTGTGATTTTCGTTGATTCTTGGTTAATGACATGCTGTTCATTGGGGCTATAGACTTGAGTTCCTCCATCCAGGATGAATGAGCTGTGTGTTCTTTTCACAAAGTTATTGGAGTTCATCATTTGCCTTGCTTCATCTTTGATTTGAATTCATCTCGTGACTTATCTAAATTGAATTGAGAGTTTCTTGCAGGGGTTAGTCTAACAAAATATCCAATATCTACTAAAGCAAACTATCGGCTCAAAAATCAACCTAGACACCACGTCTAATTTGATTTACGAAGGCATTTTAACCTAAGCACCATGCTTAATTTAAAAACCTTTAGAAGTAAGATCAGCACTCCTAAACTAAGCACCATACTTAATTTAAAAGATGTATGAATATACTATAAACCTTAAGCATACTATAGTAAACAAAGGTAGCATGAAAGCATTATAGAGATTTATTCAAATAGAGAGAAAAGAGAATGATTGTTATTTAGCAAATTGAGCATGGCTTAAAGGTAGAGACAACCAAGATGAATTAGCAACATGGCATAAAAAATTTCAGAGAAGTTCATCCCCTACACACTTGATTTTGCAAGGCAAAATCAAGTTTGGATGGATGTGATTCAATGTTGCATGATGATTGGTTGGACATACCTTGAGTCATCATCGTTCGTCCTTGTTGCTTCAAACCTGGAATGGTTAGTGATAATAATACCCAAAGGAATATTTTCACAATTATGTTTCTATGCTCATTTCATAAGGGTATCATAGAAGAAGGTGAAAACCCATATTATCTTCTGAAAGTGCATGATTTGGGACATAAGCTCATCCTTGGGAAACGTTTGAATTGCGTTTCTAATTGGTGAAGTGGTTTCCCCTCAAACATCAACCTTTGTGTACCTATCTCAACATTCACACAATGAGATCTGCAATATTTATAATAAACATATGCATCTATAACCACCCTTTTGAAAGTCTTTATGAACAGAAAGTATGAGGGGGTTGAAGATCTCGTGTGTGGCAATGTTGGAAAGACCGATTGATTCAGGAGATTTCTCATGTGAGCATGGATTTGATGAGGAGATTTCTCGTTGATATCATCTTCCTTTTCAAGCTCTAGGGGTGTTTCTTCATGAATATCTATAGGAGGAAACATTGTCTCCATCATTCCATGCCTATGACATTCATTGGATGTTTTATTGTCCAAGATTTCCCATGGATTGGTGGCTCTCGGGTTGATCTCATCTAAGGCCACCTCCAAACTTGGATGAGTCTTGTTTATTAAAGAGATTGATTTAAGCTCACCGTTTGGATCTAAGCCAAGTTTGGATTTGTCGGTTGTCGACACATAATTTCGTCCCCGTGCCGAGGACACACGTAGCAAGCCGGAAGGGTCCGCTCGATGGAGCAGATCCGCCTAGCTTCAGCGCAAGGGTGGTCGATCTGCGCAATCATCCCGAGACGTGCTAGTCAATTTGACCCTGTAATTGACAAGGTGAGAAAGCTCATCAATAATTAAGGGCGGAACATGCCGGTGTTGCCAGACAGTCCCGAATGTGCGGCTCTAAGAGCCGATATGAGAGGAGATCGACTAAATAGTCGATTCCAGCATATTCATAAGAATAAATCAATTAAAGCTCATGGGGTTGTATAAGAAGAATTGGTTATTATTCAGGATAAATATTATTTAGGCAAATATTAATTAATGGCAATAAGATATCAATAATGATCGGTTTGTATAGAGCCAATGATTACAAGTAACCGGACTCCTTTTATATAAAGAAACAAGTCAACACCACTTAACCATTTAATAAAGATAAATCTAATGAACATGTTAGATCTCATCTATCGCCATGACCAGTGGGGCATGAGGCAAAATCATGCAGGCCGTAGAAACAACAATAGACTCGACGACCCTAACTCATTACTAATATCAGTGGGGCATGAGGCAGAATCATGCAGGCCATAATACAGTAACAAGATCATGGGGCTAACATATCTTTGAACTTATCTCTACTTCAATGATCTCGTAATGTGAACTGTTCGTGAAAGCATTCGATATCGGCTAAACAGCTGATTCAGGCATAGCGCACAATTAAGGTCATGCCTTCTCAGGAACGGGTCTACTAACTAACGATCCCCACTCCACGGTGCCAACAGTGGGGTGAGAGGCAGAATCCCATAGGCCGTGATGATGAGCCATGGAACGGTTTTCATTAACTAATAGATCTACTCAAGATCGGACATGCCTTAACCGCACGCTATGCATGATTAAGATTGACACAAAACAGCCGATAAAAACATAACTCATTGCTTAAGATGTAGATTAGATCAATTTTAGCTTAGCAAACGATGAGTTAAACAAGATATAAGGCCGATCTAGATCAATCTCAATCGGGCAGAGTGATGTTGCTGTAATTAGATAATCAGTGAAAGCAATAAGCAATATCGGTAACTTAATAAATCTACCAAAGACTGTCATACTAAGGTAGAGCCGATAACTTGACCTTGATCTAATTCAAGCAGTGGGGTGTGAGGCAGAATCACATAGGCCATACTTGAATTAGACAAGAGTCGATAACTAGCCTATACCAGAGTCGCAGTGGGGGTCGACCGGATTGATGCAGCCATACGAACAGAGGTATAAACCATGACGGTACTTACAGACAAGCAGTGGAGGTCGACCGGATCGATGTAGCCGTACTCACTGAAGAATTCGTCGAGATCTACTCTACTCCTACTCCTAAGGGGTGGCCAGAGCCAAAAAAAGAATTGACTTGTATTTGATTGATTGTTTTTCTGTTTACAATAGCCGGGGTTTGGTATTTATACCCAGAGTCTAAACATGAATCCTACTCAAGCACGATTTGTTACAACCTTTGGCATAAAATGAAAACATTCCTAATTTAAGATAACTTGGACTCTAATCTTTCCCTTTTTGTAGAGTCCAGCATGTCTCGTCTCAGCGCCGATTATAGCCTCTGTCGTTATCTGCTGGCGCTATTTGAAGAAAGTCGATTCTAGTGCTGCACCCGAATCAGCTGGTTTCGATCCGCACGTAATTGATCCCATGATTTTGGGAGCCCTCGAGCTTCTGAGATCCTTCTTCCAAATTCTGGTGCAAACACATGCCCCCCAATTTTGGGATAAAAGTAATTTATTCCAAAATTATCCTGTCTGCATCCCTGATTGGTCCACTGTCATGGGTAGAGAACCTTGATCTGGGGTCCACCATTTGTCATCGCTTGCGTCCATTCACGAGCCTATGCCTCAAAATTTTTTACAAGAGCACCACTGTTTCACGGGCACTTGGATTCATCTTCCCGGGCCGGCTATAAAACACTCGTCTGACCCTGGCGAGAGCAACTCGACACTTCAGCCATGTTTTTCTTCCATCCATCTTTTCGAGTGCTCCCAACTCCGCTGGACCCTCCATGGCCTATCTCTTTGCGATAAAGATCTTGAGAGGTTAGAAGAATTCTTGTGCATAGGGTGATTGTGTCGCTCATTCTAGCACCTTGTCGAGCAAGAGGATCAGCTGCTACGGCTAGATGAAGTCTTGTGACATCGCCTGCATCTTCTCACCATGCTCGCAGAGCTGTTATGGTGTTTGCAAGGGCTAGAATGTGTGGACACTTTTCCCTTATTCGTTCCATCAAATGCCTATTGGGAGAACCGCAAGCTTCTTTCCAGCGGTTTCCCCAGTCACCGAGAAACCTGTGGGTATCTGCTAGTCAGGCGGCCTTTCCCTTTCTTTGGCATAATCTCATTAATGGGCCGATGTGACTTGGTTTATGATGATCCTCAGCCTTGTGGGGATCCGGACTTCCTTCAATCCAAAAGAAGCCTTGGTGGGTTGATCTTTGGTCCATGTAAATTCTTTGTATCCATCCCACGATGCTTCGTAACCTGGGGAAGCGATAAGTTCAAATCTGTTACCTCTCCGTTATCCGTCCCCTGAATTCTTGGAGTGTCGATCCGTTTCTGTCTCTGATTTCAATTTCATACCTCCGGTGAAACTGATTTTGCCTTCTCGGGCTATATATACGGGCCACGGTTGAAGGTCGAGCAACAACCCGCTTTATCTCAATCCCTCTGCATCCTCAATATAGTCCCTATTTTTTCTGTAAGCTTGAGATCATGGAGAACAACAAGTGGTCTACTGAGGGAGCTCTCGACGGATCTGTATCATCACACTAGCGCCTTCATCGTCGAGAGGGTGCACCCATGATACACCCATTGTCTCAGGTCATAGGGCCGACTGCATTCGGTCTCTGGGGTCTTCCTTGTCGACAGCTTATCGCCAACTTCCTTGCTACCCGGGGCAGTGGATCGGCGATGATGACCTGCTTGCCACCATTGATAGTCATGGCCAGAGTCTTACCGAATGTCTCTCTCTCGCAGAATCAACCCTGGCCATGGCTCGATGCCGATCGCCTCCCGTGGTTGATTCAGTGGATGATAAATTGGCCAAAGCTGAGGCTAGAATCATGGGTGAGATATCATAACCTTTGTTTCCTTTTAATTTCACCTTCAGGATTCTAATCATCTCCCTTTTGAACTTTTCAGATTTGTTCGCTCAACTGGAGAGCCTTCAACTAGCTGCGGAGTACGCAACAGGATTTGTCAATGCCAGAGGTGCCGTCCCAATAGTTCTCCTGTATGACATCCCGAATCGCGTCAGGGAGGTCGCTCTTCGTTGCGTCCGTCATGGTGCTGCCACGGCATTGGCTGCCGCACAGGCTTGTTCTGGCCACAATCTTCGACTTCTTCCTCACGGTTTTCTGGATGCGGTGCACCCTGGGGATCATGAGCGTTTGACTGAGGATTTCCTTAGCGCCACTGACTCCGTGTCCTTCAACACCCTGGCCGATGATATAGTAGGCAAAGTGTTTTCCGGCCCATAACTTGTAATAGGTGGTATTTAGCAAACAATTTCTTCGTCTTGAATGATTTCTCCTTTGTTTTATATTCCACATTACACGCATCACTCTACTGGCATAATAGATACGCATTGTACCGGCTTCCACCCCTTTAGGTTTACTTTCTCACTAGCAACGATACCCTTCCGGTATCGGCTACTAAAACTAACGACCGAGCAAATCAGTTGTTAAGTATGAATCCAAATGCTAGGGTAATATTGCTTCAAATATTTCCCATTTGATTGCTCTGTCGAATTTTCTTTCTCTTCTCAGTATCTACAAGTATCACAAGGCGCATAACATTTGATCCGATAAGGTCCTTCCTAGTTGGGTAACCTTTCGTCGAACCTACCATTCCCTGACTTGATTGGTGATTTTACTTTCTAGACTAAGTCTTTTTCAGAAAATTGCTTGATCTCGATCTTTGAATCGTAATACCTTGCAATCCTTAGTTTATTGGCTTCAGTGTTTTTCAAGAGCATGCAGCCGAAGGCACCTCAAGTCTTTTAAGTCATCCATCATAAAATTCTGGTAGACTTCGGCTTGACAAATCATTTCGCAACGTAACACGCCTTGATCCAGTTTAAACTTGCATTGCATCTATGCACAAGTTCATAAGGCGGTCTTATTAGCTCCTCTGCTCTTGGTCATCAAGGGCAACCTATTCTCAGCCTTCCCTAGAGTCTTGTCTCCCTTTTACATTTTTGAAGATCAGGTCCTGAAGGTGAAACAGGCTCAGAGGAGTTTGTTTGACCGCGAAAACCCTTTGGCCAAGGGGCATTCGAATAGGCAGGAGGTTTGAAGAACCACTACAGTCGACTGATCACCTCCACTTTGGCTAAAGAGCCGATTCTTTTGTAAATAACCGATTCCAGACTCCCGATCTCAATCCCATTTAGGTCTTCTTTTTTTGTCAAGAGAGCCTTTGGATTTCCTATCCTCAGTTATATGGCGCCGTATTTTCTTCGACATTTGTGGAGTGGTGTTTCACCTTCTATTAATTGCAGTTGCCTTTTGCGCGTCCCGATGCATCTGCCTCTTCGCTTCATGTCTTTAAATACCATTCGAAGGCTTCGGCCTCAAACGCATCTCTATTCGCAACTGTTCCTTCGCTCTCTCACGCCTACCAGAACCCTGTAGCGGTTTTCTTCCTTTCTCCCATAGATCTAATCATTTATCATGGCCGGCGAAGATAACCGAGGTAAACGTGCTGTAGAGGAGATCCTAGCAGAAGATTTGTCGAGGAACCAGCATCTCTGACGCATGAGGTGAGATTGGCAATCCCTGTTCATGATGATGACCTATTCTAATTTGCCTATAGGTTTGTCGTGAATGACAGCTTTCATCCTTTTCTCCAGGATCGGCAAACCTATTGATGCTGCGTCTTCCGTGCCGGCCTCATCATCAGGTTCTTCCAACTCATATGACGGTGATGACGCCCGGAGCTTCTTTCGAGAATGGAAAGCGGCCGAGGACCGCTATTCTGAAGCGATTCGGAATAATGGCTAGCTTGAGATCCGTTTAGGGATCTTCCAAGCGGCCCTTAATGTGGCTGAAGAGGAGGCCAGCACCGTTCGAGCACGACTGGCTGAGTCTAATGCCAAAGTAGCAGGTAAGACGAGATCCATGAATGTTTCCATCCTGGTTTCCATTGCATTTGTCTTGATATTCTTCTGCAATCGCCAGCTCAAATGGTGCAATTGGAGTCTCTCCAATTAGCAGCAAACGCGGCTGCGGATGCCATCAATGCCAAGGGTTCCCTCATTGATGCTCGCCTCCAAGACATCCTGGTCCGTGTCCAGGAGATTGCCCTTCACGGCGTTCTTCACGGCGCGTCGGTGGCGCTAACTGCAGCGCAGGTCCAAACCGGGCATGATCTCCATACCATAGAGGTTGGCTTCCTGACCGACGATGGACCTGAGGGACATGAAGATCTGATAGAAGATTTCAACACAGCGGCGGAGGCCATCATGGACATCACACCTGCTCAGGATGTGGTGAACAAGGTCTTCGATTAGTTTGTATTTAGGATAAACCGATGAATGAAGACTCCTGTTCCTTTATGATTGTGCTTCAGTGTGACATCCTTATGTATGACTATTTTTGCTTTTTGTTTTGCTCTGTAGGCGATATATATCGTATCGGCTTTTACTGTCTTTGAAGATTTTTACTTTTTGAACTAGAGGCAATACCCTCCTGTTATCGGCTATTGGAGCCGAGAACGAATCGGCTATCAAATTCAGATGTTAGGATAACATCTCTTCATGCATTTTTCATTCCAAAGATCAAACGATCGATCAATCCAAGTCAAGTATCCTATTAAGCGAAACAGAACTTCTCTTAAGAAATCCATTAACTCTGAATCGCACGTACACTTTAACTCAGCATTCACATACGTGGGTCTAAACCCATCTCCCAGACTCATTGCTTATTTTTCCTTAACTCAATGGCCGACGCGACGCCATAATTATTGATCAAAACAAACTCTTAGAGCCGATTGCTTGAACCGGCTGTTGGCCTTCATTATTAATCCTGATGAAGCCTCCTTCCCATGTTTTGCTAGAAAGGCATTCGAAGTCTCCTAGCTCCCAAAACACTGGATCGGCTGTTGCGATGTTCACAGACTCATCAGCACGAAACACTTCGACATCATCCCCATGCCATTGGATCAAACATTGATGCATGGTTGATGGCACGCAACAGTTTGTGTGAATCCAGTCACGACCGAGGAGTAAACTGTATGAGCCTTTTCCATCGATGACAAAGAACATGGTGAGCAGAGTTTTATTCCCGATTGTCAACTCGACGTTTATTGCCCCCCGGTCTTGGATGTATTTCCTCCGAAGTCTCTAAGCATCATGTCGGACTCAAGCAAATCTCCTGGTCCCTTGCCAAGTTTACGAAAAGTAGTGTAAGGCATAAGATTGACAGAAGCACCTCCATCCACCAACATCTTATTCATCGGCTTCCCATCATCAAAACCTTTCATATATAAACCCTTTAAGTGCCGATGCTTGACTGGCTTATCAAATATTGCTTGCTGCATAGCCGATAACTTGGCAACCATCTCTTCATACTCTGATTCATCGAAGTTTGAATAAACTTCCTGATCTGTCGAAGCTCTAAATTCTGATGGTAACAGAAAAGCCATTTGGATATTAGCCGATGGTTGCTTCTTATCAGCTATTTGCTTGGTATGCCACACTTGAGTTTTACCGGATGGCTGAGCCTGTTCTGTCTCCTTATTGCTTAGGCGTTGCACTCTTCTCTTCTGGCTCCTTATTAAACCTCCGGGGCACCATTGGCCTTCCTGCCAAATATGTTCCCTATGGTTGCTTCCTCTTTCATGATCAGCCCAGTCTTGGTCAACAACTCTTTTTCCCAGCCGATCATGAATACTTTTATTTTTAAAGCGTCGATCCATGTTATTATGATGATATGCATCCTGGGCATGGATAGACTGGTGGTTGATTTAAGATTACCTAAACTCCCAATATTGATTGCTGCATTCTGGATAGTTATGTCTGGTAGGCAATTTCAAACCTTCGTTCTAGCAGTATATGAAGAAAGGACAATTCCAGTGCGATTCAGCTTCCTTCCTTTAATACCTTTCTTCTTCCAGTTGACGCTGGTATTCTTGATCCTCTAACCATTGCTGATAATCTTTTTCTTTCTGCCGCCACCACTTATTCAACAGGATCCAAGATGTGACTCGCGGCTTCGTCGCTCCATCCTTTGATGTTTCCCCCTGCTCATATCGGCTCCTCTGCTGATCACGACGTTTTCTAATCTCTCTATATTCATCAGCCGATATTTGCATCTTGGGATCAACTGTTCCAGCTTCTCTCGATCTGGCCGATGTTAGGACCTTAGTTTTTCCTTTGAATATCCCAACATCAACCATATTTTGATCTCCTGGGAAAGGATTATCATCCACCTTCATCTTTCGAGGTGTATCAAACTTGAGCCTCCCTTGCTGAATAGCCCTCTGTATATGCTGCCGGAAAATTCTATACTCATTAGTGGAATCAGAATTAACATTATGGAACTTGCAGAACTTCTTATTCTTCAACTGTTTAGGGGGCAACATAACATGATTGTCCGGCAATTTGATCTGGCCCTTCTCAAGTAAGAAGTCAAAGAGCTTGTCCGATTTTGTGACATCAAAGTCATAGCTCTCCTCGACTCCTCTTCCCCAAGGATTTGGCACCATTACTGTCTTCTTGCCCCAATTCCATTCAGCTGCAGTAACCTCTTCTTCTTCATCTTCATAGCCGTCATCTGCTAAGTATGGATCGTTAGCTTCGGCTATGGTGGTACTCTTCTGGAATCGGGTATCTCTGCGCATATTCTGGAATTGGCTATTGAGCGCTGCTACTCGTTGAGCCAATTGACCCAAGTTGTCAAATTCTTGTCCTAGCAGCTTTTCTTTCCATATTGGCAACATTCCTTGGACAGCTAAAGCAGCTAGCTGATCATCGACCAAGTTCAATGAGAAGCACAAGTTCCTAGTCTCTCGGAATCTCTGAAGAAACTCAATGCCCGATTCATTAGTCCTCTGTCTCATGGTTGTCAAATTGGTTATCTTCTTCTCTCCAGTCCCAGTGTAAAAATATGTATGAAACTTCTTTTCTAGGTCAACCCAATTGGCAATGGAGTTGACTGGTAGTGACGAAAACCAAGTGAAGGCTGGCCCTGATAGGGATAAGGAGAAGAAATGAACTCGATGGGCATCCTCAACTGATGCTTCGCCCAATTGTGTAAGATACCGACTGACATGTTCTATTGTGCTTGTACTGTCTTGACCAGTGAACTTGGCGAACTCTGGGAGCCTGTAATTTATAGGAAGTGCGACCAAATCATACCATTCTAGATATGGGCGTTTGTATGAAAAGGTCAGCCTCTTTGGCTTCAGATCGAACTGATTCTTCATCATCTCGGTCACCTTCAGCAGCAACTCGTCAGCTTGCGGATTTGGATTTCTCGGTACTTGCTGACCCATCTGTGGATTGAATTCCTGCGTGCCTTGATATCCTAGATTTGGCATCATGTAGAGGGTGTTATAATCCATGCCGTAGTGATAGCCTTGTGGAATCTCAATCTGTTGGGTCCTTTGCTGGCTTGCTGTCTGAAGTCTCTGATTATAGACATAAGGATCTATATCTCTATGGATCCTTTGAATTGATGGTGCTATTTTTTGAGCCGACGACGGTATGTGGCCTGATGTGCCAAAATTGATCATCTGGTTCTGACTTTGCCCCGCTGGCTGTTGCACATGCTGTACTGATGGTCCAGGATTGTACTGTGTCTGATTTACAGTAGTTCCTTGAGTTTGTTCAGATCAACCTTGAACTGTCTGGACATCACCACTATCAGCTGGTGCCGCTTCTTGATGGCTAGTACCAACTTGATTGGTCCCTTGAGTGACAGATGTAGAATGTTGTAACAAGTCGATCCAACCTGACAAACTAGAATTCCACAAATCGCCTCTTTCATGGCGTTGTGAAATGCATCAACGAAAGCTTCATTGCGGCTTGATATGGCATCACGAACAGATTTGTCTATGGCTTCCGTAAAGAAACACCTGTCTTCAGCTTCGACCGTATCTGTCTGCCCGTGTAGTAGAACTCTTGGTAGTGGAAATTTCTGAATAATTGTGTTGTCACGTGTTTTGGTGTAGGACAACAAACACTTCTTCTGAAATTCTTCTATAGCTTTGCTGATGGTATCCTTATCTTCATCAGGTAGGTCTTCATAGTGTACCATAAGGATGTTGTCGTTGTTGTGAGCCGTCATAACGATTGTGGTGTCCCACTGGGCGTGCCATAAATGTGTGTCGACACAAAATTTCATCCCCATGCCGAGGACACACGCAGCAAGCCGGAAGGGTCCGCTCGATGGAGCAGATCTACCTAGCTTCAGCGCAAGGGTGCTCGATCCTGCGCAATCCACCCAAGACGTGCCAGTCAATTTGACCCTGTAATTGACAAGGAGAGAAAGCTCATCAGTAATTAAGGGCGGAATGTGCCGGTGTTGCCAGACAGTCCTGAATGTGCGGCTCTAAGAGCCGATATGAGAGGAGATCGACTAAATAGTCGATTCTAGCATATTCATAAGAATAAATCGATTAAAGTTGATGGGGTTGTATAAGAAGAATCGGTTATTATTCAGGATAAATATTATTTAGGCAAATATTAATTAATGGCAATAAGATATCAATAATGATCGGTTTGTACAGAGCCAATGATTACAAGTAACCGAACTCCTTTTATATAAAGAAACAAGTCAACACCACTTAACCATTTAATAAAGATAAATCTAATGAACATGTTAGATCTCATCTATCGCCATGACCAGTGGGGCATGAGGCAGAATCATGCAGGCCGTAGAAACAACAATAGACTCGACGACCCTAACTCATTACTAATATCAGTGGGGCATGAGGCAGAATCATGCAGGCCATAATACAGTAACAAGATCATGGGACTAACATATCTTTGAACTTATCTCTACTTCAATGATCTCGTAATGTGAACTGCTCGTGAAAGCATTCGATATCGGCTAAACAGCCGATTCAGGCATAGCGCACAGTTAAGGTCATGCCTTCTCAGGAACAGGTCTACTAACTAATGATCCCCACTCCACGGTGCCAATAGTGGGGTGAGAGGCAGAATCCCACAGGCCGTGATGAATGGGTATGGAACGGTTTTCATTAACTAATAGATCTACTCAAGATCGGACATGCCTTAACCGCACGCTATGCAAGATTAAGATTGACGCAAAATAGCCGATAAAAACATAACTCATCGCTTAAGATGTAGATTAGATCAATTTTAGCTTAGCAAACGATGAGTTAAACAAGATATAAGGATGATCCAGATCAATCTCAATCGGGCAGAGTGATGTTGCTGTAATTAGATAAACAATGAAAGCAATAAGCAATATCGGTAACTTAATGAATCTACCAAAGACTGCCATACTAAGGTAGAGCCGATAACTTGACCTTGATCTAATTCAAGCAGTGGGGTGTGAGGTAGAATCACACAGGCCATACCTGAATTAGACAAGAGTCGATAACTAGCCTATACCAGAGTCGTAGTGGGGGTCGACCGGATCGATGCAGCCATATGAACAGAGGTATAAACCATGACGGTACTTACAGACAAGCAGTTGAGGTCAACCAGATCGCTGCAGCCGTACTCGCTGAAGAACTCGTCGATATCTACTCTACTCCTACTCCTAAGGGGTGGCCAGAGCCGAAAAAAGTAATTGACTTGTATTTGATTGATTGTTTTTCTGTTTACAATAACCGGGGTTTGGTATTTATACCCGGAGTCTAAACATGAATCCTACTCTAGCATGATTTGTTACAACCTTTGGCATAAAATGAAAACATTCCTAATTTAAGATAACTTGGACTCTAATCTTTCCCTTTTTGTAGAGTCCGGCATGTCTCCTCTCAGTGCCGATTATTGCCTCTATCGTTATCTGCTGGCGCTATTTAAAGAAAGTCGATTCTAGTGCTGCACCCGAATTAGCTGGTTTCAATCCGCACGTAATTGATCCCATGATTTTGGGAGCCCTCGAGCTTCTGAGATCCTTCTTCCAAATTCTAGTGTAAACATCGGTGTTTCGAGTTGCCACCAACTAGTAAATTTCTAATATTGCGCATCTGGCTCGGATGGTTTACTAAGAGGACACGAGGTTTATACTGGTTCGGGCAGAATGTCCCTATGTCCAGTTCATTGCTGCTGCTCATGTTACTAGCACTGAAAGTTCATAGTAGGGGTTACAAATGGTCGAGAGAGGGACATGTCCCAAGTCTCTGGTGAGAGGAATGAATGGGTGTCGAGAGCTCGATCGCTTCCCGGCTGTGTGCTTGTGTGCCCTGATCAGTTTGGGGTCCGATGGGTTCGAGTATGAATAATTGTGATGTGTTACGATGCATTTGAGTTGAGTCCCTTTCATAGGACACCCTACTTTCCCTTTTATAGGCCAAGGGAAAGCACGTGTTATAGTCGAGGGAAAAGAGGAGAAGGAGAAGGAGAAGTCCTCCAAGATCGTTGGGTCCTTCTTTCCCTTCTCGTGGGTCCCACTGACCCTATAGACGTCAACAGGGACAACTCCACGTCGTGACCCTGTCCGTCACTGGCGCCATGCGTAGGCGTCGTCTCCCAGTCATGGCACTCCACTCTGTCCTGACAGACGTCGTGGTGAACTAACACGCCTGATAGTGCCCATATGAGGGTTAGGCAGAACAACACCGGTACGCCCGATGTTGTTCCTAATGTGAATCCCCAGGTATGGCCCATCATGGCCACATGTTATATCGGGGCATGCCGGTCACCTCCCTGGTGTTAGAAATTTGACCCAGGCCCATTCGCTTGGACCTGAAGTGGTTGGCGATGGTATGGGTCTCTGTCGGGTGAGATGGATCCCCCGGCCTCGGGGTTGGTCGAGACGGAGTCCCCCTAGAGGCTGGGTGAGGTGAAGAAGAAACCCAAGGGTCGGGCAAGGCGGAGCCCACGGCCACGGGGTAAGGCGGGGTTTCGTCCTCCCCCAGAGGCCGGGCGAGGCAGAACCAATCCTCAGAGGTCGAGGGAGGCAGAGCCCGCTACCTCGAGGTTGGGCGAGGTGGAGTCCTCCCCTAGAGGCCGGGCGAGGTGAAGTGCAGACCCAAGGGTCGGGCGAGGCAGAGCGTAGACCCAAGGGTCGGGCGAGGAGTTCACCGGGCGCCTGATCGAAGAGGCCCCGGAGTCGTGGAGGAAGTGGGGCGTCCCGGAGAAGGACAAGAAGAAGATCCTAGACCACATCGCCAACATCCACATCCTCAAGGAGAACTGCCTGAAGGGGTTATGTGTCATCGGGGCCTACCACGCAAGGAGGGTGGCACAATTGATGATGCGAGCGCTCCCGCTATACGCGATGGCGCCCGAGGTGTCGTTCGAAGGAACGACACTCACCGAGGGGGCACTCCCCAACTCCAAAATCACGCAATGCATCAAGGAGGCCATGGAGCCCTCACGGGACGATGCGGGTGCCCCCTCGATTTCATCTTCCCAGTGCCAGGACATCCTCCGATGCGATCGGAACTAGGCCACATTGTCTTCGTAAGTTTCCCCTTCTCCTTCCTTCTCTTCAATCGATTTCCCGACCACTTGATACTAACTTTGAGAGGGGCGAGACCAGCCGAGGGACCTCATCTTCATGGATCCCCAGCACCGTTGCTGAGGGATTCGTCCATGAAGGCAACGAATCACACCGAGGGGAGCGGCTGAGGAAGGCGAAGGAGGACAAGTAGAGGAAGAGGCATCAGAAGCTGCAGGCGTGGGAATGATGGGAGGACACCAATAGTGACGATGATGATGACGATGGCGACGACGATGATGTAGCCGATGATGTCGAGTGGGACATCCTAGAGAACGAGGATGCGCTGACAGGTATCGGTTTGTCCTTGTAGGAGTCAGGACCCTTCCCATTCATTGGAGGGGAGGGTATGTTCAGGGAGCCAGCGGAGGCAGGACGTACCATCAGCCTCCCTCAGGAGTCAATGGGAGCGGGTGGCTCTGCTGCCACGCCTGAGATGTCGGCGGAGGTAGGCGGCTCTACCGACACGCCCCAAGAGTCAAGGGGAGTGAGCCCCTCTGCCCATGAGCAAGGGGTGGGCTTGAAATGGCCTCGCCCTGACGAGGCAGAGCAGAGGTCAGAGGGTTTGCCCCCCAGACATATCTGCCGCCCAACGACACTGAGGTGAGTCATCAGCTCCTCTGTTTTCCCCTGCTTTAGTCGGATTTCATCGTGACTTATGCTTTTCGTCTCTTGCAGCGTCGGGAGGCAGCGTAATCCTTTGGCGCTGGCACCAAAGAAGAGCGTCGCCCTTCAAGCGAGGCGGCAGCCGTCAGCTGGCGTCATGCCTGTTTCGTGCGGGAGCGACGGTAGTGTGACTGCATCGCTGGTCGGTCAGGTGCCGCCCATGGTGGCGCCCGTGCCCTCGGTGGGACGGGCGGACGAGGGGGCTCAAGGGACGCCTTTAGAGGTTGTGGAACAGCTGGCAATGGTGGCGATACCGCTACCGATGACGGGGCGGACGGGGCTACCGGCCGCGCTTGCGATGCCAAAAATGGCGGGCGCGACGCAGCTGGTCAGGACCCCGCCGACCCATGCGGAGGTGGCAGCGACTGTGATCGGTAGGTCATAGCCAGGCGCTATCATGGCGGCGCCTGAGGAACCGATGTGACCCGCACCATCGGTGGCCCAGGTGATGGCATCTGGCATGGTCCAGACGGAGGGGGACGTGGCCGAGGGGTCCCCGGAGGTCATGGTGCTGGGAGAGGAGTCAGCGTCTGTACTACTGACCCCTTCCATCATCGGAGGGAGTGTCCTGGTAGGGACATCATGGCGAGAAGGGTTAGCGGCGATCGGAGTCAGCAACTCGCCTGCGCGGGGCGAGCCCCTGCTCTGGTGGACGAGTCCTGAGGATCCGACGTCGACGCTCTTCACTCTCGAAAACTGCCGCAGAGAGCATGGAGTGGGAGAGCCTCAACATGGGGATCGCGTCCATGCTCGAAGCCCTGGACCACGCCCAAGGTGCCTTGCATGACGTTGCCATTCCCTCTGGCTGGGTATTCGCTTGACCCTACTTCTCACCCTTTTCTTTCTCTATATATTTTTTGTATTTTGACCATCGTCTCCTTTCAGTCCCTTATCGCTCACAGCCGAGGGAAGTCTCGGTTCCTTCGTGAGTGGAAGGAAACCTAGGACCGCCTCATCGAGGAGGCACGGCTACACGGGGAGGTGACCGCTCAACTTGTTGCCACCTAGCAGAGTGTGGCTGAGCTTACTCTCCTCGCTAAGGAGGCGGACAGTCTTCGGTTGCTGGTGGGCAAGGCCCATCGGCATGCTGACGAGGCCGAGTAGGCGTTCGAGGCCCTATCGGTGAGATCGCGGAGGGACAATGAGGAGGCCTCCAAGGTTAGGAAGGAATGGGATGAGCTACTCTAGAAGGACATCAAGACCCGCTAGCGGATCCCCGACCTTCTAGCCGAGGTTGAGAAGGAAAGGGAGCTGAAGCTGGGGGCCGAGGAAAAGCTCATGGCCCAAGAGAAGAGGGTGAGTCTGGATGCCATGGCGGTCACCCGGCTGTGCAAGGAGTGAGCTGAGCTGCTCCAAACCACAGAGAGGCTCTGCTCGAAGCATGGCGTGGCTCGCAAGGAGCGTGACCAGGCCCTTCGAGCATGTGACCAGGCCTACCAAGAGCGTGACAACGCGCAACAGAAGGTTGGCTCCCTCCAGGCCGAGCTCAGAAATGCGATGACCCAGAAGCTAGAGGTCGAGAGCGTCTCTATCGGGCTAGCCATGGACCTCGCTGAGGCAAGGCGGAATCTTTAGGCAGAGAGCGATGAGCTTGGTATCCTAAGCGCCCCCCTCGGAGTGGTCTACGATGACCTTGAGGTGGTACGGTCGGGGGGACCAACTCGCTCGTGGCCCGTGCCTTTGAGATCATAGCTCAAGTGGGCCAGCTCGAGAGGAATGCACTTTCTCATTATGGGGACAACATTGACCTAGAGACAATGAGCCATGGTTTCACGCCTAGCTATGAAGTCCACGAGCTAGAGGAGATGGAAGCGGCGGTGGCTCCCCTTTCGTAGGACCTGGCGGACAGGATTGAAAGCATAGTTCTCCCCTGAGGGGTTAGTTAGTTCAATAGGTTGATCATTCTTGTAATTAGAGGATAGGTGCCAACCTTTGTGTATTATTTAAACAAACTTGTTATTTTGTTTTGTTTGACCAAGTCTGTTCTTTTGTTTTGGTGCGTTCCGACAATTCCGTTTGTTAGGACCATAGAGCTCGAGGTGTTGGAGGGAAACTCTGATCATGCTGGTAAGCAAGAGTGTCGTAGCCGCTGGGGCGTAGGTTTCTCGCAGTTCGACCAGCCTTGCTTAGTCATTCGTTTCCACAGACCTTTCTACTAGGTTTAACGTGAGGAATGGTGTCGGGCACGGCGACTATTTCAGAAAGGGTGTATGTATACCCTCATTAGCCCCCGAGTGAGACCCGACCCCTTATCGTTGTTGGGGTTGGGTGTCACTAAAGATCGAGGAGAGGATAGCAAAACTAGTAGGAGAAAGCATCTCTTATTTTTATGCGTACCCCCTCCCTAGGATTTGAGCCATCGTTCTGCGACCGCGCGTTCGGTCTCCTTGCGAGTCCAACTTTCCTCGAGCCCCCGCACGTAGCAGGGGTCTAGTCGAGGCTTGGCTCATTTTTGTGATCGTCATCCCGTCTGCGGTTTCCACAACTAGAGGGGTTGAGCTAACGTCACTTGCCTTGCTGGCTTGAGTGACGCGCTCGGTGAGCTCGCTATCGGGCATGTTCGAGTGGAATCCAGGTCTATCATTCATGATGGGGTCGGCATAACCCTCATGTGGCATTCCATTGCTCCTTAACCCGCCTCCTGGTAGATGCCCGTGTCACTCCGGAGAGCGACTCAGGTAGCCCACTAGCCTCTCCTTAATGGAGATTCTATGGGCTCGACTCGAGGTTAGGATCAAACGAGAATGTCGAGATGACCTTGTCTGCTTCTAAGCGGGTCAGGCAAGGGCCACTAGGGCTCACCTGCATTTTCTCCCCTGGCTTTGTTCGACGTGAGGCGACCTCGGGCCCTTCATGAGCCGGCCTTCGAACCACGGTTAGGTGGATTCTAGAGTTCAGGTCAGGCGGCCCTAGCCCCCGAGCCCTGTGGGGCTCGGTGGGGGTCGATCGTGTTTCATGCATCACCCCGTCCACAGTTTTCACAACTGGCGGGGCTGAGCTAACGACACTTGCCTCGACAGCTTGAGTGTCATGCTTGGCGAGCTCGCTAACAGTCATGTCTGAGTGGAATCTGGGTCCGTCACCCGCTAACAGGGTCGGCATAGCCCTCATGTGGCATTCCACTGCTCCTTAACCCACCTCTCGGTAGATGCCTATGTCACTCCGGAGAGCGACTCAGGTGGCCTGCTGGCCTCTCCTCGATGAAGATTCTGTGGGCTTGGCTCGAGGTTAGGATCGAACGAGAAAGGTCTAGATGTCCCTATCCGCTTCTGAGAGGCATCGGACAAGGCCGCTGGGGCTCAACTATGTTTTTCTCCCCTGGCTCTGTTTGACATGAGGCGGCCTCGAGCCCTTCGTGGGCCGGCCTTCAAACCTCGGTCGGTTGCCGCTCACGTCGAATGAGAAGACTACCACTTCATGACGCGACGTGAAGCGTTGTGATGCAATAATTACATATGCAATGCTTGGATGTATGAGATGAATGTATGAATGAATGTATGAATGAATGCATGAGAATGGATGAGTGAATGATCATACAATGGAAATGAAAAGTGGGGGTCAGTAAAGTTACCTCGATGGCTCGAGTGATGGGTTTGGGGAGCTCTTACCAGATATGTCCGTGTGGGGTCCGGGTCTATCATTCGTGATGGAGTTGGTGTGACCTGCATGGGACATCCTGCTGCTCCCTACCTGTCTCTCGGCAGTGGCCGAAGCCATCCAATTGACTTTGGGTGACCTGCTGGCCTCTCCTCGATGGAGATTCCACAGGTGGGCCCCTTTGAACCCTTCTCGAGAAGGTGGAGGCTAAAGTTCAGGGTGTAGGGACAAAAACTCTGATCACGCTGGTGAGCAGAAATGCCATAGCCGCTGGGGCGTAGGTTTCTCGCTGTTTGACTAGTTTTACTCAGAGTTTGTTTCCACACACCCTGCTTCTAGTTTTTAATGTGAGAAGGGGTCGGGCATAAAGGATGTCTAGCGAATAGATACTCCTGCCAGCCCCCGAGTGAGGCCTGACCCCTTGCCGTTGCTCGGTCGGAGGCTCGATAGCAAAATTGATAAGAGAAAACATGCACAAATTAAGGGTGACCTACCGGCGTAGGACTTACCTTGATGGCATGATTAACAGGTTCAGGGAGCTCTTACCAGATATGTTCGAGCAGAGTCTAGGTCCATCGTTCATGACGGGGTTGGCATAACCCACGTGGGACATCCTGCTGCTCCCTACCCATCTCTCGACAGCGGCCAAGCCATCTGATCGACTTGTGTTACCCGCTGCGATGGGACTTACTTGAGAATATAGGGGATGAGAACATCCCGCCCAAAAACTTAGTTAGGCAGATAAGCCAGGAGATGAACTTGTAATAAATGGACAAGCTCTTAGATTTCATTATGGCCAAATAGTTTTTAGCCGTTCTCCCCCTTTCATATAAAAGGGTCGAACGTAGAGACTGTCTATCGGATAGATATGCTCTTATTAGCCCTCGAGTGAGAACCAACACTTTGCCGTAGCTGGGGTCGGGCGTGACCTAAAGATCGGAGAGTTGATAACAAAACTGATAAGAGAAAGTGTGCGTATATTAAGGGTAAAAGTGACGTAGCTGCTCGATGTTCCAGGCATGGACAAAAACTTTGCTGTTGATGGCCTTGAGCTTGTAGACGCTTGGTCGGAGCACCCCCACGATGATGTATGGTCCCTCCCAAGGTAGAGATAGCTTGTGGTGTTTTTTGCTACTCTAGACAAAGTGGAGCACCAGATCCCCGACGTTGAAGGCTCGACCCCGCACCCGCGGGCTATGGTACCGGCGCAACGCTTGTTGGTACTTGGCCGAGCGGAGGAGGGCGATGTTGCATGCTTCATCTAGCTGGGCTCCTTCATGCGCTCCCCCTTGTCGGAGCCTCCGAACAAGAACCCCTTCAAGAGGTCGCAGTCCATGTATAGGTGCTCGACGGGGAAAGAATGGTTCGGGCATGGCCCTTCGAGCAGCTTCTCGAAGTGGTCCGGGGTACCCTCCATGGGCTTCTGACCCCCCTTGCGGTCGGTGGTGGCCACGAGCAAGCCCACGCATCGTTGCCTTTTCTTCTTCTTGATGGGACGGTTGGAGGCGCCTTCGCCAGCGTCCTCGTCCCTCTTTGCCTTGCCTTTGAGGCGGTCGAAGATCGCTCTGTCCGCCTCCTCACCCGAGGTGTGGCTGGTGGTAACATCGAGGAGCTCCTTGGTGGTCCATGGACCCTTACCTCCCATCTTGTGAACTAGGGACTCGTAGGTGGTCCTAGACAGGAAGACTCCTATGACGTCGGCGTCGGCGACGTTGGGCAGCTCATTGCACTGCCGGGAGAAGCGCCGGATGTATCCACGAAGGGTTTCTTTGGCCTTCTATTGGTAGTTTTTTAGATCCCATGGGTTCCTAGGACACTTGTACGTGCCCTAAAAGTTTCCCACGAAGATCTCGTTCAGGTTCGCCCAACTTTGGATTCTATTGGGCGGAAGGTGTTCCAACCATGTTCGCGCCGAATTGGCTAGGAACAATGGAAGGTTGTGAATAATAGAATCGTTGTTGTCTGCTCCACTTGCTTGGCAAGCAAGCCAATAATCCTCGAGCCATAGTCTAGGGTTCGTTTACCTGGAGTATTTCAGGATGTTGGTTGGTGGTCGGTACCATGGAGGGAAGGCGGCGTTGAGGATGTGTTGGTCGAAGGCCTGAGGTCCCGGTAGGCCGGGGCTCAGGCTTTGGTCCTCGCCGCTGTCGTAGCATCCACCATGATGAGGGTGGTAGACATGGCTAGCTCCCTCCCCCGCATCACCATGGGTATGCCTACGGGTGTCGAGGGTGTCGCACGCATCACGGTTGTGGCCAAGACGCACATGCACTGGGACCGCAGTGCGTAGCCTGCCACCTTGCAGCACCTGGTGGACAGATGCGTCCTTGTTGGGTCACTCCAAGGGTGTGCGCTGGCTGGTGTTGAGCTCGCATTGTTGAGACAATGAGCTTTCGGCTTGCTATGCCGCCACACGCTCGAGTAGCATTCGAATCTCGTGATGGGCCCAACGATCCTCGAGCGTCGCGGGCCCCGAAAGCCCACGGAGCAAGGCCGCCACAGCAGTGCTGTTCTGGCCTACCCGGGTGAAGTGCGAGAGGGTTTCATCGTCCTTCATGATCCTCTGGTTCACATCACGGGACATGGCACGTGTGCTCCTACTCGAGCTAGAGTCATGCTTCCTCGAGCTCTTGGTGTGGGGCCTTCAGCTGCTCCACCCGCAGGCGATGTGGGGCCCCAGCATCCCTCTCGACCCCATCGTTGAGGTCATTCGTTGGGGTAGCCTCTTCCTCGTGGATGCTTTCGATGTGTCCCTCGGGGGTACCCATCATGAAACACTCACGAGAGGGGTGATGGTTCCCCCTGCTGGAGTCAGAGCCGGAGGGCGACTCCGATTCTCCTGCGAGGAGGTCGTGGAAAGACTTTGTAATATATTCGGTCATCCCCACGAACTCATCATTCATGGGGGATGGAGGCATGCATTGCGGCATAGGGTGGCCATTGGTCTCTACAGCATTGTGGAGACCGGACGGTAGTGCTGTTGGAGCACTCTTGATGGGGTATGTCAGAGAGAGCGGCTCTCCTTCGGCAAGCTATGCCATGACATTGGTGAACAAAAAGGTGAGGTGGTGCAGGTCCTCCTGGGATGGTTGGGGTCCTAGGAAGGCGCCGAGTTGGCGCTCTAACCTCCCATAGTCGAAGCCACGAAGCTAGGTTGCACCTGGGAACATGGGCTTCTGGTGCATGCAGCTGCACCTCCTCCAGCGCCTTGGTGATCATGCCGAGGCCGACGGGGTGGAGAGGTTGGACGGTGGCAAGAGTCTGCGCTAACTCTCCTTCCATCGTGATGATGAAGTCTAGGTACCCGAAGCGCACGTGCGTGCCCAGGACCCAGCTTACGTTGTGATTAGCCATCCAAGGCCTGTTGTGGATGTCGAGATGCGCAAAAGGCCCCTCCTTGGCGCGCCAACTGTCGGGGTTTTGAATTGCCACCAACAAGTAAATTTCTAATATTGCGCGTCTAGCTCGAATGGTGTACTAAGAGGACACGAGATTTATACTGGTTTGTGCAGAATGTCCCTATGTCTTGTTCATTGCTGCTGCTCATGTTACTAGCACTGAAAGTTCGTAGTAGGGGTTATAAATGGTCGAGAGAGGGACAAGTCCCAAGTCTCTGGTGAGAGGAACGAATGGGTGCCGAGAGCTTGGTCGCTTCCCGGCTGTGTGCTTGTGTACCCTGATCGGTTCGGGGTCCGATGGGTTCAAGTCTGAATCGATGTGATGTGCTGCGATGCATTTGAGTAAAGTCCCTTTAATGGGATGCCCTGCTTTCCCTTTTATAGGCCAAGGGAAAGCACGGGTTACAGTCAAGGGAAAAGAGGAGAATGAGAAGGAGAAGAAGTCCTCTAAGATCGACGGGTCCTTGTTTCCCTTCACGTATGTCCCACCGACCCTATAGATGTCAACAGGGACAACTCCATGTCGCGGCCCTATCCATCACTAGTGCCATGCGCAGGCGTCGTCTCCTAGTCGTGGTGCTCCACTCTGTCCTGACGGACGTCGTGGTGAACTGACACGCCTGTCAATGCCTGTACGAGGGTTAGGCAGAACAGCACCGATACATCTGACGCTATTCCTGATGTGAATCCCTAGGTACGGCCGTCATGGCCATGGGTTATATCGGGGCATGCCGGTCACCTCCCTGATGTCAGAGATTTGACCCAGGCCCATTCGCTTGGACCTAGGGCGGTTGGCGGCGGTATGGGTCTCCGTCGGGCGTGACAGATCCCCCGGCCTCGGGGTTGGTCGAGGCAGAGTCACCCCAGAGACCGGGCGAGGCAGAGCATAATCCCAAGGGTCGGGCGATGCGGAGCCCGCGGCCTTAGGGTCTTATGAGGCGGAGTCCTCCCCTAGAGGCCGGGTGAGGCGGAACCAGCCCTCAGAGGTCGGGCGAGGTGGAGCCCACAACCTTGGTGTCGGGCGAGGTGGAGCCTTCCCCCAGAGGTTGAGCAAGGCAGAGCGTAGAGCTCAGGGTCAGGCGAGGTGGATCCCGTGGCCTCGGGGTTAGGTGAGGTGGATCCCGTGGCCTTGGGGTTAGGCGAGGTGGAGTCCTCCCCTAGAGGCTAGGCGAGGCAGAGCGTAGACCCAAGAGTCAGTTGAGGCCGAGCCCGTGGCCTTGGGGTCGGGCGATGCGGAGTCCTCCCCTAGAGGCCGGGTGAGGCAGAACCAGCCCTCAGAGGTAGGGCGAGGTGGAGCCCATAGCCTTGGGGTTAGGCAAGGCAGAGCGTAGACCCAAGGGTCGGACAAGGCAGAGCCCGTGGCCTTAGGGTCGGGCGAGGCGGAGTCCTACCCCAGAGGCCGAGCGAGGTAGAACTAGCCCTCAGAGGTTGTGCGAGGCGAAGTCCTCCCCTAGAGGCTAGGCGAGGCGGAGGGTAGACCCAAGGGTTGGGTGAGGTGGAGCGCAGACCCAAGGATCAGGCGAGGCAGAACCAACCCTCAGAGGTCGGGCGAGGCGGAGCCCGCAGCCTTAGAGGTCGGGCGAGGCAGAGCTTGTGCACCTAGGGGTCGGTTGGAGCTATAGTCGCGCTCTTGACTGGTCGGATGTATCAATGTTGATGGTTATTAGCTCCTCCTCTTCGGGTACCCTAGTATTGGTCCCTGACAGGATTCTACCCATAAGGCTTCATCCTTATCCATCCATTTTTTAGCAATGACATATAAGTTCTTAATATATTCTAGCCATTGCCGTTGCTCTTCATGGCCATCCTTGTGGCCTTCATGACTCCTATACTTTGGGTGTCTTGGTGGATTTCTAGGATCATCATGAGTTTTAGGAGAAAGAGCATAAGAGGAATCATCGGGGTCAAGGATGGGTTTGAATGAGACCTCTAATATGGGCATATAAGGGGAGAAGATAAGAATTACTTCTAAATGACTTGGCTCTCCTTCTATGGGTTCACTAGACATGCCATCCTTGAATTCTTCCCAATGTCCTACATGGGAATAAGGATGCTTTCTAAGAGATCCCTTCTTGAGAGGAATTGAATTATATTCGCTCGAAGGTCTCTTGTGGAACTAGAAGTTTAAGCTTTCCCAATATCATCAAAAAGATCATCCTCACAAGAAATTTCAAAAGGTTGAATTTCTTCTTCCTTTGGAATATTTGGATTTTGGGGTATAGATGGTTCGAGATTGATAGCTAAACCTTGGGATTGAAGTGGTTGTGATTTGGCTATCAAAACTTCCTCTTCTTGTTCGGGAGATGATTCCTTCTCTTCCTGGAGGAGTTTATTATGATTGCTAGTGCAGGGAGTTTTCCACTAATCTTATCAAGCATAGATCTTACTTCACTAGCAGATAGATGAAGGAAAGCTCCTCTAGAGGCTGCATCAAGGGATTCCATGGAATCCTTTCTAAGACCCATGTAAAAATATTGAAGGAGCATTAGGTCTGGAATAGCAAGGTCCAGGCCAGTGATGATGAGTTCATTAAAACGATCCCACAATGTACCAAGAGATTCTTCTTCTAGTAGTCTAAAATTTAGAACCTCTTTCCAAAGGCTAACCACTTTAGAGATGGGAAAGAAACATAAACAAAATTTAGAGCATAACGTTTCCCAATCTCCTTGCATACTTCCTACGGTTTGACTGTACCACTGTTTAGCTCTTCCCGTCAAAGAGAATAGAAACAACTTCCATCTTATGGTTTTGTCAGACATGCCAGCAATACGCAAGCATGCACAGGTATGTTCAAACTCTTGTAGGTGTGAGTATGGGTTTTCGTTACCTTCTCCCAAGAAGGTTTTATCCTGAATCAATTTTATAAAACACGGGCACGGCTCATAGCTAGGTGTTAGGATGGGCTCTGAAGATTTTGGTGGCTCTAGGCTTGCGCTCGTGGGTTTAGCATATTGATAGATAGGAGTGGAATCCATGCTAAAAGAAAAGGTAAAAGAAAGAACAAAAGATAAAATATTAAGATAGGCTCGAAGTTAATTCAGCAACCGTTTCTTCGGGAACGGCGCCAGAAAGCTTGTTGGTATATTTAACGCACATAGATAAATCTACAAGCGCACGGATACCGCTGTAGCTTTCACTCCGAAGTATTCCAAGTATCGTATCCACATGGAAACATGTGAGACTAACTACGGTCTGACTTAACTTGGGGTAGCAACAAGGTTAGGATGAATAGGAGCGTAGAGAGGAAAGACTAAGGTTCTCTAGTTCTGACTTGGGTAAGCTATGTCTTCTACTATTCAATTGGGGACATTACTTAAGGAAAGACACCAGT
This sequence comes from Miscanthus lutarioriparius, assembly GCA_904845875.1. Taxonomy (NCBI): domain Eukaryota; kingdom Viridiplantae; phylum Streptophyta; class Magnoliopsida; order Poales; family Poaceae; genus Miscanthus; species Miscanthus lutarioriparius. Next base: position 45,522,039 of record CAJGYO010000004.1, on the reverse strand, counting down.
AGAGGATGCTTCCCGTAGTAACCGCGTCCTACTTGCCCTATAAATAGGAGGTGGACTACAGAGAATTCAACGAGGCTATCAGTCACCCTCGCGAGCTACCACCGATCTAGAATATAGGATGCATCCACAAGTAACCATAGTCTAAGCACCACGCTTACACTACAATTACTACTTTACTCTTTATGGATAAAAAATAAAACACTCAAACAAGTTGTGAACCTGATGAAAAATATAAACAAGAAATTTACTTGGATCAGAAGTTGATTACCAGAGAAATCTCAAAGGCAAGCTCAGATAGAACCTGGATCCACCAAGGTACAAGCCATAGAGAGGGCACCAACAGGTCGGCACCTCCTCCAAACTCTTCCCTGACTCTCCATCTCACTATTATTTACAAGACTAGATCCTGACGAGGAGAATATGAATTAGGGTTTCAGGATTGCCTCTAGGGAGTATGGTAGGGTCTGCTATATATAGGCCGAGGTGGAGTAGGGGGCAAGGAATTGAGGTGGAGTAGGGGGCAAGGAATCACCACGTCATCAATCCGCGTCAATTCCCTCGATCACCGTTGGATGCATTGACTATAAACTGCCTTAAATTAACGGTGTAGATCTTGGAAATGCATACGAGGTGGCGGAGGGCAAATGGACTCCGCAGTAGGCCGGCCAGCCCACTTTCATCATCGTTTGGCCCAAGCTTCGGCGTGGTGTCTTTTGAAAGCTTCTAGAGTTATCTTTTGTAATTTTCGCGGGTTGAATCACTTTTTGTCGTCGGTTTGCTTGTTTGGAGAGTATGACAGTGGTCCCAGGAGCAATTTTCTGGATAAATCCTCCTGCAGTCACATATTCACCAAAGCTCGTTGAATTCGTTAGTTTAAACCCCTATACCTATGTTTGGTGATGGAATTAAACATATATGCAGGTTATGTTGGTGGTTTATAATTGGTGTTAGTGACCGTTAGCAGCTGTCCATGTGTATATGCGATGATGGTTCTTGTTGAAAATTATTAGATTAATTACAAAATATCTCTCTTGAATCTTGGAAAATGTATTTTCAGTGTTTATGATATCAAATGAATATCATTAGATTAATTACAAAATATCTTTGTTGAACTTGCAAGAACCTTGCAGCGAGGAGCAAGTGTCGCCTCAGTCTAATGTAGAGTAGAGGAGCCACTGATACAAACAGGTATGGACTAATAACACAACAAATTGGCTAATTATTAGAAACTCTTAGAGATGCTCGAAGCACCCAATCTTGAAGAATGAGCACCTTGCAAACTTGAAGCACCTCCAATCGAGTATGGAGCCCTTGAACAGGATAGGACTAGATGATTACTGCTAACACAAGATCTGCAAGAAGATCTGCAATCATCTAGGTCAAGCTCCTATTCAATGGTAGCACCTCGTAAAGGATGGAGAAGGAGCACCTCGCAAAACTTGCACCAGCACCTCTCGGCGATGAAGAAAGATGATTGGCTCATGAGTGTGTGGATTCAAGAGTGTGTGGACTGAGCCCAAGAGGTGCATCTAGACCTAGGTTAAATAGGCCAGCCGAAGATGGAGAAGTGCAAGCAATGGTGATGCAAGTAGTTGGGAATTAACTCACTCTAACTTTACCACCGATAGACCAAATCTGACCAAGCTAGACACATCTCACTCTTCACTGTTCAGTCTGCCCCTTGATAGCTGTGACTACTTGGATTAGAATCAAATAAGTATAGAAAAGACCTATCACAACTGCACCAGGCATTCAAGTCTCAAGCATGTCAGAAGCTCTTTTTCTTGATGCACTTCTTATGTCCAGCTTTCCTGCCACATTCGCTTCACTCTAATATTTTACTATGCTCGCAAGAAAGTCTGATGTAGCATATTTCATCTCGTCGGACACAATACAGTACAGAGCTGTGAATAAAACTATTGCCTATGGAGTGGCTTTGATCTGTGTTGAACCCAACTCATCTTATTTTCATGTATTTGATAAGATTTGTTGAACTTGCAAGATCCATGCATCAAAGATTATTTTTATTCAGAATTTTTATACTTCACAAGATCACACAAGGTCCGGCAGTCTAAAATCTTGACCATCCGAATGACATGCTCCTGCATTCCCACGCAGGCGCATCCATGTGGGTGGCATCAACAGCCTATTACAGCAGGGGACGTCACTTTCGGCCCGTCGCATTGACGTGACAGGGCGAAGCCCCACCGCCCACCCACGCAAATGTCTCGGGCGTGGGGTGGTCGATGGCCCCCAAACTATAGCAATAGAGACAAGGGGCGAGAGGGATGGTTATACACCTGCTGCCTTCTCTCTCCAGAGCTCCCAATTCCAACCCAAAGCTTTTGCCTTCCACCCTACAGTGCCACCGATGCCTCCTGCCAGGACCATGGCAGAGCCAACGAGGTCATCTGTCGATGGGGAGGCCACGGAGGCCTTCCACACCGGCAATCCTCCACCGACAGAAGGATCTCTCATCGGCATGGTCTCTCACCGGCCAGTTCCCCCTTTGGAGGTGGATCATCACCGTACCGTTGTTCATGTTGTTTATGTTCATTTAACTAGAGTATGCAAGCAATGCTCATACTAGTATTTGTGTTCATGCTATTTAATTTAACTAGTATTTGGAATTTGCCTACTATCTCAATAGGAGGACATGGGTGTGCCTACATCCTGAGCATCGTTGGCCCTAGAGCCCGGTTCTTTGTTCACTAATCACAAGCCTTGCCTCGGACTCCATCGGATCCTGGGAAGAGCTGAAAAAGGTCTTCACCGACAACTACATGGCTACATGTACTCAGCCAGGCACCAAGCATGATCTGAACCACATCTACCAGAAGTCGTCTGAGCTCCTCCGTAGCTACATCAGACGCTTTTCCAAGATGAGGAATTATATTCCCAACATCACGGAAGCTGAGGTCATCACTACCTTCGTCTGAGGACTCCATCACCGTGATCTCCACTCCAAGTTTAACCGTAATCCGCTCACAGGGATTAGTGAGATGATTACGACCGCCAACCAGTACGTCGACGCCGAGGAAGCCAAAGTGCGCTTCAACAAGGAAGCGGGCATTCATCGCCCAACTCGCCGTAGCCACGATCGCCCTGATGACCGGCGCCACAGCGACTGCCGCTACGATGACCGCGTTCTCCATCGGGACAGTGGCCGTGATTGGCCAGAAGGATCCAAGTCTGGTCAATATCACCGCCGCCGACCAGACCACATCGTCACCATAGTTGACGAACCTCGCGCCAAGCGCAACTATGACGAGCAATACAAGAAGATCCTTGATGGCCCGTGCCCCCTCCACAAGAATGCCAAGCATAAGATGAAGGACTGCATTGGCTTGGCTAAGGAGTTCTAGGCTAAAAAGCCAGATGACGACAGCAACGACGGAGCTGGAGGCCACCGACCACCTAGGGGCAAAAACAATGCCTTCTAGGATCATGACAAGGTGGTCGCCACCATCTTCGGGGGCCTCGCATCCGCCGAGAGCAGAAGAGAACAGAAACTCACCACCCGCTAGGTGCTCGCCGTCAATGTAGAAGACACCACCGTCAACCCTAGTTATCGCCCCTGGTCTGAGGTCCCCATCACCTTCAGCAGGGCCGACCAGTGAGCGGACATCCCCTACATAGGGCATTTCCCCCTCGTCCTTGATGCAACCATCCAGAAAGTGCTTTTCAGAAAAGTACTCGTCGACGGTGGGAGCGCTCTAAACCTCCTCTTTGCCGAAGCCCTAAAGGAGTTGGGCCTCGGGATAACAGATCTCACACCCTCCGACTCCTCCTTCTAGGGTGTGGTACCTGGTAGGGCATCCAAACCGCTTGGAGAGATCACACTACCAGTATAGTTTGGCATGGCAAGCAACTACCGCGTCGAGCACATCAACTTTTACGTCGCCGACTTCAACACCGCCTACCACACCATACTTGGTCGGCCAGCTCTGGCCAAGTTCATGGTTGTACCGCACTATGCATATCTGGTGCTGAAGATGCCTTCGCCTGTAGGAGTCCTGGCCCTACAGGCCAACCTCTCCATCGCCTATGCCTGCGAGACAGAGAGTCTCACCCTCACTGAAGCCACCGACCCCTCCATCCAGATGGCTAGTGTGGTCACCGACGCCAAGACGGTGCTCGCCAATGACTTGGAGATCCCTTCGCTGGAGCCTCCTCGCGCCTCCGCCAAGTCCAAGGAAACCAAGAAGGTCAGCCTTGGCCTCGATGACCCCTCCAAGACCGTGAAGATTGGGGCTCACCTCGACCCCAAATAGAAAAGTGTGCTCATCTCCTTCCTACGTGCCAACGCCGATGTGTTTGCTTGGAAACCAGTAGACATGCTGGGGGTACCACGGGAGAAGATCGAGCACTCCTTAAATGTCTCGACGACCGCCAAACCGATCAAGCAAAAACTCTGATGATTCGCGATAGACAAGAAGGAGGCTATTAGGGTAGAAATAAAATGGATCCTAGCTGCCGCATTCATAAAAGAAGTGTATCATCCTGAGTGGTTGGCAAACCCTGTTCTCATTCTGAAAAAATAAAGAATGGAGAATGTGTGTTGATTACACTGATCTTAACAAACACTGCCCTAAAGATCCCTTCGGTCTGCCTCGGATAGATGAGGTTATAGACTCCACTGCCGGCTATGAACTACTCTCCTTCCTCGATTGTTACTCTGGCTATCACCAGACCTCCCTCAAGGAAGAAGACCAGATCAAGACATCGTTTATCACGCCTTTCTGTGCGTACTGCTATACCACCATGTCCTTCAGACTCAAGAACATCAGGGCGACCTACCAAAGGGCCATCAAGATGTGCCTCAATCAACAGATCAGCCGCAGCATCGAAGCATACATCAACGATGTGGTCATCAAGTCCAAGACCGCCGATAATCTTATTGCCGACCTCGAAGAAACGTTCGCCAACCTAAAAAGGTACCGATGGAAGTTGAACCCTTCAAAGTGCATCTTTGGAGTTCCATCTGGTATACTCCAGGGCTACATCGTCAACGCCCGCGGCATCGAACCCAATCCCGACAAGGTCTCTGCCATCACCAACATGAAACAGCCAACGTCTGTCAAGGATATACAGAAGCTTACATGCTGCATGGCTGCTCTAAGCCACTTCATATCGCACCTCGGTGAAAAGGGACTACCATTCTTCAAACTCCTCAAGGCCTCCGAGCACTTTTCCTGGTCGGAGGATGTAGATATAGCTTTCGAGCAGCTCAAGTTGTTTTTAACAAAGCCTCCAATCATGACGACGCCTCGACCAGACGACACTCTACTGATCTACATCGCCGCCACTTCTCGCGTCGTTAGCACAGCTATTGTCGTCGAACGTGACGAGGCTAGGCACGCCTATAAGGTGCAACATCTGGTCTATTTCATCAGCGAGATCCTTAATGAGCCCAAAACTCATTATCCTCAAGTTCAGAAACTGCTTGATCACGTCACGCAAGCTCCGCCATTACTTCGAGTATTACAAGATCGCCAGGGTCACCGAGTTCCCTCTAGGGGACATTCTCCGCAATAAAGAGGCCAACGGCCACATCATCAAGTGGGCTATCGAGCTCGGCACTTACTCCATCGAATTCAGAAGCATGCCTACCATCAAGTCACAGGCGCTCGCTGATTTCGTCGCTGAGTGGACCGAGATCCAAGAGCCCATCGCCGCTACTTGCCCTAAGCACTGGGTGATGTACTTCAACGGCGCCCTCAACATCAATGGTGCTGGCGTGGGCATTCTGTTTATTACGCCGACCAAGGATAAGCTCCAATACGTTCTCCGAATACATTTTCTGGCCTCCAACAACGTCGCCGAATATGAAGCATGTCTCCACGGACTCCGTATAGCCGTTGAGCTCGGCGTCAAACGCCTAATGGTATATGGGGACTCCGCGCTGGTCATCAACCAGCTCAACAAAGACTGGTCCTCCTCTAGTGAGAAGATGGATGCATACTACGCCGAAATCAGGAAGCTCGAAGGGAAGTTCTATGGTATCAAGTACCACCACATGGTATGAGATCAAAATCAGCTCGCCGACCACCTATCCAAGATAGGCTCCTCTCATGCCGTGATTCCACCAGGGGTCTTCATTCAAGACCTCTTTACGTCATCTATCAAGGAAGAGAAGAAAGTGCAAGAAATTCCCCTCGCAGAGCAGCTGGTACTTACAGTACCGTCGCCGGTCGCCGATTAGAGGGAACAGTTCGTCAAGTACCTCACCAGCGCTGAAGTACCCACCGACAAGACAAAAACCGAATGCCTAATCCATCGAGCAAGCATTACGTGCTGGTGGACGGGAACTTGATGAGGAAAAGTGCCAAGAAGCGATACTGCAGAAATGCATCACCCATGGAGAGGGAGTGAAACTGCTTCTCAAAATTCACTCTGGTTCCTGCGGCAACCATGCGACCTCGAGAAACCTAGTCGACAAAGCTTTCTAAGCTGGTTTTTATTGGCCCACAGCCATCTTCGATGCAGAAGACCTCGTCAGACATTGTGAAAGATGCCAATTTTTTGCCAAGCAAATCCACATGCCGACACAAGAACTGTGGACCATCCCAGCTTCCTGGCCTTTTGCATGCTAGGGACTGGACATGATCGGGCCCTTCAAGCCATCGCCAGGTGGTTTCCAGTACGTATATGTCACCATCGACAAGTTCTCCAAGTGGATCGAATACAAACCGCTTGTTTTGGCTACTGCAAAGAAAGCAGTCGAACTCTTCGAAGATATCATCCATAGATTCGGTCAACCGAATAGCATTATCACCGACCTCAGAACTATATTTACTGGTCATCATTTTTGGGACTTCTACGAAGACCGATGCATCTCCATCAAATACGTCTCTGTTGCCCATCCTAGAGCCAATGGCCAGGTCAAACGGGCAAACGGCATGATCCTTGATGCCCTTAAAAAGAGGCCATATCAGAAAGAAGAAAAGCATCCGGGCAGATGGCTCAAAGAGTTACCAGCTATGGTCTAGGGACTGCGCACTCAAGCTAGTCGTAGCACCGGTGTGTCTCCATATTTCTTAGTCTACGGCTCAGAAGCTGTACTACCAGCGGACGTTGCCTTCCGAGCACCTAGGGTGGAACATTATGATGAAGAGCAAGCCGCAGTTGTTCAGATAGAGGACATCGATAGGGCTGAGGAAGAATGCCTAATCACTAGTATCCGCACTACCAAATACCTAGAAGGCTTGCGGAGATACTACAACCGCAACATCAAAGGTCGTTCATTTACTGTCGGTGACCTCGTTCTCCGTAGAAAACAGAAAACCGAAGGGATGCACAAGCTCTCCTCCCCCTGGGAAGGGCCTTACGTAGTCAAAGAGGTTACTCGACCAGGGTCTTATTGGCTATGTGACTTGGGCGGAATTGATATCCCCAATTCATGGCACATCGAGCACCTTATACGTTTCTATCCTTGAAACACTCCAGATATGTATTCTCCACTCCATGATGAATAAAGTTTTGGTCGCCAAAATTTGTCTCCATGATTTCTCCATTACAATTTAATCTCCACTTTCGGTCGCCGAGCACTAAGCTACTCCTTAACGAACTCCAATACGAGATCGCCATAAATGCTCCGTCACGTTTCTCCATAACTCCAACATGTGATCGCCATAATAACTCCGCTGCGTTTCTCCACATCTCCAAAATGTTTCACCAATCACCGAGCAGCACACGTTTTTGTTCTCTGCTCTATGGAGAAGACCCAGTCTCTGATCTCTCCCTACACGTGCCACGGGCTCCGCGCTCTGCGTTATGGGTGGTCGATTGCGGTTCCTTGGTCACGCATGTTCCTCCTACATGTGCACAGGCTCCACGCTCGACGTTATGGACTACGGACTAGCCAAGGCCAAGAGCCTAGTAAAGAACTAACTACTCGAGACGCTGCTAGTACTACGTATATCACCAAGTTATTTCACCAACCGCCGAGCAACATACGTTCCGCTCTATCCTCTATGGAGAAGGCCCAGTCTCCGATCTCTACCTACATGTGTTATGGGCTCCGCGCTCTGCGTTATAGGTGGTCGATTGTGGTTCCTTGGTCACGCCTATTCCTTGTACACATGCATGGGCTCCGCGCTCGACGTTATGCACTATGGGCTAGCCAGGAGCAAAGAGTTCAGTAATGAACTAACTGCTCGGACGCTACTTATACTACGTATAATCATGTTAGGGTTAACACTACAACGATTAACTCACCGCACTGCTAGCAAACTGCATAAACATGCACTTGTCACTTTACAACATTTATGCATATCCATAAATGTCTATCTGCGCCCTTGCGCATCCTAACTACCCTCTCTAGTTGATACAGCATTTCTCTGAGCAGATTATCGGGCTTCGCCATCGCCGTCCATCTCGCCAAATAGGTCAACGTCGCCAACTAGCTTCTTCGCCGCGTCTTCCACCTCATCTTCCAGTTGCTGGTGCTCTGTCTCGCTCATCCCTCCGGTGAATCCAGCCCTAATCACTTGAAGGTCAATGATAGGATAGTGGGACCGGACCACCACAAGGGCGTGTATAACGGCAGAGACGATGTTGTCATGGTTGAAGCTCTTGAAGTTCTCCCATGCCGTCTTGCACCTATCAATGATGGTGTCTGGACGCGGTGGCCTACTGTCGGGCTGGGGAGCCACCTCTAGGTCAATGCAGTTGAGCACCGGCTTGATTCCAGCAACTACGGCGTCGAGCTTGCTCCGCTGGGTTCTAGCCTCCTATTCTAGCACATCAAACTGTGCCTTGACCTCCGACGGTAATCTACAGGCATTACAAGGTTCCATCAAGCAAGGAAATTACTCCAACAGTAACTCTGACCACGAAGTACTCACCTTTCAGCTCCTCGGTCAGCTTCTCCGCTCGCCCCGATTCCTTCGCCTTCTCCTCTCGGAGTTGCTCGATGGTTTGGCGCAGCTGGCCGAGCTCTGCATCTTGCTCTACAAGCACAATGGTTGTCAGCAACAATATAACTATTCAACAATGCAAAGGAAAATTGCCGATATGTTGTACCTTTTCTCTGCTCAGAGACATTTCGAGCTGCTCGGACTTCTGCTCTAGCTGCTCGAACACACTCATCAGCCGCTCGAGAGACGGTGACCAGCTACTCGGACTTGCCCCGCAACTGCTTGGATGCCATCGCCAGCTGCTCATATAGGACGCCCTTCTGGTATTCTAGATCCCGCGCGTTGGATTTAGAAAGGTCTCGCTCGCGCTGGGCCCTCTGGACGTTCTTCTCCATAAGCTTCACTGCCTCCTTGAGCTTTTTATTCTCCTCGGTGAGGAGCTCCATCCTCTTGATCAGATGTCACCGCTGTTCGACAGTCCGAGCAATACCCTACAAAAATGCCAAGATTATGAAGAACTCATAATCTCCAACGACAAATGCAAACATTGATGACGCAATGTTAACCTTGATCTATTTCACCACCATGAAAAGGGTGGACTCCAGCCTCCTGGGTTCCTTGGGGTGTCCTCCTCAACGACCACTACTTTGTCGCCCCGCTTGCGGATGATTCGGATGGCTTGAGGTTGTGATCCTTCACGCTCAATCAATTCCACCTCATCCTCTTCCTCTGCAGCAGGTGGTGCCACCTATGGGCTTGCTGGCCGCACTATGCGTCTGACCATGCCCTCCAACGTCTTGGGGAGCGTGGCTGGCTCGTCTGGTTACACTAGCCTCGCCGCCCTAGACTCAGGCACGGCACCAGCATCTCCAGCATTCACCGCTAAAGACCGGCATTTTCCGCCATTGCCCTGGGCATCGCCACTGACCCATCCGCCATCAGCGCCAACTGTTTGCCGCCGCCAAGTCCGCCAGTATCGGTGGTTGACTCCTCCATAGGCCGCCGAGCGCCCGGGGACTCTAGGATGGGATTTGCCGACATCTTCTCTGTGCCAGGACCAGCCCTCGGTCGCTCGCCGGTCTAGACGGATGGATTTAACTGCTTCGTACGCCTCGCTCTACATCATATTAGCTCGTCAGTCGCCATCGTGATAAAGATCCAACAGCAAAATAACTCCAAGACAAGGATACTTATGTGTCAGCTTGCTGGTATACTTTTCAGAACCGGCGTTGCCTTCTAGAGCCCCCAGGCGTAGTCTCCGTCATCGGCCTCTCTTCCGCCCGCTGCTCTGAGACTCCCCTCGCCTGCTGCTCGAGGACTCCCTTTGCCTACTGCACAGGGACTCTCGTCGCTTGTTGCTCAGGGACTCCCTCCTTTCCCTTTGATTGCTCCTCCGCGCGTGTGTTGCGCGCAGGCGCCTCAGTGCTTGGTGGAGGAGCCACAGGCACTTTGTCGTCATCTGACCACTCAGACATTGCCACACTCCGTGTTCGAGTGGTCTGGTCACCACCAAGCGAGATGCCGCCCGGCTTGCGGGGGACAGCACCCACCGTCTTCCTCTTCTTCTGGGCCGGCTCATCTGCCGCTGCCCTCTTCTCCTAGACTTTCTCTGACTCTGGGGGAACTCTCCGTCTAGCCAGCGTTGGCACCTCTAGGTTCTGATGATGCGCTGATGGCACCTTCCTGAGGCTGTGTCGGTGGCCGGGTGTCTACTACCTATGGCCAATCGCCCCTCGGCATGCCTGAGAAGTACACCACTCGTTCCTACAAATGGATCTTTCCATAAGTGCATCAGTTCACTGCTCGACAACCGTAAAGGATAAAATGCATCAGGAACAAAATAATTGGGATGTTTACCTGAGGTGGCGGATTCTTGCAGTTAAAGGGTCTCGTCTACCCAAACACGCTGAATGAGGCAAACGGAGCGAATAGCTCTGTAGCCCGCTCTAGCACATCGTCCCTCGATAGCATCTCCGTCTTCTCTCGGGTGTCGTCGGTGTCGCCCTTGAAGTCATAGCCTATGTGGGCCCTCTCCTTGTAGGGCTGGACATGGCGCACTATCAAGCTCGCCGCCACCAGTCCATCATTGGTCTTCACACCCTTTATTAGGCTGAGGAGCTCCCTCACTTGCTCCATATCAGCACTGCTTGGACTCTCCGACCAGCTTTTCTGGCTATCCAGGATGTGGTCGGCATCGCAACGGATGGCAGGATGGCTCTGCTTCATGTAGAACCACCTGGCGTTCCACCCTTTAGTGATGTGTTTAGTGACATAGTAAGGTACTTGCCCGCCATTCCATCACGCAGCTGAAGATACACTCTGCCGACCACCTTGGAACAACCGCCGCCTTTCTTCTTCAGTCCGAACAGGTGACGGAAGAGGTTGAAGTGGGGAAGGATTCCGAGATATGCCTCATAGAAATGGACGAAGATAGATATGTGCAATATGGTGTTTGGGTGGAGGTTGCACAGACTAACTCTCCAGAACTCCAACAAATCCCTCAAGAATGGATGAATAGGAAATCCTAATCCGCGCCAAAAGTAGTCCTCAAATACTACAGTTTCATCGATATGAGGCATTGGATAGGGCTCACTAAGGGCCGGCCACCATCCGGCGGTGACGCGGTCAGGAAGAACGCCCGCCTCCACCAATCTATCGAGCTCCGCCTCCCCCGTACGTGATGGCACCCACTCTTCATCATGGCTAACTCCGGCGCTCTCCTTCTTCGGGTTACCAGCTCCCTTCTTCGGTGCCATCTCTCAGATCTGGTTTGGGGTGGTGGCGGAAATGCGGGCGAATATGAATCTAGAGGTGTGAGTTCTGAGGGGGAAAATGAAATGGCAAAGTGGCAAAGGTAGGAGCACGGGGTGTAGTGACGCAGTTATAAAGCACTCCCCCCGTCTCTCGCATTCCAGGGTTTTTGGGAAACCCCTCCTGGATTTGCACCTCTCCGAATTCTCCGCAACCACGTGGTGGGCCGTTACCTGGGCTTTCGCGCAAATACAGCCCATATCACTCACTTCTCGCCGCAATTTGTTACTGCTCACCAAATATTCACCGACTTCTCCGCCATCCGTTACAGCTCAGTAATTACTACTGTACAACCATTACTCCGGTATTTTCTCCGTAGTTTGTTTCCACCAAGATTTCCTCTCGTGGCTCGGGGGCTATGTTAGCAATACGACTTGGTTCCTCACCGCACTAGGGACTTTTTTCTGTTGACTGCTGTTTCTAACCCTGGCGCCATGTGACCACGTCACCTACTGTCAGGCTCGGGGATTAAGTGCGCACACTTCACCTTGCGGTGATTGTGCTTTTCTCATCTTGAGGCTACGCCCAGGGACTGGCTGCCTGCTCGGCTGGTCTTCTACTTTTCTCCTACTTTGGACCCTGGCACCACGTGACTACGTCACCTACTGTCAGGCTCGGGGACTAAGTGGGCACACTTTACCTTGCGGTAAATGTGCTTTTCTCATCTCGAGGCTACGCCCGAGGATTGGCTTCCTGCTCGGCTGGTCTTCTACTTTTCTCCTACTTTGGACCCTGGCACCATGTGACTACGTCACCTACTGTCAGGCTCGAGGACTAAGTGGGCACACTTTACCTAGTGGTGAGTGTGTTTGCTTTAATCTGGAAGACTCCGCACCTCTTGAAGCTGAACATGATTATCTCCCTTTCTCGTAGTCGGACTCTAAGTGGGCACACTTGGTCCACTATGAAGAAATTTTTGATCCTAAACTTGAGCTCCTTACATCCTTATGGCAAGCCATACATGAGTCATACTCCTCGGTGATGGTTCACGCTACTCGGCGATGGTTCACACTGCTCGGCGACGGTTCACACTGCTCGGTGATGGTTCATGCTGCTCGGCGATGGCTCATGACTGCTCGACAACTCATCACGGTGCTCAGACCATGAGTTTGACTCCTCGACTTTGTTCGCACTTGCTCGAACAAGGTCAAGACGACGTTGCACAACGGATACAAGGCGCTCGGGGACTAGCTGTGGGGGATACGACCCCAGATACCCATGGCAGACCACATGGGCTGCGCCCTAGGGGCGGCCCAACCCATAAGACGTAGCCTTGTGGGGCACGATGCTGCTCGGCGCCTCTCGCAAGACACTGGGAAGATATCCTAAAGATACTATGAGATCTATTAGGATACGTATGATCCCATGATTCCTGTAATTTGTTATTACTTTCCGGTTATCTCCTAGATATAACCGACTTGTAATCCTGCCCCTGGACTATATAAGACGGGTAGGGACCCCCTCCAAACTCACGCAATATCATACGATAGCTAATACAATCCAACAGACCATAGGAGTAGGGTATTACATCATACTGATGGCCTAAACCTATCTAACCCGTGTGTCTCTATTGCCTTCTTGTTCTCGATTACACGCATCTCTGTCGATCAATCTACCTTCGTGGGATACCCCTCGGAGGACTGTCGATGATATTTTGTCGACACTCCAACTCCGAGAACAAGGGAACATAGTTAAGATAGTAAGGTCTGCCGATGATTTCTGGCAGGATATCACGTCTACCATACGTAATGTAATGTGTAGGGATGACATGAATTTTTTAGTTGTCCATGTTTTATGTGACGACGGCTCTTTTCACTCTAACCCCAACAAACAAAACCAAATTCCATTCTAGGTGAATTATAACCGTTGTGTAGCACGACTCAAAATCAAAGTAACCCATTTGTTTCTTAGTCTTTCCAAACAACTTACGCAGGCTGATAGTATGCTTCAATCTCCATTTATTATTAGTACCGTAGTCTTTGAGGATCTAGATCAAAAGCTTGGACATATTGCAACCACCAATAGTACATTGACACAAGTGACACTGAGCTTGATGGATGGAGCGTAAAAAACCATGTGGTTTGTTAGGAATTTTCCACCATGCCTTTCCTCCATATCCACAGCAAGTATACGACGATAACCCTCGCAGAACCCAATATAGTGTAGACAACCATTAAAAAACATAGTTACTGATTTTTGAAAATGTCCACTCAACTTCCTCACTCCATTTAGATTCCTTAAAGATCCATGCTATAGTTTTAGAGGAGTAGATGTTGACACCCATGCACTAACCATCCTCCTCCATATATTCAAACACATGAAAATGCAAGGAGGCTGTCGGATCGAACTCCAAATGAGCCTCACCAACAGAATGGACTCTAGGTGGTAGTACCTTCAACTCCAACATTGCCGAATTGCAGATGACACAACGGTATCCATCATCCCTAAGGCACCAGCATATGATGAGGACATTGCAGCAATCTAAGACAGCTACATTGTTCATGGTGAAGGGCAAGAAGGACAAGGAGGGGTAAACACCGATGATGCTGGTGAAGTTTCATTGGCCATAGATTCCATCATAGAAGAAGCCAGCCACAATCTGCGGCATCAACTTATGGCTGTCCGAGATGAGGCATTTCTAGGAGCGACAGACACATTTGCAGCAGAACAAGGAGAGGGCGGGGAGACGGCGGAGGATCTCGATAAAGACATCATCCATGAGGCTGGCCAGTGCGTTCCACTTGTTGGGTGGCTTCTCCATTTTGTTAGTGTGCATGTCATAGGATTGCTCAGTAATGAGATCACTGAGGAGGAAAATAATCCAACAAAGATCCATCAGTGAAGTCCACAACTCATATCAAAGTGCAACTTTAACAACCATTAACAATTTTCATGGTATGACCTCATCTAAATTTAGAGTAGCACCACAAAGATATATATAACTCAAACTAGAGTAGCAGTTAATGGAGATGTAACCATTACAATTCCAGCTAAATCAAGTCTAACCATCACACATACAATCAGTACACGAGCTCAGAGCTTCTTTCATAGGAGATAGACAAAAATTAAGAGGACTACAATTACAACAGTTTTGAAGAAAAAAGAGGGGGAGCAGTTGTTGGATTTTCAAGATAGAAGTCATCATCATGAGCTAAGGCTAGATTTGAGTTGGTTCTTGACTTGAAGGCAGCAATTCCTTCATCATAGGAGTTGTACTTTTTATAACAAGCACCACAAAACCTATGAACATGTCTATGGCAGTCAGGCTAGTTGTAGTAAACTCCTGGCTCATGGCCATCAAACACAACATAGCAGGGATGACTCATCTCAAATCTACATAACTCGAACAGGCTGCCTCAGTTTTCACTAGTAGAATGTCAATGAACAAGTGGTAGTGATCATTATTGGCATCAGTAGCAACATATGCAGCTTAGACATTAGTGGCCTCAGTCATGTGAATGATGGACACAAAGCATTGATTTGCTTTCGATGCCTTCATCTTGTTTGGAACTAAATGGATAACTTGGTTGTCAACAAGAAGAAAACATAGAAAGCAAACATATGAGCTATATCCTAATACATCCAATAGCCATGTAGACATCATTGGTACATAAATAAGGCCTCAGATATGTTACAAGTTTAAAATACCATAAGGACTCAGTGGTGGCACTAGAGCATATGAAACAGAAATGTAGAATCAAGCAAGCACTGGACAGAAAAAATAGTTTAAGGCAAAAACAAAGGGCATGTTTGTTTGCCTAGATAGATCTACAAGTGACATGCTGTCGGTGTTTTGAGTAAACACCAATGAGTAAATTTGTTTATTGCGTGTCTGGCCCAAATGGTGTGCTAAAAAAGACATAAGGTTTATACTGGTTCGGACAGAATATCCCTACGTCTAGTTCATGGCTGCTACTCATGTTATTTGCACTAAAAAGTTCATAGTAGGGGTTACAAACGGCTAGAGAAGGAAAGATCCCAAGTCTCTGATGGAAAGGTCGAATGGGTGCTGAGAGCTTGGTCGCTGCTCAGCTATGTGTGATGTGATGCATAGTGTGTTCAATTGATCCTTCCCTTTAGTGGGGAGCCCTACCTTCCCTTTTATAGACCAAGGGGATGCAGGGATTATAGATGGGAGAGAGAAGAAAAACCAGAGGCCAAGGAGGTCCTCAAAGATGTTGGGTCTTCCTTTTCCTCTAAGCGAGTCTCTCTAACACGGCAGACGGTGCCAGGGATAGCTCCATGTTGGGTGCATGTCCGCTGATCCTGATAGGGCCACGCTGCTTGTCTATTCACTGATGATTCCATGTTCTGGCTTTGTCAGCAAGTGGTCATGTCCCATCACGCCCCAGCAGGCAGCGCGGCAGACCAGGGTACTGATCCATGACCCTACGGGGAGCAGAAGGCGCAATGACCGTTCATCTGTACTGTAGATGATGTGAGTTTCCTCTTGGACTGTAGTGGTTGTCGTATGCTTCTGTCAGGATCCGCACCCGAGGGCAAATGGCGGCACCGACAACGCTGTAAGACAAATGTCGGCGCCTACAACACTATTCGAGCTCTGACATGCCTAGAAGGGCTTAAAGCGCCTGTCTTGTCATATCTTGATGGTACTTTCCTATAGGCGTGCAGGATATGGTACTCGATATTGTGGTTGACTTGAGTGCCCTGCCTTATCTGCGTGCGTAGTTATGAAGGAGCAGTGCATAGACATCAGGTGAGGCGGAGCCAGCCCCCGGACGTCGGGCGAGGTGGAGCTAGCCTTCAGACATCGGGCGGGGCAGAGTCTGCCCTTAGACATTGGGTGAGGCAGAGCCAGCCCTCGGGCGTCGGGCGAGGTGGAGTCTGCCCTTAGACATCGGGCGAGGCGGAGCCAATCCTTGGGGGTCGAGTGAGACAGAGTCTGCCCTTAGATGTCGGGTGACGCAGAGCAAGTCCTCAGGAGTCAGCTTGAGGAGGGGCCCATGGTCTCGGTGGACGGACGAGGAGTGACCCGAGAAGCGGTGTAGTCGCGCTCTTGATCGTGCGGATGAATCAATGATGACGGTCATTAGCTCCTCCTTTTCGGGTACTCTAATATTGGTCCCCAACAGTAGACCCCGAGCCCCCGGGCGATTCGAGTAGAATTGCCTGGGGGTTTTTTGACATGCCAGCGGGTGCGCGCGAGCGCACCCGGTAGGTGTAGCCCCCGAGGCCCTAGGCAATTCGAGTAGAATTGCCTTGGGGATTTTTTGATGTGCCAATGGGTGTGCGCGAGCACACCCGGTGGGTGTAGCCCCCGAGCCTACAGAGGAGTAGGATACTCCTTTAGAGGTTTTTTGAAAGAGAGGATTCTGAGAGCCCTAGCCCTCTATTGTTGCCCATGGCGTGCCCTAAAGATGGCGATTTCTTCTTCGCCGAGGTCGGACCCTCTGTGGGTATGGTCATGAGATTTGGTGGTTGTTTAGCCAGATAGCTCAATTGGGATCCTGGCATCCCGTTCATAGGGATCCGGCCAGGGTCAGCCCGGTTGAGACTCGATCGTGGGCCAAGACTCCTGTGAAGCTCGTCCACCTGAGTTTTGGCTGCTCGCGGGCCTATCCTTTGTCGTAAGGGTGCCTTGGGATGGCCGTCCAAACCATTGATGGGCCAGCCCTTGAACTCCTGGGCCTAGGCGGGCCGAAGGAACGCTTTTTGACCAGTATCCCTTTTGCTGGTAAAGTGTCCTGGTCTACCCGGGGAGGCGAAACGTCCGGCGCGCCTTTGGAGGGAAAGGATAGAGATTGCGGGCGCATATCCCACAACGTGACATGGGGGCGGATCATGGCGGTGTGTGAGACCTAGGCGGACGGTTGCCTTGCTCACATCCGTCGCCCCTATAAAACCAAAGGGTTCGCCCCTAGGGTTTCATACTTTGCCTCCTTGCCTTTGCATCTACAACCTCCGCCGCCAATCGCCTAAGCCTCCCGCATCTGCCTCTTAGCCATCATCAAATTTGCATCCACCCACTCCAATCCTCCAATGGAGCCATGGTGCTGCTCCGATATCACCCTCCAATGCCTGGAGGGTCTCGTTCGCCATGATCTTCTTTGCACGCGGACCACCACCGAGGAGTGGTGGCTGCCCGGCGATGAGGACGCGTCGTCGTCGCCCGATGTCTACGTCATGTCCTTCGCTCACTTCCACGAGTGGGGATTCGCCACCCCCGCCCACAAGTTTCTTTAGGGATTGCTACACTACTACAAGGTTGAGTTGTAGCACCTTAATCCTAATGGAATCATGCACATTGCGGCGTTCGTCGCCCTGTGTGAGGGATTCCTGGGGATTAGTCCCCACTTTGACCTATGGCGGTACTTCTTCACTGTCACCCTCCTGAAGAAGCTAGAGTTGAACGTGCCGATGGGATGCGTCGGCATTTAGCTCCACAACAACCGGGTCGGCGAGTACCCGTCGATGTGTCTATCAACCTCCAACAAGGGGTGGCATTCACATTGCTTCTACGTCAAGAATGACGTAGCCACTCCCTTGCTAGAGTTCATCGGGCGCCTCATCAAAGAGGTCCCGGACTCATGGAGGAAGTGGGGAGTCCTGGAGAAAGACAAGAAGAGAATCTAAGACCATCTCGCCGCCATCCAAATCCTGAAGGAGAGGGACGTGAAGGGGTCGGGGATCATCGGTGCCTACCACACATGGAGGGTGGCGATGTTGATGAGGCATGCGCTTCCCCTACACACGATGGCGCCCAGGGCGTCACTCGACCGGACAGCGCTTGCTGAGGGAGCGCTCTCCCCCTCCGAAGTGGTGCAGCGTATCAAGGAGGAGATGGAGCTCCGCGGGATGATGCCAGCGTTGTCCTCAATTTTGTGTATCTGGTGCCAGGGCAATCCCAATGCGGCCGGAACTAGGGTACATTGTCTTCAAAAGTTTTCTTTCCACGTGCCTCCTTTTTAATTGAACTCCCGACCATTTGATGCTGATATTGAGATAGGGGGACCAGCCGAAGAAACATGTTCTTACGGATCACCCAGTTCCGCTACCGAAGGACCCGTCCGTGACGGCAGCCAACCACAACATGGTCAAGTGGCAGTGAAAGGCAAAGGAGGACAAGAGGAGGAAGAAGCAGCAGAAGCTGCGGACATGGGAACATGGGGAGGACATGAATAGTGATGATGACGACGATGAGGAAGACAATGAGGTAGTTGCCGACACCGAGTGGGATGACCTAGAGAGCGAGGATACGCTGACAAGTATCCACTCGTCCTTGCAGAGACCCTTCCTGTTCCATGTAGGGGGAGGCCACTTCGTGAGGCCAGAGGATGCGGGCCAGATCATCGGCCCGTCCTCAGAACCAGCAGGGGCCGGTAGATCCACCACCGCGCCCGAGGTTCCGGCCCCAGGGGTTGGACCCGTCGCTGCACCTGAAGAGCCAGCAGGGGCGGGTGGATTTTTCGCCATGCCCAAGGTGCCAGTGGAGGGGGTGGCTTTGTTGCCGCGCCCAAGAGCCAACCGAGGCGGGTGGATCTATCGCCATGCCTGAGGTGCCGATGGAGGCGGGTGGCTCTATCGCCGCACCCCGGGGTGCAAGGGAGGCAAGCCCCTCTGCCTAGGAGTAGGGGTGGGCTCAAAACGGCCCCGCCCCAATGAGGTGGAGCAAGGACCTAGGGGTTCGTCCCCCAAACGCATCCTCCGCCCAACAGCGCCGATGTAAGTCATTGACTCCTTTGTTTTCTCTGTTTTTCTCTATTTTCAGCGTGACTCACGCCTTTTGTTTCTTGCAGTGTCCTAAGATGGGCCAACTCTTTGGTGCTAGCGCCCAAGAAGAGCGTCGCCATTTAGGCAAGCTGGCGGCCGTCGGTTGACGTCCACCCACTTTGGGCGGGAGTGGCTCCAGCGTCACAGCCACGTCGGCTGGTCAGGGGCCTCCTGTGGTGGCGCCCGTGCTCTCAGTAGGACAAGTGGGCGCAGGGGCTCGAAGGATGCCCTCGGAGGTCACTAAAGAATCGGTGATGAAGGCGGTACCACTGCCGACGACAGGTCGGTGGGAGCTTCCGACCGTGCTCGTGGCACTGACCCCGACGGGCGCGATGCAGCCGAATGAGGCCCCGCCGAGGCAGGTGGAGGTGATGGCGGCCATGATAGATGGGCCATGGCCAGACGCCACCATGGCGGTGCCCGAGGCAGCGGCGTTACCCGCACCTCCGGTGGCCCAAATGATGGCTCTCGACATGTGCCGGACGGAGGGGGACACGGCCGAGGGGTCCTCGGGCATCATGGCAGTGGTGGAGAGGACCAGCGGGGGGTGCCCCTTGACCCTGGCATCGGGAGGCAGTCACTCACCCATGCGGGGCGAGCCTCTGCTCTAGTTGATCGATCCGCAAGACCCGACATCGACACTCTTCTCGCTCAATGATGCTACTAAGATCATAGAGCGGGAGAGTCTCAACGAGGGGATCTCGGTCGTGCTAGAAGCTCAGAACCAGGCTAGGGGCCCCCTGTGCGACGTCGTTGTTCCCACCGGTCGGGTATTCATTTAATCTTGCTTTTTGCCCTCTTCTTTCTTCATGTGTTTTTGTGATCCGACCATCTTCTTTTTTCAGTCCCTTATCGCTCGCAACTAGGAGAAATCCTAGTTCCTTCACGAGCAGAAGGAGATCTAGGACCGCCTTGTCGATGAGGCCCGACTGCATCGGGATGTGTACGCCTAGCTCGTTGCCGCCCAACAAAGGGTGGTCGAGCTGACTCCCCTGGTCGAGGAGGTGGCCGGTCTCCGACTGTGGGAGGTCGAGACCCGTTGGGATGCGGAGGAGGTCAAGAAGGCTTTGAGGAACTGTCGGTGAGGGCGCAGCAGGATGAGGAGGTCGCCAGAGTTTGGAAGGAGTGGGACGAGCTGCTCTAGAGGGACGCCGAGGCCCACCAGTGGATCCTTGACCTCCTGGCCAAATCAGAGAAGGAGCGGGACCTCAAGCTGGGAGTCAAGGAGAGGTTCATGGCCCTGTAGCAGAGGGCAAACCTGGATGCTGAGGCTGTTGCCCGACTACGCAAGGAGCGAGACGAGCTACGCCAGACTATGGAGAGGATCCACTCGGAGCATGACACAGCCCATGGGGAGCATGACCAGGCCGCCTGAGAACGCGACGAGGCACAGAGGCACAGCAAAGGATCGACAACCCAAAGGCTAGAGGCCAAGAGTGTCTCCACCGGGCTAGCCACGTGAGGTTACCGAGGCGCAGAGGAGCCTTCAGGCGGAGAACGACGAGCATGATCTCCTGCGTGCTGCCCTAGGAGTGGTCTGCGATGACCTAGAGATGGCATGGCCGGAGGCGACCAGCTCGCTTGCGGCCCATGCCATACATATCACGGCGCGGGTGCGCTAGCTCAAGAGGGAAGCTCTTTGCTCTAGGATCACCCAAGCCTTCGCCATTGCCCGCTCTCATTATGCGGACAGTATTGACTTGGAGACAATGAGCCTTGGCTTCGCGTGTGGCTACGAAGCCTCCGAGCTAGATGAGATAGAGACGGCGGTGGCTCCTCTCGCGCGGAACCTGGCGGACAAAGTTGAAGACATAGTTCACCACCGGAGGGGGTACTTAGTCATATAGGTCGGAAGAACACATTTTGTAATATGTGAATAAGCACCGACCTTTATGTATCGTAAAAACAATTTTGTAACTTCGTTTTATTTTATTGAACTTGTTTTCTTCCCTTTTTATATGCAAAAGAAGCGCTCACGTATTTCGACCCTTCCGTTCGTTAAGACCGTAGGGCCCGAGGTGTAAGAGGAAAAACTTCGATCACGCTGGTGAGCAAAGACACCGTAGCCGCCGAGGTGTAGGTTTTTTGCAATTCAACCAGGCACGCTTAGTTATTCGTTTCCGCACACTTTGCTACTAGGCTTAACATGAGGAAGAGGTCTGATGCGGCAACTATTTCAGAAAAGGTGTACCTATACCTTTATCGGCCCTTGAGTGAGATCCGACCCCTTGCCATTGCTAGGGTCGGATGTCACTGAAAATCGAGGGGAGGATAGCGAAACTTACGAGAATGCATCTCTTGTATTCGCACGTACCCCGCCCCTAGGATCTTAGCTATCATTCTACGACCGTGCGTTAGGTCTCCTTAAAAGTCCATCCTTCCTCGAGCCCCCGACGCGTGGCGGGGATCGGTCAAGGGTCGGCCCATTTTTGTGACTGTCGCCCCGTCCACGGTTTCCGCAACTAGAGGGGTTGAGTTAACGTTACTTGCCTCGGTGGCTTGAGTGACGCGCTTGGCGAGCTCGCTAACGGGCATGTTCGAATGGAATCCGGTTACGTTGCATGTGACAGGGTTAGCAAAGCCCTCGTGTGGCATTCCGTTGCTCCTTAACCCGCCTTCCAATAGATTCCCCTTCAATCTGGATTCTATGGGCTCAGCTAGAGGCTAGGATCAAATGAGAAGGTTGAGATGACCTTGTTCGCTTCTAAGCGGGATGGGCAAAGGCCGTTGAGGCTCATCTGCGTTTTCCCCCCAGGCTCTTTGTTTGACACGAGGCGGCCTTGGGACCTCCGCGAGCTGGCCTTTGACCCCTAGTCTTTCGATCTAGGATTGGGCGGCTCGAGCCCCCAAGCCCTGTGGGGTTCGGTAGGGGTCGGCCATGACTCATGTGTCACCCCATCCTCAGTTTTCGCAACCAGAGGGGCTGAGGTAATGACACTTTCCTAGACGGCTCGAGTGTCACACTCGGCGAGCTCGCTAACAGGCATGTTCGAGTGGAATCTGGGTCCGTCATCTGCTGACGGGGTCGGTGGAGCCCTCATGTGGCATTCCACTACTTTTTAACCCGCCTCCCGGCAGATGCCCAAGCCGTTCGATAGGCTTGGGTGGCCCATTGGTCTCTCCTCGACGGAGATTCTATGGGCTTGGCTCGAGGTTAGAATCGAACGAGAAAGGTCAAGATGTCCTTGTCCGCTTTTGAGCAAGGTCGGGCAAGGCCGCTGGGGCTCATCTCGGTTTTTCTCCCCTGGCCCCGTTTGACATGAGGCGGCCTCGAGCCCTTCGTGGGCTAGCCTTTGAACCTCGATTAGTTGCCTCTCATATCGAATGAGACGACTACCACTACATGACATGACACGGAGCGTTGTGATGCAGCAATCGCATATGCGATGTTTGGATGTATGAGATAAGTGTATGAATGATTATATAAAGAAGTAGCGGGGGTCGGTAATGTTACCTCGATGGCACGAGTGATGGGTTCTGGTAGTTCTTACCAGATATGTCCGTGCGGGGGTCTAGGTCCGACGTTCATGACGGAACTGGTGTAACCTACATGAGCCTCCCATTCTTCCGTATCTGTCATTCGGCAGCAGCCTCCCATTCTTCCGTAGCCGTTCGATCGATTTGTGTGACCTGACAGCCTCTCCTTGATGGAGATTCCATAGGTAGGCCCCTCCAAATCCCTCTCGAGAAGGTGGAGGTTAAGGTTTGGAGTGCAGAGACAAAGACTATGATGGCACTGATGGAAAAAAATGACATAGCCACTGGGCGTAGGGTCATAGCGGTCCGGCCAGGCTTACTCAAAGTTTGCGCCCGCACACCATGCCTCTAGTTTTTAAAATGTAAGGAGGGGCCAGGCAGAGAGAATGTCTAGCGAATAGACACCCTCGCCAGCCCCTGAGCAATTCTCGACCCTCTGCCATTGCTGAGGTTAGAGGCTCGGTAATGAAATTAATACGTAAAGTAAGTAAGTGAGGATGCTTATCTTTTGGCTGTGGCCTTGAGCCATCCGATCGACCTGGGCACCAGTTTTACCTCGATGGTAAGAGTGATGGGTTCAGAAAGCCAACCCCGGATATGAGCATGATCCCGCCTGCTCCTTATCCATTTCTCATTAGTGGCCAAGCCACCCGATCGACTCACGTTACCTATTGAGACAAGATTTCTCCATAGAAATAGAGGATGAGAACATCCCACGCAAGAATTTAGTTAGGCAGATAAGCCAAGCGTTGAATTTGTGCAAAATGGACGAGCTCTTCATTATAGCAAACGGCCTTTTAGCTCTTCTCCCTCTTTTTGTAAAAGAGGTTTAGTGCATTCTGACCCTTCCCATAGTTAAGGTCATAAAAGCTCGGAGTGCGGGTGAGCTAGCTCTGATCATGCTAGTGAGCAAAGGCGCCATAGCCACTGGGGCGTAAGTGTCTCACAGTCCGCCCAGTTTTTCTCAGAGCTTGTTCCCAAAAACCTAGCTCCTAGGACTTAACGTGAGAAAAGAGGGTAGGCACAGAGAATGTTTGCAGGATAAATGTACTCATATCAGCCCCCGAGTGAGGCCCGACCCCTTGCTGTTTGTTGGGGTCGGATGACACGAAGGATCGGGGAGTTTTGATAACAAAACTGATAGGTAAAAAGTGTGCATTTATTAGGTGTAAAAGCGACGTAGCTGCTTGATATTCCAGGCATTAGTGAAGACCTCACCGTCGATGGTTTTGAGCTTGTAGACGCCTGGCTGGAGTACCTCCACGATGATGTACGGTCCCTCCCATGGCGGGGAGAGCTTGTGGCGGTCAATGTTGCTCTGGACGAAGCAGAAGATAGGTCCCCGATGTTGAAGGCTCGGCCTCACACTCGTCGGTTGTGGTACCGTCGCAACGCCTATTGGTACTTGGCTGAGCGGAGGAGGGCGATGTCATGTGCTTCGTCCAGCTGGTCCATAGCATCCTCATGGGATGCCTTGGCTCCCTATTCATCGTATGCCCTGATCCTTGGCGCTCCATAGTCGGCGTCGGTTGGGAGGACGGCCTCAGAACCATAGACCATAAAGAAGGGCGTGTAGCTGGTGGCTCGACTGGGGGTTGTCCTTAGGCTCTAGAGTACTAAAGGAAGTTTGGCGACCTAGCGTGCATCGAATTAGTTCAACCAGTTGAAGATCCTAGGCTTGAGGCCCTATAGGACCATGTTGTTTGCGTGTTCTACCTGCCTGTTCGTCCGAGCCTGCGCTACGGAGGCCAAGTCGACGCGGATGTGATGTTCATCACAAAATCAGAGGAATTTCTTGCCAGTGAACTACGTGCCATTGTCTGTGATGGAGTTCGGGACTCCGAAGCGATGGACGATGTCGAGGAAGAACAATACGGCCTGCTCGGATTTGATCGTCGAAATCAGTCGAGCTTCTATCCACTTTGTAAACTTGTCTATGGTGACAAGCAAGAGGGTGTAGCCCCCGGGCACCTTTTTGAGTGGTCCAACTAGATCGAGTCCCCAGACTATGAATGGCCAGGTGATGGGGATCGTTTGGAGTGCTTGGGTCGGTAGCTGAGTCTGCCGAGCGTAATACTGGCACCATTCGCAGGTGCGTACGATTTGCTTGGCATCGGCTACCACAGTAGGCCAGTAGAATCCCTATCGGAATGCGTTTCCAACCAGAGTTCTAGGCGTGGCATGGTGACCGCAGACCCCACCATGGATATCGCCCAGCAAATGCTTCCCCTATTCGAAGGGGATGCAGCATTGTAGGATCCCGGTCTGGCTTCACTTGTAGAGTTCGCCCTCCATAAGAACAAAGGACTTGACGCAACGTGCGAGCCATTGAGCCTTCGTCCTATCCGTCGGTAGTGTGTCACGAGAGGAGGTAGTCGAGGTAGAGCGTCCTCCAGTCGACCAGAGGGTCGGGCCCTATCGCTAGGTCCTCATCGAGCTCCATGACCTCGGAGTTGGATGTAGCCAATGGTTGGCCAGCCCCTCGGGCCGGGACTGGACGGACCATCACCGCCTTGTTCTGACTCCTCGTAGCCAACCGAGGGCTTATGCTGGTGGCTAGCAAAGACGCCTGTTGGCACCGGCTCTCGGCCAAATGCTGCTTTCGCAAGCGCGTCAGCCACCTCTTTAAGACGCATCGAGATGTGGTTGAGCTCGAGACCATCGAACTTGTCCTCTAACCAGCGGACTTCTCGGCAGTACATGGTCATCTTGACATCGTGGCAGTTTGACTCCTTCATGACCTGGTCGACAACCAGCTAGGAATCTCCTCGAACGTCGAGGCGTCAGATGCCTAACTCGATGGCAATGCATAGGCCGTTGATGAGCGTCTCATATTCGGCCACATTGCTGGAGGAGGGGAAATGGAGATGGACCATGTACCTCATGCGTACCCCGAGGGGCGACACAAAGACTAGCCCTACACCAGCGCCCTTCTTCATCAGCGATCCGTCGAAGTACATTGTCTAGTACTCTTGATCGACGACTGCCTGTGGCATTTGGACCTTGGTCCATTCCACGACAAAATCAGCCAACACCTAGGACTTGATGGCCATCCGAGAGGCATACGCAATACCCTGACCCATCAGCTCGAGCGCCCATTTCACGGTTCTTCCCATGGCATCTTGGTTTTGGACGACCTCGCCAAGAGGGAAGGACGTCACGACCGTAACTGGATGTGACTTGAAGTAGTGGCTAGCTTCCTCCTAGTGACGATGATAGCGCATAGAAGCTTCTGGATTTGGGGGTAGTGGGTCTTCAAGTCGGATAGGACCTCGCTGATGAAGTACATAGGGCATTGTACTTTGAGGGCGTGCCCCTCTTCTTCCCGCTCCACTACCAGGGTGGCACTCATCACTTGCATGGTGGCCGTGATGTCGAGCAGAAGGGGTTCTCCCTCAGTGGGAGGAACCAGCATCGGGGCCTTTGTCAGGAGCTGCTTAACCATGTCAAGTGCTTCCTAGGCCTCGGATGTCCATTCAAAGTGATCGGCCTTCTTCAGAAGTCGATAAAGGGGGATACCTCATTCGCCAAGGTTTGAGATGAAGCAGCTGAGCGTGGCGAGGCACCCTGTAACCCGTTGTACCCCCTTTATGTTCTAAATCAGGCCCATCCTTGTGATGGCTGAGATCTTCTCTGGGTTGGCTCCGATGCCACGCTCGGAGATGATAAAACCAAGCAGCATGCCCCTCGGGACCCCAAAAACACACTTCTCGGGATTGAGTTTGATGCTGTTCGCTCAGAGTTTTGCAAAGGTCTGCTCAAGATTGGCTACGATGTGGTCAACCCATTTGGATTTAACCACAATGTCATCAACGTAGGCCTCAACGGTCTACCCGATGAGGCCCCGAAGCACTTGAGCATACAACGCTTGTATGTAGCCTAGCGCTGGTATGTCACCCAGGACGCATCCGGACTCCGTTTTCAATTATCCACATATGGTTGGAAAGCTAATTGGATAAGGAAGCTAATTCAAGTGGTCTCACATCAAATGCTCTTCGAAATCCATAGGAATTCTCGAAACAAGTCAGCATCCAGAATCTGTCTAGGTGTTGCGTCACCGTATCTAGTCCAATGGGTCGTGTATCATCTTTGAGCCCGTTAGGGGGGCGCGTCCAGGGTAGGCGACGACCCTAAGACCTTTATAATCATACGCCACCACCGTCATTAGGTTTTGGGTTTTGCTTAGATTAATCTATCAAGAACAGTTTCGCCGTTCATCGGTTTGTGAGACCCCAACATCGTGAGATTAATCATTCATCTGCAATTTGGTTGTTTTCTTTCTTGTTCTTGCTTGTATTCTTCATTGCACAGACAGGGATTAGCCTTCTTGGCGAGGTCAACTAGATCCATGTCTCAGTTAATAACCAGAGGAGTTGTTGTGCTAAGATTGCAGGGTTTGATCTTTCGATCTGAAGACGGATCGGTGTGTCATTCTCCGCCACAACGATAGTTACCTCTACCTGACGGAAGATCGGGATCCCCATCCCCATTAAGTGGTATTCAGAGCTAAGGTATACCGTCAGGTTCACATATATCCCATAGTTTTGAGTGATTCGCATTCGTCCCATAGTCTAGTGCCATACTCGTTTTTTTCCTGTCCTAGAACCTTCCGCCCCATAGCCTTTGCATATTTCAGTTTTAGAGTCCATCGTGTTGAGTTTGTGTCCTGGTCGAGGTCTTGTTGCTGGTTAGGTCATGTTAGAGTCTAGTTCGTGTGTTTTTCCCCATTGTTTCCATCAAATCCTTGCTGTCGTGACCAATTTTGCGTGCATTGTTCCCGTTTTGTCCTCTAATTCGGAGTCAGTTCTTAAAACTAGTCTAGTTTTTGCATACAAACTCGGATTTCGACGTTCCATATATCAAAATCGATCAGAAAAAAAATTGGATCTGCTCGTCCCCCACTTTGTCGGGTTCAGAAAATTTTATTTTGGCCAAAAACTAGTCACAAGATCCTCTTTTCGTGGTCACAAGCTTTTTGTCAATTTTGAGCACGTCTTCTGAATTTTCCATAGGCCACGCCTTTCACTTGTTTAAGCTCATATTTTCTGTGGTTACTTCTTTTGTGCTCCCAAGTGAAAAAAATATCAAAAAAATAAAAAGAAAAAGTCAAAGAATCCTAAAAAACAACGACAGCCCAAAAATAGAGAAAAAAGAGGGGCAAAACTAGAACAATATCTAGAGGAGCACATAGAGAAGGCCAAAGTGAGCTGTGTTAGCGTGTGCTGTCTGGTTCCTTGTTCGTGTTGCTCTTGCTATCCACCATACTTGTTTCTCACACACCTGGCACCTTGCTATCCACCATACTTGTTTCTCACACACCTGGCACTTGGAACATTTTTTACCAGCAACGAGAACAAGTACTTTGGACTATAATTCAGCATTACTTTCTGTTACTGACTTGTGTGCCAAATATACACATTATTCTTTGTGTGCCTTCCAAGCTCCATAAACTCTTCAGATCAAGTATAAAAAAGACCCTTGCAATCTCGGTACCACTGACTCACAGGTATCATGAACCAGCAGCCAGTTGTACCGCCCACTACTTGCGTTGGTAACAACTTTGTAAGAGCTTGGTAAGATGCTTCCACTTGCTATGAAAAGTGACACCACTGCAACCACATAGTCATTTGGTAGGGATAACTTTTACCATTTGTTCCTATTTTTATGTTTACAATGGCAGGAGATGATCAGACTAGAGATAACAATCCCAAGGATTTCAACGAGTGTGTCAGCCAAGAGCAACTACAAGCTGTTGTAGATAATGACCAAAAAAGGATGAATGAGGCCGTCAGGAAGGCCGTCACTGATGCACTCATTGAACTCAACATTGGCAACAGCATGGAGAGATTGGACAAATGAATTTCCACGCTAACCGACAAGGTTACTGAGTTGGAAACCTTTGTGGCGGCCAACAACGACATCTTCAGCAGCAACACCGATGGTCTCTTGCCAGAAGACTCGGTGTATGATGCCAATGGGAACATAGATCGAGCAGCCTTCCGACAAGCAAGATTACAATGACATCTTTGCCGCAACACGACAGGTATGGGTAGTGTCCACCACCATCAAGGTAATAATCATCGTGTGCCCGATGATCCTTATGCTAAGATTAAGTTCACAATACCATCATTTTTGGGTCATTATGATGCTGAGGGATATCTTGATTGGGAGATGACGGTAGAACAAAAGTTTAGTGTCCACCTTGTGCCTGAGCATCATAGAGTTCGACAAGCTACTAGTGAGTTTAAGGACTTTGCCATTATTTGGTGGAATGGGCTAGCTGCATAGAATGCTTTACCTAGTACATGGGAAGAACTTAAGATAGCTATGCGTGATCGTTTTGTTCCTCCTTCTTATCATAGAGACTTGCGTAAGAAATTGATGCATTTAGAACAAGGAGAGAAATCTGTACAGGATTACTATGGTGAGCTCCAAAGGGATTGATGCGTTGTAGTGTTGTGGAGGGGAATGAAGATTCCATTTGTCATTTTTATTCGGGTTTGAGGCGTGAGTTTCATGACATTGTTGATTATAAAGAATTTCACACTGTCAACCAGTTGTTTCAGTTCGCTATGCTTGCAGAAAAGGAATTGCAGGGGCGTGAACAGCATAGCAAGAGCAAGGTCAGCACCACATACACGCCACGCTCGGCACCATCTTTGGGGCTGACCAAGCCAACCACTTTTCAGGCACCTCCACCAACGAGCAAGCGACCAGCAGCCTCTGGAGTTACCGCTACACCTAAGGCACCTCCCGCATGATCTTCAGATTTAGGTAAAAATTCTTTGTAGGCGCCTACCAAGAGTACCTCATCCGTTGCATCAACGGGACGCACTTCGGGCATTTAGTGCCACCACTGCCATGGAATTGGCCATGTGCAGAAGGATTGCCCAAGTCAGCGGGCATACATTGCTACAGAAGATGGTTACATCAGCACCTCTAACATTGAAGATGAAGAAGACGAAGATACAGATGAGGAGGACAGTGAAGTCCTTGGTGACGAGGCCACGGCGGCCTATAGGAGCATCGTTGTACAGTGGGTGCTTGGCTCACAAGTACAGCAACCTGAGAAGCTACAATGCCATAACTTATTCTAGATTTTCTTTGTCGTCAGCAACCATCAAGCACGTGTCATTATTGATGGAGGTAGCTACAATAATTTGGTGAGTTCTGATTTGGTCAAGAAGCTTGGCTTGACCACACGCCCACACTCACATCCATACCATATTCAGTGGCTAAATGATTCTAGAAAAGCAAAGGTAACACAAACTTGCAGAGTTTCATTTTCCATTGGTTCTTATGCTGATTCTGTTGATTGTGATGTGGTACCTATGCAAGCCTGCTCATTTTTATTGGGTCATCCTTGGGAACATGACAATGATGCTACACACCATGGTAGAAGTAATAAATACACTTTTGTGCATAAAGAAATAAAATTACTTTGGTACCTTTGACCCCTGCTCAAATTGTACAAGCTGATAGAGAACACGTTGCTAGTTTGAATGATGTTCAATCTGAAAATCAGCAAGTTGATAATTCTATTCTCCCACCTAAAAAGGATAAGTCTACATCTATTTCTAAGGCCGAGGGGATTAAATTGAAGGGTGGTGTTATGCTTGCAACAAAATGTGACTTTGCTGAAATTTCTGATGATGATATTTGTTATGCTTTTGTATGCAAACAAGCTATGTTTTCACTTGATGATATTGTTAGTTCGGTGCCTCCTGCTATCACTAACCTTTTGCAGGAGTATGAGGAAATTTTTTTAGCTGAGATACCCCCAGGGCTGCCACCTATGAGAGGGATAGAGCATCAAATTGATTTGATTCCGGGAGCAACCTTGCCCAATCGTGCTGCCTATCGAACCAATCCAGAGGAGACTAAGGAAATTCAGTGGCAAGTCCAAGACCTTTTGGACCGCAGGTACGTACATGAAAGCCCTAGTCCTTGTGTCGTTCTTGTACTTTTGGTTCCTAAGAAAGATGGTACTTGGCGTATGTGTGTTGATTGTAGAGCCATCAATAATATTACTATTCGGTATCGTCATCCTATTCCTAGGCCAGATGACATGCTTGATGAGTTGTGTGGTTCTATAATTTTCACCAAGATTGACTTGCAAAGTGGCTACCACCAAATTAGAATGAAACTTGGAGGTGAATGAAAAAATGCGTTTAAAACCAAATTCAGGTTGTATGAGTGGTTAGTAACGCCTTTTGGTTTGACAAATGCACCTAGCACTTTCATGCGCTTAATGAATGAGGTTTTAAGAGCTTTTATTGGTCATTTTGTGGTAGTTTACTTTGATGATATATTGATTTATAGCAAGTCTTTTGTTGAACATATGGATCACTTACGTGTTGTTTTTAATGCTTTACATGATGCACGATTATTTAGTATCCTTGAGAAGTGCATCTTTTGCATGGATTGAGTTTCTTTTCTTGGCTATGTTGTAACTCCATAGGGAATTGAGGTGGACGAGATGAAAATTGAAGCCATAAAGAGCTGGCTGGTTCCCCAAACCGTCACACAGGTGAGAAGTTTTCTTGGTCTTGCAGGATTCTACCGCCGCTTCGTCAAAGATTTTAGCACCATTGCTGCCCCATTGCATGAGTTGACGAAGAAAGGGGTGGTGTTTCATTGGGGAAAGGCACATGAAGAGTCCTTTGACACTTTGAAGGACAAGCTCACACACGCACCATTGCTGCAACTTCCAAACTTTGGTAAGACTTTTGAGCTAGAATGTGATGCTAGTGGAGTTGGCATTGGGGGTGTTTTAATGCAAGATGGTAAACCCATTGCTTACTTTAGTGAAAAATTGCATGGCCCTGTTCTGAATTATTCCACGTATGATAAGGAATTATAAGCACTTATCCGTTCTTTAGAGATGTGGCGTCATTATTTGTGGCCTAAAGAATTTGTTATTCATTCTGATCATGAATCGCTTAAGTATCTTCGTTCTCAACATAATCTGAATCGTAGGCATGCTAAATGGGTTGAATTTATTGAATCTTTTCCTTATATTATCAAACACAAGAAAGGGAAGGATAATGTGATTGCTGATGTTTTGTTTAGACGATATACCTTGCTATCCCAACTTGATTGTCGGATTTTTGGGCTTGAATCAATAAAAGAACAATATGTGCTTGATCCTGAATTTAAGGACGTGTTGCTGAATTGTAGAGAGGGACATACATGGAATAAGTTTATGATCAATGATGGGTTTTTGTTTAGAGCTAACCGCCTATGCATTCTAGTTGGCTTTGTTCATCTTTTGTTGTTGTAGGAGGCACATGGAGGTGGATTGATGGGACATTTTGGTGCCAAGAAGACAGAGGAGGTGTTGTCCACACATTTCTTTTTGGCCAAGGATGAGGCGAGATGTAGAATGGTATGTGGCTCGGTGCGCCACATGTCAAAAAGCTAAGTCACGGTTGAACCCACATGGTTTGTATATGCCTCTACCTGTTCCTTCTACTCCTTGGACAGATATATCTATGGATTTTCTGTTGGGTTTGCCAAGAACTAAGTGGGGGAGGGATAATATTTTTGTGGTGGTTGATCGTTTTTCTAAGATGGCACATTTTATTCCATGTCGTAAGAGCGACGATGTTGTTCATATTGTTGACCTTTTCTTTCAAGAAATCGTTCGCTTGCATGGTATGCCTTCCACTATTGTTTGAGATCGCGATGCAAAATTCTTGAGTCATTTTTTACGCACTTTGTGGAATAAACTGGGGACCAAGCTACTGTTTTTTACAACATGTCATCCCCAAACTGATGGGCAAACTGAGGTAGTGAATCGAACATTGTCCACCATGTTGAGAGCAATTTTGAAGCACAATTTGAAGATATGGGAAGAGTGTTTGCCGCATGTGGAGTTTGCATATAACAGGGCGGAACATTCCATCACCAAGGTAAGTCCTTTTCAGGTAGTGTATGATTTTAACCCCCACGCTCCTATTGATCTTTTGCCTTTACCTACCACTGAGAGAACACATAGTGATGCTAGAGAGCGTGCTGATTTCATTCATAAGTTGCACGAAACAACTAAAGCAAATATTGAAAGAATGAATGAAAAGTATAGAATTGCTGGTAGTAAATGTAGACAAGAAATTAAACTTGAACCGGGTGATTTGGTTTGGTTACATTTGAGAAAAGATAGATTTCCTGAGCTACGTAAGTCTAAATTAATGCCAAGAGCAGCTGGTCCTTATAAGATAATTGAGAAAATAAATGATAATGCCTACAAACTTGAGTTGCCACCTGAGTTCGGGGTTAGTCCCACCTTTAACATTGCAGATTTGAAACCTTATTTGGGAGAAGAAGATGAGCTTGAGTCGAGGATGACTCAGTTTCAAGAGGGGGAAGATGAGGAGGACATCACTCCTTCAGATGCACCCGCTGATCCTCCAACCATTATGCAAGGTCCAATGACCAGAGCTCGAAGGCGACAACTTAATTTAGAGGTGAGCTCGTTCTTAAGTGATCCTTTTCATACTTTTGAGAATAGATTGCTACCTAATGATGTTATATTAATTAGGAACATTGGATAGGGTCATGAGGGACTTAGAGGAATAGGTGGAGGCAATGATGACCAGCAAGGACGTCCAACAGAAACCGGAGGCCCGGTCCAACATGATT
Source organism: Miscanthus lutarioriparius (assembly GCA_904845875.1). Taxonomy (NCBI): domain Eukaryota; kingdom Viridiplantae; phylum Streptophyta; class Magnoliopsida; order Poales; family Poaceae; genus Miscanthus; species Miscanthus lutarioriparius. The sequence continues at coordinate 45,488,518 of CAJGYO010000004.1, read as the reverse complement.
TCGAGTCTGTCTCGGCCTCCAGGACTAGTCTGCCTTAAACTCGTCACCCAGGACACATCTGGACTCCGTTTTTGACGATACACATATGGTTGGAAAGCTAATTTGATAAGGAAGCCAATCCAAGTGGTCTCACATCAAAAGCTCTTCGGACTCCACAGGAATTATCAAAACAAGTCAGCATCCAGAATCTGTCTAGGTGCTGCGCCACCATATCTGGTCCAATGGGTCGTGTATCGTCTTTGAGCCCGTTAGGGGGGGCGTGTCTAGGGTAGGCGATGACCATAATACCTTTATAATCATATGCCACCACCTTCATTAGGTTTTGGGTTTTGCTTAGATTAATCTATCAAGAATAGTTTCGTCGTTCATCGGTTTGTGAGACCTCAACATCATGAGATTAATCATTTATCTGCAATTTAGTTGTTTTCTTTCTTGTTCTTGCTTGTGTTCTTCATTGTGCAGGCAGGGATTAGCCTTCTTGGCGAGGTCAACCGGATCCATGTCTCGGTTGATAACCAGAGGAGTTGTTGTGCTAAGACTGCAGGGTTCGATCTTTTGATCTAAAGCCGAATAGGTGTGTCATTCTCCGCCACAACGATAGTTACCTCTACCTGATGGAAGATCGGGATCCCCGTCCCCATTAACTTCCCTTGGAATGCCTGGCATGTTCGAGGGTTTCCACGCGAAGATGTCTTTGTGGGAGCGAAGGAAGCCGACGAGCGCGCTTTCCTATTCAGAGGAAAGCGTGGTACCAATGCGCACCGTTTTGCCCTCGGTGCTCCTGGGGTCTACGAGGACCTCCTTGGAGCCCTCCACTAGCATGAAGGACCCGGTCGACCGCTTGGGTTCGGGTGCTTCTTTGGTGACCTCTTTTCTAAGGGCCACGAGCTCTGTAGAGGCGACGATTGCTGCAGCATGATCGCAGCACTCAACCTCGCACTTGTAGGCGCACTGAAAGGAGGTGCCGATGGTGATGATCCCGCCTAGGCCTAGCATCGTTAGTTTGACGTAGGTGTAGTTGGGCACGGCCATGAACTTTGTGTAGCATGGTCGCCCCAGGATAGCGTGGTAGGTTTCATGGAACCCAACCACTTCAAAAGTGAGGATCTCCATCCTATAGTTGGACGGACCCCCGAAGGTGACAGGCAGATCGAGCTACCCAAGTGGCAAGGCCTACTTTCCAGGCACGATATCATGGAAAGGCGCTCCGGTTGGCCAGACCCATGCTCGGTCGATGCCCATGGCGTCGAGCGTCTCGGCGTACAGGATGTTGAGGCCGCTGCCCCCATCCATCAGTACCTTGGTGAGGCGCTTCGTACCGACGATCGGGTCGACCATGAGTAGATATCTCCCTGGTTGTGGGACGCTCTCTGGGTGGTCGGTTCGGTCAAAGGTTATGGCGGATTCTGACCACCGGAGGAAGCCGGGTGTGGCGGGTTCGGTCGTATAGACCTCGCGGCGTGCGATCTTCTGGCAGCGCTTGGAGTCATAGACCTCTAATCCTCCGAAGATCATGAGGCAGCCATCCAGTGTTGGAAAGCCATCATCCTTCCCCTCGGCGTCATCCGTGGTGGGATTAGGGCCCTTTCCGTGCTCCCTTTGTTGGAGCTTCCGGACAAGAACCGTCGCATGAGGCTGCAGTCCTTATACAGATGCTTGACCGAGAAAGCATGGTTTGGGCATGGCGTCTCAAGTAGTTTTTCAAAATGGTTCAGAGTGCCCTCCGTGGGCTTTCGACCGCCCCTCCGATCAGCAGCGGCCACGAGCGAGCCCTCGTGCCATTGCTTCTTGTTCTTCTTTTTGGCGGGACGTTTGGAGGTGCCTTCGCTGGCGTCCTCATCTCGCCTCACCTTGCCATCAAGGCGATCGAAGATGGCTCCGACCGCTTCATCGCCCGAGGCCTGGCTAGTGGCGATGTCCAGAAGTTCCTTGGTGGTTCACGGGCCCTTACGTCCTAGCTTGTGAACCAGAGACTCACAGGTGGTCCCGGACTAGAAAACTCCTATAGCGTCGGCGTCGGCGATGTTAGGGAGCTCGTTGCATTGCCGGGAGAAGCGCCGGATGTACCCATGGAGGATTTCTTCAGTCTTCTACCAATAGTTCTTGAGGTCCCATGGGTTTCCAGTGTGCTTGTATGTGCCCTAGAAGTTTCCCACGAAGATCTCCTTCAGGTCCGCCCAACTTTGGATTCTATTGGACGGAAGGTATTCCAACCAGGTTCTTGCGGAATTGGCCAAGAACAATGGAAGGTTGCGGATAATGAAGTCATCATTATCCACACCACCGGCTTGGCAGGCAAGCCGATAGTCTTCGAGCCATAGTCTGGGGTTTGTTTCCCCATAGTACTTTGGGATATTGGTTGGTGATCGGTACCTTGGTGGGAAGGCAGAGTTGAGGATGTGTTGGTTGAAGGCTTGAGGCCCTAGTAAGCCAGGGCTCGGGGTTCGGTCCTCGCTGCTGTCGTAGCGTCTGCCATGATGAGGGTGATAGCCATGTCTGGCTCCCTCTCTCGAGTCATCATAGGTGCGTCTACGGGCGTCGAGGGTGTTGCGCGTGTCACGGTTGCGGCCGAGACGCTGACGCACCAGGACCGTGGTTTGCTGCCTACTTCCTTGTGGTTCCTGGTGGACCGACCCGTCCCTATCGCGATGCTCCGAGGGCGTGTGCTGGCTAGCATCGAGCTCGCGTTGCCGAGACAACGAGCTTTCGGCCTGCTATGCTGCCGCACGCTTGAGCAGCGTGCGAATCTCATGGTGGGCCCGATGATCCTCGGGAGTCACAGCCTCTGGAAGGCCATGGAGGAAGGCCGCCGTGGCAGCGATGTTTTGGCTCGCCTGGGTGAAGCGAGGGAGGGCTTCATCGTCGGTGATGATCCTCCGATTCATGTCGCGGGCCATGGCGCGGGCGCGCCCACCGTCTCCGTGGTGCTCGATCTCCTAATCGAGCTCCGCGCATTCCAGCTCGAGCTAGAGTCGCGCTTCCTTGATCTCTCGGTGTCGGGCTTTCAGCAGCTCCACCGGCATGCATGGTGAGGCCGCTATCTCCCTCTCGGCCTCATCGTCGAGGTCATTTGTTGGGGTAGCCTCCCCCTCGTGGACGCTTTCAACGTGCCCCTCGGGGGTACCCATCATGAAGCATTCATAAGAGGGGTGATGGCTTCCCCTGCTGGAGTCAGAGCCAGAGGGCGACTCTGGCTCCTCTGCCAGGAGGTCGTGGAAAGATTCCACGATGTGTTCGATCACCCCCATGAATTCGTCGTTCGTGGGAGGTGGGACCATGCGTTGTGCCACAAGGTGGCTAACAGTCACCGCGGCGTTGCGGAGACCGAACGAAAGCACCGTCGGGGCGCTCCGTATGAGGTGTTTCAGAGAGAGGGGTTCCCCTCTGGCGAGCCATGCCATGACATTGGCATTAGAGAAGGAGAGGCGGCGCGGGTCCTCCCTAGACGGCTGGGGTCCTAGGAAGACACCGAGCTGGCGCTCAAGCCTCCTGTAGTCGAGGCCGATGGAGGGGAGAGGTAGGATGGCGGCGTGAGCCAATGCCAACTCTCCTCCCACCGTGATGATGAAGTCTAGGTCCCTGAAGCGCATGCGCCCGGGACCCAGTTGATACCGTGGCTAGCCATCCGTGGCCTAATGTTAATGTCGGAACACGCAAACGTCCCCTACCTTGCGCGCCAACTATCGGTGTTTTGAGTAAACACCAACAAGTAAATTTATTTATTGCGCGTCTGGCCCGGATGGTGTGCTAAAAAGACACAAGGTTTATACTGGTTCGGGCAGAATGTCCCTACGTCCAGTTCGTGGCTGCTGCTCGTGTTATTTGCACTGAAAAGTTCGTAGTAGGGGTTACAAATGGGCGAGAGCCGGAAAGATCCTAAGTCTCTGATAGAAAGGTCGAATGGGTGCTGAGAGCTTGGTCGCTGCTCAGCTATGTGTGATGTGATACGTAGTGTGTTCAATTGATCCATCCCTTTAGTGGGGTGTCCTACCTTCCCTTTTATAGACTAAGGGGACGCATGGATTACAGATGGGAGAGAGAAGAAAAACCAGAGGCCAAGGAGGTCCTTCAAAGATGTCGGGTCTTTCTTTTCCTCTGAGCGAGTCAGGGATAGCTCCATGCTGGGTGCATGTTCGTTGATCCTGATACGGCTGCGTTGGGCATCTGTATGCTGCTGATGCCATGTTCTAGCTTTGTCAGCAAGTGGTCACGTCCCATCCCGCCATGGTGAGCGGCACGACGGACTAGGGTACTGATCCATGACCCTACGGGTTTTCCATTCGACCGTTACTGTAGATTATGCAAGTTTTCTCTTGGACCGTAGTGGTTGTCGTATGCTTCCATCAGGATCCGCGCCCGAGGGCAAATGGTGACGCCCACAACACTATAAGACAAATGTCGGCGCCTACAACACTGTTCGGGCTCTGACATGCCTGGAAGGGCTTAAAGCGCCCGTCTTGTCATATCCTGACGGTACTTTCCTGCAGGCGTGCAGGATATGGTCCTCGGTATTACGGTTGACTTGAGTGCCATGTCTTATCAGCGCGCGTAGTTATGAAGGAGCATCGCGCAGACGTCGAGCGAGGTGGAGCCAGCCTCCGGACGTCGAGCGAGGCGGAGCCAGCCCTCAGACATCGGGTGAGGCGGAGCCAGGCCCCGGACGTCGGGCGAGGCGGAGTCTGCCCTCAGACATCGGATGAGGCGAAGCCTGCCCCCAGACGTCGGGCGAGGTGGAATCTTCCCTAGACATCGGGCGAGGCGGAGCCAGCCCCCGGACGTCGAGCGAGGCGGAGCCAGCCCCCGAACATCGGGCGAGGCAGAGCCAGCCCTTGGGGGTCGAGCGAGGCAGAGTTTGCCCTTAGACGTCGGGCGAGGCGGAGCCAGTCCTCGGGGGTCGAGCGAGATGGAGTCTGCCCTTAGACATCGGGCGAGGCGGAGCTAGTCCTCGGGAGTCAGCTTGAGGCGGGGCCCATGGTCTCGGTGGACGGATGAGGAGTGACCCGGCGAGCGGTGTAGTCGCACTCTTGATCGCGTGGATGAATCAATGCTGACGGTCATTAGCTCATCCTCTTCGGGTACCCTAATATTGGTCCCCGACACACGCGCCGACAGAAAACCAACCAGTGCCACCTCCTAGTTCTTTTCATCATCATTGGCCTAACCATATCTAAAACGCTACAATATTTCTTGTATACCTCATGTTCAAGTAAGGACCAAAACAGTGAAGCGAACATGAAAAGGCGAGAAAGGAGACCTATGGATCATATATGTCGCCTCTGCCGCGGCACACGATAGACATGGATGCCAATGCCACCACGCTCCATCGGGAAGACCTACCGCCTAGCCTCCAAAAGGACGCCTGAGCCACCACAGCACACAGGGGATCCTCCGTTGTCGCCGTCGCCACTGTCGTAAGTCCAACGGACATAAATTTGTTTCCACTTGCAGAGGATATATCCAATATATAAGTCAACCTATCCACACAGAGAACATATACTACTCCAAAGACACGTCAACACAACCAGGTGTCTAGCGCAATGGTGAAGGCGGTCTATTCCTTTCTCTGGGTCTCGGGTTCGACTCCCAGGTCTCATGTTTTTTTAGTTTGAATTTATTAAACCCCGGTGGCTACAAGTGACACGCAAGCCGTTGGGTCCCACAGGTCAGATGGAGAAAGGGTCCATAAGTGACATGTAAGTCGTCAGGTCCCACAGATCGGATGGAGAAAGGGTCCACAAGTGACACGCCAGCCGTTGGATCCCACTGGTCGGATGGTGATGGAGAAAGGTGTCATCGGGTCCCTCATGTCAGACACGTGACACGCAAGTCGTTGGGTCCCACATGTCGGATGGAGATAGAGAAAGGTGTCGTTGGGTCCCACAAGTCGATAGAGAAGGGTTCACCAGCACAAGTGGCACGTAAGCCGTCGGATCCCAAAGGTCGGATGGAGATGGAGAAAGGCCCCATAGGTACATGTGACACGTAAGCTGACGGGTCCCACAGGTTGGATGAAGAAGGGTTCCACAGGTAGACGTCGCATGGAGAAAGGGTCGAGAGGAGACTTTTATGATAAATTGTAAGCATCACGGATGAGTAACTGCAGGTCCCACAGATACACGTCGGATGAAGAAAGTACCGTGTGGAGATCTATGATGAAGTGCCATCGTTATAGATCAAATATTGTTCATCACAGATCAGTAATTAGTTCAACGACGAAGCCCTGTTTGTCACAGTTCTGAATAAGATCGTCACAGATGAGCAGGAACAGTGGTGCGAGTGATCTATGACGAAACCATGTGTTGTTCTATGATGATACCCGATTTCGTCATAGATAGGGGGGTTCGAGGATCGTCACCGATGATCTATGAGGAAACCGAAATTTTTATCATAAAAAGCGATTTTTTATGATGGTTTTGGATCCGTCATTAGCATTTTTGTCATAAAAGTGGATATTTCTAGTAGTGCATGCTAGGCGTAGGCACAGCTGGCCGCTGCCATATCGTGCCACCATCCTTAGCCGCCGGCTAGTCAGAACCGGTCATTCCCCGCTCTGCTCTGCGTCGTCCGGAAGAAGGGTGAAAAATACATGTTGCAAGTGTATGTTTCAAGTGTTTCATATATTTTATAAGTATGTTGCAAGTATTTCATATGGATGTTGCAAAACTAGATTGGGATGTTGCATATGTTGTAATAGTTGTACACGTATGTTGCAAGTGACTGTTCTAAATATTTCATCTGTTTTTTAGACGCATGTTTACAAGTGTGTTTATGTGGATGTTGCATGTGTTTTGTCTAGATGTTGTATATATTTTGTAATGTTTTTTTTCAACCGTTTTTCATATGTTTTTACAAGTGTTTAGAACGTATGTTATAAATGTTTTATTTGAATATTTCAAAAGTAGATCAGGTGTTGCATCTCCCTCCTCGTCTTCTATTGCCTTGCCTAGGTGTCTCCTCTTCTTGATGTTGGCGATGTTCGGGTGGCATGGGCCCACGTGAGGCGATCGGTATGGGTGGGGCGTCGTTCGAGCTACGCGAAACCCGAGCGGGCACAGCGTGCGGCACCGAGCAGCGCGCGGGGCACGGGGAGTTGCGTCCAGACGCGGGTCTAGGGTCAGACGTCTGGCGCTAGCTTGTCCCGTAATTAAAATACTACTCTCTCCGTTCCAAATTATAACTCGGTTGGACTTTTTTGGTATAATATATCTAGATACATAGCAAAATGGATGAATCAAAAAACTTAAAACGATTTATAATTTGGAACAGAGGGAATACTTTTTTTAGACGAATCAAAATACTACTTTGGTTTAAGAATGGACGACACATTTGTCTTTGGCCGGAAGCGCACCTTTGATTTCTAATTCCATCTAGAATGTCTTTGATTTTGCATGTATGTTCCGACTCAAATCTCTAAATATATCTTTCATGTTTCTAAACTTGATAATTTGAAAGTCAGAGATGTTTTGCAAATTTGAAAGTGAATATTGACCTAGATGACATGTTTTTTGACACGAGACACGAGGGGAGTAATAGTTTTGGGACGGACATGGGCTGGTCAAAAGTTTTTGGGCTTGATTATCCTGCTCCAAGCCTAGCTGAGCATGGCTTCCTGGGCCGAGCCAGATTTGCTCAGCTGACAGCATTTTGAAAACTAAGGTCCCCGTTTGGCACGGCTCCATTTCACCCATGAAGCCCTTTTCTGGGGCTTCAGCTCCATGAACAGCTCTATGGGTGGAGCTGTAGCCGTTTTGATAAATCGTTTGGCAAAATAGCTTCACATATAGTTTTTCTTAAAATATGCTCTCAGAGAACACCATGTAGAATGAGGTGAAGCCGAGAGAAGCCACTATTTTTGGCTCCTTCCCACCCCAAAGCTCTGTGAGAGCACGTTTTTAGGGGCTTTATCGGTGGAGCCGTTTTATTTTATCCCATTTGGCAGAAAACGGCTCCAAGCGACTCCTGAAGCCGCTAGAGAAGCCCTGCCAAATGGGGCCTAAAGTTACAGGTCGTGTTGGTCCCGAGTGCTTTTGAGAGGATTGGAAGAACCAACCGCAATAAGCGCACGCGCCTGTCGCTGCCCTAGGCGCGTCTCTTTCGGTGCTTCACTGCTTCAGAGCTACTCACACATAACTCAGCTCGGCGGCGCCGAGGCCGACGGATCACCTGCCCCAGTGAGGCCAGACCCAACTCACAACTCAGCTCCTCACAGCACTAGCCGTAATGCCGCATGTCCGCATCCGCATGCGCCATGATCCACTCCGTTCGCTTGAGCTTATTCAGAACTACTTTTCAATTATACAACAATGTTTTTTCTCACCGTATTTTAGTCTAAACATCCGTATAAGCCAAATTTCACCGTCAGCGAAAGGTGATTATCGATAGTTTTTCAGGGCAACTGGACAAGTGCCGGGGACGCCATGTGTACAGTGCCACAGACCCACAGTGTTGAAAGAGCCCTTGCAGTTGCGGCTTGGTGGTGACGCCTGACGACGCGCCAACGGCAAGCAGTCTGTTCGTTTGGTTGTGGCTTATCGTAAACGATCGTAAATTTTCAGCTGAAACAATATTTTTCTCTCACATAAACCAACTAGCAGTACTTCTTCACGAACCAGCAACGATACGAACCAGCCAACCGAACAGACTGAGGAGCAGGCAGGCGCCCCTGCCGTGACGCATTCGCCGCCAGAATGCCAGAGCAGAGCCAGAGCCTGGCGGCACGCCCGGGGGCGCCGAGCGCTCGCGTGCTCGTGCACGGCGAAGGGCCAAAGCCAAAGCGCTTTGGGCCCTTCACTCAAAATTCAAACTTTGACACTATGCAAAAAGAAGATTCGTCACATTAAATTTGCGATACATACATGGAGTACTAAATATTGACGAAATCAAAAACTAATTGCACAGTTTGGTTGTACTTTACGAGACGAACGTTTCGAGCCTAATTAGTCAATGTTTGGACAATTATTACCAAATAAAAACGAAAAAGTACTGTACCTCCATGAAATCGGGCGGCGCCGAATTTGGGACCAACTAAACGTGGCCGTGCTTGGGAGCGAGCGACCCGCGCCCCGACGTTTGGGCAGTGCCGTGCGCGCGCGCTCGTCATCAGTCGACGACACGACACGACACGCCCCGGTGGCCTCGAGGCTCAAGGGCCGTACGACCACGACGCCGCCGTCCGTCCTTTCTCGTTGGTCAAACACGGAGCACCTGCCAACTGCCATGCCCATGCGAGAGGCAAACGCATTCACGCCGATGGACGACGGCCGAGCTACCAAACTTTTCACAAGCGTTACGACACCCGCACACTATTCTTTAGACTTTACTACTTCATTACGGAGTACACTTTACTAATGCTACACATCACCTGACGACATAGGCCCCGTCCGCGTGCCCATTAAACCCGATTTAATCTGTTTATTTTTTTTATCCGGAACAGTATTTTCCTCTCATAAATTTCTTCAGTATTCCTTCAAACCATCCAAATTCCTCCGAACAAACAGTGCCATGCTCTCACGGGCCTATTGCAAACGCTTCCTTGCAACCACGTTAGGCATGGTTATCCATCCAATGGAGAAACGCGGATGTCCGCAACCCCAAGTCACAGCATCGGTATGCTTGGACTCCAAACAAAGCATCGCAACCAACGGGTCCGTCCAGCCAGACAGTTCGCGGCCGAGTTTGGTCAGCGAGCGTCTTCTGCCGACACGCACGCCTCCTCCGGGTCCCCCTGACCTGCCTACTCTGACCCCCTCGCTCGCATGCCGCCCGGCAACCCACCCAGCGGCACACAGTGTCATCGCTTTTCTTTCAGATTCCTTTGTGTATCAAAGAGTTTTCTGTTTGTTGCGTTCCATGATTAGGTGTGGTTGCGACTGACTGCAACTCTGCAACCATGCCAAACCTAAGCTCTCTTCATGTGTTAGATTCCAAATCAATTTCGTCTCTTTTTTTTCCTATCCTACAATGACTTTTAGGAGTTAGGACTCGTTCGATATGTACTAGAAATCTTATATAAGAATTATACAATAGTCAGTTTGATTTTACAGAAGAAACTTGGGAATATGAAGAAAAAACCACATATAGGACACCTATAATGATACCTATAATGATCATACGCTCAAATACATATAAGATTGTCTGAGAAATCTCAGAACATATCTACTGAACAACACACGCTACTCACACACACGCTCAACATCTGCAATGGGAAGGGCTACCACCGCGCTATGAGCGCACCCACGTTCCAAACTAAATCTTATGTTTTCAGTATTAGACTTCATATTTGCTTCTACACTGTCACGTTGCAAAAGGTTATCGCCAGTTTCACCGCTGATTTTCAATTGAAATGAGTTATGGCACTTGTAGTCTACGGCACGTCGAAATTAAGGTCATACTTGAATATCCTAAGAAAAATAAAAATGACGTAGAAAAAAGAAGAATGAGCAAACAATTTAATTTTAGAATAAGATTATATAATCTAAGTATTTATTAAAACCTTGCTATTTTGAGATTTTCACTATACAAAATTAATAGTCGCTGAAAGAACGAGATTTAAACAAGATATAGACAAGTGATGCGCAAAAACGTGGCCATCTCAATGCTCAGGCGTAGAGTAGGCAACATCTAGGAGTCACGCAAGCCATGCGATGGAGACCATGCGAGAAGGGTCGAGCTGCAGTACTGCGTTGCACATTTGCACTGGCACAAGAGATGAAGAGGGGTGGCCTACAAAAGGTAGGACACTGTGACTGACACAAAAGGCAGTAGACAGGCATGGCCTGCATGGCCCTATGTCCATCTCAGGCCGCGTTTAGTTGCTGGCCGAAGTTGGCGCCGCCGAAAGAGAGGTCACCGTAGCGCAGTGTTTTGTTTTTATTTGATAATAATTGTTCAATCGTTGACTAATTAGGCTTAAAATGTTTGTCTCGCAGAAAGTACAATCAAACTGTTCAATTAGTTTTTGATTTCGTCAACATTTAATACTCCATACATGTACCGCAAATTTGATGTGACGGAAAATCTTCTTTTTTGTATAGTGTCAAAATTGGGAATTTGGTGGACTAAACATGGCCTCAGCATTAGGAAAAGAGGTGAATTCCATTGGTTGTCCGGGATCTGGATCCGTCGACGAGCAGCCAAGATCAACGACATCGCCAGCGCTAATCAGGAGAAAAAGAATACTCCGTTTTTCTTAAAAAAATAATGGAACATTGAAAAGGAATAGTACTACATAACCAGAGGACTAATCCGGTTCCTATTGCAAATTGAAATTGTCGCGCCCTGCTGAAGAGTGATCAACAGGTGATGGAATGGAAACACGCTTCTGTGCCTGAAAACGACCTCCCTTCTCACTTAGAACTTATCTATCCGTTATGGCATAGTATTTTTTCTCGCAGTATATCAGCGAACGTTACTTTTCATTTTAGCTCTTAGCTAAGCGCACAGAGCCGGCGAGGTCTGAGGAATAGGCCGGTCTCGGACCGGCGGTGCGGGTGAAGCGACCGCGGGGCACTGTCAGCCGTGAACGAGACTGTGCAGTACTGGCAGTGGTCGTTAAAAGGAGCGCGAACGCGGGGAGCCACACTGACGTGCGCCTCGCCCGTTTTTCGTGGCAACTGCCCTGATCGCCTGAGCTACTTTTCAGTCGTATAACAGTATTTTTCTGTCGTAACATTTAACAGACACAAAGAGTGAAAGGTTGAAGGAACTGGAATGGAAGAAGCATGCCTGTCCATCCAATGCAATGGCTTTTCTCTCCGAAACGCTGCGTGACAGGGATGAAGCAGGAGCGGCACAGCACAAGTTGGATGAACAAGTCATCAGTCACGGATGCGCCTTGCCCTCGCTACGATCCGGACCCAGAGCGCATGATGCGCCTCTCCTCTCGTCTAACTGCAATCATCAAACATTAGTGACTGGAGATAAGTGATTGACAGTGTAGGGCCAGGAAGCATCAATGAAAGATTAGAGCGAGTAGATCAGAGCACAAAGATGGTTTCCTTTACTGATGCCTGGAGATACATGCGTGCGTGTCTCTCGCTCTAAACATGGCTGGCCCCGTCAAGGACACGAGCTGCCTGCCAGCCAGCAGATCAGGTGCGCGAGGGAGTACGGGTAGAAGAACAAAGGCAATGCTCTGACTTGCAAGCAACAACCCCGCCCGCCCGCGCCTTGTCCGGCACACGACCCGGTCGCTTTACACGTCCCGTTCCGCGGTCCAAACAGCTGAGCACACCAACACACAGCACGGAGCTGGGAGCTTCACTGACAGTCACACAGATGAGATGAGAGAGCACCTATCACTGTTCCAAAAACCATGGACGTTTTTCATCGTCGTCTCCCTCACACACGGCACAAATGTCTAACCTCGTGAACCTAAATCAAGCAATTTACATACAAAACATTCATCGTAATGGGACGTGGACGGGGACCGGTCGCCGCCTCGCCGGAGAGAACGGGTTCAGAACTCGGCGGTGTTCCCGCACGACGAGACGCCGAGCTCGCGCTGCCGGCGCCGGAACGACATGAGCCCGTCCGACACGATGCTCCCGCCGCAGTCCTCGCCGTCGCCGCACTCCGCGCTGCTGCCGGTCAGGTCGTTGTACTCGCCGCCGCCGCCGCCGTCCTCGTCGTCGAGGTCGCCCCGCATGGCGCGGAGCGTCTTCCGCGCCATCTCGCGCCGGACGCCGCCGACCTCGTCGGCCACCACGCGCCGGAGCGCCCGGTCCGCGCCGGCCGCGCGCGCCAGGCCGCGGAACCGGAGGCTGCCGCGGCTCATCGCGTACATCGCCGACACGCACCACTCCTCCAGGTCCACGTTGTCGTGGGAAGGCGAGAGGAGGATGCCGGAGACGGACGCCACGGCGCCCGCGTCCATGAGCGCGTTGCGGCCGTCGGCGCAGGCGGCCACGTTGCAGGCCACCATGAGCGCGAGCCTCCGGATGGGGCCCGGCTCCGCGGCGGCCGAGGCGACGGCGAGCAGCGCTTTGGGTGCGCCGGGGAAGCGCGCGACCTTGGACTGGTTGACGGCGGCGAGGGTGAGGTGGTAGAGCGCCATCCCGGCGTCGCGGCGCGCGCGGGGTGGGTGCTGGTGGGCCGGGGACGTGAGCAGGTCCAGGAGCGGAGGCACCGCGCCCAGGACGCCGATGGCGGCGCGGTTGTCCTCGTTGAGCGCCAGCCCGAAGAGCGCCCCCGCCGCGTGCTCCCGCGCCTCGGCCGCCGACGCGCCCGACCGGAGCACCTCGACGAGCGCCGGCACCGCCCCCGCGCGCACGATGCGCACCTTGTTGCCGGGCTCCAGGGAGAGGTTCACCATGGCGGCCGCCGCGTCCACGCGGGCGGCCGCGTGGCGCGGGAGCAGCAGCACGCGGCGCAGCGCGCCCAGGAGCCGCGGCGTACACAGCGCGCGCCGCCGCTCCGCGCCCTCCCGCGTGGCCTCCCGCAGCGCGCCCATCGCCGCCGCCACCACGCCGTCGTCGTCCGCATCCATCACCTTGCCCACCACGTCGTCCTCCAGCGGGTCAACCGGCGTCGCAACAGGCGGCTCCGCCTCCGCTTCGTTGACCATCCTCCGCGGCGCCGGCGCCTCCTCCTTGTCCTTGACCTCGTCCTCCGCCGCGGTGATCTCCGAGGCCGACCCGTACGACGACGTGGACGCCGGGGACGAGTAGGACGAGTTGGATGTGCTCGCGGCCATCACCGCCGCGCGCCTTGCGGTGGTGGTCCTCACGGACTTGGCGGCCGCCGGAGGCATAGCGCGCAGCACGGCCTGCCGCGCCGCCTCGGCGGACGGCGGCGCCGGCACTGCCCGTCCGGAGCGCGCGCACCAGGTGCCGATGGCCGCCTTGAGCGCCGAGTTAGGAATCACGGTGTCGGCGCCCCCGGCCTCGACGCCCGGGGGCAGAAACGCGAGCTCCGCGCAGGCCTGGAGGCAGGCCCGCTCGTAGGTCTTCCCCGACGGCAGTATGACGGGGTCCGCCATGAGCGCGCCGGAGACCGGGCACAGGAACTCCTCCGGCACCGCCTCGGCCGCCCACGCCTCGGAGCGCGCGGGCGAGGCGGGGCCCGGCGCCGCGGCGGACGACCTGGACGAGGGCGAGCACGGCGCGCTGCCTCCGCCGCCGCCGCCCGCGGCGCTGATGGTGCGGTGGAACGGCAGCTTCCAGCGCCGCGGACGCGCCGCACCCATGGACCGGTATGTACAGTAGTAGCTTAGCGACGGCGGCGGGGAACGATGGATGCTTTTGCTGCTGCAGCGGGCATGGCTTTTGTTTTTCTGGGGGCGTGTTTGGTGCTTTTGGAGCTTGGGGTGCTTTGCTCCGTGGCTGGGAGCTGGAGCCTGGGAGTGTGCGTGGTGTGTTGTGCTCGCTTGGTTTTATGCGCCGGGAGAGAGAAGGCGTCGGGGAGGGAAAGGGGAGCCTTAGCCTGGAAGGGACCGCTCGGTCGCTCTCCCTCGGGCTCCGGAGTGTCTTTCGCTGCAGCTGCCGGGGGCTGGAGCGCTGTTTGGGCTCGTTTCGCTGGGGTTTTTGGCTCGGTCTCGCGTCCCGGTCCCGTGGCCCGTGGGAGCCTGGGAGGGAAATGGCGGACAGGGCGTGTGGTCGCGGTCGGCGTTGGTTTTTTTTTGTGGGTGGGTGGTGGGGGCCGGGGCGGTGCGGGCGGATTGGCGCGATGGAAAAGGCTGCTGGGTTTGGGCCGATTGGTGGAGCAACCACCATTGTTCGTTTCACTCAGCAACCACCTGTCGTCCGTCCGTCGTTGATTGGAGTGGCAAGGATCGTCTCTCCGAATGATAATAATAATCAATAAAGAAATACATAAATGAAGCAAACAAAATTTAGGTGTGGTATTCGGACGACGGACCACATGCGAAAAGACACCACCGCTCCGGCGCCGGCCAGCAAACAATTCTCCTACGCGCGCTCGCCGGGAACGCTGTTCGGACTTGAGAACGAGACAATTCTCCTACGCGCGCGGCGCGGCCGCGCAAGAACGGGGACACTTGTGCTAGCGAAGCACTTGGTACCACTCGCAGCCTGCGTTGTTGCCCATCGGTGACGCTTCCCGTGCGATCGTTTTCATTCACGTACACTCCGCCGCCTGCTTCCAAACGATCCAGACCAGGGCTGGCTGATGGCCTCTCTGTCATCTGAAGAAAATTTTAATTTTTTTCCAGCTTGCCCTGCAAATCTGCCCCCGGATCTCGACGTCAAAGATCGGCCGATCGGGAGAGGCGGACGTGTGGATATCCAAGAGCCGACCGAGTCAAGGCAAGCAGCTCTCTCCGCCCTCTCGGTCTCGGGTCTCCTCTCCGCGTCACGGATTATGCTGACGCTCGTCATGTCCGGGGCGCTGGCGGGTGAGTTGCCTTGCAGTTGCAGTGCTCGTACACTATTCATCGGCTGCTGCCTACTGTACCAAAGCCTTGTTTAGATTGAAACTTTTTTCAACCTGATGAATAGTACAACTTTCGTCTTATTTGGTAAATATTGTCCAATCGTGGACCAACTAGGCTCAAAAGATTCATCTCGTGATTTCCAACTAAACTGTGTAATTAATTATTTTTTTACCTACATTTAATACTCCATGCAAGCGGTTAAAAATTGATGTGATGGAGAGAGAGTGAAAAAACTTTGAACTTTGATGGGATCTAAACAAGGCTCGCTTGGAGAGAAAAACGAAGGCAGTGCTCTGCTGATTGGTGACAACAACCGGTGTTTTACCCGGGACCAAACTGTGGCCTGCCACCAATGGGCGATTATTGCAAGGATGTTCCTCCCAATTAAACCGTGCTCGACAATCCAAATTAATACAGCGCAAAGTTCATACGGCCAAGTACAAGCTGTGCAAGCAGCAGCTGCAAATGGTTCACGGTATTCTACAGTAACGTTCATCGACCATTGCGTGCCCAGTTTGGGGTGGTGGGGGGCGTTGTCCTGGTCCATGCTGGAAGGAAGAAGCTTCATCCTCCACTGTGCGGCCCCAGCGAAAGGAACTCATCCGTCGCCTCACCTTCTCGCTGATTTTCTGGCTCGTGGACGAGCGAACCCGCCGGCTGGGCCTCGCTCGGTGGTGGTAGTAGTAAAACGTACCACTCCGTAGTAGTACAGGTATCGCCGTCCGATCGCTTTCGTTCCAGACTTCACTGTTCTCGCTTCGAAAGGGCCCAAGGCTGGAAACTCTGAAGGAAACCCTTGTCAGCGTCCGCGGCACCAGACAAACATTTCCACGTCCCCGCGCTGCTGCCAGATTCCTTGATGGAGCGCGTGTTTAGTTGGGTTAAGTTTGAAAATTTAGCTACGGTAGCATTTTCGTTTTTATTTGACAATTAATGTTCAATTATAGACTAACTAGCTCAAAACGTTCATCTCGCGATTTCCAACCAAACTGTGTAATTAGTTTTTTTTTCGTCTACATTTAATGCTCCCTATGCACGTATCGTAAGATTCGATTTTTTGGAATTTGGTTCGCAACTAAACACGGGCGGAGTAGAAAAGCCAAGGGCTTGTGCAGGTGTGCGCATGGCACGACAGGACTGGATGCAGCAGCGTGTGAATTGGAGAGTGAGCCGAGTCCAAGGCCTTCTTTAGTTGACGAAATTTTTTGAAAATTATACTATAGCACTTTCGTTGTTATTTAATAATTAATGTTTAATCATAGTCTAATTAGGTTTAAAAGATTCGTCTCATGAATTTCGTCTAAACTGTGTAATTAATTTTATTTTTTATTTATATTTAATACTTTATGTATTCGTCCAAAGATTCGATGTGACAGAAAATTTTAAAACAATTTGCAAAATTTTAGAAACTAAATAGGCACATAGAATGCCCGGGATCCTGTGGCGCGTAATACCAGAGATTCATGCATAAATCCAGCGTCTAAGTTTAGAGTGTGATATTATCATATAGGGTGTTCAAATACTAATAAAAAAATAAATTATAGAATCCGTTCGTAATCCGTAAGATGAATTTATTAAGTCTAACTAATTCATCATTAGCACATGTGTACTATAGCACGCATTGTCAAATTATAAACTAATTAAGTTTAAAAGATTCGTCTCACAAATTAGTCGTAAACTATGTAATTAGTTAATTTTTAGTGTATATTTAATACTCTGTATGTATCAAATATTCGATGAGGTATGGAGTAAATTTTAGAAAAAAAAACTAAACAAAACCTCAGTTTTCATTGTGCAGGTGCAGCTGCTTGCTCCTCCTGAACTACGACGACTCCTCTCCTACTCCTACCTGTTCCTGTCTGGTGTCTGCCGTTGATAATGATGCGAGCAGCGATTGGATTCGTTTTCCCCCAGCGACCGGGACCGGGCCGCTTTGGTTTCTTGCGATTCAACCGCCTTTGCCTTTGCCCCGGGTCAATGCACTGCACACGTCGCTGATTTCTTTTCTGGCAGAACATACCCACACCCTGCTTCATCGTGACAGCCTCTAATCTAATCTAATTATACAGCGTGGCAGATTGGCAGGGCACCTCTCTTTTGCGGTTGTGTTGTGCTCATGTTGATTCCTCAGACTAAGCCCTTGTTTAGTTGTAGGAATTTGGATTTGGGACCACCGCATGCCGTGCTTTTATTGAATTTTTCATAGTGTTCAAACATGGACTATATTAGGCTAAAATTAAGCGCCAATTTCACCATCAAACTTAATTAGTTTATCTTTTCGCCACCGGTTTAAATGCGATTATTGCGTGATTGTATATCAGCTATAACTAAATTACAGAACTAAACACGTCAAGATGCGATTGCTGTGGATCAGGGACCTTACCGTGCCCACTGAATTTTTCAGTGAATTTGGTATAGTATATTTAGAATTAAGCGCCACGTCACCATCCACTTAATACCTTGCCACCGGTTTAAATGCGATTATTGCGTGATTGTATATGCTATAGTAGTACAGAAATACAAGTCAGAAGTGATTACATCAGGGTACCTTACCGTCAACTTGGTTCCCTTATCTTAAAAAAAAAAAAAAGGGTACCTTACCGTCAGAACCATGGCTGAAAACAAGTTCCCGTGTTGACCCATTTTTTTGGTTAAATAAAAAGAAAAGCGACTTTGAGCCAAACCAAGTTTAAGTATTCATCAGGTTCAGCCCTGTGGAAATAGTTTAGTCCATTCCTTTCTATACCAACCCCGTGTTAAACAACTACGTACAAGGGTTACCAGTACCAGTATCGCTGTACTTCGGTTGGGCCTAATGAGTGCCCGCAAATTAGTTGCAAAAGTTGGCTCTCGTCGGTATTATTTTCCCAGCTAGCTCTTGTCTCTTCCGGCCGGTGGATAGCACTGTATTATACTCCATCAGCTGCTCTGCTTCTATCTAAAATAAATGGCAATCCATGTCGTCGTATTTAATCTTTTCACCCGTTCGCTTGATTGTTTCTGTGGCTTATAAACCGGCTGATGTTGTTTTGTTGTGAGAGAAAAACACTATATCATACCTAATAAATATGGCTGATACGATCAAGCATGTCGACAAATTGTCTTTATTTTAGTATGGTCAATTTCAATGTCACGCTTGGTGACTATGAAACCAAGGAATTTTTCCGAAGATACTCCGAAGGCGCACTTCATAGGATTCATCTTTAATTTATGTTTTCTAAGGTGGTCAAACACCATTTCCTAAGTATTTTAAGTGATCTTTCTCTCGCTTAGATTTTACAACAATATCATCTATATAGCACTCAACGATTCCGTACAACAACCCATCAGGACAATGGTCATTGCACGTTGATATGTGGCGCCTTTTTTTTAATCCGAAAGGGCATCACTTTATAACAATATATGCCCTTGGATGTACGGAATGCTGTTAACTCCTCATCTTCCGGCGACATTTTTATTTGGTTGTAATCAGAGAAATCATCCATGAAGGATAATATTTCATATCGCATGGTGTCTGTACCAAAGTGTTTGCCGGCACTAATGGTAACGGTGGGAGGGCAGTCTCTTCATCATACTTGTAATTGGCTGACATCCAGTGTAATGCTGGTAGGCTGGTAGCAGCAGATGTTGCTTTTGCAAACAATGTCTCTTGGCTTGGCTCCTCACACAGTCAACTTTTGTGCGTATGCGCCCAAGAGGCAAATGCGCATGTGTCCTGTTTCAGACTCTGGTGTCTGCTCAAACACACCAGTTGGTTTGAGGGAATTGGTTGCAGAATTATACCCAATGCTTAGCACCTAATGCTCTGCTAGCATCTTTTTGCCTAGAAACAATGAGATGCGTGGCAACGTGGGAGAATCACGTGAACACCGATTCTGGCAATCTAGATGCGCATCAAGTAGATAGCACATGCCAGCAACAACAAAAAAACACAAGGTAGAAAACACATGGCATCTTAAACTCCATCTGTTTGCTTCATCATCATCATCATATACTCCTATTTGCTATGGAGTGGGAAACACAGACACAGAACAAAAAACTTTTCCCTTGCACAAAAACCAGACATCTCTGACACATGGCTTGATGTACTCTGGCGTGAAGCCTTGTGATGCTCACCCATCACCCTACGTTCTTGGCGCCAACGCAAAGCACTCATCCAATTGATGCAAGCATCATCATCAAAGCCCACAACAGGGAGCTGCAGCCATGGCATGGGCATCGTTGAGCAGAGATTCTCATGCCATGATGGCTTATTACTGTAGCTCCTTGCCGCACACAGGTAACAGGTGAAGAGGATCCGTCAGATTCCATCTGTGGAAATGGAGCTGCAACAGCAACCGCTGGTGCTCCACTACATACTCCAGCCTCACCGTCGGTCCGTCACCGATCAACTAATGATTCACGGCACGGCAGTGAGTGGTGATTATGGCATGTGTTGAAACCGGATGCCAGATGGGCACGGCAGGCAGGCACTGACTGGACAGAAAAAGGTTGCAGCAGGCCAGCAGCCAGCAGCAGCAAAGGCAAACCAAAAGCTGGGCAGAATGCACGCTGAATGATACGCTTGGAAAGTTTCAGCGGTTCACACCAACCTGTAACAGCCTCCTCGTATTACTTATGCTTTTGAGCAGGTATCTGGTCTTAGAATAAATTTCTATAAGAGTGAAATATATTGCTTTGGAGATGCCAAGGAAGAGGAAGACATGTACACCGAGCTTTTTGATGCAAATCAGGGAATTTTCGTATGACTTATTTAGGAATTCCGATTCATTTCAGAAAGTTAAGGAACGCATATTGGCATAAGGTGGAACAACGTTTTGAGAAGAAATTGAGTAGCTGGAGAGGCAAACACCTATCGACCGGGGGAAGACTAACCTTGATTAATTCGGTTCTAAGTAGTTTACCCATGTATATGATGTCCTTCTTTGCAATCCCAAAAGAAGTGCTAAAAAAGTTAGATTATTTTAGATCTAGCTTTTTTTTTTGGCAAAGTGACAACCAAAGAAGGAAGCATCGCCTTGCCAAATGGAGTATACTTTGTCAACCTAAAGGAATAGGAGGGTTAGGAATTCATGATTTGGAGCTGAAAAACACTGCACTCCTAAGCAAATGGTTGTTTAAGTTGCTGACAACGAATGGGATTTGGCAAGAAATAATCAGAAACAAAGTCTCCTTTGGAATTAAAGACGGCTCCTTTGGAAAAGTGAGGATTCACATTTCTAGGCTAGTCTCATGAAGGTCAAACAAGATTTTCTTCGATTTGGCTCCTTTGGAATTAAAGACGGCTCCCAGATACGGTTCTGGGTGCACAAGTGGCTTGGAAATTCACCTCTGAGTGAACAGTATCCTTGTCTATATAACATCGTTGGACACAAACAACAAACGGTAGCAGAGGTTTTTAGTTCAACGCCGATAAATTTCTCATGGAGACGTGATTTGATTGGTCCTAAATTAACAGCTTGGAATGATCTATTTTCTCGCATGGCTAATCTCAGGTTCACTCAAAAACAAGATGTGTTTCACTGGAATTTGGACCCGAAAGGCCAATTCTCGGTGAAGTCACATTATTTGGCTTTGATCCATCAAGATATCCCGTACTTAAATAAATTGATTTGGAAAACAAAGACCCCACTGAAGATAAAGATTTTTATGTGGTACCTTCGAAGTGAAGTTATCTTAACAAAAGACAACTTAGCAAAGTGTAGTTGGCAAGGCAGTAAGAAGTGTTGCTTTTGTCATAAGAATGAGACAATTAAGCACCTTTTCTTCTAATGCCAATTTACACGGGTAATTTGGGGTTGCATACAAGTTGCGTTGAATCTCTCCCGGCCTCTAGTATTCCTCATCTCTTTGGGAGTTGCCTTCAAGGTTTTTAGAAGGATCTCAAACCTATAATTATATTGGGTGCAGCAGCTACTTGTTGGTCGATTTGGTTATGCAGAAATGATTTAGTTTTTGAGAAAAAACTTGTTTACTCTCCCTTGCATGTAGTTTTTTCGGTAATCCATTGGCTACGCACCTGCGTTATCCTCCAAAAGCCCTTCGCTACGGGCTTTTGTGTTGAAGGTATCACAACAATTGATGCGAGTGGCTACAACGTTTTTCTCCCAGGCACATGGGTGGCGATCTAGTCTTAAAATTGACGGCCATTAGAGTGTTGGGCTTTCTTCTTTTTAGCTTTGTGTTTAGGCAAAAGCCTCAAGTGAATTCACTTTTATTGTATCTTCTCGATGTAATAACAGTGAATTAATAAAATCCTTCCTTTATAAAAAAACACATCCACACAAAAAAAGTATTTTCCACCAAGAGCATGTTAATGCAGTTTTACTCGATGCAAGTATCTTAATACACGTTGTCACCTCTAGAGAAAACAAGAATCTAACAGGATATGTATACCCTGTGATAAGTGGCGCATCACTTTATTCCACAGGAATCTTGGCATTACGGTATGTAGTACTGTAGTGCGTTTGTTTTCTGCGACTTGCTTGCAAAGCGAGGATCGTGATGTCTGCTTTAGGAAATACTGCTCGTGGACTTATCAGCCTGGCTTATCAATCATGGAACAGTGTTTTTCGCTCACAATAAATCGGTTTCAGTCGACTTATCAACCGTAGAAACCATCAGCCGAACAGAAACCATCATCAGAACAAGACGACGATCTGCTGCCTATTGTCTTGGGGTGGGTTTACTTATACGTTTGTGCTTGCAAAAGTTGTGTCTAGCTACAACGCTTTAATCATGCGGCTTATTATAGTGGTTTCACTTTCACAATAAACGACCATACTCATGAGGGGGAATGCACGAGTAAACAACAACCTTTTCTGTGTGGACGGGAAAGGTGATGTTACATGTACGTGATGAGGGGAATGTACGAAGAATATATACACAAGTGAACTTGGGCAGGAAACATCTGGTGTAAAGATGTGAAGGACGCATGTCTCCTGATTAAGAAAGTAATTGTGTACATGTACGTGTAGCTGATGATATATATTCTCTTTGTGGTGATGGATCGGACGGAACGTGCTACTGCTGACACTGTTAAACCATGTGCCGAGTTAAAAAGAGGCTTTTGACATTTACAAGCTATCTTCGTCTTTAGCAATGTGCACGTCTTCTGTACCCGCGCGGCTACTGGATCGGATTAGCAGTGCTTTGAATAAAATACTTCAAGACTGTGACGGGAATTTAAGATATATAAAAAGTCGCCCTTATAAATAAATAAATCGATAGAGAACGGAAAAGTCGAGATGAAGCAGAACACCAAGGAAAACAACCGTGACTGGAAAATGATTGGGGTAAAAAATATTGTCCTGACTGTTTTGTAGTCACATTTCTTAATTTGGTAGTCACATTCTTTATCAGAAAGAATATACATGTCCTGATTGTTTTGTTTCAGATTTTTTTTGTTGGATCAAGAAAGGTCACAGCACTAGTATATCGTTGAGCAGTGTGAAAGAAATAAATTAAATCCAGCTTTTAAGGAGCTTAACCGGGGCCATGCTAGCCAATGAAGCTGTCTAGGAAGCAGGAACATCGGAGGAATTATATTGTCCATCCATCCATCCAAGCTAAGTTGTCTGAATTGACAAAATGACAGCCAGCATCCAGCATAGCGCGGCACGTCACGCACAAAGACTCTGATGCCTTTCCAGTTTGGCTGCTTTTTTTTTCTTCTTCTCCTCCTTTTTCTAAATCAGTTTTGTTCTATCTATGGTCTATTGGTCTATCAGCTTCATCGGCTTTTCGAAAAGCTTTGTAATTTCCTGCGTTGCTCTTTGATTTGCTGTACTGCTAGTGCTAGCTAGATCTTGCATAAATCTTTAGGTACGAATGTGAGCTCCTTAGGGTTTCGCCGACCTGGTGCTCTCCGAGGCACCGCCGCCGCAGCCGCTGGCTGCCTCTCCGGCACCGGCGGCCCCCTCCCGCCTCCTCCCCCTCCCCCTCCGGCCCCCCTCCTCGTTCCAACCCCGAACCTCGCCATCTAAGCGCCATTGTTGGCCATGGTGGGCTCTCCGTGCAGGCACCGGCCATGATGGCCGCACCGACGCCGCCGGCGCCGACCTCCCCGTAGCCTCAGCTGGAGAGCTCCGGCGCTGAGGCACGGCCGCTGCCCTCCCCGCCCACGAAGCAGCCGTCCGCGGGATCTAGCGCTGGACAAGCTAACTAATTACAAGAGCAACTACACAAGCACAATGTATATGAAAGTAACTACACGCTTGTGTAAGGGGATGGCAAACCAACAGGAAGAACAATGTTGACACGGTGATTTTCTCCCGAGGTTCACGTGCTTGTCAACACGCTACGTCCCCCGTTGTGTCGACCGCTCACTTGGTGGTTCGGCGGCTAATTGGCATCACCAGCCAAGCCCGCACATCGGGCACCGCAAGAACCTACCCCGAGAGTGAGGGTAGCTCATTGACACGCTCAACTAGAGTTGCTTTTTCGTGGCTCCCGCGGGGCGAGCACAATGCCCCTCACAAAGCTCTTCTCCGGAGCACCGCACAAGCTTCTTGCGGGCTTCGACGGAGACCACCACCAAGCCGTCTAGGAGGTGGCAACCTCCAAGAGTAACAAGCACCATCGGCTTGCAAGACAACCATCTAGTGCCACTCGATGCAATCTCATGATACAAGCGCACTAGAATCGCTCACTCACACAATCGGATGAACACTATCAAGCTAGAGTGAGTTAGAAGTCTCCCAAGCACTACCACATAAGCCACCAAGGCTCTAGTGTGCTCAGCTAACAGCCCAAGGCCGAGACCCCCTTCTATTTATAGCCCCCATGAAAATAGAGCCATTGTACCCCTTCACTGGGCACAACTCGGGGTTACCAGATGCTCCGGTCAGATCGACCGGACGCACCCTGCCAGCGTCCGATCAACGGATGCACGCAATGTGTCGCCTCCGTTCAACCTCAGTCGCTTGATCTCAATGGTCAAGTGATGACCGGACGCAGCACAGTGCCACGACCGGACGCACCTCTACTGAGTCCGGTCGTTTCCAGAGAGGTTCCATTCATGACCGGACGTGTCAGTTTGATCACGACCGGACGTAGGACCCCAGCGTCCGGTCACTTCCAGAGAGCTCCTAGAGCTGCTCAACTACGATCGGACGCGTTCGGTCGGTCACGATCGGACGCGTCCAGTCGGTCACGATCGGACGCAGCATCAGCTAGCGTCTGGTCCTTCTCTTCTCTGTGCCACCACGTCAGTGGGACCGGACGCACCCACCTAGCGTCCGGTCACGAAGTGACCCAGCGTCCGGTCAAAGACCGACACCTGCGCCCTCACTGTTGCCACTGACCGAGACGTAGGACCCCAGCGTCTGGTCACTGCATGACCAGTGTCCGGTGCACTCTATGAAACCCTATCTTTTACAGATAGGGCGCCGGTGGCATCGTCAAACTGTCCGCACTCTACAGGCGGACACTCCATCGATAAAGTTTCGTCCCCTTTTCGCCTCTATTTCAACGCCGAGTTGATCCACATCAACTCCAACTTCATCTCCTTTGTAAATGTGCCAACACCACCAAGTGTACACCACCATGTGTATGTGTGTTAGTATTTTCACAATCATTTTCCAAAGGATTAGCCACTCAACTTGCCATACCACTCGATCCTAGCGATGGTGCAAAGTTAGATGACTCGAGTGGCACTAGATGACCGATATGCAAACAAGTTTGTTCCTCTTGATAGTACGACTATCTATCCTAAACCTGGTCATCAACTTCTCTACTCACCTATGACCGATGAAATGAAATGCCCTAGTTTATGCCTTTGCCTTGCGCATTCCATTCCATCTCCTCCATTGTTGATGCAACACATGCACCAACACGATCAACAATGATATGATCCATTTCATATCATCACGTGATCATATTGGTTCATCGATCTTGACTTCACTTGCTTTTCACCGTTGCCTTCGTCCATCGGTGCCAAGTCTTGCTCAAGCTTCACCGCCACGCGGTCCATCGCTCCAAAGCCTTCGACTTGCTCTTCACGCTTGCAACCGGTCCATCAAGCCAAGTCTTGTCTTGATCTTCTCCATCTTGTTCACATGACTCAATGTCATGTCTCATGTGCAATAAGCTCCTTCATCATCACATGTATGAGCTTTGCAACATCTTCGAGCCATTTCAACCTTCATGGGATATGTTGCTCATACACATGTACCTATGGACTATTCACCTATGTATCTCATATAAACACAATTAGTCCACCTAGATTATCACTCAATTACCAAAACCACACAATGACCTTTCAATCTCCCCCTTTTTGGTAATTGATGACAACTCTACAAAGATATGGAAATTAAGCTCTTTTGGATTCATGTTGCTTGTCCAAGCAATTTTACCATGTGTAAATGATTTTGGACAAGTACCACAAACCCAAAATAGTAGTATTAGCTCCCCCTACATATGTGCTAGAGTGTTTGGTTTGAAGCTCGCACATATGCATAGATTAGAATTGTGGGAGAGAAATTACTACCAAATGATGCTAAGATATATAGAGTAAACCTTTAAAGCGTGATACCAATCAGAGTTGCACCTTTAAGTTCATCCTTAGCACCATGGTTAGCTAGATATCACTTGGAAATAAAATCACTAGATACCTTGTGAGATCAACATTAAAAGCACGGTACTAGCATTACTTGAAAAGCATACCAAGTATCTAGCTATCATCCTATGCATGCTAGTTTTCATTTTATCAATCAAATTCTACAACTAGCATACACCACACAAGCATGCATATCGAATTTAAAAGCTTATGCAATGCAAGCAAGCACATGACTATGCACATATCAAATGCAACAAATCAAAGTTCATGAGCTTGCTCCCCCTACTTGTGTTCTTCTCTTGTCCAAGAATTTTGATCCATCTCTTTTCTTCAATGTTGCTCCCTCTTTGTCCATGTCTATGTCCAATCTCTACTTCTTTGTCTAAATCTTTCCCAAAGCTTTTATATCTTTGTACAATCTCTCCTCCTTTGTCATCAATTTCCATAAAAGGTGTGCTTCTCATTGATGCAAAGGTTTGCATTTGGGGTAGATGGTTGAGGCTTGAATCTTGCATTTTTTATGGATATCACTTGATTGTTGGAATGACACCACTTGTAGATACCACTTGTAACTTGTAGGTACCATTTGTAGGGCTTCTTGAAATACCATACATAGGATCTTTGATCTTGATGCCAATTTGTAGAACACCTTTCCCTATGTGATAGCATGGGTCATCCATTTGATACACTTGAGCTCTTGTAGGTGAGGGATGCATTCTTCATTTGATGATCACTTAAAGTTGAGGATCACTTGTGGAACCATCGTCTTGCATGATTGATACCACGTGTAGATGTGATACCACTTGAAAGAATTTTCTAGTATGGAACCACTAGTTGGATTTATCAATAAAAACCATTTCTTGAACCTTTACTATCTTCATGAGTACCACTTATAGGATATCACTTATGAGTTGATCTAGACATCACTTGTGAATTCTTGATGAAATATTTGAGTCTAGATACCACTTGAAACAAACAAACTAGATATCCATTTACATTGTAGTCTTGTGCTTGTACTCTTATCACTATCATGAGCTTCCATGGTTGACTTGAACTAAATTGATTTGCCTAAGCTTCTAAATTCGGTTTGAACCAATGACAAGCTTCTTCACACCTCTTACAAGGATTATCTTGCCAATGTTGTACTTGTCACTTGTTAGCAATCCAATTTAAATCAAGTACTTGGGTTCACTAGCTCATAAACAAATTCATATACTGACCACTAGATCAACTAATCATTCAAGCAATACTGGTAGGCTATGAATTTAAACATTTTATTTGTTATGCATGATCCTATGAAGCTTGTACTATATGCACTAACCGCATACTAGTAAGGGATGAAATGATCATGCACATTATAATAATACCTTTGCTATGTTGGAGTAGAGGATAGTCACATAGATTCCAATTCATTACTCCAATAGTAATGTAAAGTCAAATTATAAGCTTGGTGAAGACCAATAGATACCATTTTGAATTCCATTCTTCACCCATATGAAATGAATACCACTTATGATCAAGTGCATTTTTTTATTGTGGTTGGCTTGCTTCATCTTTTGATCAATGCTTGTATAAGAGCATCAAAGTGAGAATACCACTTGAAGTATCATGATTAGCTCTTCTTTTGGGTGTTGCTTGCTTTTCTTGATCAACCCTTTTGATTTCTTCAACTAAGCATCTCAAATGTCCCTCGAATCATCACTTCCATATTAGCCTTCTAAGTACCACACGGTCAACAATGATATGATCCACATCATATCATCATGTGATCATATTGGTTCATCGATCTTGACTTCACTTGCTTTTCACCGTTCCTTCGTCCATCGGCACTAAGTCTTGCTCAAGCTTCACCGCCATGCGGTCCATCGCTCCAAAGCCTCCGACTTACCCTTCACGCTTGCAACCGGTCCATCAAGCCAAGTCTTGTCTTAATCTTCTCCACCTTGATCACATGACTCAATGTCATGTCTCATGTGCAGTGAGCTCCTTCATCATCACATGTATGAGCTTTGCAACATCTCCGAGCCATTTCAACCTTCATGGCATATGTTGCTCATACACATGTACCTGTGGACTATTCACCTGTGTATCTCACATAAACACATAATTAGTCCACCTAGGTTGTCACTCAATTACCAAAACCACACAAGGACCTTTCAACCGCCTTAATGCCGGCCTGGCCAGGCGCCAATTTGGTGTCTTCCCGACGGATCGCCGTTAAGGCCGCGCCACGGCCATGACCGAGGGTAGACCTCCCATCCCTCCACCCAAACCCAATTGCCCACGCCAGTAGGTGTGCCTTGCCTTTCTCTTCATTATGCGTGCCTCGTCTTAGTTGCTACCAGCTCCACACCGCCGCTGACGCGACCGTGCCGCCGCAGTGCGCCGTTGCACGGCTCGGTTGCACGTGGCCAGCTCCTCTCCGCCACTCTCTTCGCCAGTGGTCACCGCAGCTAGTCTCATGGTAGCCTGTTAATGCTCACTCGCTAGCTAGATGGGTTCTTTGATGCTTGAGTTCGCCGAGGTGATCGCGCCACCATCGCGGACGGCCGCGTATCGCCGTGGCTGGCTCCAGCGCGTCCTGCTGCCCCACGCTGCTGCTAGGTGTAGCTGGTTGAACCGAGGATGGAGGCCGGTCCGACCGTCGGGCCAGTGGCGGCCCTAGGTGGCCGGCATAGCCATGCTAGGCCACCGCTCGCCGTGCCGCCTCGCACTGAGCCACCGGGGTGCGCGCGGGTATATTAGAGAAAGGCCGAGGGGTTAAGTGAGAGGGTCTATGAGTAAGTAAAATAGTGTTGGTCCTTGGTTGCGAATTGGAGGAAATGCAAGGTCTCTTTTGCAAAAATGTTGACGCGCGCGGGACTCTCCCGCCGTGGGCTGCCTCGCGTGTGGGCCTGCTTCGCGTGGGCCGCGCCTGTGAGCCGCGCGTGCGCGCACGCTGCGTGCTTGTGGGCTGCGCAAGAATTGGTTTTCCTTTTTCCAGCGAATTAGCAAATGCTTTTATAATTTAGTTTTGAGCTGATCCTTGGAAAATTATAGCAAATTCTGTATATGTCCAAAAATTATGAAACCAATTTTATTAGGTTCCTAAAATTGTGCTCTATCTGTTAGTGTATTTAGTTCATATATATATTTGTTGATACCAGTGGCTATTGAATCATTTGAGAGTGCTTAATATGATTAGGTTAAATAATTATAGAAATTTTTGTGGTAGATTGGTGATAGCAAAAACCTAAAATTTTTACAATAGGTTCATTGTATTATTATGTGCTCACTGTAATTTTTGTAGCCTTAGAATAGATTGATAATTAGGGTAGCTAAGTACTCTTTGTTTTAGTATATATGAAATCGTAAATAAAGTAAGAAATGCATTTTTGGTTGCTAAGATAATACTTGAATGTTTCATACCTGTTTAGTGGAAAGGATGGGTAGCTTAGCATCTTAGTCATTAGAGTTAGCTTAGTAGCTTGGTAGATGTATTGTTATTTTAAGAGCTACTATTGCTAAAATGCTAAGTGTTGCATCATCATTGCATGCATATAGAGAACGTGTTGGTGGAGTTCGTGACCGCTGGAGAGCAGGAATATGAGTAGGTCACTGAGGAGTACGAGGAGGAGGTCTTCATATAGGAGGAAGCCTCGGAGCCACCGACGATTGACATAGCTGACCACCCGCCTGCCCAAGGCAAGCCCCGGTGCATAACCCTTATTTTGAATAATCATTAGATGTATATGTGATGTGCATTTACGTTACAGGCATTTTATGGAAACTACATGCATAGATAACCTACCTGAGTCCTACTAGCATAGGTCGAGTAGCTGCTATGCTTAGGCTATCGGTAGCGTGAGTAACCTGCCATTACTTACAATAGGTGATTATTATTATCACTCTCATGGTAAAATGGTAAAAAGAAATTGAGACCGGGCAGGGATATGGTACGGGTATTGGTGGGTGTAAGAGGTTGTGTCCCGCGGTCAATGGGGCATAGCTTTGTTACACTGTTTTCCCTGACCGTGTCAGTTAAGGACCAGCCGTTGCATTGGGTTTTAGTCAGGTCACAGACTTATTATCCTGTGCACATACTTGTTTATGGGAGCAGGGAAGGCTCGTTGCTCTCTTGTCGTGGGTCCCGGCTCTTTCCGGATCGACTGATTGGAGGCGGGGATGGTGGAGGTCTAAGCACAATACTGAGTCCGGGACTCAGGTGTGGGGGCTTGGAGTCCAAGTTTGGACGAGGACCTGGACCCCTTGATAGGAGAATGATGGGTTGGTACTGCTTGTGCCTGGGGTACAAGCAGGGCGTGTGTTTCGGGGTACCTAGCAGGGCACATTGATTCGCGAATCGCTGGGTAATCTGATACGACTTGTCTACAATCTAGCACCGTAGTAAGAATTAGAAGATGAAAGATGATGAAATAGATTTGCTTGCTCAACTCTTGCTTGAAAGTATAACATGTGCTTACCTAAAATGGTTCGATAATGAACTAATCATGATTGCTAGTAAGAACATACATAAGGATTCATTACTAGTATTGCTTTCCGCAAAAAGGTAGCCCAACAAACCATAAAGTTTATCATATCCTTCGGAGTCAGGAAATTATTCCTACTAGTCAGGTAATTCTTGCGAGTACATTGTGTACTCAGCGTTTATTTACCCCCATTGCAGGTGCAGCTTGAAGAGTAGCTGTTGTGTGGAGGATTCTTCTAGTGGGCACAGACGGATCCTTGTGTTCTACCATTAGATGTTTATTGTAATTTCGTTGTTTAAATTCCGCACTCTGAACTTAGTATTGTAATGATGTATTCTTAAAAACTATGGTTGTATGAAATGAACTAAGTATTGTAAACCCGTTCTCATTATTGGATCCTGGAGGAAAAACATGGATTATTCGAGTTCTCCCTTGGGGTGTGCTCGACGGAATCCGTCCGATGTAACTTGCTTTCGGGGTGCTTAGTGTTTGGGGAAGACGAGCGCCTCCGAAGGTGTGTTATTTCGGACGATTCTGCCATAGGGGTACACCCACCAGACAGTTGACGACGACGCCTCCTTCAAGCGCCGTCTCGACAACTTCACCAAGGCAGTGGTGTGTAAGAGGGACTCTCCGCTGATTCGTGAGCCTCCCAAGCAACCGCCTGCTAAGTCGGTGCTACCATGGCAGAGCAGGCGGTTGGCGGCTCAGAGCCTGTCCCGAGTACCTGCTTCTAAGCGAGGTGAGGTGCTTTTCATGCAGCGTATGGGCTCCATCAGCGCCATCATCGTCGGAGGTGGAGGCATTTGATAAGCTCTTCGACGGCAACCTGACCGCGTCGGAGGCCGAAGGCGATGGACGCGCTCTTCCTGGCCATTGGAAAGGGCTTGTCCAGACAGCTGCAAAGACGCAATGCCACCTCTTAGATCGCAACGCTGCGTCGGTTTTGGTTGTTTCCTTTATGTAATATCGAAACATGAGGTATTTTGCTAGATGGTTCAGCTACGGTTGTGTTAGGTCGACCTCCTTCGACGATCGGTAGAAGCGCGTTGTATGTTTGTTTAAGCTCTTCTACTTAATACAATGATACACAAATCTTTTTACGTATTTAAGAAAAAATCTCTTCTTTTTAGAGTACAACTTTTGCCCTTGCAATTTACCGCATAACAAGGACAGATTACAAACTACACAGAGTACCTTTGGTAGGAGTAGGACAATTAGAGCTCCAATCATATCCGGCAGCTGATGAAGATCCGATCATGCAGCCATAGCTAATGCATCCTGTTACAATTACTACAGTACTTCCCATCACGTGGTCCTGTTCAACTTACCTTAAAAGCCGGTTTGTTCGCTTTTTTTTTTCAACCAGAGCAGTGTTTTTCTCTCACAACAATTTAGCTCTGCTTATTTTTTTCAACTAATTTCAGCCGAGCGAACGGAACCATTCGGCTTACCTCAAATTCAGTCACGGTTGTTAATAAACTTGCTTAGCATCATGATCTCTTTTTTTCAAATGGAAAGGTTTTCCATTACTCATCCGTCTCGGCCAAATAGCTGGACACCAAAACCTCCAACCCATGAGGAACATCATCCCATATGGTTATAGCTCCATCAGGATTTTTACAGCCAATCGCCGCACATGCGTGCTTAGCACATGATCTTGTACCACGTTCTCGTGGTCCACCTAAATTCATGGCGGATGGCGTCCCAGTTTCTTGCACGGCTCGTTTTTTGTTTGTTCTCTAGCGAATTCATCATCATTCATTCATTCGCACGGCGGCTGCTACTGCATTTTGTCGTACTACGTACTAGTGGCGGCCACGGTAGATGCGCGATGCCCAATGAATGTATTTGTGTACGTCGCATGGACGTAGAGTACCCGAGGTGTACCGAGCGAGAATTTGGGTGACAGGCTAACACAGCTCATGCACGTACCGACGTACGTACAGCGGTAACCAACTGCATCGTGCAGTGGATTTTGGATGCACCAATGGTGCACAATGCCATAACCGACGTAGTTCTGTTCTTTGTCTTGGTCTTTGGTTTGACTTTTGGTGACTTGTTTTTTAAGAGAAAAACATTGTTGGTACGTATGACCTGGTTTAAAAATGACCAAACCAACAAGTGAACAGGCCGATAGTTTCCTTTTTTTTCCTTGTAAAAAACTCGTTGTTGCTGATGCTACATACTGTATTTCCCCTTTTCCTCAGTACTCCTTGTGTGATAATTTCTTTACATATTTTTGCAAGTTCAGAACCTCTGCAATGCACTGCAGAAGATCCTGAGATTTTGATTGTGACACAGTAACAGCACTATTCTGAAATGCCAGACTGAAATGGAAGCAAACGCACGTATGCATCCATATACACTTTTAAGTCAGATCACATTTTGACCGCTTCAAGTCATTTTGCTGACCTGGTTACCGGACAAAAATTCCTCTTCTAAACATGACCGGGGAAAAAAAATTCGACCCAGCAGGCCAGCACACCTTGCAACAACATCACACAGAAAATGAAGGCCATTAAAGCAATAATGGTACATTGATACAGGTGACATCCAGGGGTGCTTAAATACAAATGTCCTTGTCAGGCAGGCGTTTCAGTTAATATGGAAACCATCTCTGTGTACGGTACCAAAAAAAAACTTCATCGGATTAAAGGATTCTCAGTGACAATTGTGTTTAAACAGGCTTCCCGTTCAACTTGGGGAAGGGGTCTTGTTTGCTGAGGACAAGGACCTTACTCTTGTGAGCAAAGTAACCTTTTATAAGATTCTTGTATATGAGGCATGCCATGATGCACTCCACCTGGTAGCAGGGTGACAAACTATGTTAAAAACGTCATTAGAAATATAAGATGCAAAACATAACATAAACTATTGTACTCTCAAAGCACCTCATCCACATCCATGTCGATTTCAAGCCATTTCAGAGCTTTTACGACAACATCTAGCTTAATTTGATGTGCCTTGGCTGGTTCCTTCTGCCTCTGAATGATATGGCTGAGAACGAATAGCAGGGCAAAAATAGTTCAGTCATAATAGAATGTAAAGTACGACAATGACGGGTTCAGTTCTTGCTCACATTTTCTTAACTAATCTCTGATAGACTTGAAGTTCAAGTTTCTCCAATACAAGGTAGACGCCAGATTTCAAAAATCTTACAAAATAAATAAACTATCAGAGAAGGCTAAAGGAATGGAACCTTTTTAGCAGAGTAACAGATCAACTTACTGGTCTTCATGCCTGTCTAGAGCTTGCCTGAGAAGCCTGAGATCTCCTCTCTTCAGTGCAGTCACAACATCTGCATACTGAAAGGTTATATTACCACTTGTGCAAATCTTAATAACTACTAAAAAGCAGGGGAGATCACCGTATATGAGTAACTATAGCATTATTAAAAACGAGGCAAAGATGTTCACAAAACCAAATAAGACCTACGATGGAAAGGCATATTTTAGCAGAAGTAACAACTACAAAGCTTTTCCATCAAACAAACTTGCAAGTAGAGATCAATTAGAACAGTAGTAGCTGTTAATGAGACGACCAGCAGATCAGTAAGGGAATTCAAAATAGCAGTCACTACGCAAAACAATCAGCTTGATGTTAAACTAAAACAGTGTGTGTTCCCTTCCGTAACTTGGCATGTTTATCTCTGAAGTCGATAACAGACCTGGTTATGTTTTAAAACTAGCACAATCATCACTGTGGCAACTAAGGGAAAAGAGAGGCTCATCTATGGATAATGATAAATAGATAGTGCTGTGAATAAAATCAGTCAGGACTCAGGACCTACAGAGTGAGTAGGTTCTAAAAATCATTAACTATAGTTGTTACACAGCATAATTTGGGTATCATAGGGACACCTGTTGCTTGTCTAGAACCAAGTATACAGCTGGTAGACCAGTTTGTAGAACACTGGTGACAACGGTAGATAGGAGAAGGGCTGTTCCTAATGCATGTAGCAGGTTTCACTCTCGAGGGCTTACAGGTTCACATCCCTTCTTTTAAATACTCCCACATAAAAGTTAGGGTAAACTTAATAAGAAAAGTTGTACCCTTAAGATACTTGTTAACTTTCTCAAAGAAACAACAAATTTAGATTTCTTCAAAAGTGTAACCACTAACCAATACTCCCTCCGTATCACAAATAGAGGACGTTTAGGACATGAGTACGACTACCAAGGGGTGATTAATTAGGGATTAGTTTTCCTGTCTTGCCCTTATTAAATACAGCAGAGGGTGCTACCTGTATAGCAATCCATCGTAGCTCGGTTGGCCAAGGCTCCGCGGCCTGAGACCGGAGGTCCACGGTTCGACCCCTGGCGGCCACGGTAGTTTTTGTTGCCACGATTTTTGCATGGCTTTGCATGGCGTTGTGCGGGTGGGGCGTTCGCGGCGCGGTTTGGCCGTATGCGCAGCGCGCGGCATGGATTTGCATGGCGCTGTGCGGGTTCTGAGGGAGATGGCGTTCGCGGCGCGGGTTTGGCCGTTCGCGCGCGCTGCGCGGCGCGGTTTCGTTGTTTCGCTCGTTTCGTTGTTTCGCTGGCGCGCGTGACTTCAAAATTTTCGGCAGCAACGCAACCGTGAGCGCTGCTCCAAACTGGAGTAGTATTAAAACGTCTTCTATCCTAGTTTCTTCATCTTCTCAACGCCTCTTCTTCTTCTTTCCTTTCCTTCCCCATCTACTCCAGAGACAAATGTCTGATTACATTCCAACATTCGATCTCAATGTCCTAGCAACAGAAGATGACGAAGAAGACGTTGGGTTCGATCTCAACGTCCCGGCTACACAAGTTGATGACGACAACGACATGATCGACGTCAACGAGCCACAAGATGACGACGACAACAACAATGGTAAGCAACAATGTTTTTCAAACTTTTATGTTTGTTGCATGTGACACGTCCGGCTGAATGAGCCTTCAATCTTCTCGTTCTAAGAACACAGTTCTTCTTCTCTTGTTGCTGAATGAGCATGTACTTCTTTTTTTAATAGGATTCGATTTGAACTTGCCACTAGACGAGTTTGGTGCGGTCGACTTCGATTATGTAGAAAACCTCGCTGGTAAGCATGGATAGTACTATGGGTTTGCTGTGATGTTTATCTTTCAGTAGAACTTGTTGTAATAAAGGATCACTATGAATGGCCTTGTTTTTTTTCTCTCTATAAAAAATGCCTAGTATTACTTGCTGTTGCTAAGAACACTATGAATGACCTTGTACTCCACCGAAGGAACTTGCTGTTCTCTATAAATAGAACTCACTGTTGCTATGAACACTAAGCATTATTTTTTTTAACAGAACATGTTGAACGGGCGGAGGAGTGCCGAGGGAGGCGAGCGGGGCGATCGGACGGGCGGCGCGCGTGGGAGGCGAGTCAAGGAGACGCGATCGAGGCACGCGCGTGGACGAGGGAGGCGAGCGGACGGGCGGACGGGCGGCGCGCGTAGCCCAGGGGCAATCGTGTCCAAAACCAAGTTCCAGCGCGTGGACGTCTTCTTTTGCCGCAAACCCGCTCGGCTCCAGAACGTCCTCTATTTGTGATACGGAGGGAGTATGTGGCTAAATTATTTGTCATGTATAAATGAATTTTCACAATCCTCACCAAATTATCCTATCTATAACTGTTGTAAAATCAATACGATAAATCAACATGAAGCAAACAAACTTGATAGGTTGTCACATGTAAATTTCTTCAGATGTAACAAAACAATTTGTGATTAAGATGTTACTTTAACTTGTGAAGAGTAACCTGCTCACAGTGTTTTCCAACGCTAAACGGTTGGTCACTTACTGTTTAGCCATTATTCAAACTAAACAGACATTTAAATTTACAAAACAGGCATTTAAACAGGATAAAACAGCCAATTAAACAGAAACTGTGTACCACTGTATAGCGCTTAAATGCTGTCTAAACAGGCTAAACAAATGATTAGGCAAACAGTGCTCGCTTGGTTTTGTGGTTGAAAAAGTTGGACGGTTCCATTGTACAGCATATATCGCGTGCTAGAACTTATTCCAGCTTAATTAAGAATCAAAGTACGAGTAAAATACCTCAAGCAAATTGTACCGCTCCAGTAGAGTCCTTTTTGGCAGTACACCCATTGAAAGCTTTACAGGGATAAGAAACTTCAAAACTCTCCTAAAAAATGGAACACAAGTTAGAGTCTAAACAACCAGATCTGTCAAACCACAAGACAGAAAACTCCATGCAATTAAAGTACCTCAAATTTGACTCGCTTTGAGGATTGCAACGCATCAAAGCATAAGTTAGCTTCTGATCTGCCTGATCAATTAAACAAAATCTGGTGTAAGCAGTTTTGCTGCTTTGTTGTTCAAATCACCATAGTTTGTAACCATGAATAAGTTAAAATGTGTGAGAGAGAGCTTACAACAAGAAAGTTCTCGTTAAACACCTCCAACCGCCCAGTGTAGTACATATAAGTGACCTGTACCATCACAAGTGGCAACAAAATGTCAACATAACCGATTAAGTCTCCGAGAGGGAAACATGTCTGTAAACTATGTTCATCTCACCTTGTCTTTCACTGGAAAATCTTCAAAATCAAAATTCCTTGCAGTTTCGATACTTCTTATGACACTACGGCAAAGGTTTACTGTTCCAAGCTGCATAATTTCATCATCAGCTTCAAGCGCTTGTTTAACTTAAAAAAATACAGAACTGATGCACTAGTGCACATACTACACCTAGTCACTTACTACTTATACTCTCCGCATATCGTATATATTACCTTATGTTCGATTAGAACCCAATGACAAAGTTACATATACCAGAACAAAAGTTTACAAGGAAAATCATCCTACCCTGAAGTAAATTTTGAATAGCTGGCAGGTAACATAGAGTGCTCCAATGCGCTTAGGTCCTTTCACCTGAAACATTGGAGAGAAAATAGCTATCACAACACAAATTATGGTAAAAGTAAATATCTCTATCTATCTATCTCTCCACACCATACCATTTCTATCTCTATGCTAGGTTGCTAACAAATGATTGTTGGGACATTTGTATTTGGCTTCTTCTTTGAGATAAGCTATGGATAATAGTCACTTCTTTCTTATTCCAGCCTAATGTTATGCATGTTTTGATCCTGGTAGTAGTAAGTCTAAAGGATATTTATTATTTGAGCTACAAGCTGCTATATTCCTGTTGCAACACCGAGCATGTTTGCTAGTATATTAAGTTAAGATTCTATGATTTCTAGCAAATATGTAGAGATATGCTGAATGCAATGGAAACTATAATGGCAGAAATAAAAACTCGGCGAGTGTTAGAACCAAAACACAGGTTTGGGGCTGAATTTCAGATTTCATTAGCCATACCACAACTATGGCAGGTTGGGGATACATATAGGATAACTTGCTTGAGCCTTAAGAAAGCTACAGCATATTCTAGAGATGCTAAAGTAGATGCTAGGGATAAAGATAAGGGCTGACACAGCCACCAACTACTCTAGATAAGTATCCTAAGTAGATAAGGACAAGACTTATAGCTGTCATTCTCCCCCTAAGTCTTGTGTGGCACCTTTTGGGGAATTTGAATCATCCCAATCCTGACGCGAAGCTCCTGGAACTTGACCCGCCCAAGAGACTTGGTGAGAAGATCGGCGAGCTGATCCTGGGCCAGCCTTGATGCTCCCCTCATCCAAACAGCTCCTGATGAAGTGGTACTTGATGTGGATATGCTTGTTAGCTAATCTACTGCCACCTTGTGTGAACACAGCAGAGGAAGGCGGCGCCGACTTAGCCGCCTGCTGTGTGTGAACACAGCAAGGGAAGGCGGCGTCGACTTTGCCCCCTTTGGATACAATGAGTCAGCCGCAGTGCAGTAGCGCCAAGACGCTCACCTGCAAAGATCAGAGTAAATGTGCAGAGTGGCGGACGCAGAGTTAGCCTCTGTCAGTTATCTAGTTATCATGCAAAGATGGGCGCCGCACATGGACTAGATAGTTAGAGTTGTATAAATAGACATGTATGGCAATTCAGTAAAGAGAGCTCAGATTTGTCATCACACAGACAGGGCCTCAGCCAACGCTGTTGTCTTGTATTGTGCGTGCTTGCTCTGTTCTCCCTTCTTCTCCCAACTCCGTCCGTAGTGTGTGGGTACGGACAACGCCGGTACGTGGT
This sequence comes from Miscanthus lutarioriparius, assembly GCA_904845875.1. NCBI lineage: Eukaryota > Viridiplantae > Streptophyta > Magnoliopsida > Poales > Poaceae > Miscanthus > Miscanthus lutarioriparius. The sequence continues at coordinate 45,449,955 of CAJGYO010000004.1, read as the reverse complement.
CTGCACGGCTAGTGGGTGCTCGGCAACACTAGCGCGTGCTCGGCGAGACCGTCAAGTGTTCCTCTCGCCTGAGCCGGTGCACGGCAAGATCGGCTAGAGTGGTTCACTGACGTGAGCCGGTGATCCTGTGAGACCAAGGGTGGTCTGGAGGCTATCTGTAGTGGTCTGGAGACCATCTCGGTGGTCGGGAGGCTAACTGTGGGCCAACAAGTGGTATCGGAGCCGTACAAGCGCCGTCGTCATTCTAACCGATGGCGATGACAGGCGGTTCGGAGTTGGGCGACGGCAGTGGCACTGTCGTGGCTGCCCAGCCACTACCGGATGTAGTTGTTTGCACGGTGCGGAAGGTCAGCGGTACCACTAGGCCGACGCTAACTCGCACTAACTATGGAGAGTGGTCGGTGACCATGAAGGTCAAGCTCAGAGCCCCGACGGCTCGGAATGTCATTGACAAAGAGGGCACCGACGTGGAAGAAGACGACATGTCGGCCGTTGGAGGCTATCCTCGCCGCTTTGTCGGGCGGAGTCTGAGTGGAACCGCTAGGGACGAAAAGGCTCAACTAAGGAGGCGTGGGAGGCCATTGCGGCGATCGCTGGCTCGGTTCCGACCACGCAAGAAGGCGACGGCCCGGCTTACCAAGCGAGTACGCAAACCTCAAGTTCAAGGATGGTGAAACAGTGGAGGACTTCTCCTCCGCTGCAGACGCCATCGCCAGTCAAGAGCCCGCGGCGTCACCATCGACGAAGAGGAAGCGGTCTCAAGTTCCTCCACTCCGTCTTTGGCAGCAAAGTACATCCAGATCGCTTTCCCATAGAGACGATCTTTGGACTTGTCCACCCTCACCATTGAGGATGTGGCGGCCCGTCTGCGGGCGGTGGACGGCGCTACCGGGCAGGCGACAAGAACGGCGACGCTGAAAACTCCTGGCGCGGAAGAGGAGTGGGCTGCTCGGCGAAACTCCGGAAGGCGGCCTCCTCCGGTCAAGCGGTGGCAAGGGCAAGCATCATGGCGGGGGCTTCTTCGGAGAAGAAGCAAATCGACTCAACGCTCGCCGGTATTGCGGGAAGATGGGCCATTGGGCACGGGAGTGCCCAAATCGCAAGAAGGAGAAGAAGGCTCGAGCTCACCGGCGCGAAAGCCGATGATGAGGATGAGGCCACTATCCTTATGGCGACGTTACGTACCTTTGCACGCACGCCGAGGCCATGAAGAGGGAAAAGGCGACGACGGTGGAAGGACACGGGAAGGCCACGAAGATCGTCAACCTCGATGAACCACGCGTCCCAAGTTCACCTCGGGCATGTGGGCGTCGACCAGAGCGCGGTGGTATCCGGACTCGGTGCCGGTAACCACATGACGGGCTCCAAGGACTCCTTCTCCGAGCTCGACGGCGATGTTACCGCAGTCACGGTGAAGTTTGGTGACGGCTCAAGGGGTGGCTATCCAAGGGCGCGGCACCATCATCTTCGATGCCGAGCGTGGAGCACAAGCGCTAACGGATGTATACTACATCCCGCATCATGCGCTCCAAAGATCATCGATATTGGCCACCGATGAGCGCGGTAGCGAGGTTCGATCAGGGCGACGCTGCTCGAGGATCGAGAGACCGGAGCAACGACTTCGCCAAGGTGAAGAGGTCCCTCGAATCCGGATGTACCGCCGACCGAAGGTAGAGTAGCGGCCGGTTTGCTCGGCGGCAAGGCACTCTAAGGAACCGTGGATGTGGCATGCCCGGTTCGGACATCTCACTTTGACGCGCTTGGTCGGTGGGAAGATGGTCCGAGGGCTACCCCACATCAAACACGGAGGCGTGCCGTGTGATACCGCCGCCGGCCGGAAGCGAGGAGGCTACCTTTCCCAAAGGCGGCCAAGTATCGCGCGAAGGAAGCTCTCGAGCTAGTTCACGGCGACCTCTGCGGGCCGATCACGCTGTTACATGCGGTGGTCGGCGGTATTTCCACCTACTGTGGACGATTGCGGTCGCTACATGTGGTCGCAACTCCCGACGAAACAAGGACGAAGCGGCGGTGGCGATCAAGAAGTTCAAGACGCGCGCGAGGCCGAGAGCGGCAAGAAGCTCCGCGTCCGAGAATTGATCGGGGTGGTGAATTCACTTGGTGGAGTTTGCTACGTCTTCGCGCGGATCGTGGTGTGGGACAACATGACACCGCTACCGTATTTCGCGCCACAATGTAATGGCGTGGAGGAGCGACGAACCGAGGCGGTGGTCGGCATGGCCCGATCCATGATGAAGGCCAAAGGGATGCCGGCAAAGTTCTGGGGAGAGGCGGTGACCACGGCGGTGTTCATCCTCAACCGCGCTCCAACCAAGGCCCTAACGGGCAAGACGCCGTTCAAGCTTGGTGCGGGAGCAAGCCGAACGTTTCATTCCTCCGGACATTCGGTTTGCATCGGCCACGTCGTCAGAAGACGGGTTTAACCTCACCAAGCCGGAGGATGTGAGCACACCCATGGTGTTCTGGGCTACGCGGAGGGTACCAAGGCATACCGGCTCTATGACCCACGCGGAGACAAGGTGACTGTCTCGCGCAACGTTGTGTTCAACGAGGAGGCGGCTTGGGACCGAATAGTCCGAGCACGGGGAAGCGAGGCTTCCCAACACCTTCGTCGTCGAGCACTTGGTCATCCACGACGGTGGAGACGCTGCGGAACAGGTGCCACACACTCCGGGAGGAGCGCCGAGCACTCCGGCGGTAGAGTCGAACACTTCTGGGGCAGTGCCGAGCACTTCAGGAGGGATGCCGAGCACTCCGGGAGGAGTGTCGAGCACTTTTGGAGGGATGCCGAGCACGCCAGGAGTGGAGCCAGGAGGTTCTGCAGTGGTGGCGACCACTTTTGGACGGGTGCCGAGCACTCCCGTGGCGGAGCCAAGACGTCTTAATGTGGTTCCAACCACTCCAAAACTGAGGCTAGGCACTCCTACATTGTGGCCGAACACTGCAGGAGTTATGACGAACAGTCCAGAAGCAGTGCCGAGCACTTCGGGTGCTATGCAGGGCACTCCAACGGAAGAAGGAACTCCATCACCCCCGATCGAGTTCACCTCACCTCCAAGTGACATCACTGAGTTTGTGGACGCCTACCACGAAGGTGAGGAGTTGAGGTTCCGTAGGCTGGACGACATCGTCGGCGGCACAGGTCCCTCAGGTCTGGCGGGTAGGCTGCTCAACGACGCAGAGCTGCTACTCGTCAGTGCAGAGGAACCACCCATGTTCGCGTTAGCCGAGCGCGATGGAAACTGGCGACGGGCGATGATGGAGGATATGAAGGCGATCGAGGAAAACGAGACTTGGCAGCTCGTCGATCCACCTCCGTGATGCCGCCCAATCACTGAAGTGGGTGTACAAAGTCAAAGGAGACGAGCTCGGCGCCATTGTCAAGCACAAAGCGCGCCTCGTCGTCCGAGGCTTTGTCCGGTAGCGAGGCATCGACTTCGAGGAGGTCTTTGCGCCATGAAGCGCCGCATGGAGTCGGTCCGCTTGCTACTTGCTTTGGCGGCGAAGAAGGATCGGCGCGTCCATCACTTGACGTTAAATCGGCCTTCCTCAACGGCGGTGGCGAAACGGTCTTCGCCGTGCAACCTCCGTGGTTCGGCTTGTTAAGGGAGAGGAGCACAGTGGTGCTCGATCAGCAAAGCGCTTACTGGTCAGCGGCAAGCCCTCGAGCATGGAACACCAAGCTTGACACCACGCCGGCGAAGCTGGGTTTTAGAGAGGTGCGCAAATCGAGCACGCGCTTCTACACGCCGACGACGGGGAAGGAAGAGCTCGTGGTCGGCGTGTATGTGGATGACTTAATCGCCACCGGCGCCGCAGACGGAGGATATCAACACTTCAAGCGAGAGATGGCAGCTGCTTCCGAATGAGCGATCTCGGCGCTCTCTCCTACTACCTCGGCATCGAGGTAAGACAAGGAAGGAGGAACTCACGCTCGGGCAAAGCGCGTATGCCTCCAAGTCATTAGAGAGGAGCGGCATGGTGGAGTGCAAGCCATGCGTGACTCGATAGAGGAGCGGTTGAAGGCGACGAAGGCCAAGATCGCGCGAAGGTGGATGCAACACTCTCACCGAAGCATCGCTTGTAGTCTACGCTATCTCAGTCCACACGAAGGCGGACATTGCATTCGCCGTGGGCTACGTTAGGTCGCTTTATGGAGGATCCCGCAGAGATCACCGGGCTGCGGTGAAACGGTCGCTACGCTACGTGAAGGGGACGGTGAATCATGGAATCATCTTCCCAAAGACCGGGGAAGTAGGTCTGCAGCTCACGGTATTCATTCGATGCGACATGGCGGGGACATCGACGGACGACGGAGCACCTCTGGCGTGCTCGTCTTCCCTGGTCACCCCAATTTCATGGCTATCGGCGAAACAGAAGATGGTGGCGCTATCTACATGCGAGGTAGAGTAGTACGACATGGCGGCGCCACAACGGCGTGCCAAGTTGTGTGTGGCTACGCCCGGGCATGCTGGCGGAGCCGACCGGCGTGGAAGCTCACCCACCAAAGACCGATGGTGGACAACCAGCCCGCCATCGCCCTCGCGAAGAATCCGGTTCTCGCACGACCGAGAGTAAACACATCGACGTAAAGTTCCACTTCCTCAGGGACTGTTGATGGAGGGCAAATCATCATCGAGTTCGTCGAAACTGCTCGGCAGCTCGCAGACGTCCTCACCAAGCCGCTCGAACGACTTCGACTCACGGAGCTGAAGGAGATGATCGGCATGAAGGGGGTACAAGGGTTAGCAGTAGGATTAAGGGAAGATTGTTAGCTAATCTACTGCCACCTTGTGTGAACACAGCAGAGGAAGGCGACGTCGACTTAGCCGCCTGCTGTATGTGAACACAGCAAGGAAAGGCGACGCCGACTTTGCCCCTCGGTGATCTGATACAAGAGCTCTGCTGCAGTGCGCCAGACGGCTCACTGCAAAGATCAGAGAAACAGAGCGGTGGTCGGCGCAGAGTCGACCATGTCGAGTTATCTAGTTATCGTACAAGATGGACGCTGCACATGGACTAGATAGTTAGAGTTGTATAAATAGACATGTATGGCAACTTAGTAAAGAGAGCTCCGATTTGCCATCACACTGACAGGGCCTCGGCCAACGCTGTTGTCTTGTATTGTGCGTGCTTGCTCTATTCTCCCTTCTTCTCCCAGCTCCGTCCATAGTGTGTGGGTACGGATAACGCCGGTACGTGGTCTGCACGGCTAGTGGGTGCTCGGCAACACTAGCGCGTGCTCGGCGAGACCGTCAAGTGCTCCTCTCGCCTGAGCCGGTGCACGGCAAGATCGGCTAGAGTGGTTCACTGATGTGAGCCGGTGATCCTGTGAGACCAAGGGTGGTCTGGAGGCTATCTGTAGTGGTCTGGAGGCCATCTCGGTGGTCGGGAGGCTAACTGTGGGCCAACAATGCTTGCTGCGCTCATGGAAGACGAGGTTCTTCGCCAAAGCCAAGGCGGACTTGTTGTCCACCCTGAGCTCCACTGCTTCTGCGTCCCTGCCCAGGAGATCGCCTAGCAGCCGAGCCAACCAGAGAGCTTGAGTCGAAGCGGTTGTGGCAGCGATGTACTCCGCCTCGCAACTGGACAGAGCCACCACTTGCTGCTTGACCGACTGTCAGCTGATTAGACACTTGCCGAGGAAGAATAGGGTCCCGCTGGTGCTCTTGCTTGTGTCGATGTCGTCGGCGAGGTCGCTGTCGCTGTACCCGATGAAGTGCTCCGCACCGGGACACCTCGGGTAGTGCAAGCCGTAGTCGGAAGTGCTCGCGACGTAGCGGAGGATCCTCTTGACGGCCTGCTTGTGCTCCGTCGTTGGTCGCTGCATGAACCGACTGACGTAGCCAACGGCGAACGTCAGGTCCCGCCGTGTGTGGACGAGGTAGTGAAGGCTGCCCACAATGCGCCGGTACCGCGTGGCGTCGACCTCCTTCACCATGCTATCGCGGCTCAAGTTCAGCCTCTCCTCTATGGGAGTGTGTGCTAGGTTGCAACCGGTGAGCCCGCCCAGCTCGACGATGCGCTTGGCGTAGACGGTCTGGCGAAGGGAGATGACGAAGCTGTCCTGGTGGACCTCAATCCCCAAGTAGGAGAGAAGGCCCAAGTCGCCCATCTGGAAGGTCGCCTTCATCTCCACCTTGAATGACTCCACCTCGGCCTCCTTGGTGCCGGTGATCACCAAATCGTCGACGTAGACGCCTACCAACAGGGCATTGCCTCCCTTGCCCCGCCGGTAGACTGCAGCCTCGTGAGGACTTTGCTGGAACCCCATTTGCTTGAGAGTGGAGTCCAGCTTGGCGTTCCAAGCTCGGGGTGCCTGCCGCAAGCCGTAGCGGGCCTTGCGTAGGCGAAGAACCTTGTTCTCCTTGCCGGGGATGACGAATCTCGGCGGCTGGTGGACGTAGACCTCCTCCTTCAGGTCACCGTTGAGGAAGGCGGACTTGACGTCCATGTGGTGCACACGCCAACCCTCCTGGGCCGCCAGTGCGAGGAGACGGACGGACTCCATCCGCGCAACGGGCGCGAAGGCATCGTCGAAGTCGACTCCCTCCTGCTGGACGAACCCGCGCACCACGAGACGCGCCTTGTGCTTGATCACCACCCCGGCCTCATCCTTCTTGAGCTTGTAGACCCACTTAAGGGTGATGGCGCGGTGGTCGGCAGGAAGATCCGCCAGCTCCCACATCCGGTTCCGCTCGACCACGTCCATCTCCTGCTGCATCGCGGAGCGCCATGCCGCGTCTCCCTCCGCCTCAGCGAAGGAGCGGGGCTCGCCGTCCTCGTGCGTCAGGTGCAGCTCCGCCTCGAAGTCGTGCACCGCTAGTCCAGGAACGGGCTGATCACTGAAGATGTTGTCCAAGGTGCGGTAGCGCAAAGGCTCGTCGTCGTGGTAGGCATCGACGCAATCCTCGTCGTCGGACAACGGAGTGGCGAACTCCACCGTGCGCTACTCGTCACGGACCAAGGTTGCTGGTGCCGATCTCGGAGTTGTGGGCGCCGATGCAGGAGATTGGGTTGCCGGTGTAGGAGAGCGGAGCGTAGCCGGTGGTACAGGTGGTGGAGGACTTGCTGGTGGTGTAGGCGGTAGAGTACTCGACGGAGCTGATGGCGAGCCGGGTGCTGAGGTAGACGAGCTCGGTGAAGATGAGCTGCTAGCTCCCCCGGCTCCCTCGAAGTGGACGCAGTCGACGACGAAGTCTCTGAGAGTCGAAGTCGAGCCGTCGTCCACCGCCTTGTCCTAGGCCCAGCCTCGCCCTTCGTCGAACACGACGTCCCGGGAGATGTGGACGCGCTGTATTGCAGGGTCGAGGATCCGGTAGGCCTTGACGCCCTCCGCATAGCCGATGAAGACCCCTGGCGTGCTCCGGTCGTCGATCTTGCCGGCGTGGTTGAGCTCCTTGGCGAAGGCGAGACAGCCGAAGACGTGGAGGTGGCTCACCACCGGCTTACGCCCGTGCCAGGCCTCGTACGGCGTTTTGTCGTCAAGGGCCTAGGTGGGCGAGCGGTTGAGGAGATGGACGGCGGTCATCACCGCCTCCCCCCCAGTAGATTGCTGGCATCCCTCTCTGCTTGAGGAGGGCGCGGGCGGTGGCCACCACCGTCTGGTTGCGGCGCTCAACAACACCGTTCTACTGTGGGGTGTACGACGAGGAGAAGTGGCGCTAGATCCCCTCGTAAGTGTAGTACGCCGCGAACTCAGCCGCCGTGAACTCGCCGCCATTGTCGGTGCGTAGCACCCGAAGCTTGCGGCCGCACTCCTCCACAGCAGCTTGATGGCGTCCGCAGCTGCCGCCTTAGTGTCGAGCAGGACCGCCCATATGTAGCGGGACACGTCGTCGACGAGGAGCAGGAAGAAGCGCCGGCCTCCAGGTGTGGCCAGTGTCACGGGGCCGCAGAGGTCACCATGCACGAGCTCCAGCTTCTCCTTGGCGCGGAAGCTCGCCTGGCGGGGGAAGGGGAGCCGCCGCTACTTGGTGAGGATGCGGGTGTCGCAGAACTGCTCCACGTGCTTGACTCGCGGCATGCCCTGCACCATCTCCTTGTTGCTGAGCTGCTTCAGGGCCTCGAAGTTGAGGTGCCCAAAGCGCTCGTGCCACCGCTAGGAGTCGTCGTCGCGGCGGGCTGCAAGACACACGGGCTGCGCCACCTGCACGTGGAGGACATAAAGGTGGTTGGGGCCTCTGTTCACCTTGACGAGAAGGCGACGATGGCGATCCCAGATACGCAAGACCCCATGCTCGATCTCCACGCGCGAGCCGTTCTCATCCAGCTGTCCTAGGCTGATGATGGAGTTCCTCAGCGCGGGGATGTAGTAGACACCGGTGAGCAGTCGGTGTTCACCGGTCTTGGCGGTGAAGACGACGGAGCCGACGCCCTTGATCTCCACGGTGGAGGCGTCCCCGAACTTGACGGAGCCTCGAACGCCGGAGTCGAGCTCAGAGAAGAACTCCCGCCACCCGGTTATTTGGTGGGTGGCGCCGGTGTCGAGGTACCACCCGTCGATCTTGTCGCTGCCGGACCCGTTGCCGAGGAAGACGTGATCCCGCGGCTCGTCGAGGTGGAGGAGCGCGGCGGCGGCCGGCGCGGGAGAGGAGTGCGGCTCGATGCTCCCGAGTACGAAGAATAGAGCCGGCTCGTCACCGTCCTGCGCTTGCGCGACGTGTGCCTGGCCGCCGCGCTTCGCCTGCCGGCAGTCCTTGGCCTAGTGGTCGGTCCTCCCACAATTGTTGCAGGTGTCGTCGTGGGTAGCCTTGCGATCGCCGTCGGCGCCGCCAGGAGCGCCACCACGTGCATTATCCCGCTTGCGCGACCGACGCTTGCGGCTGCTCGACGAACCCGAAGCTGAAGAACCCGAGGCCTCCCCCTTCTTTCGCTCCCGCTGGCGGGCGAGCCACTGCTCCTCAGTGAAGGGAAGCTTGCCACCGATGGTGACCGGCTCTGAGGGAGGTAGCTGCTCGCTGTTGTCGACCCGTCACCTCCTCGACCGACGCTTGCGGCTGCTCGACAAACCCGAAGCTGAAGAACCCGAGGCCTCCCCCTTCTTTCGCTCCCACTGGCGGGCGAGCCACTGCTCCTCAGTGAAGGGAAGCTTGCCACCGATGGTGACCGGCTCTGAGGGAGGTAGCTGCTCGCTGTTGTCGACCCGTCACCTCCTCGATCGCAATGGCGACCTGCGAGTACTTCTTGGGGACGACGCGGAGGAACTTCTCGACAGCTCTCTCCTCGTCGATGTCGTTGTCGCCGTACCGCGCCAACTACTGCATTAGGGTATTGAGGCGGAGAGCGAAGTCGTCGACGTCCTCACCCGGCTTGAAAGCCAGGTTCTCCCACTCCTGACGCAGCTTCTGAAGCATGGACCTACGGGCGGAGGCGTTGCCGATGCGTGCGATGGCGTCCCAAGCGTCCTTGGCGGTCCGCTTGTTCGCGAGGGACTGCATCTCCGTCGGAACAGCAGCAAGAAGCGCCTCTAGTGCCCACCGATCCTTGTCGAAGTCGGTATCGCCATACCGTACCGCATCCCACATGCGTCGCGCCTGCATCTTCACCTTCATCACCATGGACCACTCGGTGTAGTTGGTCTTGGTGAGCATGGGCCATCCGCCGCCGGCGTCCTTGACGACGGTGCACATAACGGAGGAGGCCGGGCCGGCCACACGCGACGACCACGGCACGCCGGTCCGGGAAGGGAGGCGCGCGCTGCTGTGAGGGGCTCCGCGTGCCGGCGTCCGTCCGCCCAGTCCCGCGCCGCGCTTCCTCCCTCCCAACCAACCAGCGTTGGCGTCGCGTGCCGCCCTTTGTCCCGGTGAAGTCGCGGCGGCGTCCGTCAGCGCAGTCGCGTCGCGTCGCGTCGCGTCGGTTGTCGCGCCGCCGCCACATCACCTCCACTCCACCGCGTCAGCCGGCACCGCCCGCGTCGCCAGCCGCCCGCGTCGGGCGAGCCCGCTGACGTCTCGCCATGCACAAGACAAAGCCAGGCAGCTGCCGCCGCCTCAGATCGCGACGCGCCGCCCGGCGCGCCATAGTCCTCCCACTCGCCTGCCGCGTACGCCTTCAGCATGGAGCGCGGCCGCGGCTCCTGCCGCCGCACCTCCCCGCGCCTCTCTGCTGCTGCTCAGTGGGCGGCTTGACCAAGACGCGCCGCAGCAAGCTCCGCTGAAGCGATGAGCGAGCCGCCTTCCCGCTCTGCTTCTGCTTTGCCTTTCGGCCGCCGCCTCCTCGCTACTGTCTACTACTACAGCCACTGCGAAAGACATATCTTTGGAGGTGGTGGAACGGTTGGAGGAAGAGGATGAGGAGTGGAGAGACATGGCTACGGATTGGGATAGGGTAAGGGTAGAACCCAGATGAACTTAGGCTCTGATATCATTTGTTAAAACCAAAACACGGGTTTAGGGCTGAATTTCAGATTTCATTAGTCATACCACAACTATGGCAGATTGGGATACATATAGGATAACTTGCTTGAGCCTTAAAAAAGCTACAACATATTCTAGAGATGCTAAAGTAGATGCTAGGGATAAAGATAAGACATGGCCACCAACTACTCTAGATAAATATCCTAAGTAGATAAGGACAAGACTTATAGCTGTCAGCGAGTTCAAACTATTGCAATTAATATTTTACCATAGTAATGCGTGGGCAATCAACTATTTATTTGTAAGTTGGACATGTCATGTGATTCTTCATAGATAGATGGTTTTCCTCTAAGATTAAAGTGGTTTTTTTCATGTACATGATAAAAGAAAAACAAATATTGGATCATGTTTGTTATTGGAATAGGGGCATACGGGGATTTTCCCCATTTCAATGCACAGGCATATTTGCTAGTGATTCATCAAAGACCAAACTGAAGGGATAGCCACAAAAGGTCCAGGAAGATTTCTAACTAAAATAACCCCCTCAATGGGGTTCCTCATAAGTTAATGAATCAGAAAATGATAAGACATTGCATCAAATGATAGTTTATCCTCTATAATCCCAGCATCAACTATTCAAGCCTAGCTGGTTAGCACAACAACTAACAAATGCAGTTCACAACTGTCCTGGCAATTCATCTGATGCTTAGAAAGTCCAAATTCTGATTAAGAAGACTGAACAAATCTTTTGAACGATAACATACCGCTAGTGTGCCGAAAACCTTCATCAGAAAGGACCCAGCCGCCTGAAGCTTGTCGGGGTTCTTTCCATTCGTCGCAAGCTCCCTATCTGCCTACACCAAGATAACAAACCAGAATACGTGAGCCAAAATACCAATACCAAAAAAATTACAAACCCAGATCAGCCACCTCCGCTCACCTTCTCGGCGATTAGCCTGATCTCGAGCGCCACCGTGTGCATCGCGTCCATCGCCCACGGCGTCTCCCAGTTCCTAAACTCCTGCAGGAACGCGCTGCAACCAAAAACACGTCACCTCCTCGAAAACTCCAATAGATTGAATCGAATCGGGAGGATGCGGAACGAACTTGGAGGCCTTCTCGAACGAGGAGTAGGCGTCGGCGAAGCGCTGGATGGAGTGGGAGTGGATGGCGCGGAGCAACGGGACGAGGAAGTCGGCGAGGTGGGGGAAGCGGTCTCCGGCGAGGCGCGGGAAGTCCGGGAAGGCGGCGAGCGCGTCGGAGAGCGGGGTGGAGGCCGGCGCGGAGGAGACGGAGAGGAGGGAGGCGAGCGCAGCGCCGTCGGAGTAGGAGATGGCGTTGGTCACGCGAGAGAGGTAGTCGCCGATGCGGCGGTGCGCCTCACCCATGCTCAGGTACGCCGCCATCTCCAGCGACAGCGGCCGCGTTGGGGTTTGGGGTTTCCGAGTTCCGCGGCGGCGGCGGAGGCTGGAAGAAAGCCGGTACACGGGTACAGGTTCGAGTTGCCAGTTACGAAGGGTGGCTGCGATCAGTTATCCTCGCCGTCAAGGTTGGTCGCCGTTGGAAGCTGTGGGCTTGCGTTGAAGAGCAAATTGAACCATGTTTTGCTCTCCATGTTTTCGCTGGGACTCCTTCCACAGATTCCATCGTGGACAACCCCTTTTTTTTCCCCTGATGAAACAGAGTTTACAGAGCTGCTTATGTTTCACAGTTGTTTCATCAAGTCAAGGAAATAGAGAGAGGACTTTAAACAAATAACATATAATTTTTTCACAGCACATAGCTCAACAGTGTTTCTATAGCTCATAGGCCCTGTTCGCTTCGCTGAAAAGTCATGACTGAAAGTAATGTTCGCTGATTTGCTATGTGAGAGAAAAACATAGTTCTTTCGCTGAAACAGTATGGCTCATAAGACAAACGAACAAGTCCATAGTTCACATTAGCTTATCCACAGCTCACAGCTGAATCAAACGGACATTAACCAATCGTTCTTTGCATATAGCTAGCAATAAAGAAAATTAACTACAAAAGAGCTCCATCAAATTCTCTTTTCAATTCTCTTTCCCTCCAAATTTTTCTCAAACCCTCAAAATCTCTCCTCTCTCTTTCAAATGAAAGGGAACAAGCGAAAAAATTTCCCAATCCCTTTCTTACTTCCCTTTCCCACTGGCATACAAGCCCTAAGCTTCCGTTGTGCCTCCACGAAGACTAGGCAAGTTAGCACTATGGCGCACTCCAGTGATGTCGTCATGTCGCATCATATGCCGTCCACATCCTCGAGTGAGCCTTTGCCACCAATCACACACCACCTCGAGCCGTGCAGCTCCCCGCGGCGGGTGAGCTGCGTCCGCAACAAGATGAGAGAGACACCAGAGAAGAGAGGAAAAGATATTTGTTTCACTGACGTATGGAACCCACATATAAAAGCGATGAATATTTCAACCTGCTAGAGTACATATCCTATATACTCCCTCTCTATCCTTGAATAAATAGATTTCTAGCTCAAGAATTTATCTACAAATAAAGCAATCTCTAGGAGGTTGAATGGTCCACAAGCCCTTTATTTTTATGGAAGTCTCCTCGCATTTATTGCACACCCTCTCATCTTTTAAGTCTAGTGTTGAGTTTCTACAATTGGATGTGTGTAGTATAGTATGTTATTGGAGCAATCACCGATCAACGTGTAACAACTCCAATTAATGAAGGGTGGTATGTTTTTTCCTGTGCATACTAATTTGTCCTAAATTTATTAAGAATTTATTTATTTAGGGACAGAGGGAGTAATATATAATTCAACTTTCACAATCACATTTACCGATATACATGATTTTAAGTGGAGGAGAATCTAGTGGAGTTGCTCTTGGGGGCATATACGCACAACTTCTTTCATAAGATAATTCTATGTCAGTTACAGACAATATATAATAGACAAGTTACCGTATAAATTATTTAGGAGCAAATGACATGTGGCCATTTATTATAGACGATCATGTACATAAAAAAGGGTTGTCTATAAGAGATTTCTCACATCCTCTCAAACCATATATTAATTACTACTAGACAATATCTTTCTCTCCTCTATTTCTCTCTTCCACCTCATATAAAGTCATATGACACCTCTTCTAGACCGAAGACCGTAGATGCCACCCCACTATATACGTCCTTATATAAATTAGTCAAATTATATTATTCTTTTTTGTACAGTGTAAATTATCTACTTCTTTCGCTCCTGATTATAGGTTTATAGCTTTTATCATGTATCTAGATGTATAGCAAACGCTATGAGTCTAGAAAAGATAAAATTAAACATTTTGTAATTTGAAACGTAGTGAGTAGTTATAAAAAAGGAGATGTACGGCCCATTTGGATGTTGTCCAAAAGCTATCGGCCAGCCAAATCTCGTCGATTGATTTGGGCACCAAGGAATTTGCCAACGCCAGCGTGCGAAAATGAACTATTTGTGGGCAGGCGAGCCAAATCGTGGCCAGTATCTAGACGAGTTACGTGCCTGCAGTCAACAAACAAATTTTTGGCTCGGTCGGTTGGTGTAGGCACTCATCCAAAACGTGTCCTATGTTTGTTTTTGACCTCCAAAATTGTTTTCATAAGTTCTAACCCTCGAGGTGTCATTCTAACCCTCGTGAATCGTGATGTCTTCTTCTCCTCTCTCACTCGGCTACTCTACAGTTTTTTTTTCCAGTTTTCGGTGGTCTAGCTGATTGTTGTTGCTAGTGATAAAACTGCAGTTACAATTTCCTCTCAACATGATGCTATTGGCCCTGTTCGCTTATCTTATAATCCGTCTTTTTTAGCTTATTTTTTCAGCTGAAACAGTGTTTTTCTCTCACAACAAATTATCCATAACAGTGTTTCGATTTTTTTTTCAACGAAACGAACGGGACAACTATAGCAACATCAGCTGCAAGAGCAGGATATTAATTTAAAAAGCTATATTATATAGATAAGGATCTCAGCTAAGGGGTGCTGTAGCACTCACAACACTGAGCTTCACTTTTCTGTCGAGTTCAATAAGCCAAGTTACGGGTTACACTTGAATGAGAAAAATAAAGCCTAAAGAGTACTGTACTACTCTTTCTGTCCCGCTTCGACTGTTATTTTGGCAGTGCAGTAAATTGTCTACCTTCACAGTTTCTTCAATACACTCGGACACACGAAACATCCACGTTCAAACAATCTTTGCTGCATCAGACTGAAAGCTAAAACGTCAGTCAAAGCGGGACAAAAAGAGTACGTTGTTCTTTAATATTTTTGAGGTGCTAAATGAACCCTAAACATAGGACCCCTGTTTAGATAAGGATTCAAATTTCAATGCAGTTTTGACACCTATTTAAGTAAGGATTTAAATCTCAATATACAGTTTTGAGAACAAAATCTGAGCGATTAGATACATTTCATCAATAATATACTACGGTCGTGTTTAGTAGGACTTATATTTGCAAAAGGCTTCGTCATAAATATCGGAGAAGCCACGTTTAGATGGCATCATCCTTTTCTTATAAAAAACATTTTTTCTTCAAAACCAATTTTTCTTCTCTACAACTTCTTTGGTAGAGTTGTTTCATGAGCTGGCATTTGACAACGCTTCATTCGAGAGGTAGAGTTGAAACACATCAAAAAGCCCTGCCAAAGAAGTCTTAAGTACTATGTACCTTATCTGTATGCAATATGCATCTTATATTCTTACTGTATATTTTTTAGTGTAAATTTAATGAGACAAGTACCGCAAATCAGATACTATCATTAAGGATGTCTTTAATTTTATCTACTCTCTACCCCAAAATAAAATGTTTAGCATTCAAAATTTGCCACACAATAAGTTTTCCTTTTAGGGCATGGACCACCTGGCACAAGTAAGATCATGTTTGGTATACCCTTGCTTCAATGCAGAAAAAACATTTTTTGATTACATTGGTGGAGCTGAAGCTGTTTTGAAATATTTTTTAGCAATACAACTTCTCATGGTAGATTTGGGAGAGGGAGTTGAGAGAAGATGGTATTTTCAACTCTGTCCGGCGTCTAACCCTTGTGAGACTGGGCTTTAAGGAGCTTCACTTGATGAGCTGTTCCATTTAACCTGTTTGGACAAAAAAAACCCAACCCCAAATAGCTTCTAAACTGCTAGAGAAGTTGTACCAAATATGTCCTAAGTTTTGCTATTTTCTCCATTCAAAGCGCAACTATTACATGCTAAGCTCTCATTATAATTAGCTTATATAATTTAACTCTGCAAAGGAGTTTTGGTTCGTGTGCTCTCACCGTGGCCATTATGATCTAGATATGATTGATCATACGATAGATTATTATAATCAAAACTCCTCATCATCACGGGATTATGGGTGCTAAAAATACAAATTGTCTCGAACCGGTTGTTCAACTTGCCAAACTAAAAGATAAGATACAAAATTTTCACTTTAATCAACCACAACAATCAGGGAGTGAAACATCAAATTATTATTTTTCATGATCACGAGTTATGTACATAAGATAATGAAGTGTAAAAAATCTGTCCTAACATTTTCCAGTTCCTCATTAAAAACATGCTAGCAGGTCAGTAGGCCCTCTACTTCACTTGTTCGTCCACAAAAGTCAACCAAATTAATATCCACCGACATTTCCGCGCGGAAAAAGGATGCCACTCAACACCCATCAATCAAATCAAATCAATCAAATTCTTGAAGACCAAGACCAAGAGGTACAGTAAATAAAATCTTCGTGGGTTCACTCTCACAGCCCACACCAGGCACCGAACAGCCGTAGCGGCCTGTACGCTTGATCGTAAATGATCGTAAATTTTTAGTTGGAAATATTATTTTTCTCTCATACTAAACCTACCAGCAGTAAATAATCCACGATACGAAACGTCCTCCCGAACATGCTGTAGCCCTCTGTGGTGTCAACGGCAAAGCGGACCCATCAAATCCGCCGTCCAAACCCGCAGACCAAAGAAGCAGCCCTCCATCGGACGGCAGAGAGCAGCCGTTCTCCACTTGGATTCAAACGCCCCGTCACTCTAATCGCTGCAGAAACTACCCAAATTACCCCTAGCCCGCTCCCTCAGTCTCCTGCTCCGTCGGAACGGACAGCCGCGGCCATTCCCCAGCCCAGCCCCCTCGCTTCCTGCACCCTCGCTGCTAGGGTTTGCTCGCAATCCAGCCCCTCCGCCATGGCCAAGACGAAGCAAGGGAAGCGGGACGTCGACGCCTACACCATCAAGGGCACCAACAAGGTGGTCCGAGGTAAGCCCTTGCCCGGCCGTGCACTTGATCCACGCCGTCGCTTGCTGGTGTCTAAGATTTGAGCCCTGACGGGTCCGGCTGCTGTGCGTGAACCGTGAAGTGGGGGACTGCGTGCTGATGCGTCCGGCGGACACGGACAAGCCGCCGTACGTGGCGCGGGTGGAGCGGATGGAGTCGGACGGGCGCGGCGGCGTCCGGGTGCGGGTGCGCTGGTACTACCGCCCCGAGGAGGCCAAGGGCGGCCGCCGCCCGTTCCACGGCGCCAAGGAGCTCTTCCTCTCCGACCACTTCGACACGCAGAGCGCGCACACCATTGAGGGAAAGTGCATCGTTCACTCCTTCAAGAGCTACACCAAGCTCGACAACGTCGGCCCGGAGGACTTCTACTGCCGATTTGACTACAAGGCCGCCACCGGTGCATTCACCCCCGACCGTGTCGCCGTGTACTGAGCTCTTCCTTTTCTTTAACCTTTTGTCATCAGTTCGTACTCTCTTTGCTTGTGATGTAATGTGGGATTGCTTGTCTTATGGCATCGTTTTGTATGTGAAGGTATTGCAAGTGTGAAATGCCGTACAACCCGGATGACCTCATGGTGCAGTGCGAAGGATGCAAGGACTGGTAAAATCCTGTGAAAAACTCCACATTTTTCTCCCAATAATAATGCATGTTTTGAAAGGAGTTTATGTGGTAAAATTACTGTGAAATAGCTCCACATTTTCCCCTCAACAATGCATGTCTTGAAATGGTGCTTATGTGGTGGTTATATGAACTGCCTTTCTTCGAGATGTTATATCTTTCTGCTCTCTGGCCCTATGTCTAAATTGTCGTTCAGAATGAACTAACTAGTTTATCTCTCGATTATTTAGTTTCCTTTTGACTGTGGGGCAAAGTATAAATCATCTGGAATATGGTCAGGATTAAGACTAAACATTGATTGATGAACATGAGGTTTCTTAGAGCCTTATGCTCCTGTGTTTGCTTGGTCCTTATGTAAGATATATGCTATTCACCATTGACTAGTATTGCTTACAGTCTTTTGTAGATATATAGTTTCAAGAACTGTTTAAACACATATGATCAAGGAAAGGACTGGTTTTCTGCAAAATTTCGTAGCATTTGTCTGTTTTGTTCTGTTTTATTATACCTGTTGCGCATTGGTTTTTCTTGCTTGACAAGCAGCTATCTTAGTTATATGAACCTGATTGTGGCACATGCGATTCTCCCTGGAATACTACGGAACTAATATAGAATTGGATTAGAGTTTGGAACAGAAGGTGACATGCAGTGTTTTTAGGATTTGCATGGCCTGACATTTCCTCTCTCTCTTTTTCTATATATAAAGAAGCTTTTAAGATGTTTGATCTACATGAATATGATTGCTTATGAGAATATTTAGACATCATGGAGTATGCTATCTCTGGATTTTGTCGCATGATAAATGTATGCCATGTGTTCTACATAATGATCAAAGGGTTGCATGATGGTATTAGTTATGATGTTTGTCTTTTTCGTTGGCTTTCTTCTGCAATGGTTCCTTGAGGTGGTGTTTGGATGGCTAGAGGGTTTGGGACAGGGAAATGTGCTGGGTTATGATAGGCTGGGTCTGGGTTAGGCATATGAGAATCCAAGGCCAATCCATTGTTTGGCTTTTGCTGAGTTTGGGTATGGGTTAGGTGGGTCCCACGAGATTAAAAATACAAATCACACATGCGTCTTCATCCTATCCGCTCGCTGCCAACCACCAGCAGTACCTTATCTCGTTCTCATCCCCAACACTTCCGCAAGCGTTGACCAACATTCGGTGGCTCCGGCAGCCAGCGCCTGTGAGCGCGGCTTTGCAGAATCGCAGCAGCATGTGCGAGGACGTTGTGAGGTGAGCGGCGGCTCCGGCAGCGCAGGCGCCGAGGGCTTTGGCAGCACGGGCAACAGGGGCAGCAGTTACTCGAGCAGCGCAGGCGGCGGCACGTCCCAGCTGGGACGCCCGGCATTTCAGGCGACGGGGGCTGCCGCTCGCCTGCTCCAGCAGTGCGAGAGGCGCGGGTGGTGGGGGTGACTGTTGGCTGCTGCTCGCCTGCTCCAGCAGTGCGAGATGCGCGGGCGGTGGAGACGACTCCAGCTACGGCGACAAGAGTGGCTCTTACTCCGGCGACGAGGGAGGCTTCGGCTCCTCCTCGGTAGGAGGTAACAAGGCCAACAATGGTGGCTTCCTCCTTGATGGCCAACATCAATCTGTTCGAGAGGGCTGTGCTTCCGATATCCCGGTGTAACCCACCCCTCTGGCTGGGATAGAATCGGTAGGATATGAGCTACACATTATCCCACAGCGGCCTCATTTCCCTATCCCTCTTACCAAACGATGGATGAGTTATCCAGCACCCCTCATTTCCTCCTTGTGTGCCATTAAAAAAGATCGCAATGCCCTGTGTACCTCTGGAAAAGTTTAGCGGTCTTCACCGCCACTGCACCAACTTTTTTCAGTAAGAGGGATTATATCTTTTTTTTGCAAAATCATATCTTTTTTTTGCGGAATTAAATGAAAATAATTTTTATATGAAAATTATAGATCTCGACGAGATCTACAACTTTCTAGTTTTGAGTTTTTTCATTTGAAGTCGTTAAGATGCTCAAAAAAAATTAATGACATATTTAAACATAAGGGTATTTTCGACTTTTCACACCTGCAGTTTGATGGCGTTAGAGCCCAAACTGACGGCAGTGGCATGGAGGGCACAAAAAAGTTGGAGCAATGGCGCTGAAGACCGCTGAACTTTTCCAGGGGCACACAGGCCATTGCAATCTTTTTTAATGGCACACAAGGAATTCCCCCTTTCCCTATCCCACCCCGTATATCCTAATATCCAAACGGCACATGAGAGTTGAGACTCTTTTTTCATTTATACATGAGTATTTATTATTGTTTGTATCCAATATCATTTTATTGTTACTAACCACTATTTCCTCTTCATCCTGGTGCCATGGATATGACTTGTACATATAATCCTGTTTTTTCCCTATATTCTATGGGAATTGTTTATTTAACTTGTTAACAACGTAATTATGTTTTTGATATTTGTATGCTGTTATTGCTCTTCTTTATTACCATTTTTTTATTAAGTATCCAACTTCTAACTCTTGTAGGTTCCATCCGTCTTGTATGGGAATGACCATTGAGCAAGCCAAAAAGATAGATCATTACATGTGCTCGGATTGTGCTAAAGAAAATGGTGCAAAGAGACCCTCAAATTCATACCCATTTTCACCCAACTCTGATTCTAAGGTAGTGTGTTTTTCTCTTTATCACATGACTGCGTAAATTGTTTATTAATCTTCTGTGTGCATATAGTTTCTTATTTCTATTTTGAGATGATTTTTAGGCTAAATCCTATAATAAGATCAGATTTTCACGTAACATATTTTCAGAACTGGTAGTTTTGCCTGCATTCCCAAATTAATCATGATCAGTGCTTATTGTTGAGCTGTCGATTACAAATGCTCATCCTTGCTTATTGTCTATGTTTGCTGCAATTAGCTCTTTGATGCCAAGTTGATTTATTTTGTTGAATTTTCTTTCATCTTGCACTGATCAATACTATCTCATAATTATTCAGTGTAACATCTGTATTAATCTTCATTCTGTATGCTGTTTTTGGCATATTTCAAAGGTGACTAGTTCAAGTTACTCCCTCCATCTCAAAATAAATCAACTCCTAGAGTTGTCCCAAGTCAAACTATTTTAAGTTTAGCTAACTTTATAGAGAAGAGTACCAACATCTATGACACTCAATAAGTACACTATGAAAGTATGGGTGTGTTTGGATGCCTGCATAAGGCCCTAGCCAGGGTTCACCGATGCAAAAATCGTGTGTTTGGATGCCTGCATAGGGGTGTAAGCCTGGACTGGCTAATGCAAAAGAATGCCCTTGTCCTGACTTCCTGGGACGCTCCCTCCCACCGTTTCCAGCAAGCCTGGCTTGTGCTAACCCCTGGCACGGCTATTGGTGTGGGCCCGAGTGGCCTTGCTTGGCCAACGAACAAAACACTCCCCCGTCGTCCAGGTGCTAGGGTTACCTCCCATTCTCACCCTCCTCGCTGCCGCAGCTCTTCCTCTCTTCGAACGGTTCGGAGTCCAGATCGGAGAGCCAGCCCTTGCGACCAAGGCGAGACCTCTTCTCGTCACTGATATGTGCTGTATGGTGTTGCTGATCCATATGGCGAACCTCAATCCCCGTCTCCTCATTGTTGCTAGAATCTCTGATGTGTTGCTGCTGCTTCTTTGATGATTGCAATGTAGACTTTTTTGTCGATTAACCCTATGTGGTGCTTTTATGTTGTCTTCAAGGGGAGAAATCCTGGTGTGTATGATAACTGGATGGATTGCCATGCACAAGTGAATGGTTTTGCAAGCAACCTGTACCAGGGATACCAAACTTGGGATGAAGCAAACCAAACTTGGTTGCTGTACAAACGTCACCAAGATCAGGCCACAGAGATCAAAGCAGCTATAGCAGAAACTTGCAAAGCTCCAGAAAAGCCTCCCACTGTTAATTGCAGCAAAGATCTCATCATCATATTGCTGGTGGTAGTGGTTGCAGTCCAGATGTGGCTTCTGTTTGCTAAGTAGTTAGTTAGTTCAAATGATGCAAAGGGACCATATTCATCAATTAGGACTGGTAGAATGTGAACTGAATTGTGGTAATGTCGTTTGTGTCGTTAGCATTGGCTTGTGGTAATGTCATTTGTATCGTTCAACTAAGAAGTGAGAGCCGGCGGTAAGGTCACCACTGCAGGTGGTGAGGCCAAAAGAACCCTAACCCAGGTAACCAAACACGCAGCACCCAGATGGTTGTGAGCTAGCATTGTGCAATCCGGCAGTAGAGCAGGCAACCAAACAAAATACAAGTGCAGCCAGCCTAGACCAATGCAGCCAACCAAACAGGTCCCATTTGCATTGCAGTAGACAGGCCAGGTTAGCCCAGGCTTGATGCGGGTACCCAGGCTAGGTTTGCCCAGGCATCCAAACACACCCTATATTTCATGGTGTATCTAATGATACCAATTTGGTGTCATAAATGTTGCTCTCTTCTATAATTTCGGTCGAACTGAAGAAAATTTGGCTTAGAGCAACTCTAGAAGTTGGATTCATTTTGGGGACGAATGTTACACACCTCTAGAAGTTGATTTATTTTGGGGACGAATATTACCTTTTTAGCTAATTGGATTTTTATGTTCTCAAGATTGTTTACGCTTTCTCATCTATGATTGGCAAAGCAAGTCTTAAACCTTGATTTCCAATCTTCTCTTCAGATATCGGAAACATGCTTTCTTTGGTGCGCAGTCAATATTGTTTTGGTTGGAAGTACCTTATGGGCAACATAAAACATACCATATATATATATATATATATATATATATATATATATATATATATATATATATATATATATATATATATATATATATATATATATATATATATATATATATATATGAATCCTTGCCATTCTAATCATATTGAAAACTGCTAATCAGTGAAGTTCTGGTAAACATAAGTTACGATCAGTCGATCACATGGCGAAATCAGTGGCCTAACCATGTCTGTAGTAGTGCGTGGTCTAAATTTTAGCTTTTTAATTAACTTTGATTAGCATTTTCCCTATGCATTTCGTGGTACATTAGGATGCATTGTTTCAACGGTTACATGTGACTTTAAAAGGATTAACATGTGCTTTCTGTTCTGTCTCTTCATAATCTGCAGATTGAATCAAAGAGGCGCAAGAGATAAATGCTGTGGCAGAAGCATCCCTGGCAAAGGAGATGCGATATTTATGGTGTCATCTCCTCATTAATGGTGCATATTGAGATATTGAGATGTACACTGCGAGAGAAGAGCCAAGCCAATTGTAGGACAAAACTTGTTTGACTTATCATTCTTCTGTGTATTCTGGGGACGTTTCCTGCAGCTTAGACATTAGTGTGATGAGTAGGTCAGTTCCCGCTGCTGCACGTGCATGATCAGCTGCTGGAGGCGGGATAAGAAGTCGAGAAATGCTAGAATGCTGCTGACTCTGTCGATGTAACTTATCGGTGTGTGTGTCAACATATGCACTGGCTGGAAACGTTCCCATGTGTGAATGGACGATGCTGATGATAGCTTTGACTGTTGTTTCATAATTCAGTTAGATGTTGCGAAGAGTTGAAATAATATTGAGTTTGATCTTGAAACTTGAAATGTGCATAACGGTGTGGTCTATGGTGATGAGCAGGCTATGTTGGATTTCCGTGAGGAAACATAGAAGAGCATTCCTTTTCTGTGTGCTTGAGCAATCGACCCGTTTAGCTTCCTGTATGTACTTGCGAGACCTTCAATCTGCAGATTTTATTTCGCACCTTTAACACTGCATGCAATCGATAATGATATGATTAAGACGTCTGGACGGACCGATGCCTCCCTCGTTCCTGCAGTGCTTGCGCTCCTTTCCATTCTTATCCCTTCGCGTCCTGCCCCACACCTGACCATGTGGGCGTCGCTGCTTTCCCTGGCCAGCGATACTTCTATCTCTTCTTCTCTCTCTTTTTTTTTTTTTTTTCAATATTCAATTTTTTATAATAGATTTTTTTTCTACTCTCTCCCCCTTTTTTATAGCAGGTAGAGCTGACATCATTTTTTAAGCAGGATGATCTTTGGTGTGTATGTAACTTGGGACTCTCACCATCCTCTCCACACTTGGACTTTTGTGTAAAAGAAGTGTGTAGAGTTAGGGCCTCCTTTTTGAGCGTGTTCCATCACCAAAATCATCTAGTTATGTAGTTGATGCAACTCTCATGCCTTCAAGCATCGTATGTCCCCTGTTCTTGTTGATCTTAATAAGAAGGTTGTTTTTTTATAATACCCGAATGTCCATACTATCTTGTCATCAAGTTCTTGCTTTGATTAATAAGGTTGTTTTTTTATAATAATCTTTTTTATGATTGTATATATATATATATTTTTTTCTCATGATAATCCAGGGTATCTTCCGATAGTGCTTAATTTATGGTCTTAAACTTGACCGTGGGAACTTCATCTTGCAGCTATCATTGGTGGTGTAGTTCCTAGCTTCACCACAAAGCATTGAGAATTTTCGTTCAAGCTGCAAGGTTAGTACCACAGTGCATCCACGAGATTTGCAATATTTGTGATAAATATATGCATCCACAATCATCCTCTTAAATAGTTTGTAGACGAGGATCAAGAGGTGGTTGTGACCCTCATAGAAACACGTGATGCTAAGTGAAACGAACTATGGATACTTTGAAATTGAGAATGAAACATGTGGGGTCCCAAAAGTAAAACTTTCATGCTCGTCTATGGAATCCCTCCTTTTGGACTCCAGAGTCGGTGTTTCACGAATGTCCATGGCATGGGAGTTTTTGTTCTCAAGGGATGCATCGATTGAATCTAGTCCACTATTAAAAACGATGTTTGGATGGCCTGAGGGACATGTTTTAAGTTCAAGCGAGGGTGATAATGGAACAAACGAGGTTATGAATTTCACCTCCCTGAACGGGTTATTGTTGGGATGATGCTTTGCCATTGGATTTTGGGGCAAGAGATAGATGTGGCGGAGGCAATTTTCCCAACATCTTCATCAAGGCTTCCATAGGATGTCTTTTTTTAAGGGGCATCCTATGAGAAGACCAAAATCAAGGCTAGATGTGGAAGTCAGAATGAACCTCGGTATTGTTCATTGATTTGAGGTATTTCCAAGATATTCGAAAAAGTTCGTCCTCAAAAGATGGAAAGTCCGAAGGTTGGAAACCTTCCTCCGGAGTTTCTGGTTCGGGTGAGGGTCTCTGGATGGGACGTATTGGTTTGTCCTTAGCCGAAGAGACTTCCTCATGACTTGATTCTACACGGAGGGTTTCGATGGAAAGGGTGTTTTCTAGGATATGATCCAGAAGCGCTTCTCCTTCCGCTATGGTTTTGTGGTCAACGGACCCTCTGGTAGCGATATCAAGCTATAGGGCAGATTTCTTGCTTAAGACCTAACAAAAAATGTTGTATCTACACATGGTCTAGTATAAACAAGGCTAGGCCAGAGTGTGGTAAGATTAGAAATCTAGCCTAGGTTGCACCTATGGTTTCCTTCTCATGTTGGCGGGAGCTGAGAATCTCTTGTCGCAAGGAAGCAATTTGAGATATAGGAAATAATGCTGAACAGAATCTGTCCCTCAATTCTTCTCAATCTCTGTTTGCCTTCCCTACGTTGTGGGTGTACCATTGTTTCGCCCTCTCGTTAAGAGAGAAAGGAAACAACTTCCACTAAAGGTTTTCTTGTGACATGCCCGAAATGGTTAAGCATGCACAGAGCTACTCAAACTCCCGTAGATGATGGTAAGAGTTTTCATAAACATAACCTAAGAAGGTTTGTTCCCGAACCATGGCTATAAAGCCAGGACGGAGTTCATATCCAGAAGCTGTGATTGGCTTCGATGGTGGTGGTTCTTAAGAACTCATCTTTAGGAGTAGAAATATTTTTTTAATGGTAGGTTGCTCCATTGGAGAAGAAAAAAGAAAAAAAAGAATAATTTTTTCTTTTTTTAAAGGTAAAACACAAGGATACACGGATGAACTAGGTTCGGAGATAATACAACAACTGTTCTCTGGCAACGGCGCCAGAAATGCTTGTTGGTATTTCTTAACGCATACAGAAATAATCCATAAGCGCATGGAATTACCGTTGTAGCATTTCACCCGAAAGTATTCACAATATCGCATTTCTATGAGGAACGGAGGTGTAAGAGTGTTGACGGTAGTTACCATCCATCACAAACCATCAATAAAACATGTATAAGGGCATACATATGATCACCAACATAGACTTAGGGGTTTAAACTAACAATTTCCATGAGTTTTGGTGACTATGTATTTTCTGCAGGAGTTATTCAGAAAATTGTCAAGGAGGACCAAAACGTCAAATAAAATTGCGCTTATCCAAAGCGAAAACTACTCTAGAAGGTTCCAGAGGACACCAGAAGCCACACCACCGAAGCAGGCCTGCAGAGGACGACAGGTGGGGCTGGTCGGCCCCACATGCAAGCCGACCGGTCCCCTGGTCCCACCTGTCAGCCCCCCGTTGTTATGTCTGTTCTCCACTGCCTTAAGGATTGCATCTATGCTGTTTATTCAAGTCGGTTTGATCCGAGGGCTAAGGATTGACGCTCGAGCCTATATAACCAGCCCCCCCCCCCCTCCAGAACATGGTGCCATAAGTCAAGATCAAACCAGAAATTAGGGTTTCCAGAGAGAAGAGAATAGATCTCCAATTCTTTAAGTTTCTAGTATAGGCTAGCTAGCAAGGTTCAAGTAGAGTGTGGGCTATTGCTCAGGATTCTGGATCTGCCGTCTAGAGACTGGTATAGCCATTGTATCTCTTTATTTATGACTTTGTGCTACTTTAATATTATGTTGCTATTTATTATGTTCCAAGTTTGCTCTAGTTATATACTTGATATAGTTGTGATTGATGATGAGTATATGCATATGTTCGCAAAGCGCTTAGCCCAAGACGCGCGCTAGTTAAGTGGTCGACATTATGTAAGCATGTTGCTTATATATTGTTTGCCTGCGGATGCATTCTGTACTCTGGGTCATGTGGTAGATTATGGATGTGACACTCCTATTGAGTCCTTTGTAGTCCACTTCCCATTTGTAGAGCAAGTAGAACACAGTTGCGAAGGGAGACAAGCTCTGTTCTTGATCCTCCTTAGTAATATTCCTTATGCATAGATCCAAAGTTAATTATGCTATAAATGAGAGTGTATATACTTGGGTGTACAAAAGACTTAGTAAACAAGAAATGACTTAGGAATCTTTTTACTCTTACCGAATCTCCTACCTAGCCATAGTACATTTTATAAGTCTCTATTTCTATCTCTGGAATTATTATCAATGCTTTATACTTATCATTTATTTATCATTTGACTTACCCCTGCCATAGCATAAGAATGGTTTTATCATAAGTATATATATTTATCAATATCTCTTTGCCAACAATCCCATAGCTCCTCCCTATGGATAAAATATAAATAACGATACTCGGTATACTCCCGGGTGAAATGCTACAATAGTATATTATCTGTGCGCTTGCGGATACTTTACTTTAACATAAATAATTTTCTCTGAGTTTACAAGTGTCATTAATAATTACCAACCATGCATTTCTGGCATCATGCTAGGAATGACAACTTAGTAAAGAGCGATGCTAAGAAATGTCAACAAAGAGTCTCTTAAGCTAGTTCACCTAATGATAACAGGAAGAAGAATAGCCTGGATAGTGAGGTTATCTAGGGATAGAGATCCTAAGCTAAGATAGCTTTACCACTATAGACTTGCTTCGGGCACCGAATAACACTTGGTCTGCTAAGCGTTGCCGGCCTACGGCTCTACGCCATACCCGGACATGGGGGATTTCGTGGGACGGACAGGGCTGTCACCACCTGCCGCCTACCCCTCAACCGTGGAGTATGAGGCAAACGAAGGTAGCCTCTAGCCTAGACACCACGTCTACGCTATCGACTACTACTCTAGCATCGATCAAGGTTATCCATCTTTATCAGGGCCCTTTACTAGAGTATTCTTCATAAGGACGAACGATGAACCCATAAGTAAATAATGAACAAGACTAACTTAAAGTAGAACTCACCATCGAAGATAAACACGAACCTTATACTCCAAGTAGTATTCGGTTTGTAGAGGTACAAGTGGAGAGGAGCCGATGATTTCCAGCATTCCTTCCGCTAAGTGTACAAGGGGCCCCGAGTACACAAGAGGAGGTAGCCGACAACTCCGGTACTTCTCTACTCTTACTCACTCACTCTCTACACTAAAACTAGCTAGAGAGCTAAGATATGAATGGAGCTCTTCTCTTCTTGTCACATTGTCTCTCTTGTGTTGTGTGTCATTGAATGAGAGGGAGTGAGGGGGTATTTATAGGTTGAGAGGAGGAATGGAGGCCTCTCAATGCGCCATGTCAGCGATCCGTGTGCCTCTTCACCTCAACCCTTGGATCAAACCGTCATAAGATGGATGGTGGAGATGGAGTGGAGTTGTGCTTCCTTGTATGCCTTTTCTATCTTGAGAAAACCATCATCTTCCGGACGAGTCCTTCACGAACACCCATGCAACCGACATTGGTGAGGCAGTGGAAACCAACCGACCAAAGTTCAGGCCGATCAGAGCCAGTGGGGGGTCGGCCACCCCCTAGGGTCGGCCGCCCCCCAACTGGGGCCAAATTGGCCCATCTTCGGTGGGTGACTTCCTTTGGGCTTCTAGAGTGGGCCTATGTAGTGCTTTCGCTGAGAATGAGTGATTTGATTTGGGTTTGTCCTTATTCTTCTCTCTTTCAGGACCTGATTATGCTGGTAAGTGGGTCTTCTCCCCTTGGGATCTTTTGCTTTGTGCAGTACGGTGTTATGCTTTGGTTTCTTTGTGCATTTTGAATGTATTTTCTATGTATTCCTTGAATGCCTTCCTGCAAATGTTCAAACAACAAAACATGTGGAAATTGTTAGTTGTAAAGCCCTATGTCTAAGTTTAGTGCCTGTATGCTAGGATTTCATGCAAGTGTTGGTGGTTAAATATGTGAGTTAAGCACCGCCAACACTAGTTGTGGCAACAAAATACAATATGACAACAACTAAGAAAGGTTCAACACATCAAACAAATCTCACTACTAGCTATGAAATTGAGCTTCAATGTTGGTAAAAAAGCTTCTACATCGGTAGCCACATTATTATCCACATGATACAACACATTTCTATTAATCAAGAAAGCATAGGTAGGAGATCCAACTGGTCGTGAGACCTGATATACCAAGCTGCCTCCCCCCACCCCCACCCCCACATCATATCCTTCTCTGGCACTAGCTGATCCGGGTTCATCCATGCCGAACTGGGTCTCCATGCCGGTTTATTAGAGACATATGATTAACATCTATCCTATGCTGACAAATATATGTTACTTCTATATATAGTTTTTATACTAACACGAGATTACATGTTGCTGATGAAATGAGTGCCAAGTCCTCAATTTGGTACGGGTGCTCGCATTTTCCTAGATTTATTTCAGGATTTAACGGAACTATGCTTTCAGTGGTAGGCGACGTTCCCGTCGACAGCGAGGCATCAATGGTGACTTCGTGAATCTCGAGATTTACCGGCTCAGTCCTTCGGAGGTGCTCATAGAGGTAGGGTTTGTGTAGGTGTGTTCAGGGGTGAGTGTGCGTGTATGTTGTGGGCGTCTACGTTGTACTGTGTAAAACCCAAAAAATAGGAAAAAGAGTGATGTCAGGTATATTTCCTGATACCATATCTAAAGTGCGGCTATGGTAGCTTGTGTGGTACACTGGTGATGATAGATACTTGGGTCGATTCCTACCGGTTGAGGCACACCCATAAGATGAGTGTAGAGGATTAGCCCCATTCAAGATAAGCAAATTGATAAGCACATACAATCACGTATATATACGACACCCGGAGCCTCTCTAGGATGACATGGCACCCATGGACAAGCGCACGTTGCCGCCACTTTTCTAGGGAAAGCTAGCATGCCATGCCATTTTTAGCCAGCCTGGATGGCATGTAGGCATGGACTCTAATCATTTGTATCCATGCACAATGTGTGACGAATCGATATGGATCAGAACACAGCTTTACTAAATTAATTCCTTTGAAAGTAAGGAATTGAAGAGGAAAATATCTCGCACGCAAGCATAAATCAAGCGATCGTCGCCGCCTGTCCCTTGGCTGGCTCAATAACAGGCTAACTGACCATGGTTTTTAGGGCAAGCGTGCTTGGACCCTCACTTATCAGTTGGGCACCAATCTATGCACGGTTTATGTGTGACAATGAGCACAGGCTATACATACCATATCGTCCAACAGATACATACATTAGGGTGTCTACATACATACACAACCAATAGCGTTCCACATTGGCACAATGCCACACGCACATGCATTTCTGCATGCACCTAAAACTGATATAGTAGTGAAGAACACGACGCTCTGGCGCCGCAATGATCAGCACTAGATCACGATGACCCAGATGGATGCCTACGCCTACAATAGTCCCTGCACTGCATGCGAGGCAACGTGGTATGCAGCCTTGCATCACAAAGGCCTTGCAGCATATAGCCGCAGCAGCCCTCGGGCGCTGACGCGCGCGCATCTTCAACCGCACATCCTACTTCACCATGCAGATGAGACGACGGCCAGAGCATTCCTGCATGCATGAGTGGCACGGACGGATACGGCCACAGGAATCATAGGCCAGGGTAGGCAAACTAGAGGCGGGTCATAGAAGGTTGCACGCCGCGCGCAGGCAGAGACATTCTAGAACCCGGGCACCTGTCGCTAGTAACAGCCGAGGCCCCAGCGCAAAAGCACGAGCCTGGGTGCATGAGGACAAGCGTGGCCTAGTTGGAAAGAACAAGGGTCCAACATTGCCCAGTAGAAACAGACACCACCGAAAAAGAGGGGAGCCCGAGACGAGACAGGATGCTTCAGCGGAAAAGTGGCTTGCGCGAACACGCCTCCTGCCTATTTAAGCCGCACTGTTGTGCGTGACTCACTGCAATATAGCAATTGTCGTGCATCCATCTTGGTGAGCGAGAGACCTAGACTAACCGGCAGGTCAAGAAGATCGAGTTTGTGCATATATGTATGCTTCATTTTTTAGTATTTTCTCAGCTTATTTTGTGTTGCTTGATACGGTTGTTTGTTGGTGCTTCTTGGATCTGATGATCTTAGTTAAGGAGCAAGAGAACCATGGCAGAGCAGCAGCAGCCGGAGCAGCAAGAGATGAACGCTGTTGGCGCTAGCAGAGGCCTCAGCCTGCCTCCAGGGTTTCGCTTCCACCCGAGTGACAATGAGATTGTCAGCATGCATCTACCTAAGGAACAAGGTGCACAATAGGGACTTCACCAGCACCGTCATCACAGAGGTCGATCTAAACAAGACTGAGCCATGGGACCTCCCGCGTACGTAACAAGCAGCCTTGATATGTAAATATATACACCCTTGTCTTGTTTGATCCAAGCAGTGGATGCATGCTGCTATGCTAGTCTAGTGATCAATATATGGACTAATATATGGCGCTTGATTCGTTCACATGCTGCAGGAGAGGCAAAACTAGGCGAGAAAGAGTGGTACTTCTACCAGAAGGACCGCAAGTACCCGACAGGGCTAAGGGCGAACCGGACCACAAAGGGCGGTTACTAGAAAGCAACCGGCAAGGACAAGGAGGTCTACAATACCACACAAGGGGTGGTGTTGCTCGTCGGCATGAAGAAGACGCTCGTCTTCTACAAGGGCAGGGCTCCCAGAGGCGACAAAACGAATTGGGTGATGCACGAGTACAGGCTCGAAGGCAGCGGTAAGCTCCCCGACCCGGCATCCGCATCCAGCTCAGCCCCGAACGTCGCGGCCATGAAATGTTCAGTTTCTGCTTCCAAGGTGCGTGGTAGTGGTAACAACAACGGCATGATGGATGCATCCATTGGTACTTGCTTTATTTGCTTATCCTAATCCTATTTCGCTCCCGGTTTATAAATGAAATTCGCGCAGGATGAGTGGGTGGTCTGTCGTGTTTTCGACAAGACCACTAGGATCAAGAAGATGACTACACCAGCGTACAAGGTGTCCATGGCTGGCGCTGAGATTGGTCAGAATCAGAACAACATCCCGGCCATCCCCATCCCCATGCCACTACAGCTGCCGCTACCCGTGCCCATGCCGATGCAATCTCCCATCCTGCCAGACTTCGCCACAGACCCGGTGCCCCCCTACTTTCCCAACACCGGCACGGGGATGCCACCCATGATGTCATCTATGGCAGGTATTGGTGGCACCAGCGGGCTCTAGATCAACGACGCCCTGTTCGGCAATCTAATAGCCACGCCGCCGTAGATAAACTTCTACCACTAGATGGGCACGGGGGCAACAACTGGCCATATGGGCATGGGAGCAGCAGGCCATATGGACATGGGAGTAGCTAGCACTGACGGCTTTGATGTTGATGCACCTAGGCCGTCCTCGATGGCATCGCAGAAGGATGAGCAGGCTAATGCCGCTGAGATCTGGTCGATGATGTCTGTCGCCGGCCCAGGGTCTGCAACCCCCACCATAGAGATGGATGTCATATGGATGTACTAAAGAAATGAACATGGAGGGTGGAGGCAAAGACATGAATGCGCATAAATATGCAGGTTATATCTATATCTGTATTGCATTTTATGAAATAATGCATTAGGTTTGTATGTTTTCGTAATAACTAGTCAGTAAACTACGTGTCACTAGTAAGAAAAGGGCTTCTATTCCCGGCTGCTAACCCCTTTATTCCCGGTTACGCAGCTGGGAATAGAAGTTCGGGAATAAAGGGTTAGTAGCCAGGAATAGAAGTGGACCTTTAGTCCCGGTTGGTGATACCAACCGGGACTAAAAAGGTAGCCACGCCAGCTCCTGGGCTGGCCCCTTTATTCCCGGTTGGTATTACCAATCGGGACTAAAGGGTCTTTTTTTTCTTTTCCTGCTTATTTCAATTGATGATTCTTTTTTTGTTTTAATTTAGTTTTCGAATACGCATTATTCGCTGCAAAGTAATATACGTATACGCGCGCGTACTGTAAAGTTTTCGCTCGATCAATACACGCAAGCAACACAAGTAAAAGTAAACTAAAACATAATATTATATT
This sequence comes from Miscanthus lutarioriparius, assembly GCA_904845875.1. Lineage (NCBI taxonomy): Eukaryota > Viridiplantae > Streptophyta > Magnoliopsida > Poales > Poaceae > Miscanthus > Miscanthus lutarioriparius. The sequence continues at coordinate 45,417,587 of CAJGYO010000004.1, read as the reverse complement.
TCATCGTCACATGTAAAGTTTGCATTAATTGTACATTTCATCATCACATGTTCTTTGGATCAATATGAAATTTGGCTTTCATCATCACATATTTGGGTCATAGTAAAACTCGCCGCCGGGAGTTAAGACCTGATCATTCAGAAATCCACCTATTGTCTCTTGGATTGCTTTGAGATGGTGTGTGTCCAGGGTTTTTTCCTTCAACCAACGAGTCTTCAATTTGAGATATGAGATAAAGAAAAAAGTATATTAGTACATATATAATTTCATACATATATACATTAATATACATTTCGTTAATATAATTCATAAATATAATATATATATATACCGGCAGTTTAGAATTAATGGAGTGTTGGCGACGGGCGGTGGTGGACAGCGGCACTGGATCGAGGCACGGGGGCTCCTGGCCGGGCGCGGCGTCGTCGGAGCTACTCCGGCGAGGTGTGGGTGGGCGTCGGGATGCCCTCCGGTGAGGAAGAAGGCACGGCGTCGGGCCGGGTGGCTGGGAAAGCAAAATCGGCGGCGGGCGTGGCCTTGGCTGGCAAGCGCCGGGGGCAGCCAGGGGCTCCTCCTTGAGGGGCGCGGCGTCGGGGCTACTCCGGCGAGGTGGGCGGGCGTCGAGGTGCCCTCCTGTGAGGAAGGCGGCGTCGGGGGTGGCCGGGAACGCAAAATCGGCGGCGGCGTGGCGCGCGCGCGGCGTCGAGGGTGGCCTGGGGCTCCTCGGTGAGGGGCGCGGCGTCGGGGCTACTCCGGCGAGGTGGGCGAGCCTCGGGGTGCCCTCCGGTGAGGAAGGCGGCGTCGGGGGTGGCCGGGGAGGCGAATCGGCGGCGGCGGAGCTCTGGGGACGCGCTGAAGATGAAGACGATCGATGAGGAGGAAGAGAGAAGGGAGGCGGCGGTATATAGGAGAGGGACCTTTAGTCCCGGCTCCATCCACCGCCCGGGACTAAAGCACCTTTAGTCCCGGCTCCTGCCACCAGCCGGGACTAAAGGGGGACCTTTAGTCCCGGCTGTTGGAAGGAGCGGGACTAAAGGATTTTTTGGCGGGCCACCAAATGCAGCCCACCTTTAGTCCTAGCTGGTGGCAGGAGCCGGGACTAAAGGTGGGCTACATTTTCATTTCCCGCCAACTTTTAAGCAGATCAGTTTATTTTATATATGTTTTGTATTTAAATGTTTAAGTCTTATTATTTGCGCAGTAAATTCAATACTAGGCATAAAATTTTGCATCAACCTCCACAAATATTTGTCTCCTAGGGCACAAGAGACCATTTGGCAAAGTTTGGCACCATTCTGGATTTTTTCGGGGGTGGACTCAGTTCAACGTATAATTAATCGATGAAGTCGCGTGGAAATTCAATTAAAGTGAAAAAATTACCAAACCAATTCAGAAAAATCTCGAACTTGGTGGTGGCTTCACACTGGGCATTTGAAACCCTGATAAAAATTATGAGATCAATCAGGCACTAGAAAGCACATGGACCAGAAAATTCAAAGTATAGTTAACAAAAGAATATAATCAATTAAAGGGTCTTTTCTCTTATTAAATAAATGTTTGGGTGCTTTCTTGTCGAGAAAGTGACTTAGTTCAGATGGCTAACTAGTGCGCTGCGGTTTGGACCTTGGCTATGAGGTCGTGGGTTCAATGCCTGGCTGCCCCATTTCTTTGTCCAGCGCGACTATATTATTTTATAAAGAAAGATTTTATCCCGGTTATAGCCTAGAGCCAGGACTAAAGGTCATCCTTTAGTCCCGGCTAGAGCCTCAAGCCGGGAGTAAAGATTTATTCCCGGTTGGAGGGTCTAGCCGGGACTAAAAGATAACCTTTAGCCCCGGCTCTAGGCTATAACCGGGACTAATTGTTGCCTGTCGTCGCCACATACTTGGGGTAGGAACTTTGTATCCTTGTTTGAGGATACAACCGAGACTAATAGTCCCTTTAGTCCCGAACACAAAAATACCGGGACTAAAGGCAAAAATAGAGGCGGGATGAAAGGTCTGTTTTCTAGTAGTGTGTGTATGCATATACTAGTATATGTGTGTTTTTTCTCGATCGGGCATATAACCCGTTTTTCATTAAGAGAAAGTAGAGATAGTTAAATAGTTACAACAACAGGCATCCCGGTAATCCCAAGATTACCAAGACCCCAAGCACCCGATACAAGAAAACACAAGAAAATAGCAAGAAAGGCAGAAGGGAGAGGACCCTTCACCATAGACCTAACTGACTGAACCTATAGGAAAAAAATTCAACGCAAAGGTTGTCCACTCAGAAAACGAAGCCACAGTGGCAAAACATCCACTGGAAGAACCAAGATAACGATGACAACAGCGACCAGGTAGCCGCTGTGATCAACCACCGAAAGAACCCATATAACGGCGACCAGGTAGCCACTGTTGAAAGCTCTAGTTTGGTTTTGGTGAATTGATGAAACCCTAAGTGCTAACCTAGTTTATCAAGTGATCATGAGATAGGTAACACATTCCAAGTGGTAAAGCAAATGAAGATCATGACATGATGATGGTGATGCCATGGTGATGATCAAGTGCTTGGACTTGAAAAGAAGAAAGAGAAAACAAAAGGCTCAAGGCAAATGTATAAATGATAGGAGCTATTTTATTTTGGTGATCGAGACACTTAGTGAGTGTGATCACATTTAGGATCGATAGCCGTACTATTAAGAGGGGTGAAACTAGTATCGAAATACGATTATCAAAGTGCCACTAGATGCTCTAACTCATTGCATATGTATTTAGGATCTAGTGGATTCCTAACACCCTTGAAAATGTTTGTGAAAATATGCTAACACATGTGCACAAGGTGATACACTTGGTGGTTGGCACATTCGAGCAAGGGTGAAGAAGATAGAGTTTAAAAGGAGTTAGTCTCGCTGGTCACACAGTGATCGGACGCTGAGGTCCTACGTCCGGTCAATGGAAGCAGTGAAGACGCTGGCGTCGGTCTTCAACCAGACACTAGGTCACAAAGTGACCGGACGTTGATGGGGTGCGTCCGGTCCTACTGACGTGGCAGCACACAGTGATGAAGGTGGTTGACCGAACGCTAGGAGAGTCTGGTCAAGGGTGACTAGACGCGTCCGATCGTGAAAAACCGTTTATGGATGCTTACTGGAAATGACCGGACGCTGAGGTCCAGCGTCCGGTCACTTCACAACAGCGCGTCCGGTAATCACTTGACCGTTGGGATCAGGCGCTCAGTATTTGAAGAGAGGGGACACATGGCATGCATCGCGCGACCGGACCCAGCGTCCGGTCGATCTGACCGGAGCGTCCGGTCACCCCGAGTTGTGCCCAGTGAAGGGGTACAACGGCTCTATTTCATGGGGGCTTCTATTTAAGCCCCATGGCTGGCTCTAGCTCACTCTTTTGGCCATTTGCATTGACATAGCAACCTTGTGAGCTTAGCCAAAGCCCTCCCACTCATCTTCATCATAGATTCATCATCTTTGTGAGATTGGGAGTGAGTCCAAGTGCATTGCTTGAGTGTTTGCATCTAGAGGCACTTGATGTTCATGTTTCGCTTACAAGATTTGCTTGTTACTCTTGGTGGTTGTCGCCACCTAGACGGCTTGGAGCAGCGAGGGTCGTCAAGCGGAGGTTGGTGATTGTCTCCGGCTCCGATCGTGGTGATTGTGAGGGGTTCTTGACCTTTTCCCGGTGGATGGACAAAAGGTACTCTAGTGAATTGCTCGTGGCTTGTGTGATCATCATCTTGTGTTGGTTGTGTGGCACCCTATTGAGGGTTTGGCGTGTGATGCCAATTAGCACGTGAACCTCCAAGTGAGTGAATCGCCACAATGAGGACTAGCTTGCCGGCAAGCAAGTGAACTTCGGTAAAAAATCATTGTGTCATCATTTGATTCTGAGGTGATTGGTTTTTATTGATATTAATTCTTGTGATTGATTGGTTCACTCCTCGACTCGGCGGTATAACAATCTTGCTCACTCTCTTTACATTATCACAAGCTAGTTGTCAAGCTCTTTAGTGTAGCTAGTTGTGAGAGCTTGTTAGTTTGGTTAGTGTGGCTCTTTAGTTAGCCTTTGAGAGCACACTAACTTAGTGTAGTGACATAGCTATTGTGTGGATAGAAACTATATAAACTAGAATTGTGGTAGGTGGCTTGCAATTTTAGTAGACTAGCGCAACACTTGCTTTGCCTCATAATTGTCTAACCGGTTTGCTAAGTCTTGTTGTAGAAATTTTTATTAGGCTATTCACCCCCTCTAGCCATTAGGACCTTTCAAGTGGTATCAGAGCCGAGGTCACCGTGATTTGAGGCTTAACAACCTTCGGTGTAAAAATGGCTCAAATCAACAACACCAAGAAGCCACCCCAATTTGATGGCTCAAATTATCCCTATTGGAAAGCTAAGATGACAACTTATATCAAGTCAATCAATAGGAAGGTTTGGAAGGTGGTAGAGACAAAGATTGAGATTGAAGATGAAGAGGCTCCCATCGCCGCCAAAGAAATGCTACTCCAAAATAATAACATTACTCTTAGTGCCATCCATGATGCTTTGGATGAGAGAACTTTTGAGAAAATCAAGAACATTGAGAGAGCTCATGAGGCATGGAAGAAATTGGATGAATCATTTGAGGGCACTCAAGCCATGAAGGGTGCAAAGGCATACATTCTCAAAGAGAAGTTTGCAAGCTTCAAGATGAAGGAGGATGAGAGTGTGCCGGAGATGTTCCATAGGCTTCAAGTGCTTGTCAATGATCTCAAAGCACTTGGAGAAGAGGTGAAGGACAAGGACTTCTCCCACAAGTTCTTGAGATGTTTGCCTTCAAGATTTGGCACATTGGTCACTATTCTAGTGAGGATTGGTTTGGACACCATGACACCAAACCAAGTGTTAGGAGATATAATGACCGATGATACATATAGAGATGAAGATGAGAAGGAAGAAAAGAAGGAGAAGAAAGATGAGAAGAAGGATGAGAAGAAGAAGAGCGTGGCATTCAAGGCCACATCATCCAAGGGCAAGGCAAAGCAAGAAACATCAAGTGAAGATGATGGTTCATGGGATGATGATGATGATGATGATGATGAGAAGATGGCTCTCTTTATCAAGAGATTTGGCAAGTTCATGGTGAAAAATGTATACCATACTAGAAGGAAGAAATCTTCATCCAAGAACAAGGAAGAGTCAAGAAGGTGCTTCAAATATGGAAGCAAATATCATCTTGTTGCTCAATGCCCATACAATAGTGACAATGATGATGACAACAAGAAGAATAAGAAGAAGGACAAGAAAAAAAAGAAAGAGAAGAAGGACAAGATGACCTTCAAGAAGAAGAAGGGTGGTTCATATGTGGTCACTTGGGATAGTGTTGCTTCCTCAAGTGATGCTGATGATAGTGATGATGACAAAACCATCAAGAAGAAGGCACTTGCAAGCATTGCTATCATTGAGAAGCCTTCTCTCTTCGACACTCCATCATGCTTCATGGCTAAGGCCACTAAGGTACAAATTTGTGATGATGGAAGTGATGATGAACATGATAATGAAAATGATAGTGATAGTGATGATGATGAACCTACCAAAGATGAATTATTTGACATGCTAGAAGATGCTAAAGAACACTTTGACATTAAGAGAAGGGAATGCAAGAGCTTGAATAAGGAGGTAAGAGTCCTTAAGCAAGCCCTTGATGAGCTCAAAGCAACTCATGAGAGGCTAGAGAAAGCCCATGAGAAGCTTGGCAAGGCTCACAAGAAGCTTGAAAAAGCTCATTCCTCTTTGCTTAATGAGCAAAATAAAAAGAAGCATGTTGAGACTTGTTATGTAGGCTTAACTTGTTATATAATTGATGAATTATTATCTATGCCTATTATTGTTGCTCCCGCTATCCCTTCTTGTAGTACTTCCTCTTCCACCTCATCTAGTAGTGATGGTCTCACTTGTGATGCCTCTCTAATGGTTGAGAATGAGAACCTCAAGAAGGAGGTCAATAAGCTCACTCACACCTTGGCTACGGCCTATGGTGGTGAGGACGGCTTGCTTATGTGCTTGGGTAGCCAAAGAACTTCTCTCTATAAATAGGGATTGGGCTATACTCCAAGAAAGGCAAAGCGGCCTTTGCTCCTCACAAGACTAGTTTTGTGAAGAACAATGGTCGGTTTTGTACTAGTTGCAAGTAAGTTGGTCATAAAGAGCATGAATGCAAGAACAAGAGCAAAAATACTAATGTATCCTCTATTAAGCTTGATTCTTTCTATATGCTTACCAAGGGTGCAAATGGTGTAAAGGCTAAGTTCATTAGTAAACCATGGATAGGATCAAATAAGAAAGCCATTTGGGTGCCAAAGAGCTTGGTCACTAACCTTCAAGGACCTAAGCAAGTTTGGGTACCTAAAAAGAATTGATCTTCTTTTGTAGGTTAATTACAAAGCCGAAGGAAGGCATTGGGTTCTTGATAGTGGGTGCACTCAACACATGACCGATGATGCAAGAATATTCAACTCAATCAACACCAATGGCAATGATGGTTATGATAGTATCACATTTGGTGACAATGGCAAAGGCAAGGTCAAAGGGCTTGGTAAGATTGCAATATCCAATAACATGAGCATATCCAATGTATTGCTAGTAGAGAGCTTGAACTTCAATTTGCTATCCGTGGCTCAATTGTGTGATCTTGGATTCAAATGCATATTGGGGGTAGATGATGTAGAGATCATAAGTATAGATGGCTCTAACTTGATCTTCAAAGGTTTTAGATATGAGAATCTATACTTGGTTGATTTTAATGCTAGTGAAGCTAAATTATCTACATGCTTGTTCACTAAGTCTAGCATGGGTTGGTTATGGCATAGAAGGCTTGGTCATGTTAGAATGAAACAATTGAATAGATTGGTTAAACATGACTTGGTTAAAGGCTTGAAAAATGTTGTGTTTGAGAAGGATAAACTTTGTAGCTCTTGTCAAGTCGGCAAACAAATTGGAAACACCCATCCTAAGAAAAGCATGATGAGCACTAGTAAATCATTTGAGTTATTGCACATGGACTTGTTTGGGCCAACACAATACACTAGCATTGGTGGTAACAAATATGACTTTGTGATAGTGGATGATTATACTAGATACACATGGGTATTCTTTCCAGTGGATAAAAGTGATGTGTTTGCAACATTTAAATCATTTGTCAAGGGCATTCACAATGAGTTTAAAATAACCATCAAGAGAGTTAGAAGTGACAATAGTAGTGAGTTCAAGAACATTAGAATTGATGAGTTGTGTGATGAATTTGGAATTAGACATCAATTCTCGGCCAAGTACACTCCACAATCAAATGGCCTTGTTGAGAGGAAGAATAGAACACTCATTGATATGACAAGGTCTATGCTTAGTGAGTACAATGTGAGTCAATCTTTTTGGGCCGATGCTATCAACACGACTTGCTATTGTAGCAACCGCCTCTATTGTCACCCATTGAAAGAGAAGACACCATATGTGCTCTTGAATGGTAGAAAGCCCAACATTGCATATTTTTGGGTCTTTGGTTGCAAATGCTATATTTTGAAGAAAAGCATTAGATTGGACAAGTTTGACAAGAAATGTGATGAAGGATTTCTACTTGGCTACTCCACTATAAGCAAAGCATAGAGTTTGGAATTTGGATAGTGGTACTCTTGAGGAAGTTCATGATGTTGAATTTGATAAAACCAAGGGTTCATAAGAAGAGAATGAGAACTTGGAAGATGTTAGATACATTCAACTTTTAAATGCCATGAAGAATATGGATGTTGGTGAATTGAGGCCTAGGCAAGTGAATGATGATGAAGATGATCAAGTGCAAGTGCTCTCTAACTCAAATGTGCAAGATGATACAAATCAAGCTAGCACAAGTGGGTCTCATGATTATGAACAAGATCAAGTGGCTAGTGCATCATCTCAACCCAATGATCAAGCAAGTGTAAGCAATCAAGTTCTAATCCTCCAACCAACCAATATTGCAAGGGATCATCCATTGGACACTATAATTGGTGATATTGCAAGAGGCATACAAACAAGATCAAGATTGGCTTCATTTTGTGAGCATTTCTCATTTCTGTCATCCATTGAACCAAAGAAGATAAATGAAGCATTGAAGGATGTTGATTGGGTGAATGCTATGCATGAAAAATTGAATAACTTTACAAGAAATCAAGTATGAGAATTAGTAGAGAGACCAAAGGGACACAATGTGATTGGAACCAAATGGGTCTTTAGAAACAAGCAAGATCAAGATAGGATAGTAGTAAGGAACAAAGCAAGATTGGTAGCACAAGGCTATACATAAGTTGAAGGTCTTAACTTTGGAGAAACATATGCCCCGGTTGCTAGATTGAAAGCAAAGCCTATGCTTGTGCCCACTACATCAAACTCTATCAAATGGATGTCAAGAGTGCATTTCTCAATGGTTACATCAATGAAGAAGTATATGTTGAGCAACCTCCCGGTTTTGAAGATGACAAGAAGCCCGACCATGTGTACAAGTTGAAGAAGGCATTGTATGGCTTGAAGCAAGCACCTAGAGCATGGTATGAGAGATTGAGGGACTTCCTACTCTCTAAAGGGTTCATGATGGGCAAGGTTGACACCACTCTTTTCATCAAGAAGATTGGAAAAGATTTATTTATATTGCAAATCTATATTGATGACATCATATTTGGATCAACCAATCAAGACTTTTGTGATGAGTTTGGAAAGATGATGGCTAATGAGTTTGAGATGTCCATGATTGGAGAGTTGAGCTACTTCCTTGGTCTTCAAATCAAGCAATTAAAGAATGGTGCATTTGTAAGTCAAGGCAAGTATATCAAGGACGTGATCAAGAAGTTTGGCATGAGTGATAGCAAAGCCATTAGTACACCAATGAGAACAAATGGAAACTTGGATAGTGATGCAAGTGAAAATATGGTGGATCAAAAATTGTATCGGTCTATGATTGAAAGCCTACTCTATGTGACCGCATCAAGACCGGATGTCATGTTTAGTGTATGCATGTGTGCAAAATTTTAAGCCTCACCAAAAGAAAGTCATTTGAAAGCTATAAAGAGAATATTGAGGTACTTGAAACATACACAAAATGTTGGTTTATGGTATCCCAAAGGAGCAAAGTTTGAGCTAGTTGGTTACTCTGATTCAGATTATGCGGAATGCATGGTTGAAAGGAAGAGCATCTCGAACACATATCAATTGTTGGGAAGATCACTTGTTTCATGGTCATCAAAGAAGAAAAATAGTGTTGCATTATCTACCGCCGAAGTCAAATACATATCCACCGGTAGTTGTTGTGCACAAATACTTTGGATGAAGGCCACTTTGAGTGATTTTGGAATCAAGTTCAAGAAAGTGCCATTGCTATGTGACAATGAGAGTGCAATCAAGTTGACCAACAATCCGGTTCAACATGTAAGAACAAAGCACATTGATGTCCGCCACCATTTCATAAGAGATCACCAACAAAAAGGGGACATTTGTATTGAGAGTGTAGGCACCAAAGATCAACTTGCCGATATATTCACCAAGCCATTGGATGAGAAAAGGTTTTGCAAGCTAAGGAATGAATTGAACATATTGGATTTCTCAAATATGTGTTGATGCACCCCCCACTCATATGACATGTCTCTCATTTCGAGCAATCCAAGGTAAAAGTTGATTGGCATGGCATACATCCTTGCAAAGGACATGTTTAGTGCATCTAGTCATCTCTCACATTTAATAGACTCATTTATGAAAATTAAATGAATTTGATGATTGTATGGTACCACTATTGCTTCTATGCTTATTTTGATCTAGTGGTAGCATATGACATGTTTGTGGGCTTGTAAACCTAAAGTTTGATCTAGAAAATGAGCTCTAAAGTGTTTAACTCAACATGGTACAAGATAACCCTTATTTGGAGGTGTGAAGAAGCTTGTCCTTGGATCAAACCGAGTTAAATATCTTTGGCAAATAATCTAGATTGGATCAAATTTGGAAAAATAATCCTCACCCCATTGATTGACATTGATAATCTCAACCTATCTATATTTTGAACCTTTGTGGTCATTGATGACAAAGGGGGAGAAAAACAAAAATATTAGTGATATTAGTATATGGGGAGAAAAACAAGAGATATTAGTGTACTAAGATGGTGAAAAGACAATAAAGGGGGAGAACTTGACATAGGGGAAGAGATATGATAAAGGAAAGGGTTCAATTAAATTTTGAGCACACAAGTAGAGGGAGCAAGCTCATGAAGTTGTATGGTGCAGTTGAATGTGCATTTCATATGTTTGCTTGCATGGCATAAATTTTAAATTTCAAAATCTATGCTTGTGTGGTGTATGCTAGTTGTAGGATTGAATAATGAAATAAAAATCTAGCATGCATAGGTAATCTAGCGATTTCATTTCCATGTGGTATCGAGCTAACCATGGTGCTAAGGATGGTATAATGGTGCACTCCGATTGGTATCACGCTTCAAAGGTCCATCTTTTATACCTTAGCATCATTTGGTAGACATTGTCTCCTATATTTTCTATCTAAGCATATGTGCAAGCTTCAATCCAAACTCTTAGCACATATATAGGGGGAGCAATTGCTACCATATGGAGTTTATGAAACTTGTCCATATCCTTTTACACATAGTAAATATGTTTGGACAAGCAACATGGATTCAAATGAATTTCAATTCATATCTTTGTGAAAGGGTTGTCATCAATTACCAAAAGGGAGATTGAAAGCTCTAGTTTGGTTTTGGTGAATTGATGAAACCCTAAGTGCTAACCTATTTTATCAAGTGATCATGAGATAGGTAGCACATTCCAAGTGGTAAAGCAAATGAAGATCATGACATGATGATGGTGATGCCATGGTGATGATCAAGTGCTTGAACTTGAAAAGAAGAAAGAGAAAAACAAAAGGCTCAAGGCAAAGGTATAAATGGTAGGAGCCATTTCGATTTGGTGATCGAGACACTTAGTGAGTGTGATCACATTTAGGATCGATAGCTGTACTATTAAGATGGGTGAAACTCGTATCGAAATCCGGTTATCAAAGTGCCACTAGATGCTCTAACTCATTGCATATGCATTTAGAATCTAGTGGATTCCTAACACCCTTGAAAATGTTTGTGAAAATATGCTAGACATGTGCACAAGGTGATACACTTGGTGGTTGGCACATTCGAGCAAGGGTGAAGAAGATAGAGTTTAAAAGGAGTTAGTCTCACTGGTCACGCAGTGATCGGACGCTGAGGTCCTGCGTCAAGTCAATGGAAGTAGTGAAGACGCTGGCGTCAGTCTTCGACCGGACGCTGGGTCACAAAGTGACCGGACGCTGATGGGGTGCGTCCGGTCCTGCTGACGTGGCAACACACACTGATGAAGGTGGTTGACCGGACGCTAGGAGAGTCCGGTCAAGGGTGACCGGACGCGTTCGATCGTGAAAAACCGTTTCTGGATGCTTACTGGAAACGACCGGACGCTGAGGTCCATCGTTCGGTCACTTCGCAGCAGCGCGTCCGGTCATCACTTGACCATTGGGATCGGACGCTCTGTATTTGAAGAGAGGGGACACGTGGCGTGCATCGCGCGACCGGACGCTGGGGTCCAGAGTCCGGTCGATCTGACCGGAGCGTCCGGTCACCCCGAGTTGTGCCCAGTGAAGGGGTACAACGGCTCTATTTCGTGGGGGCTTCTATTTAAGCCCCATGGCCGGCTCTAGCTCACTCTTTTGGCCATTTGCATTGACATAGCAACCTTGTGAGCTTAGTCAAAGCCCTCCCACTCATCTCCATCATAGATTCATCATCTTTGTGAGATTGGGAGTGAATCCAAGTGCATTGCTTGAGTGTTTGCATCTAGAGGCACTTGGTGTTCGTGTTTCGCTGCGGGATTCGCTTGTTACTCTTGGTGGTTGCCGCCACCTAGACGGCTTGGAGCAGCGAGGATCGTCGAGCGAAGGTTAGTGATTATCTCTGGCTCCGATCGTGGTGATTGTGAGGGGTTCTTGGACTTTCCCCGGCGGAGAGACAAAATGTACTCTAGTGAATTGCTCGTAGCTTGTGTGATCCTCATCTTGTGTTGGTTGTGCGGCACCGTATTGAGGGTTTGGCGTGTGATGCCAATTAGCGCGTGAACCTTAAAGTGAGTGAATCGCCACAACGAGGACTAGCTTACCGGCAAGCAAGTGAACCTCGGTAAAAAATCATTGTGTCATCATTTGATTCCGAGGTGATTGGTTTTCATTGATATTGATTCTTGTGATTGATTGGTTCACTCCTCGACTCGGCGGTATAACAATCTTGCTCACTCTCTTTACATTATCACAAGCTAGTTGTTAAGCTCTTTAGTGTAGCTAGTTGTGAGAGCTTGTTAGTTTGGTTAGTGTGGCTCTTTATTTAGCCTTTGAGAGCACACTAACTTAGTGTAGTGACATAGCTATTGTGTGGATAGAAACTATATAAACTAGAATTGTGGTAGGTGGCTTGTAATTTTAGTAGGCTAGCGTAACACTTGATTCGCCTCATAATTGTCTAACCGGTTTGTTAAGTATTGTTGTAGAAATTTTTATTAGGCTATTCACCCCCCTCTAGCCATTAGGACCTTTCAACTGTGACTACCCGAACGACCGCAGTGGCAACATCAACTAAGGCAGGGCTGACCGATGCGAAGAGTAGAATGAGGCACACGCAGGCACAATACAGTAAGGAGCGACATCCGATGAACGACGTGGAAGGAGCAGGCGGAATGCAACCAACAAGGGAATGACATCTACAGACGCCAACTTTGTTGGGAGAGGCACCCAAGATGGACTTTCGTCTCCAGACTTGCCCCAGCAACTCCAGCGATGAGCAGAAAAATAACAAGGCCTCCAAGAAGGTGATGACACTAGCATGCCACCATCGTCGGCCCAAGGCAAGAAGCCTGACGGGATTTTCATCCGAAGACTGTTCGCCGGCCACGGTAGGCCAGATCCGATGGGCGCCAGCGCGAGCTCGGACCATAGCACAAAGATAGCCACGATCGTCGCCTAAATGACCACCAGGTAGGCGCGGCACAGCCGCTGCCAGTCGTTACTGCCCGCCCGCCGCGCCGCTATAGGCATGGGGAGGCGATCGCGACCTTAATAAACCGCCGCAGGCGAGCCGCTAGGCTACCGAGGCCACCGAACGTCAGGCCAGCTGCAGCGTCCCGACCGGCCACCACGGATCCGTGGTAGGATAGGCCAGATTTGGCCCCGGGGCCGGGATCGCCGCCCGGATCCGCCGGATCCGGGGAAGGTAATAACGATGGAGGAGGCGAGGGAAGCGCGATCGGGTGGCCTGCCACGCCACAACCGGCCCGCCGCCGGCCCCAACATAGGCTCGAAGAGGACTGCCGGCTGGGCCGGCCAAGAGCAGGCGCCATGCGTGCGTACCCAGTCCTGCCCCCGCCGCCCGGACGAACTCCGTCGGCCACCGACGAGGAGGGACGCGCGGATGGCCTAGGCGTCACCAGACGACAGATCCAGCCCCTAGCGGTGCGGATCCGGCTGGCCACCGCCGCAGGTGAAGGGGTGGAGGAGGAGCAAGAGAGAGAGGGAGTGGGCGGAAATCGCGAACGGGCGCCCCTTTTGGGGACCACTGGCCTGGCGCCGCCGCCCACGCTGCTGGAGGGCAGCGACGGCGGCGACGGGCCAGGAGGGGGGCGGCTCGGGGGGGTCGCGAGTTGCTCGGGGGGCTTCGGGGAAGGAAAGATGATGTGTCATTCTAGCTCGCCATGACCCGTGCGCCATATATGTGTGTTTGGTATGAGTACTAAGAGATATAACAAAGAACTTAGATGATGATATCAATTCAAAGTGCTAAAAACAATAGTACATCACTGAATATTCAAAATAAAAAATACAACCAGATCTGGATGTTAGTAACTCAAGTCACCATGTCACACTGTCACAGTGAGATGTGAGATGTGCATGCAAAAACACAAGTGTATAGTATGGAAAAATAGCAGGAGGCAGGAGAACGGGCGGGGCGACCTGGCCGGCTCAACCTGGCGCCTGGGGCTAGAGGCCTGCACGTCGCACGTGGCCTAGGCGCCGGGCTTGGCTGTGGCCGCCGGGCCGCCACGGAGGCGGGCAGCTGGGCAGGAAGCTTGCAAGGGCGGGGATGCAGAGTGTAGGGGTGGCTGCAGCTTGCAGGAGGCGAGCAGGCGGTAGGCGGCGCCGCGGCGAACCGGGGAGGGCGGGTGGCGCCGAGGCCGACGGGGCTGAGGCCGAGGCGGCCGGTGACTCCGGACGCGGACGGGGAGAGGCCGACTGGCCGAGGCGTCGGGCGTCGGCGTCGTGACTTCGCGAGCAGCGAGCGGGACGGGTAAGGCGGCGAGCATTGGGCTTCCAGCTTCCTAAGTTCCTGTCAGTTAGGTTTGGGAATTGGGAATGGCTAGATGGGCTTCGAGTTGGACCTCGGAGGGGGCTGCTGGGCTGGATCTGGAAACCTGCACTTGGTTTATCTGGCCCAGGGACATGACAACCCATACTACCTGCTTATATTATATTATTATCTTATTATACTTGCTCTTAATGAAATGCGCTATTTGGGAGAGTTGCATTTGTGCTATTCAGCTATTGGATGGTCAACATGACTACTGAATGAAGCCTAACTAAACACATTCACGGTGCAATCAATGTATAAATATTTAGTAAACTAAGCTTAAGAACCGACCGTTCACTCTCTGGAAGAGTAATTGTGAAAGCAGTGTGATCGAAGAGTACGTTTTGTTTGGGCATCTTCCTTTGGCTATCTTAGAAAGTTAAATGGACGTTATAACTGAAACAATTCACGGACTGATTGAACACTCACATGTGAGGCGCGACCCTGTACAACTAACAGCAAGACGGCAGGTGCAGCCCAAACAGCAAAGCCACAGCTGCACCCAAATCAGCAAAGCCACAACACCAACACCGATCGTCTGCGCCAAATGAAAAAACCAGCACATGACAATTGACAACATACAAAAGGCACATGCTAGAAACTAATTACAAACCAAACCGGAGCGAGAGGCGTATAATATAAACTACAATGGGAAAAGGCTATCGAGTAGATAGAAGATATCTTGGCGCCAAACCGAACCCATCATAGAGCCTCCGAACTAGTTCCAAAGCCACAGGGGTCACAGCTGGTTGCTTCAGTCGTCTCCTACCGATGACATGGCCAGCGTCCGTCTGGAGATCTCCATGTGGAGTTGCTTCACGAGGTTGATCCAGGCACCAACGCTCTGCCCATCTATCGTTACCCAATCCACAATTGTGGCTGCTGGCTGTTCGTACCACTCATCAACCTGGAAGTTGCAACAACATAGAAGCATGAGTTCATTGGTCACAGGACAAACAGGTTTATCATAGTAACACTGCAACAGATCTGACCAATGGGGCAGTTGCTAAGTAACATACTGTTTGACACCATGATCGGGTGAACAAACAAAGGCATAGCCACAGAAATTTAAATCAAAACTACTATTCGCTTACCAGGCCCCTAACACGCTGGCAATCGTCAAAACACCTTCGAGCTTCATGAACTGCATTTCTCAGCTCCGGAAGCCATCTTTCACTCACCACCTTTTCTTGTTCACCGGCTAATTTAAGACAATAGTTGGCCACTCTACACAAAGACATGCCATATCAGTACGTGTTCTGAAAAAACATCCATTTGAGCAGATAGAACAAATATTCCAACTGAAATAACTAGAGTAAAAAATGAAGCAGACAATATCTCCTTTGCGTTGAATCAGTTTCTGGCTGGATTCAGTAAATAGCTACTGCAAAGGAACTAAAAAGGTAAATAATACGGAATGTACCTTTCATATTCTTGTTGAGCACGATGTGCACGGTTCAGCAAAACACGGTCATTCTCAACAAGATTTCTCCGTGTGTGCACCAAGTTGATAGATTTCGATAAATCCTCTAATATGCTAGCTTCAGACCCACATGGTTTTAGGCAGAACTCCAGTGAATTTAATACTGAAGCCAAGCCGGAATCTGTGCCTTCTGTACCTGGTGAAACTATCAATCAGGACATGAGAAGCATGTGAGTATACACTACAATTCAGGAAGGGGGATGCCAAAACAGTCGACAAATCAAGTAACATGTGCTGTAAGAAGTTGATACTGATGCATGTTGCAAACTAGTTAGTTATAGGTAGAATGGCAGCCAAGATAATATCAAAATACTTCTCCTTTAGTTGATGTGAACAATAGGAACACAAGGACTGTTACAATTGTGAATTCTAGTGTGCATCATCATGATAATACAACGACGGTTACATATGATTTCATCTTTAATATGCTTTTTATATTACGGCATCCAGTAATCAATGATGACACTTCCATGCATAATAGGTTAACATGGTTTATGACATAAAAGATAATACGCATTCCTGAACCAAAACACATAACAATGCCAGTACCACTGAACATACCAAAATTATACTGAAGAGCAGCAGAGATGCGGCATATAGATGGCACAGCAGATGGATCTCTGGCACCAGCTCTTGCAGTCAACAAAGCTGCATGTTTCTCTGCAGCTGCAAGTGCTTCTGATCCTGTCACGCCGTTAGAACCCACAGCCTCCAAAAGGGCCTACAGTAGGGTAATGTCAGCAGAATAGTGACTGAACAACTGTGACAAACTGATGATAAGGGAGATGGACAGAGGTAGAGATGGAAATTTTTGTCTTTATTGGCCTAAATAGTGGCTTGTTAAAATGCACCAGTAGTAGTCAATCTAATAAGAACTGGAATCTTGAAAAGATGAGAATGTTGGACATGTTTCAGCAATGACAACATCAACATCACAAAGGCAATATATGGAGAAAACTGTCTAGCATATTTTTAGTGGCTCATGCTTATCCAGTTCATTCAGGTAAAGCGGATATAAACGAGTACTGATATAGTTACATAAAAAGGGCGTACCCAGTGCAGAGAGCTCCCGCTCTGTGCAGGGTCTGGGGAAGGGTGTCAGTGGCAAGCCTTACCCTCGCCTGTGCAATGCGAGGAGACCGCGACTCGAACCCGGGACCTTCCGGTCATAGGCGGTAAGACTCTACCGCTTGCACCAGGCCCGCCCTTCTTTAAATTGATTACAACAATAACAACAACAAAGCCTTTAAGTCCCAAACAAGTTGGGGTAGGCTAGAGTTGAAACCCAGCAGAAGCCATCAAGGTTCAGGCACATGAATAGTTGTTTTCCAAGCACTCCTATCTAAGGCTAAGTCTTTGGGTATATTCCATCCTTTCAAGTCTCCTTTTATTGCCTCTACCCAAGTCAACTTCGGTCTTCCTCTGCCTCTCTTCACGTTACTATCCTGGCTTAGGATTCCACTACCCTTCTTTAAATTGATTACTTCCAAAATAATATCTGTCTGCTATGTAACTATATCAGTGAAGGGCGGGCCTGGTGCAAGCGGTAGAGTCTTACCGCCTGTGACCGGAAGGTCCCGGGTTCGAGTCGCGGTCTCCTCGCATTGCACAGGCGAGGGTAAGGCTTGCCACTGACACCCTTCCCCAAACCCCGCACAGAGCGAGAGCTCTCTGCACTGGGTATACCCTTTTTAAGTAATCAATTTAAACATATAACAGTACTAACCTGAGGGGTTGCTGGCAACCTGCACAAGCTATTATCCAAGCTCTGGCTAAATGCAGCTAACTCTCGCTCTATGAGGTCCCTTGAGTTCGTAGACATGTCTACCACAGCATGGCATGCAGGGATAATTGTACTTGATGCATATCCTCTAGCTGATAATGGTTGTTGCTCCCAAAATGCCAATGCATCCTATATCATCAAGATTCGATGTCAACATAGCAATTGACCTAATTGTATTTGATATCAAAATACTGACAGTGAGACCAAGCCCCATGAGTCCCCACCACCATTAACATATTTATGCATAGTTCCTACAACCTACAAGCTGCAAACCACTAATATCACAAATGACAAATCAAATACCCAACTCTGAGCAGGAATAAACAAAATATAATATAAGATCAAAGCTCACTACAACACTATACTCACAGCTATTGACATCCATCACTAAGCTCATTCCCGTACCAGACAAATCCTAGAGTTGAAAGAGAGTCACAATATTGCAAGCTAGCTAACCATATTAGCCCGCTGAAGAGCACTGTAAATGCACTCCAGCTCTGATCGACGGGCGTCGAATTCTTCGATTTTCTTCCATTTCTTCTTCAATGAATCTTCTGCTTCCTTCCACTCAGCACATAACTTATACAAACGTTGTACCTCAGATGTAAGCGTACTCAAGCTCGCCTTTAGTCCCGCAACTTCTCTTTCCTTGGCCCAAACGTCCAGCTAAAATGAGGTAGAATATGTTACCAGGGAAAGGTATTGATTATCCAAAGTTTTTTTTGTTATATGCTAAATTGAATAAGAAAAAACGCAGAATTAAGGAGTTAAGAAGCAGCAAGCACATAAAGCTACAAACAGCAGTTTTGCCACCCCCATATGAGTCACTTATATGTAATTGCATTGATGCATGCATTCAGGTACATATTGTTAGGTCCTAAGCAAGGTGTTTAAACTTTAAAATGAACTTGGATTTTTACACTGCTCACGACAAGTAAATAGGTATTAATGTAACCTGGAAACACAAACCTCTAGACAGCAAAACTGGAACAGCAAATTATATATCTCAGACATGTGCACATGTTATTCTTGTTCCTATCTTACTATATGCATTATGAATACCATTTAGTCTATCAAGGAGCACACAAATTGGTTTCATTATAGGATACAGCTTTCAAAAAAGTACCTCTAAATGCCTACTGTTGGTCACATTTTGTGTGGTGTTCCCAGTAGGCAGCTTCTTACTTCCTGCCATGTCAATGGTGCCATACAGGCGTTGCAATAGCTTCTGACTTAGTGCTTTAGCTTCTGCAGCTTTGTTCAAAGCATCTTCTGTTGCCAAGAATTGCTGTACATGTTCTTTCTGAAAGGCAAAATGTGATTAATAAGTTATCCTCAGCATCATGTGCTTTATTTGAGGTTCTGTGCAGAAGGCACAATGCAATATGTTAGTGCACCAAGTGGACAAAGAAGAGCTAGACGAAATCACGAAATTTATTTTTTTTCGTGTAAGAGCTACCATGATACACTGCAGGTTATTTTCTCCTTCCAGGAATTCAGTATTTTAATACTACGACTACTAACATTTGAATAATTTTGTTTTTAAAAAAGTGAATTCAATATCAGCAATGTTGAATATTTAGATAAAATTAAAATAAAGCAGGCCAAAATAACATTAGTACTAAGAGATAACTTGAAAATTTCTGATTTTGGAAATCAAATACATGACGTAAAATAATACAGAAATGTAGAGGTGCTGGTTTCATTCATAGAAAGAAGTGTGAACTCAGAAGAAAACAATAACCCTTGTGCTAATACAACATCAAAACACCTCCTGCGCACCAGAAGAAAAAGAACACTTAATAAGTAACTACCTGTCTTTCTAGTAGCTGATCATATGTTCCTCGAGTTGACAATTGAGATCCAGTCTTCCCATTTCCATACACCTGATACGGTAAGGGTGAGCTTGCATCAGTTGAAGCAGCATCAATAACCTGCTCATTTTCATATTTATACCTAGGAAAACAATGTATATCTGGTCAACATCTAACCCGAAAATTATAAGCGGCTCAGCTAGTATGTGTAGCAACTCAATTCAGAACACATCGATTGACGAAAATCAACACACATTACAGACCTTTTCAATTACAAGCTTCATGTTAATTTTAATATCATATCCACTTCCAACAAAGTGCCGTATACATTCAAATGCCTAAACAGTATATTAATTTCCCAACTAAAGCTCAACTAATTCATGTATATAATACGATCTCTATTCTCACTCATGAGCACATAACTAGATCCTCAAGAAGAATTCTTCTGCACAATCAGCACTATGTGTGACAAAAAACCAAAAAAAAACACAGAACTCTTTTTAATGTCTATTCCTGAGAAACGGTAATAAGAAAATTGAAGACAAGGCATGTAATACCTCAGTAACTCTGCATCAGCGCGTATGTCAATCTTGTCTGTTTCTCTATGTATAAGTGTTTTCATGCGTGATGTGTAGGTAATGATTGACTGCAGAAGCAGGAACGGATTCTTTAGGGAATCCAATGCGACAGCTTTAACATCTGTTGGTATTTCACCATCCAAGTCAATACCCAGCTTTGCTGCATCTAATTGGCAACTTGAATTAATGCCACTCCCTTCAAATGCTGGGAATGAACTTCGAATTGTTTCAATCATATCCGCAGCAAGAGTTTCACATGCCTTCCGGATGCTCCTTTCACCTGCAGTTTCCAAAAGATCCTCTGGCAACCTATTGCTTTTGATAGTTGATGAGTAAAGATCCTCTCTATCACTCTGCAATTGCATATCCTCAACAGCACCAGTAGCTCCAGCCACGCCTATACTTGATCTTCGCACGTCCCTTGCTTGGTTAACGAACTGATGTAGCCGACGCTGGTATTCAGCAAATATTTTGCAAGCTTCGTCGCATTGCTGTTCATATGCTTCGAGCATAACTTGCTTGTGCCTATTTTTTATTTAAAAAAACTCTTGTCAATTATTTAGGATCTGCAACAAGCACACCATCACCACTTGCCACAGTTTATATAAATAAATAAACGAAATTGCAAAGCATGGAGGAAGAAACACAAATGCAGTATCAGTTATTGTTTTCAAACACATCATGTAATGCTGACCATAAAACAACTATACCACAAACATTGACGCCGACTGCCTGTGTGAGCCAGAATTGTGAATTCAACAGCCTTTTCACATGCTAGGAGTTGTGTATGACTTTTCATATGTCAGCAGACTTACTACCACGAAATTCTTGGCTTATTAATGCAACAAACATAAAGAAATATGAATTTATTGGCACTTATAAACCCTCTTAAGGGATTGTCATCAGATGTTGGTATATGCACAAACACTGATTCCAGATGTAGATAATTGATAGGAATATAAAGATAGTGTTTTTTTTTCACTAACGGAGGGACATCTAGTGACATCTAGGCTGGTGAAACTGAGTAGATCGTACAGATGGCGTTTTACTATGTGCCGGTCTTCTGGATTTCATATCTCTGAAAACCCCTTTGTTCGCAGCAAAGTATATTAGGATTAACAATGATATCAGCTTCCAAGCAATATCAGTACATTGAGCATCACCATTTCTATTAGAGGAATAGTTACAGTCAGGAGCGCCTACATCTATTGTGCCATTTCTGAGAAAATTTTGCAAGCCGCAAAACTGAATACAGGAATGTAGCAACTATGTAATCGCCTAGACGTACCCCCATAATTCCGCTATAATTTTATGTACCTGGCATTGGAGCGCTCGCTGAGGACGCGCTTGCGCTCCGCCTCCTCCCTGGCGACCTCGGCGATGCGCGCGCGGAGCTCCTTGCGCTGCCTCCTCACGACCCCACGCAGCCGCTCGGCCTCCTCGGCGGCGAGGTCCCGCTCCCTCGCCTCGGCCTCCCTGGCCGCGGCGTCACCGGCGCCCGCCCCCATCGCCCCGCCCTCCCGCGCCCGCCGGGCCGCGACGCCGTGGACGAGGATGTTGCGGCGCGCGGTGGCGACGGTGCGCTCGGAGCGGACGCGGCGGAGCAGGAAGGACCAGACGGGGATCATGTTGCCCCGGCAGATCTTGCGGAGCTGCTCCGGTGCGGGCGGGGCCGAGGGGTACCCCATCTCGTCCTGCAGCCACTCGATGATGGCGTCCGGGGAGACGCCTCCGGGGCCGCTGCCCCCCGAGACGGAGGACGCGGGCATCGCTGCCGGCGGGGGCGCAAACCCTAGGCACGCGGCGCTCGATCTGGTGAATGGGGCGGAGAGGGGATTGGGGTACGGGTGGGTGGGTAGTGGCGGTGGAGGGAGGGAGTGCTAATGGTTTTTTTTGAAACTTTTGTTTGGCTGTGTTAGTGTACAGTGATTTTTTTTTTTTTTATGGTTTTGATGATTGAATAGTATTACGTGAGAGAGAATAAGGGCCTGTTTAGATTCCAAAAAATTTTGCGTAGTATTCGTCATATCAAATCTTGCGGCACATACATGGAGTACTAAATATAGACGAAAAAAAAACTAATTACACAGTTAGGTGAGAAATCGCGAGACGAAACTTTTGAACCTAATTAGTCCATAATTAAACAATAATTACTAAATACAAACGAAATGCAACAATAAACTAAAATCCAAAATTTTTTGAATCTAAACGGGGCCTAAGCTGTGAAGCCGGATCTGTCCGCTTGGACAGGACGAGGCAACACCGCAACGGAACGGGATGATGGAGCGGCGCTGGCGCAGGCCGGCTGTTTGGTAGTCGATCGAGGACGGCCGGACGGCGACTCGCGGGTGACAACCCTGTGTCACAGTGTCAGTGTCAGTGTGTCACTGCCGTCTGCCAGTGGAGCATGGAAGATAATCATGAATGATAATCATGAATGGCAAACCCTAGAAACATTAGAAGAGATTTGGTATTAAAATTATAATTATGAATGGTAATCATCAATGTTCTACACAAATAGCCGTACCTTATCCTCAAGCTATCCTCGTCAAACCACGCATTGCCCATGAAGGAATGAAAAAAAGAGTGAAATGCTCTGTACCCAAAATAGTGTCGTTCTCGAGAAGTGAAACGACTGTAACTTTAATCAAATATATAAGAACTTATTAATATTTATCATGGTGCATAAATATTATCATTAGATGAATCGTTGAATATATTTTCATGATAAATTTATTTGAGATACAAATATTACCAATGTGAATCCCACCATGCCACTTATTTGGAGACAGAGTGAGTACTAATTACTATATCTAGCATTTGTTAATTAATTAACAATGCATTTGTTATTTGATTAACAATCCTTAATATGCCATCTATCATCGGTGAAAGACATAGCGGCCCTTTATTTTTTTCACATGCAAAAATAGGTAGGTGTTCATGTTCCATATGGGCGGAAAACATTATATTCAAGTTTCTGATCTGGTCCGTATATAAGTTTATCTATTTAGGTCGAGCAAACATGAATGCCACTTCCAAGGCTATATACTTTAAAAGAATTCTTCAATGAAAGATGATACATAGCTAGGATTACTTACTCTTACTAAGGGGTGATCATCGAGGGGACTGATCGGAAGGGTCACTGAGGCTGTAAGGATGCTACATGTCATGATGGTAGAGGACGGTTGGTGGCATTGAAGGCCAATAGGGTGGAGTAGTTAGGCTAGGGTCAACGTAGTCGAGGTAGCGCCACCAAGAGCAATCAGAGTGATGGTAGAAGTGGAGATGAATGGGTAGAGTTGATAAAATACTTCTAATGGAGGAGATTTTCCATGGAAGTAAAGAGAAGTGCTGTGGTCCTCACCTGTAGATAGCAATGGCAAAACATAATAAGTGAAAGCATTAGACGGACTCTGTTTTTTGCCTAGCTAAACTAAAAAGATAAAACGAGTTAAGATTATATTGTGGAGCTCGATCTTAGTGGTTGGATCTAAATTCAAGGGTTTAACTTACATTTATACTTTAAGTCGCTGACAAGTAGACGGTCCTTTAAAATTACCATTTCATTTTTTTCAATATTTTGAAAACTACCAAACATGTAGTTTTATGCTAGATAGTATGCTGGTTTTTAATGGTGCTATTAGTTTTGTTTTGTACTTTCTAGTAGGAAGTTTCGCACGACCAAGGAATGTAATCTCCATTACAACCATAATTCTAAGCCTCCAACTCCTTGATATAGTTAGTGATCAATGAGCTTGGTCTTTCCGCGCTTAACATCTACTAGATTATTGCCTAGGGTTCCAAGCATGAGAACAACATCTACATGATACTCATGTTAATCCATGATGAATAAGTAATAATATACTCATTGCATGATGTGTCTATCCTGACATGGTTTGAGCTTTTAAGGCATTTGACTCGAGAAAAAGAACAAGAACCATTAGTCCAGGATTAGTTTTGTTTCTTCACCCTGACCCAAATAGGAGTTCATAATTGTATTGAAATTTATGTGATGGGACAAATGCCAAGGAGAAGTATGAATTGAAAAAATCGAGACGTTGCTAAAGAGGGTGAATAGTGTTCCTAGTTATTATAATGTTTGTAGTGGACCACATGATCAGATTTTTCAGTTATAACTAGAGTATCCAGACTTCCAAGGTCTAGAGTTTCTAGATCTTTTCAGAGTTTCCAGAACTAGGTCACAAGAAAACACAAAACTTGAAAGATTATGCATGTTTAATCATTTCTACATTCTACCAAATGTTGTTGGACAAGTAATGAGTTAATTTTTTGAACTCTTTTTGAAAAGTCTATAACAAAACACAAACAAGTAGATCGAGACAAATCGTCAAGTCAACTTGAACAATAAGAACACAAGAATGAGCAAAGATGATACATGATTTGCTTATCGAAGTTCGAATTCACCTCCATTAATCTTACTTCTCTCCATTGAAAGCCCTATGTTTAATTTTGGTAATTGAGTGGCAACTATTGGACCAACATTTGTCTCAAGTGTTGTTTGAGATAGGTGATGTCCACACCAAGGGTTGAGCGAAGTGGCATCCATGGAGATGATGAAGAAGGCCATAAGTTGATTAAGTGCTCAACATTTGAAAAAGAGAAGAAAGATAAAAACAAACCCTATGGAGTGAAGGCAAATGTATAATTATAGGGTGTTTGTTTTGCCAATCAAGACGCAATAGAGTGAGTGATCGGGTTTAAGATGGATAATCGTACTATCAAGAGGAGGAGCTCTTTAGTTGAAATGGTTATCTAGTGCCATTATGTGTGATTAACATTGCATATGCATTGAGCCTAGTGACTGTTGGTATTTATTAACTTGTCACTTGTTTTAATAGCCACCTATTATAAATCTATATCTCATAACATTACTTTACTAGGTTGTCAACCCTAGTGATGATGCCAGAGATGCTTGTTGGTACTCATAGCATTACTACTAGAATAATACTAAGCAGTTCTTTATTAATTTATGTGACTAGGAAGAATATATATATATATATATATATATATATATATATATATATATATATATATATATATATGAAAGGAATCTATAAGCGCACGGATAATATACCATTATAGCACTTCACCCGAGAGTATTACAGGTATCGTTATTTATATTTTTACCACAGGGAAGGTCTGGTGCGAACATGTATTAATAACTTATACTATTGATGGAGAAATAAACCATAACCAATGTTCTACTCATAACAGGGGTAAGTCATAGGATAAGATATATGATAAGTATTGATTAATAATGATGATAAATCACTCAGAGTACTCATTTCTATGGCATTAGCATGGTCAGATAGAATATTAGAGGAATAATTCCTAAATCATTTTTAATTACAAGTCAAAGCATACATCGATTAGTGCAATTATACCTAGTAATCATTGTTAAGATCATTGTCATATCTACACATAACGGATATTACTAAGAAAGATTAAGAACAAAGCTTATTCTTCTTTCGTAACCGGACCCTACGTGCACCTATATTCGGAGAGTGGACTACAAAGGACTCAATGGGAGTGTCATATTCGCGAACTACCACATAACCCAGAATATAGGGTGTATCCGTAGGTAAACAACGTATAAGCACCACGCTTATACAATGTCGACCACCCACCCATAGATCCTTGGAGTGAGCGCTATACGAACTTATGCATGAACATGATGATAATCCAACTATACTAAGCATATAATCAAAGTAGACCATAAACATTATAACGAAGAACATGAATAAGATGAATACTAATATTGTCATAACAATTGTACCTAACATATAAAAGTAATGGAGATACAAAAGAGAGGGGGTACAAAGATTATACCAAACCACGCCCTTGACATGATTAGGAATTCAAGCGAAGCCTGCTTGCCTCCCTCTAGATCTAGCCTAACTAATGAAAGAGCCACACTAACTAAAATAACAAGCTCTCAAAGACTAACTACACTAAAGAGCTTAGCACCTAGTTTGCAAAAAAATGTAAGGGAGTGAGTAGGATGATTATACCACCATGTAGAGGAATGACCTAATCACAAGATGAAGCCAATCAATCATCGGGAGAAATCCAATAACACAAGAGACACAAGATTTTTCTCCCGAGGTTCACGTGCTTACCGGCACGCTAATCCCCGTTGTGTCGACCAACACTTGGTGGTTTGGCGACTAATAGGTACCACACACCTAGCCAACAAATGGCTCCGCAAGAACCTACCCACAAGTGTGGTAACTCAATAACATGAACAATCCACTAGAGTTACCTTTAGGCTCTTCATCGGGGAAGGTACAAGACCCCTCACAATCAACGGAGCCAGCCACAAATATTCACCAACATGTGCCGAAGCTCCTCCACTGCTCCAAGCCATCTAGGAGGCGGCAACCACCAAGAGTAACAAGAACTCCGTGGCCACAACGATCCCCAAGTGCCACTAGATGCAATCACTCAAGCAAATGCGCTTGGAATCACTCCTAATCTCACTATGATGATGAATCAATGATGGAGATGAATGGGAGGTGTTTTCTTAGGCTCACAAGGATGCATCACAAGTGAAAATGTCCAAGAGAGTGAGCCCAAAGCGTCCAAGTTCTATTTACAGAGGTCCAAGGCCTCCACTAGCCATTACTCACTCAGGGCAACCGCCCCTAGGGTCTGGACCACTACAGTGCGGGTCCAGTTCACAGGATTGTGCCATGTGTCCCTCCTTTGAATCTCACGCGTCGGATTTCAACGGTCACTTGATCAGCGTCAACTGCTCCTCTGAGTCACCTTTGGATCGGACCCAAGTCACCAGAACTAGACCCACGCGCTCCCTGGGCCCGGAACGATCCAGTAAGCATCTAGAGTGCCCAAAAGGCTTTGGACCCGGTTCGCAAGTGTCATCCAGACCACGCACAGTGCGGGTTTGGTTCTCTAGCTCGTGCCACATTGCCTTGGTACTGAGTGCGCCGCAGCCAGACTAGCGCGCGCCTGAGTGCGAACCAGCGCCACACTAGGTCCAGAGCTACCGCGCCCTAGTGTTGCTCTTGGCCTCCTTGCTCGGTCCAATCGAACCCATGGGAGATGGTCCGAAACCACTGCTGAGCAGGGTCCGAATCACCCGTAGCAACCCTGTAGCTTAGGGTTAGGTACCGGACCGGCCCTAGCTAGGGTCCGTACCCCCTAGAACACCAGGGTCTAGTTGCAACTGTCTTCTCCTTTTCTTTTTCTAACACTTCAACCACTTCTTTCTTGCTTCCAAGTTGCTAACCACAAAGTGTAGAACTTGTGTGCACGTGTGTTAGCATTTTTCAAAGCATTTTTTCAAGGGTGAAATGTTAGCACACTAGGTCCCTAAATGCATATGCAAGAATCATGTCACCTAGTGGCACTCGATAACCGCTTAGCCAAAGATTTCCCCTCTTTATAGTACAGCTATCGATCCTAAACGCACTTACACCCTTTATTGTGTCTTAAGTGCCAAAACAAAAACCTATCTTATACCTTTGCCTTAATCTCCTTAGTTTTTGTTTTTCTCTTTCTTCTTTTTCAAGTTGGAGCACTTGATCATCTCATTTGTGGCCATCACCTTCTCCATGACCATCATCGAGCTCCATTAATACTTGGATTGGACTATCTCATCTAATTCATACACTTAGACCAATGATTAGTCCTAGGGTTTCATAAATTATCCAAAACCAAATTAGGGCTTTCAATCTCCCCCTTTTTGGTAATTGATGACAACCCTTCACAAAGATATTCAATAAAAGCTTTTTGGATTCATGTTGCTTGCCCAAGCATTTTACCATTTGTGTAAAGGATATGGACAAGTTTTATAAACCCGAATTGGTAGCATTAGCTCCCCCTACATATGTGCTAAGAGTTTGGATTTGAAAGGTTGCACATATGCATGGATTAGGAAGTGTGGGGAAGTAATGGCTACCAAATGATGCTAAGGTGTAAAGAATGGACCTTTGAAGCGTGATACCAATCAGAGTTGCCATTTGAACACCATCCTTAGCACCATGATTTGCTAGATATCACTTGAAAAACTACAACCACTAGATACCTCATGAGATCAACATTAGAAACAAGGCTCTAGTACCACTTGTAAAAACAAAATCAAGGTATATCTAGCTATCCTATGCATGCTAGTTTTCATTGCATCAATCATTTTCTACAATCTAGCATACACACACAAGCATGGATATTTGAATTTAAAAACTTGTGCCATGCAAGCAAACATATGTAATGCACATACAAATGCAACATATAAGTTTATGAGCTTGCTCCCCCTATTTGTGTGCTTCAAATTTTAATTGATCCTCTTACAAAGTCATTTCATTTGTTTGCTCCCCCTATCTTACTATCTTTGTGACTCTCCCCTTTAGCATCAAATACAACAAAAGGTGAGCTTAAATTTTAGATAGGTTGGGGTGAAATCATATTATGTGAGGATCATTTTTCCATATTTGGTTCAATCTAGATCACTTGCAAAAGATATTTAACTCGGTTTGATCTAAGGGCAAGCTTCTTCACACCTCATTTCAAGGATTATCTTAACCTTGTTGAGTTAAACACTTATAGCTCATTTTCTAGATTAAACACTAGGTTCACAAGCCCACAAACATGTCATATGCTACCACTAGATTATTTCAATCATAAAAGCAATAGTGGTACCATACAAGCATCAAATCCATTTGATTTTCATGAATGAGCCTAAGACAAGTGAGGAATGACTAGATGCACTAAACAAGTCCTTAGCAATGTATGAATGACATGTCAATCAAATTTACCTTGCTTTCCTCAAAGGAGAGGCATGTCATATAATGGGGGTGCATCAACACATATTTGAGAAGTCAAGTATATGTTCAATTCATTCATTAGCTTGCAAAACCTCTTCTCATCAAGTTTCTTGGTGAAAATATCGGTAAGTTGATCATCGGTGCCTACACTCTCAATGCAAATGTCCCTCTTTTGTTGGCGATCTCTAATGAAATGATGGCGGACATCTATGTGCTTTTATTCTTGAATGTTGAATCGGATTATTGGTAAGCTTTACGGCACTCTCATTGTCACATAGCGATGGCACTTGTTTGAATTTGATTTTAAAGTCACTCAAAGTAGCCTTCATCCAAAGTAATTGAGCACAACAACTACCGTCCGAAATGTACTCTGCTTCAGCGATTGAAAGTGCTATACTATTTTGCTTCTTTGATGACCAAGACACAAGTGATCTTTCCAATAATTAACATGTGCCCGATGTGCTATTTCTCTCAACCTTGCATCCTGCATAATCAGAGTTCGAATATCCAATCAACTCAAATCTTGCTCTTTTGGGATACCACAATCCAACATTTTGTGTATGCTTCAAGTACCTCAATATTCTCTTGGTGGCCTTCAAATGACTTTCTCTTGGTGAGGCTTGAAATCTAGCACACATGCACACACTAAACTTCACATCTGGCTTTGATGCGGTCACATAGAGTGGGTTTTCAATCATAGACCGATACACCTTTTGATCCACCATGTTGCCACTAGCATCATTATCCAAGTTTCTATTTGTCCCCATTGATGTACTAATAGCTTTACTCTCATCCATGCTAAACTTTCTGAGCATGTCTTTGATGTACTTGCCTTAACTCACAAATGTGCCATTCTTCATTTGCTTGATTTGAAGACTAAGGAAGTAACTAAGCTCACCAATCATGGACATCTCAAATTCACTTGCCATCATCTTTCTAAACTCCTCACAATAATCTTGATTGGTTGATCCAAATATGATATCATCAACATATATTTGCAACACAAATAAGTCTTTACCAATCTTTTTGGTGAATAGAGTGGTGTCAACCTTGACCATCTTGAATCTCTTAGAGAGTAGGAAATCCCTCAACCTCTCATACCATGGTCTAGGTGCTTGTTTCAATCCATACAAAACATTTCTCAACTTGTAGATATGGTTGGGTTTCTTCTCATCTTCAAAACTAGGAGGTTGTTTAACATAGACTAGCTCATTGATGTACCCATTGAGAAATACAATTTTCACATCCATTTGGTACAACTTGATGTTGTGGGCACAAGCATAGGCTAACAAGATCCTAATTGCTTCCAATCTTGCAATCGGGGCATATGTTTCTCCAAAGTCAAGACATTCAACTTGAGTGTAACCTTGAGCCACTAATTGTAACACCCCAGGTGTTTGGCTTCCACATTTGCACTGCATTTCATAAAAATGAGCATCATTCATCCATTTATGAGTTCATATTGCATGAAACATGCTCTTGAAACATTGTAACATATTGCCATATATCATGTATGTTTGTTTATGAAATGAATAGTGTGCAACACTCAAGTGCAACATATGCAACACACTTTAGTGAAACATGGTTAATAGTACTATGCAACATAATCATGAAACATGTGAAACACGGCTATGAAACAAGTGTAACATTTCATGTGTTTTTAATTGTTTCAGTACATACCTTGCTTGATTCTTGTGTGACCAATGTATGGTGTGGCTAATTATTCTCCTAAGAACCTTAGTCATACTTAGAATGTCATAAGGAACAATGTTCATGTTGATCATTTTGCCTAATTAGGTTTCCAAGTCATGGTTGACCAATTTGGACCCCTAGAGCTTCTGTGTTTGACTATTTAAAAAGTGTAGCTTAGGATGTTTGCATGTCTGAGCAACCTAAAGCAAAGTTGTAGAGAATTATATGTGGAACAAAAGTTCTTTTATGACCATCTCATGAAAATGTGCACAACATGTTCAAAAATGGCCCACAAGTCAGGATTGAAAGCTGTTTCAACAATTGAAAATTTTTCTAAGTGTTATACTGGATTTCAGTTTCATGAACTCGACTTTGGCTTGATTTAACTCATGATCTGTCGAGAGTTAGTTGTTGATTTCTAAATCAAATTTGTAGCCCTACTATAGATCTACAACTTTCATCTTTACGGATTTCACTTTTGAGCAACGAGTTAGCCGTGCCAACGCAACGAAGTTTCGCTGTCAGGCTGTTCACCGGCGCTGATGACTTAACTGATGGCGAGCTACAGTAGTCCGACCGGTTCAGACTTCAAGCGCCGCGTGGCGCCACGCGTCGCCGACGGCCTGATCGGCCAGGCCACGTCGGGCCTAAGCTCGGCAATTGAAGCCCCAGCACGCCACCGAGAGCCCCCTGTGCCACATTTTGTTTCCTGCCTTCTCCCTCGCCTCCGCGCTCGCCCGCAGCAAGCAACGCAGCAGCCGCCGTAGTGTCGTCGTCGCCATTGCCGGTCAGAGCGCACTGCGTCCCTCCTCCATCTCTGCCATAGCTTCACCATAGTCCCACCGCACCACCACGTCCACGTTGGCTAGCTAGGAGCGCTCGGTAAGCTACAACACCACACACGGACCTCACCGGTGTACGCCGCCTCACTCCGGCACCGTGGTCGTACCGCCTCCGACCACCTCCGGTCATGCTAGTTGGTGCTATTGAACCGCCGTCGTAGGTAGAAGCTCGTCGTAGCTCTTGATTGAGTCATCTTAGCCGGCTCCGGCGTATCGCCGTCAAGCCGCGCTGTCTTGCCGCCATGGTCGCCGCCGTCGTCTTGAGCTCCGACGATAGGTCTTGTTAGGTAGTTCTCTAGCTGCGCAATGCCATGGTGATGCTCGTCGTGTCGTTGGTCTCACCGGGAAGGTCGCCGTCGGCGAGCTCCGCCATTCCCGCGCCGGTCCGCGTCAGCTCCTCTGTTTTCACGGTCACTGACCGGTGGGGTCAGCTGACACCCGGGTCTCGCTTGTCAGTGGCTGTAGTTCATAGGGCTAGTTCAAAAATGCAGTTTTGAATGCTGATTTGATATTTTTGTATCTCCTGTTTTGTAGATCTAAATTGGGTGGTTCCAATTTTGTTAGATTCATAGTGAGGTCTAGTATTTAAGAAAAATATGTCTTGAGCACATTATGTAGAAATTTTGGATGAATTAAATAGGAACTTGAAAAGTGTTTTTGAATGCATGCAAACTTATTTAAATCATATCTTGAGTTTCTGTGATCCAAAAATTATGAAATTTTGTGGGTAAGCTAGTCTTGTATAGTAGAAGCTCTGGTTAAAATTTTAGAGTCATTGCATGTGTAGTTTTTGAGTTATAGATTTTCCTTTTATCACTGGTAGATACTTGGGTGAATTTTTGTAAATTATCTATGAATCCTATGACCATGAAATTTGTTGGAGAATTTCCTAGTACCTTAAGGATGCTAGGAAAAATATGAAATCTATTGCTTGACACTTTTCACTAAGGTTTCCTAATTATGCCATTTTAAGCCATTCTGCCTTACCATTTTTGTGTAGGTTGTTATACTTACTCAAATGGTGTCAAATTTTGATGGTAGTCTACTTAGGGCATGTAGTGTCTACTGTAATTTTTGTAGAATTAATGGGGTAGTTTTCATATATGTTTACTATTTCCACTAATTAATTAAATAAATTAAGAAAGGTATTAAAAGAAATGTTTTGGTGATGGACACCCTACTTTCTGGTGTTCTTGTGATATATGTGATATATCAGTAAAGTTGGTTTTGTCCAATTAAGTGTTTATATCATAAGTTAATAATTATTTGTTTGTATTATGTCCCTCTGGACAGATATGGGGACTTTAGAAAGTTCCCCATGATAATTTGGTTTTCTGTGATTGTGATGAATACAAAAGTTGTAGATAATTTATGTATCTAGCTCCTATCAAAATTTGAGGCCATTTGGCCCAGTAGTTTATTAACTACAACTATTTAAAGTTAGGTTCCAGTTTTGCTTACTCTCTGCCTTGTGAGGACAGAGTTCTGTTGAATTATGAATTCAAGCTGGTAAAGGTTTGAATCATGCTTTGAGGTCTGAAAATGGATTGTTTACAATTTCATAAGCTTTCCAGATTGTCTTGTTGCAAGTCATTTGGATTTATAAATCTCCAGTTATGGCTAGTTTACTGCACCACTACATAGTATTCATTTTTGCTGAAATACAAATGCTTGAGTGTATGTTGTTGCAAGGTTATCGTTGATTGTTTAGGGGTTAGCCTAACTTGAGAATATGCTAAGGTGCAGGTGCTACATCATTAACTAAAGATGAGCAATTATACATTAGGTTATATAAACTTGGTAAGTAAAGTGATTTGAATAGGGCTTAAGTTGGAATATGCAAACTACAACGAACATGTGCATTCCCCGAGCATCCCTGACATTCGTTCATATGCATCCATGATATTTATCTTGCGCATTCATGCAATAGGTGTGACGGAGGGAGTGACGTTGCTGGAGTTCGAGGGAGCCAACCAGGAGGAGGAACCCGAGGTGCAGGAAGCCGACGAAGCAGTCGTCGTGGAGGAATTGCCCGAGTGCCCTGACCACCAGCCTTCCTCGTTCCTGAAAGGCAAGCCCCGGAGCATATTAAGCCTCCCATTATTTTACAAATACTTTGAGTACCTTTTATTGTTGATGATGCATTAAGTATAGGAATTGGTTCGAACCAATTGCTGCATTATATATCCTTCCTTGTCCAGATATCGCACTGGAATCCTATTTAAGTTCAGGAACGGGTTAAATGCTTAGCCATGCTTAGTGCGGTAGAAGTCAGGTGATTTCCTGTCACCTGCGAGCTTTAGGATGAGGTGGATCACGATTGGCTATATTTGCTATCATGGAAAAGAACCATGTGAATAATGAATTTAAGACCGGGCGGAGTCTTGTGTAGGTTTGAACATAGTGACTCCGTCTGAGTCGTTTAAGGACCGATACGCTGTATGTCCTCATGTCATGTTGAATGCAGCCTAACACTTAGCTGGCCGGATAAGTCGTTCCGACCATGAAGCCTAGTAGCTCGACTCAGGCCGGGGACGCGAGCAGTGGTGGCATTCTGGAGGTAGTAAGGATGTGCGGAGAGCCATTGGCATAAGTCCAAGGTGGGTTAGAGTCCCGAACAACCTTGGTAGAGTGGTTCTCTAAGAATGTCGATCTGATCGAACTCGCGACTCCTGAATCGTATCAAAGGTGACTTGTTTGCGACTCCGACGGGAGAAGCAGGGTTTGTGTTTAGGAATACCCCTCCAGCTGGATAGGAATCGATTCGAATCGCCGTCTCTCTCGGATAGTGAGAACTTGACTGAGCAGCGGCAACGTAGATTCAATTAATTTAACGATATGGTTAAATGGATGATGATGATAAGGTTGCCACAATGAATACCTGATATGGTTATTAATGTTTGCACCCTAATAAAATGATTGCTTAGTACAGGTGCGAATATAGATGATAGGTTAATGGCTAAAAAGTCACTGCTAGTTCAGGTTAAGAGTTAATCATTATTACTTATGCTTTTCTGCAAAAAGAAAGCGTCAGCCAGATCCACTACATTAAGCTATGCATAATCCTTGGTGTCATTTATTTTGGTTTTTGTCGGGTAAGTCTAGCTGAGTACATTCCTGTACTCAGGGTTTATTCCCTCTTGTTGCAGATGACCTTCTATATCAGGGATTCTGTAAGTATTGTCTCCACCCGACGGGTGATAAAGACTAGATCATGGGCATGATCTCTGTTATCTTATCTGAATGCTTTTGCGGGCTGTGATCAGTGAACCAGTATGTGTATTTGAACTCGGATGTGTGAGTTAAACTAGTTGCTTCCGCATGTTTTACAAGACTTGTTTTGTAATAACGATGACTCTGTGTTGATGTAATCTATTTGTGAACGTCTGCGAATGTTGTAACGTACGATATGTTATATTGAATTACTGTGATCTTGGTTGTATGCAAGTTGGTTTGAAATCCTTCGAGATTTCAGTTGACTACCGGGTTTATATGGGCTCAAGTTCGAGAATTTGATCGTTTCGGCGATTGTTTTTGTACTTGTGCTCTTATAAATTGGTCGGTTCTGTGACACTAATCTTGCCTTGTTTCTTACAACTATCCCATCTTGATCTTGCTTGTTGCAAAAGACCCATTTAGTTTCAATCACATTATGTTCCTTAGGCCTCTCAACTAATTCCCATACTTGATTTCTTATGAAATTATTTAGCTCTTCATGCATATCATTCACCCAATCAACATCCTTCAAAGCTTCATCTATCTTCTTAGGTTCAATGGATGATACAAATGAGAAATGTTCACAAAATGATGACAATCTTGGTCTTGTTTGCACACCTCTTGAAATATCACCAATTATATAATCCAAAGGATGATTCTTGCAACATTAGTTGGTTGGAGCACTTGAACTTGATTGCTTGCATTTGTTTGATCATTTGGTTGAGATGATGTACTAGCACTTGTAGTTGATCTTGCACTTTGTCATCACTTGTACTAGCTTGATTTTGATCATAAGAACTACTAGCTTGCACATTTGAGTTAGAGAACACTTGATTCTTGTCATCTTCAACTTCAATCACCTCTTTAGGCTTTATATCACCAATGTCTATGTTCTTTATTGCATTGACCAATTGAGTGCCTCTCACATCATCTAGATTCTCATCTTCCTCTTGGGAACCATTGATTTCATCAAATTCCACATCATGAACCTCCTCAAGAGTACCACTAGATAAATTTCAAACTCTATAAGCTTTGCTAGTAGTGGAGTAACTAAGCAAGAATCCTTTATCATATTTCTTCTCAAACTTGCTCAATCTAGTGCCTTTCTTCAAGATACAACATTTGCAACCAAAAACTCAAAAGTATGCAATATTGGACTTTCTACCATTCAAGAGCTCATATGGTGTCTTCTCCATCATGGGATGACAATATAGCCGGTTGCTAAAGTAGCAAGCCTTGTTGATTGCTTTGGTCCAAAATGAATGACTCACATTGTACTCACTCAACATTGATCTTGCCATGTCAATCAAGGTTCTATTCTTCCTCTCTACAAGACCATTTGATTGTGGAGTGTACTTGGCCGAGAATTGATGCTAATTCCAAATTCATCACATAGCTCATCAACTCTAGTATTCTTGAATTCACTTTCATTGTCACTTCTCACTTTCTTGATGGTTGTTTCAAACTCATTGTGTATTCTCTTGATGAATGTCTTGAAGGTTGCAAACACATCACTCTTATCAACAAGAAAGAACACCCATGTATATCTTGTAAATCATCCACTATCACAAATCCATATTTGTTTCCACCAATGCTAGTGTATGTGGTTGGTCCAAATAAGTCCATGTGCAACAACTCAAATGCCTTGGATGTACTCATTATGCTCTTCTTAAGGGTGTGTGTTACCAACTTGCTTTTTGGCTTGACATGCACTACATAGCTTATCCTTCTCAATTGTGACATCCTTCAAGCCTCTAACTAGATCATGCTTAATAAATTTGTCCAATTGTTTCATTCCAACATGACTAAGCCTTATATTTCATAACCAACCCATGCTATACTTAGTAAGCAAACATGTTGACAATTGAGCTTCACTAGCATTGAAATCAATCAAGTATAGATTCTCATATCTAAATCCTTTGAATATCAAGTTAGAGCCATCTACACTTATGATCTCTACATCATCCACATCAAATATGCACTTGAAACCAAGATCACACAATTGAGCTACCGACAATAGGTTAAAGTTCAAGCTCTCTACTAGTAGCACATTGGAAATACTCAAGTCATTGGATATTGCAATCTTACCAAGCCCTTTGACCATGCCTTTGCCATTGTCACCAAATGGGATACTATCAACCCCATTGCTATCATTTGCATTGATTGAATTGATCATTCTTGAATCACCAGGTCATGTGTTGTGTGCACCCACTATCAAGCACCCAATGCCTTCCTCCGGCTTTATAATTGATCTACAAAAGAAGAACAATTTATTTTAGGTACCCAAACTTACTTGGGTCCTTGAAGGTTAGTTACTAAGCTCTTTGGCACCCAAATGACTTTCTTCTTTGAGCCCACAATTGGTGCACCAATGAACTTAGCATGCATACCATTGGCACCCTTGGTAAGCAAACAACAAGAATCAAACTTAATTGAGGATACATTAGCATGCTTGTTTTTGTTTTTGTAATCTTGCTCTATATGCCCAACTTGCTTATATCTATTGCAAAACCGACCATTGCCCTTCACAAAACTAGTCTTATGAGTGACAAAAGCCACCTTACCTTTCTTGGGGGTATAGCCCAATCCCTCTTTGTTGAGAGAAAACATTTAGCTACCCAAGCACTTTAGCAAGGGGCATCTCCACCATAGGCATTGCCTAAGGCACAAGTGAGCTCATTCACCTCCTTCCCGAGGGGCTCATTTTCAACCATTAGTGAGGCATCACAAGTGAAACCATCACTCAAAGGTGAAAGTAGAAGTGGTAGTGCTATAAGAAGGGTTAGTGGGAGTAACAACAATGGGCTTATAAAAGGATTAATCAACAATATCACATGTTAGTCTCACATCATATGACACAATCACTTGCTCCTTCTTGGCTTCCTCCTTCTTGACCTTCTCAAGGAGAGAGGAGTGAGATTTTTCAAGCTTAGTGTGAGCTTTGCCAAGCTTCTAATGGTATTCCATTAGACTCTCATGAGAAGCATTGAGCTCATCAAAGTATTGCTCAAGAGATTTGACCTTCTTGCGTAATTCTTTGCACTCCTTTCTCTTCATCTCAAAGCAAGTGTGGACTTGCTCCAACATGTCCATGAGCTCCTCCTTGGTGTACTCCTCCTCATCATCACACTCCTACAATCATCACTTTCACAAGCATCATTATCACTCACATTGATGTGAGTACGTGTATGGAACACATGACTGCAACTTGTATGGCCTGATCTTCATAGTAGAGCATAAGTAAACTTGATAACTATCGTTGCATGACCTGATGGAGAGGTAGCACACCACGAGATCTTGCACCCGCGATGAACTGCCAAGACATCCACCCTTCCATGCACCGACAAAACCAGTCCACGCAATCACGCCATATAGACATGAAGGCACGAAATGGATGAACTGAAGTTCGGTGTTCTACAACCCCCTCAGGAGTCAAAAGAATGAATGTTGCAAAGCACTCATGCCTTACCAAAGATTCCAAATATTCTCTCCATGAGAGGAGAACACACACACAAGGTGGCTGTATTTTAACCAAAAGAGCCCCTTACATAGAAGGATTACATGGGTATTTATACAATGACGAAAAGTATGCGAAAAGTTGACACTTAATCTGGGTGCTAACCACCATACCAAAGGTCCTCTTTACTTTTGGCTAACTAAAGTGGAAACTCAAGCAATCTCTTCAATTCTCGCGCAGGTGTTGGGCTGCATGTGCTCCTTCCACTAAAACGATCATAACTCTTAGCTCGGAAGTCCAAAAGATGCACCGTTTGTTGCGTTGGAAACTAGACTTCAATATCTTTCTGTTCATATGGAATAAGGATACAGAAATGTGGCCCAGTTTTGCAGGTATAGCTATAACAAACTATTGAATCATAGTTGAGGTTGAGTTATCCTTGTCCACATCATTCTCTCTCCCTTCGAAACGAGTCGTCCTCGACTCGTGCTCGTAGCATCAACATTGGACGAACATTATTGGAAACTTGACCCAAGAAAGAACAAAAAAAACAAGACTTGACGACGTAAGATAACTACAAACTCGAGCGTAAACTGAGAACAACTCCATATAGTGAGAACCAAACCATCGAATTGACCCGATGCAATGAGAGGAAACCAATGTTTAAATCTCTCAAGGCACCCTATCAGCATTCTGACTTGACTCAACACTATCTAGGAATTGAATACCAATCTGCAAAGGAAGCTTGTAAGGATAATCAACTCACACCATGACAACCAAGGCTCTGAATACCAAATGATGGGAGTACGTGTATGGAACACACGACTGCAACTTGTATGGCCTGATCTTCATAGTAGAGCATAAGTAAACTTGATAACTATCGTTGCATGACCTGATGGAGAGGTAGCGCACCACGAGATCTTGCACCCATGATGAACTGCCGAGACATCCACCCTTCCATGCACCGACAAAACCAGTCCACGCAATCACGCCATATAGACATGAAGGCACGAAATGGATGAACTGAAGTTCGGTGTTCTACAACCCCCTCAGGAGTAGAAAGAACAAATGTTGCAAAGCACTCATGCCTTACCAAAGATTCCAAATATTCTCTCCATGAGAGGAGAACACACACACAAGGTGGCTGTATTTTAACCAAAAGAGCCCCTTACATAGAAGGATTACATGGGTATTTATACAATGACGAAAAGTATGCGAAAAGTTGACACTTAATCTGGGTGCTAACCACCATACCAAAGGTCCTCTTTACTTTTGGCTAACTGAAGTGGAAACTCAAGCAATCTCTTCAATTCTCGCGCAGGTGTTGGGCTGCATGTGCACCTTCCACTAAAACGATCATAACTCTTAGCTCGGAAGTCCAAAAGATGCACCGTTTGTTGCGTTGGAAACTAGACTTCAATATCTTTCTGTTCATATGGAATAAGGATACAGAAACGTGGCCCAGTTTTGCAGGTATAGCTGTAACAAACTGTTGAATCATAGTTGAGGTTGAGTTATCCTTGTCCACATCACACATCATATTTTACCTTGGTAGGCTTTTCCATGAGGCAAGTTGATGGAGTGTCGAAGATGGATGGCTTATTGTTGATGGCTATGCTTGCAAGTGCCTTCTTTTTGTAATTCTTGTTATCATCACTAGAGTCATTCTCCTCAGATGATGCATCACTATCCCATGTCACCACATAGCCACCACCCTTCTTCTTCTTTTGGAAGGTCATTTTCTTCTCCTTCTTCTCTTTCTTTTCCTTCTTCTCCTTCTTTTTCTTATCTTCATCATTGTCACTATTGTAGGGATAATCCACTACAACATGATCCTTGCTCTTGCACTTGTAGCATCTTCTCACATGATCTTTGCTCTTGTTATTGTCTCTTCTCTTTCTTGCACCATAACCCTTCTTCTTCATGAATCTTCCAACCTTGCGCACAAAGAGAGCCATGGCCTCATCATCAATGTCACTAGCATCTTCATCAT
Source organism: Miscanthus lutarioriparius (assembly GCA_904845875.1). NCBI lineage: Eukaryota > Viridiplantae > Streptophyta > Magnoliopsida > Poales > Poaceae > Miscanthus > Miscanthus lutarioriparius. Next base: position 45,377,511 of record CAJGYO010000004.1, on the reverse strand, counting down.
TACTTGATTCTTCTTTCATTGCTTTGCCCTTGCTCTTGGATGATGAGCTAGCCTTGAATGCTACACTCTTCTTCTTCTTCTTCTTCTTGTCTTCATCCTTCTTCTCATCTTGATAAACCCCTTCCCTTTTCACACAGTATGTCTCTTGTGTCATGACATCACTTAGTACTTGATTGGGGGTTAGTTGCTTCAATTCTTCTCTTATGATGATCAATCTCAATGTCTCAAATCTTGGAGGTAAGCACATCAAGAACGATGAGAGACAACATCATCATTGATCTTCTCACCCAAAGTCTTCAAGTCATTGACAATCACTTACAATCAATGGAATATCTCTGTAATGCTCTCATCATCCTTCATCTTGAAGCTTGTCAACTTGTCCTCAAGGATGTATGGATTAGCACTCTTCACCGCCGGTGTGCCCTCATATATTTCCTCTAATCTCTTCCACACCTCACTAGCTCTTTCACAATCCTTAATTTGCTCAAACACCTTAGAATCAATGGCATTGTAAATGGTGTTGAGAGCCATTGTGTTGCATTACTTGTTAGCCTTGTCTTGGTTGGTGAGATTGTTGGGATCAAGAATCACATAGTCACTCTTGGTCATATCCCACACTTGATCATTGATTGAACCAAGATACATCTTCATCTTTCTCTTCCAATAATCATAGCATATGCCATCAAAGAACGGTGGTTTGCCCCCCATATGGTTGAACATAATTTGAGCCATCTTTTGACACTGAGGTTGTTAAGCCTTCAATCAAATGGTGACCACGACTTTAATACCACTTGAAAGGTCCTAATATGGCTAGAGGGGGGTGAATAGCCTATTTAAAAAACTTTACAAAGCACTAGAGCAATTGATTAGTACAATAAATGGCGTAATGCAATTTTGGTCTAGCTCTATAAGGGTTGCAAGCCACCTATCCCAATAGTTCTAGTTGCTATGATCACTAGGCACACACAAAAGCTAAGTCACTACTCACTAAGCTAGTGTGCTCTCAAAGACTAACTAAAGAGCCACACTAACCAAACTAATAAGTTCTTAAAGACTAACTACACTGAAGAGCTTGCCAACATCAGAGAGGAGTTCCGGTGCACATGTTTTTGGGTCTTCTCAGGCATAAAGCCCATCGGAGCTGTCCGGTGTTAGGCCGGAGCTCGCACCGAAGGTGGGCTATAGCCATTGGCAATTAACCTACACTGGTGATTGAAAGGTCTCTTGTTTGATTTTGGTAATTAAGTGACAACCTAGGTGGACTAATATGTGTATATGTGAGATACACAAGTGATTAATCCACAAGCACACTTGTATGAGCAACACATGCCATGGGGGAGGAAATGACTTGATATGTTGTAAGGTTCTCACAAGTGATGAAGAAGTTCATTGCGTATGAAACATGAAATGGAGTCATGTGACTAGGTGGAGAAGATCAACATGAGGCTTGGTTTGATGGACCGGTTGCAAGCGTGAAGGGCAAGTTGGAGGCTTTGAAGTGATAAACCCTGTGGTGGCGAAAGCTTGAGCAAGACTTAGTGTCGATAAGTGAGGTCAAGATCAATGAACTAATAAGGTCACGTGATGATATGAAGTGGATCATATCATTTGTTGATCTTGGTGAATGTGTTGCATCGACATTGAAGGAGATGGAATGGAATGCGCAAGGCAAAGGTATAACCTATAGGGCATTTCATTTCACTGGTCAAAGGTTGTGTAGAGAAGTGCATAACCAGATTTATGATAAATGGACATACTATCAAGAGGGGCAAACTTGTTTGCATATCGGTCATCTAGTGCCATTCGAGTGATCTAACTTTGCATGCGTTGCTATAATCAAGTCGTGTGGTGAAAAGAGTGAAAATCTTTTGGGAAAATGTTTGTGAAAATGCTACCACACATGCACAAGTTAGTGGAACATTTGGATGTTTGCACATTTGCACAAGGGATGAAAATTGAGAAGAGATGGGGTCACTGGGTGTCACTACTACAGATTGACTTATCACTATCGCCACTTTCACTGCCGTAGCGATAAAAGCGTCGGTGTGATACTTCCACCTTCAGTTGGACCGATAGGGAGGCCTCCTAAGGAAGGAAACCGGCAGTTGAAAACCATCAATGCGGCGGTGGTAGTGGGGTTGAATTACACCATCATTTGGAACACCGAGACAACTAGGGATAGGTGTTATGGCCACCGACTCTACATGACCGTTTGGTGTACTGGCGGTAGTAAATTCAGCGTGATTTATTTCCCCATTTCCCAACTACCCACATGATAGTTGCATCACCATTAATTTCCTACGGAGTATGCCTCATCTTCCCTGATGCTTATATTAATTGCTCCTCTCTGCTTCTCCATCTTCAAGGTTGGCCTATTTAAGCCGGGGCTAGATGCGCTTCTTGGCAATCCACACACTCCTTCCTCCTTAGATACAGATAGATACAAACAAAGCTCTTGAGCTAACCATCTATATTTTCTTCATTGCCTCCTTCTCTAACTCCTCTGGCGGCAGCGACGGCGTTGGGAGAAGGCCTTCAAGATTGGGTACTACCAACATCTAGGCACAACGGGGGCTACTCGATCTAGGTGCTAGTGGAAGTTTTGCAATTAAGGGGGTTCGCTTATTTGGGCAAGCCAAGGGGTACTCAATGCACTTTGGTATCCCTGGTTTGTCCTGTGCATTTCTTGTGCCGATTCACCATCCTGGCGCCCTAGCGATCCTCCTTCCTCTAGAGCGGCGGTGGCGACGGCGGCGCTTCTCTTCCACGCCCTCCTCATGACCATGAGACATGAGCAACACCATATCCTAATCGACAAGGAAGTTACTACACAAGAAAGGTGGACAAAAAATGGTTTCCTTCATTTTTTACTATCGCTAAACTTACATGTTGACAATTAGTCATCCTATGCAGAAATGCACATGCTCGTGACCATGAGAGGTGGAGATACCCCTCTTGCTCTCTATCTTGACTATAAGAGATGCATCATGGAAGGTAAAGCAACTCACTAAGATGGTCCTCTTCTTGCTCTCTCTCTCGACGAGAGAGGTGCAGATGCTAGTGGAAGTTTTGTGAGGTGCTGCCTCATCCTTAGCTTGCACTACCTATCTCTAGACTCGACTATGGGACATACCAATACTCGATAGGTCTTTGTTATTGTACACCCATCAGTCTTCGATAGGTCTTTGTTATTGTACAACTATGGAATGTAACTGAAGTTATGAATGAAGTTGATATGATGATTGTTACTATGTCATTTATATATAGTTTTTCCTTAAAAATAATTAATAACTGAATGGCGATGCTTATTACTCTATTTTTTTAAGTGTCATAGTATTTGCCTTGGCTACACTGACGTGTGATAAAGCACCTCACTGAGATGGTGCTGGGGTGGAAGTATTTGCCTTGGTTAATTTGCAAATTGGTTTGCTATGTTTGCAAATTGTTATTATTGCAGCTCACGTCGCTGTTTCATACGGTGATTCAACATTAGTGTTAGATTGCAAAGTGTAGGGGATCAAATGGTTCATGTCGTCTTCCCTGCTTCATCACTAGCGACTTGCATGGGTGGCCATGGATGACACATACCTTGATTGTTGCCTTCCCCGCTCATGTTTATTAGTGGAGATGACTTGAATAACTTGTATTAAAAAATTAGAAACATGTGTAAGGGAATCTGAACCGCATCATACGAGAAGGAAGGTAGCTATAACAAGTTTAGAAAGGAATTGTACTTGCGTATCATTGTATTAAGGAGAATGAAGAGTTTATCATACAAATCCCTGTCATCCAGATATATACATATCAACAGTGATCTACATAGAATGTACCACATTGATATGAAGAACCTATCACACACATTGCAGATCTTACACTCCTTGCTACAGAACATAGCCCACTCCTCCCAACCTTCCAATCCTATGTGGACGCCATAGCCTTCGCCTCCGCACTGATGTACGTCCTAGTGACGCACCGGCATGGCCAGAGGAGGCAGAGGACTAGACTCACCCGGTGCGACCGCCCAGCCAAGTCCTACAACACAAACATGGCCTGTTGGAGGCGCCATGTACATATCTTGTTCTTCCACGTTACATTCGCTGTCGGGCCTATTTCATCACCTTCGACCTTCCTCAACCACCGCTGGGCAATGTTGTCATTGCTGGCGTCGCTATTGGACCTGTGGAGCACAAGGGAGAGAACAAATACAGCAACATCATGGCCTACCATAGTGGAGCACTCAAGCATGTTGAGCCGCAGCATGAGCGTGCTGTGGTCTTCCATGAAGACGGTGTGCATCCTAGCGTAGAAGCAGGCCTCTAGGTTGCCAATGCTAGCAAGCCTAGCGATGAGCTTAGCGTAGTACTCGTGGTTGTAGAACTGGTTCTAGGTCCCAAGCTGTATCCCACACAGCAGCACCCACCGTAGTGGTATGCTCCGTCCCACTACGGCATCGTCACACACCCTACGCATCTGTGAATAGGTTTCCCGCCCCCCAAGATCTTCCATGGGATCCGCTACAGCCGTAGCAACACGGCTAGCAATCTTAATAGTCACATCCATTGGGAGCTTCTCCATGGAATGAGGACACATGCGATGGCTGCAAAAGATGGATCCTCGGGTCAGGAGTGACGTCACGATAGAGCGGAGCACTAGGGAGGGGGATTGGAGTGGAGCAAGGTAGGTTCCAAAAAACCCTCTTGGGATTTTATGATTGCTCCATTCTTGAAGGTTCCACGGCTTGGGGATGTCGAACGTCTCGGGGAAGTCAATCATCATCCTCCGTGTGAATTGTGTAAACAATGGATGAAAATGCGAAAAATGCAGAATGAAAGAATCTTTTATCTTACTATCTTACGACTACTAATTAGAGGCCCCAACGGTGTAAACTGTGTGAAACATGTAAACCATGTATGTAAACCGTGTGAACCCCCTAATTTTGCACAAATCACCCACCTTTGCCATTACAAAAGATAATTCAAAGCAGTCGATTAGAATAAAATAGGCTACCGGTTTATCACTTCATCTCCCCTAAGATCGTGGTTAGTGCTAGAGGGGCCGAGCCATGTGGTCGAGTCAATTTTCTCCATCCAACTTCCAACACCGTTCTATCACCATTACTTTTGCTGGGAGAAGCGTGCTCCACTAAGATCGTGCAAGACATGGCCTTGCCTTAACTCCTGCTCTTGCTTAGTGCAATCGAAGGGAACTCCAATGGGCGCCTATCTCACCCATCCTTCTATAAAAGCGGAGGCTAAGGCAGGGAAGCAAGTACACGATTCCTTTTCTCTCAAACTTCTATCTTCTTCGTCCGGCGCTCTGCCTTGACACCCCATCTTTCACATCTCATCCAATGGTGGATCGGGCAATGAAGCACCCAATGGAAGGGTGGCCAAAGGTTGTCCCTGCTTGTCCCCGCTTTCATGCAATGCTATGATGGGATGAGGAGGGCAGCTCGGCACCACCGCCATCGGAGAGTCGATCCCCACTTTCGGCTATCTCCGACGACGACGACGGGGGAGACGGATGATGTCCTCACATTGGTGGAGCAGCTAGATGTGGCCACCTTTGCCCTCCGTAAGGAGAGCCGGGAGGTAGGCTGGCTACATCTCTCCATTGCCACCGTGAAGTAGGAAATGGCCATGACGGAGCTTGCCACCACCAAGGCCTAGGCATGCCACACTGGTAAGACATTCGACACGATATGATCTTGCTCTTTCACAACATACGACATCGTGTCTTCAGCTGTACCATTTTCTTGTCTCCTTTTCAGCCATCTAGGAGCAGCTGATCGCCGCATAGGGTGAGGCAGTGGAGGCGATCCACCTTCGCTAGGTAGCCAAGGACAACACTCGTGTCTCCTCCTGGATGGTGGCCAAGAGCAACATGCACTACCAGGCCCTCCACATGGTAGTAGGCAACGCCGTCTATGTACTTTTGCCTCCTGTGCCTACGGGGATGACCCTAGCGAACTGCCTCCGCACCATGCCTCCATGGGTCGTGGAGGTGGCCACATACTAGATTCATTTAGGGGCTGCTTCGGCCATGGCTGCCACCCAGCTTTGGTTGGGTGAGGACCTAACCATGGTGGAGCCAGGGTTCCTAGGAGAGACGAGGTATCGGCAGTGCCATAACCTGATCGGCGAGTTCTCCATCGAGGGTGATGGCATCTTGGGCACAGTGGATGTAGAGGACATCATTCGTAACGCTCCCCGCGAGTAGTTTGATTGTAACATGCCTCTGCATTCTGAATAAAAATGTTCATAATATTTAGTAGTTATTACTTTGCGTTCATCTCTGTTTGCTGTGACTTGAACATTCCATTTGTGCACCCTAGAGTTCACAGACCGTATGACACACCCATCATTAGTAGGGGCTAGCATCTCCTAATCATCACCGCCAATAGTATTCACCGTTGCTTTCGTCAATTTCCAAGCCCACGCGTGAGTCCTATGCATCACTCCCGCGCGTATTTACAAAGTTTTGCAGAAATTTGTATTCCTGCATCTAATATAGTTGCTTACAAAGGATGCTCCCCACCCTATCTTTCTCCTCCTTAGTGCTGCTGTTCCTCATCACCGCCCCTGCTCCCCTATGCCAAACTGTGCGATCGCCCCTACTCAGCGGCGTGCAAGCCGCCAGTCACTGTCGACAAGCAAGTGCTCCATGCCAATATGCCTCACTATTAGGTACACAATATAGATCCACCGGAGACCAGGGTGGTACTCATCACCGTCGTTGCCACTCGAGCTCAATGCCGCAAGATCCAAAGGCAATGGTAATGCTTTCGCACTTCCCTTATGCATTGTTCTTGGATTTTTATTCCCTTCTTCACTCCTCTAAGTATGAATGAAGCTTCCATCTGATTATTAATGAGATCATGAACACATCTCTATAGTCGCTCTTTCTCTGATTCAGGCGACAGCGCCGTAGCTTCCATCGCCTTCCCCACTCCATCAGATCCTCATCAAGATGGAGGAGGAGGCCCCCAACAAGAGGACCGAAGTGCCATCCTCATAGACCATGTCTTGGTCCTCATCCTCAGCCACCTCACCGCCTCGCTCCTTGTGCAGCTACAAGTGTGTTTGTCACTCCTAGAATAGCCTCATCTCAGGATCCGAGTACCATAAGGAGCTGCCCCAAATTCTCACCTGATTCTTCTACCGTAGCTAGAAATGCAAACGCAACTTCACTAGCGTCAATGGTGAATACCCCTCCTTGTCCTTCTTACCCTTCCCCATTTAGGATGTCATGATCTCAGATTGGTCCTAGGGCCTCATCCTCTTCTGGTACTCTAGGTTTCGCTATGTTGTCCACAATCCGGTGACTAAGAAATGGTTGCTACTGCCGAGTAGCAACCATTCTTGTGGTTCAGCTCGCTTGGGGTTCGATCCGACAGTCTCCTCGCACTTCTATTTGTTTGAATATGGGATCAATGATGATGACTCCTTAGGTGTCAACATCTACCACTACTAGAAATATCCACTTCTATGACAAAAATCTTAATGACAAATCCAAAACATTCATAGAAAATCGTTTTTTATGACAAATATTTCAGTTTCATCATAAATCAATGGTGACGATCCTCCAACCCTCCCTATCTATGACAAAATCAGGCATTGTCACAAAAAACATCATAGAAGAGCACATTGTTTCATCACATATCACTCACATGACCCATCTGTGACGATCTCCTTTAATACTATGACGAATAGGGCTTCATCATTGAACTAATTACACATCTATGACGAATAGTATTTGATCTATAACAAATGGTGCTTTGTCATAGATCTCCACACAATACTTTCTCCATCCGATGTGTACTTGTGGAACCTGCAGTTACTCATCCGTGACGCTTGCAATTCATCATAAAAGTCTTCGTTTGATCCTTTCTCCATGTGATGTGTACCTGTGGGACCCTTCTCCATCTGACGTGTACCTGTGGGACCTATAGTTACTCATCCATGATGCTTGTAATTCATCATAGAAGTCTCTGCTCGGTCCTTTCTCCATCCAACATGTACCTACGGGACCCTTCAGCATCCGACCTATGGGACCCAATGGCTTATGTGTCATGTGTACCTATGGGACCATTCTCTATCTCCATCTGACCTGTGGGACCCAATGACTTGCATGTCACATGTACCTATGAGACCATTCTCCATCTCCATCTGACCTATGGGACCCGACAAGCCCATCTCCATTCGACCTGTGGGACCCAATGGCTTGCATATCACTTGACGCTTGCAATTCATCATAAAAGTCTCCGCTCGATCCTCCTGCATCCGACCTATGGGACTTGACGGCTTACGTGTCACATGTGCCTATGGGACCTTTCTCCATCTCCATCCGACCTATGGGACCCAACGGTTTGCGTGTCACTTGTACCATGTGTGCCGTCGGGGTTTAATTTCTCAAAAAAGGTCTGATACCTAGGAGTCGAACCCGAGATCTAGACCAAGAAATGGAGCATCTTTACCATTGCGCTAGACGCCTAGCTATGCTGACATCTCTTTGGAGTTGCTATACTATCCTATTGGTTGTATGGATGCCCTATAGGTTGACCTAAATTAGATATCCCCTGCAAGTGGAAACAAATCTATGCCCACTAGACTTGCGGCAGCGGCGGCAAAGGCAGAGGCGGAGGATCCTCGGTCTGCTGTGGTGGCTCAGGCGTCCTTTTGGTGGTGTGGTGAGGCTTTCCTGGTGGAGCGTGGCGGCATTGGCGTCCATGTGATCAGGTGTGTGCCATGGTAGAGGTGGCTTGTAGCCGAGCCATGGCAGTTCATAGAACAAAGGTATGAGTACCTTCTTCTATGATTATAGGACTGCATTTTCTGTACATGATAAAGTAAAGTACACATAAAGAAAGGTTATTTTGTATGATTTTCAATTGAAATCAATGCTTTTGTCACATAAAAATAGAAAACCAGACTGTCCCATAGTATGATATGAACAAATGCACCGATTAGTGCTCTCAAACACTGTATGCTTTGTTCTAATGCTAGTTTTGCCATTGTTGACCCAATGGTCTAAACTCTAACGGACTTTGCATACTTTTACTGCAACAGATGGACAGATCCTGGATTCCTAATGGGAGTTGAAGAGTTCATGGATACGGTTAAAGAAAGATACCTAGGGCAAAAGATCCCTTGCCCATGTACACATTGTCTTAACTAGGTGGTTAAAACTTGGTAGCAGGTGGAGGATGACTTACTTTTATACAGAATGTCACCCACATACACCACATGGATTCATCAAGGGGAAGAGGGAGGAGGTACTGACATTATAGATCCATTAGATGTGCATGGATCTCATCATGATGGTTGGATTACAGAGGAGGAGCAGGAGGACGGCGACGATAACATATTACTAGATTTTGATGATTTAGTTCAAAACCTATTGACATTTGAAGAGCGGCTGGAAGAGTCCCAAAGTTTCAAAGAGTGTTGGATGAGTTGAAGCAATCAGTTTCTTCTGGATCTACCTTCTCAAGATTCTCCTTCCTTGTCAGGTTGCTCTATACCAAGTCCCACTATCGAGTTAGCAATAGCTATTTTGACGCACTATTGGCGTTGTTGTCAGATGCATTCCCTAGTAGCAATGTACCAAAATCATGTGAGGAGGCATGCAAATATATTTGAGAATTGGGACAAGGTTATGAAAGTATCCATGTGTGCAAGAACAACTATGTGTTGTTTTGGGGTGATCGTGAGGAATTGCAAGTGTGCCCAAAATGCAAAGAGTCTAGATGGGAGGATGCAGATGGTAGTAGGCGGGTTCCTCACAAGGTTTTGAGGCATTTTCCTCTAATACCGAGGTTGCAGAGGATCTTTGCTACTCGAGGAACAATAGCGGACGCTGAATGGCACAAGACTAAGTGAGAGAAGAATACCGATGAAATGAGCCATCCAGTAGACGAGGAAGCATGGCCGGACTTTGATAGAAAGCACAAAACTTTTGTAGATGATCTAAGGAACTTGAGGCTTGCCGTCGCCATAGATGGTTTCAATCCATTTGGCAACTTTACTCGACATATTGTATGTGGCCTATTCTTGTAACACCTCGGAACCTGCCACCATGGGAATGTGTGAACCCATCGAATAGCTTTATGTCTCTACTGATCCTGGGCCCAACCTCTCCAGGAAAGGATTTTAATGTATTCTTGGAGCCTCTTATATATGAACTGCAAAAACTGTGGAAGGGTGTCAACACTTTTCATGTACTACATCCAGATAAAGGCTTCACTCTGCGCGTTGTTGTGCTTTGGTGCATACATGATTTTCTAGCATTGAGCACCTTGTCAGGCCGAACTACAAAAGGTTATTATGGATGTATTTATTGTGACAAAAATCCAATGTCAAGGAGCCTAAGAAAGAAGCTAGGCTACCTTGGACACCGTTGTTATCTTCCTAGGTATCACCCTTGGAGGAAGAGCTTGGATTTTGATGGAGAAACTAAGGACCGAGATGCGCCGAAAAAGTTCACCTTATAGGAGGTCCTTGAGAAACTCGAGAAGGTGAAAGATGTCTGCCCAGGTAAGCACGGTGGAAAAAGGAAATGAAAGCGTGGAGAGCCAGTGATTTATAATAAAAAATCTACTTGGTGGGGGGCTGCCATATTGGAAGGGCCTATTGCTGCCACATAATCTTGATGCCATGCACATTGAGAAGAACATATATGAAAACATATTCTTTGGACATTGCTGAAAGTGGAGGGCAAGATAAAGGACACAACAAACGCTAGACTAGATTTGCACGACATGAACATAAGGCCTTAATATCACGACGTGTAGCAAGGCACCTCGCTTAGATTCCTGGAAGCTCACTATGTCATGATGGAAAAACACAGAGCAGAATTTTGCAAGTTCCTTAAAGGTGTCAGGTTTCTAGATGGTTATGCAGCCAACCTAGCAAAATCCATAAGTGCAGATGGTACCAAGGTAGTTGGCAAGTTGAAAATGCATACTTGCCATGTTCTTCTCTAGAGGTTCATACCTGTAGGCTTAAGAGGTTTTGTTCCCAAAGATTTATATGAAGCTATTTTAGAACTTGGGAACTTCTTCAGGCAACTATGTAGTAGAACTCTAAGGAAAGAAGTCGTGGAAAAGCAGAAATGAGACATCCCACTCATCTTATGCAAGCTTGAGAAGATTTTTCCACTGGCCTTTTCGATGTTATGATGCACTTGGCTGTCCATCTACCTGATGAGGCACTTCTTAGAATGGTATGGTTGGATGTACCCAATAGAACGACGACTTGGCACATTGAAGAATTTATTAAGGAACAGGACTAGGCCTAAAGGATCAATTGCGGAGGCTTACTTAGAAAGTGAGACATTGGCATTTTGGGGGAGGTTTATGGACGATGTTAAAACAAGATATAGCCAGGACGATAATATGTCACATGATGGGCCAGCACATGGTGAGACCTCTGTTTTCATGCATGGTGTCAAGCCCATTGGCCAGATTAGGGTAAAGGACATCAAGGATAAAGCCAAAATTAATAAGCTAGCTTGGTATGTGCTTATTAACTACAACGAGGTTGGACCATATGTGCAGTAAGTATGATTTTTGATATGCTGATTTGTTGTTTCCTATATTACGTACGAAATGTTACCAATAATAATGCTTATATGTGCTACAGAATATATAGACAAATTTTAGAGGAACAAGGGGCAAGTGATGATGTTGATAGTAGGCTAGCAGTAGAGTTTCCAGTGTGGTTTAAGTCTCATGTACATGATTAGAATATTTTAGTTCTATTAGGCCGATCATTGGCAGAATTATATGACAACTTAATGGTGATGGTGTTTTCATCTTTGTATGCAGATCGAGGAGCTATGTAGAGAGAACCCAACAAAGGTCAGTGAAGGTTTGTATGCAGTGTCATGTGGTCCTGATACCCGAGTCTGGGTTTGTGCAACTTGCAGTATTAATGGAGTCAGGTATAGTACTGTTGATCGCGAGAAATCCCTGCATACACAAAACAGTGGTGTCATGACCGTCGTCACACATGAAGGCCAATCAGTGAAATTTTATGGTGTTCTTAGAGAAGTTATTCAGTTGATGTATAACTCTAGCATACAAAGCCATAGGACGATGATTCTTCTGCGCAGTGACTGGTACAATCTACATGGCACTATAAAGTCTACAGGCATTGACGATGATGGACATTATAGATCCGTTAATACTAAATCATTCTGGTACAAGGATGACCTTTTCATTCTCGCGACACTGGCAAGGAAGATTTTTTATTTGCAGGACACCTCCTTGGGCATAGATTGGCGGGTCATGCAGAAGTTTGAACATAGGGATATGTATGACATGAATGAAATAGAGCCTATAGTGCAACATGATGATCACTGTTCTAACAACGAGCATGAAGTCCTGCTTTGTGATGGTGATCAGGTTATCCACGAAGCAAGTCATGATGGAGAATGCATTGTCATTGAAGCCAATTTAGAAGACCTTCTAAGAGATAAGAGGGAAGCAATTGGCATACTTGAAGGCAGCGAGGATGAAGATGATATTGGAAACTAGTATTGCAGTGACGATAGCAACTATGGCGGCAGATATCACATGTCTGGAGATGATGATGAATTGTAGGAGATTTCATATATAATCTTTGGGAAAACATGTATTCTAGACTGCACTTTGCTTTAGATTTCTAGCTTTGTATTCTGATCATGTTCGATATGCTCAGTTGTTATAAACTTGTGCTTCAGCGGACACATAGGCTTTGTCCGCCAGGGTCAGTACTACACTATGTGGACTGTCTATTGTGTACATGACTATTCCATTCAACTACAACTAGTACTTGTTATTGGTTCATATACACTACATAAGCCATTGACATAAAGCATTCCTTTCACACAGCATGCTTCAACCACTACGGTGATATCATTAATCAGTTCGACCAGCGTTGGGTAGCCATGCAGATGATCATTGTTGGAGTCCATCATGATGTTTCCTGGAGAGCCCTTGGACTCGCCCATGGCCTCGACGGATGTCGAGGGAGACCGTGACAGTGGAGGAGACCTACTCCCACCAGGAGCAGATCCGGCAATGGTGAGCGAACCCAGTGATGGCGAGCAGGACCGCACCAAGGCCGGTGGTCATGAGCGAACCACTAGTGCTGGTGGCATCTGTGTCATCATCGAGGGCAATGGAGAGAGCAATGGTAGCCTAGGAGATGGCCTGCGATAGCACAACGGGAACACCGATCTCCCATGACTGGACGTCGGTGCCACCTTCGCCGACAACAACCCAGGGTGTGCCATCGGCCCCGACTTTGCTGAACCACTGGAGGAAGCGGGGACTGAGCCGGTCCACCCTTTCTCAATGTGGACCTATAGCGATTCATGGGGATGGCCTTCATGGCAGTCGACGGGGAGGTAGAGGTGGGGACTTTATGAGGCGAGGTGAGGGCTTTTACGCAATGCAAGGTGGAATGAAACAATTGGAATTGGAGCGAGATAAAGATTTATTTTTTTCCAAACCATTGCGTGTCGCCTTAGCTGTCATCGTCGCACTACCTCAGGAATCACAACCGTATTACACCGGGGAAGGCGTGTGCGACTGGAGATGTAGGAGTAATGGCCTACCCAACCGATGAGATGGCACGATGATACCAATTGTATGGTTGTTGGACTTTTTGTCTAGGCGAGACTTGTTCAGATGAACTCCTCGCGGCATGGTTGTTGTAAGTTCAACAAATTTTATAAGATACATGTAAACAAGATGAGTTGGATTCACCACAGATCAAAGCCACTCATGACTACTGATACTACAAACAAATGCACGGAAGACACGTTTTCCATCTGACACGTTCAAATATATGGTGGAAGGACTTTCTTACGTGCGTAGTAGAATTTCAAAACCTATGGCTACTTTGTTCTACATTTAGGCCAGGCTTGATCCTCTCAAAGAAACCTTGCACGGTTGCCGAGAGCGAAGTGATGAGTTTGGGACTTCTACTACTACTACCCACTACTGATACGTGTTTGGTTCACCAAACCGAGGCGCAAAGCAACCCTTGCATGGTTGGATTGAGATATGTCTGGCCTGTTTAGGTTTACAATGCTTGGACCATCACGTGCCCACAAAGATAATGGTAAACAATACTTTGTGAACCAAAATGTCTGCACAAATGTGCACATTACATGCATAAAAAGAGGATATCAGTGCTACTAGATAGAAAGATAACGACAAACTAGACTTCATATATGTGGATTACAACAACGATATGAGTTCAGCCTACATAACCATGCCTTCATCTGCCCTAATAATAAGAGGAGAGCAGTGCCATCCCACTACTCAAAGTCATCTAATTACTACCTAGACATACTATTTTTAACTACAGATGATTAACATGACTTCATACTAATTGTAACGTTACCTGGCAACAAACTAGTCCTAACTACATATGTTGACATGACTTGATACTACTAATGAGGAGTGCCATCCCACACCTCTACGCAAGTCATGTAATAAGGGCACCAACAGGTGCGAACAAAATCCAACGCCTGCAATGTAAACCGGCCTTGGTTGAAGCCAGCAAACCACTCTGCCATGGTGAACTGACATGGCCAGACAATCCCATCAGGCCATCCAGCCTTGGTTCCTTGCTAGGGCACGATGGCAGGCAACGTTCTTGTCATTGGTGTAGGTGTCATCTAGGGGGCGTGTGCCCTCGCCAGCACATGCGCCCTAGCATCGGCCTCGCTCCAATCACGGGCCTTATGGTTGGGGCAGATGGGGCACACCAGACCGCCATATGCGCTAACGCACAAGAACAGATTCAGGCCCGGGAGAATAGGCGTTGCGTAGCTATGTAGACGATCATCCTCCAAGTTCGTCGTGATGTAGCCCGGAGAGCCATCAGACTTAGGCTTAGCCTCAGCCAAGATGTCAGCCACGATCTCGGCCTTGGCCTCATCGTCAGCCTCGTTGTCGGCCTCGGTGGATGGTGAGGGGGACCATTGAAAGCTCTAGTTTGGTTTTGGTGAATTGATAAAACCCTTAGTGCTAACCTAGTTGATCTAAGTGATCATGAGATAGGTAGCATTATTCCAAGTGGTGAAGCAACCGTGAAGATCATGATGATGGTGATGCCATGGTGATGATCAAGTGCTTGGACTTGGAAAAGAAGAAAGAGAAAAACAAAAAGCTCAAGGCAAAGGTGAAATGGATAGGAGCTTTTCGATTTGGTGATCGAGACACTTAGCGAGTGTGATCACATTTAGGATCGATAGTCGTACTATTAAGAGGGGTGAAACTTATATCGAAATGCGGTTATCAAAGTGCCACTAGATATTCTAACTCATTGCATATGCATTTAGGATCTAGTGGAATGCTAACACCCTTGAAAATGTTTGTGAAAATATGCTAACACACATGCATGAAGTGTTATACTTGGTGGTTGGCACATTTGATCAAGGATGGTGAAGTTTGGGGTCAAAAGGAGCTATTTCATATTGATCGGACTCTGCCTTGGGTAGTGACCGGACTCTAACCCTGCGTCCGGTTAGTGGTGCGCAGTGTATGCCGCCCTCGGTCCTTTGACCGAACACTAAAGAGAAAGAGGGATCAGACGCACACGGGGTGCGTTTGGTCACCTAGTGACGTACGCTGACGCAAGCAATAGAGAGAGGCTAAGTTGACCGGACGCTGGCCTGGGTCCGATCATGAGCCACCGGACGCGTCCGGTCACAAAAACCGTCTCTGGAACCTTACTGGAAACGATCAAACTCCAGTGATGGAGCGTCCGGTCACTTTAAGCAGCACGTCCGGTCACAACATAACACGTGGCGTGAAGCAGACTAGCCATTGAAATCGGGCATTCAACATTTGAAGCTAATGACACATGGCGAGCATCGGGCGACCAGACTCAGGGGTCCAGCGTCTGGTCAACCTGACCGGCGCGTCCGATCAGCCTGTGTTTCGCTAGATAGAGGAGCTAATAGCTCTATTTCATTAGAGGCTCTATTTAAAGGCTTGTGGCTAGCTCTAGCTCACTCTCTTGGCCATTTGCATTGGCATAGCAACCATGTGAGCTTAGCCAAAGCTCTCCCATTCATTTCCATTATTGATTCATCATCTTTGTGAGATTGGGAGTGAATCCAAGTGCATTGCTTGAGTATTTGCTTCTAGAGGCACTTGGTATTCGTGTTTCACTGTGGGATTCGCTTGTTACTCTTGGTGGTTGCCGCCACCTAGACGGCTTGGAGCAGCGAGGATCGTCGAGTAGAGGTTGGTGATTGTCTCTGGCTCCGATAGTGGTGATTGTGAGGGGTTCTTCACTTTTCCCCGGTGGAGAGCCAAAAGGTACTCTAGTAAATTGCTTGTGGCTTGTGTGATCCTCATCTTATGTTGGTTGTGCGGCACCCTATTGAGGGTTTGACGTGTGCTACCAATTAGTGCGTGAACCTCCAAGTGAGTGAATCACCACAACGAGGACTAGCTTGCCGGCAAGCAAGTGAACCTCGGTAAAAATTCATTGTGTCGTCATTTGATTTCGAGGTGATTGGTCTTCATTGGTATTCATTCTTATGATTGATTGGTTCATTCCTCAACTCGGCGGTATAACCATCTTGCTCTCTCTCTTTACATTACCGCAAACTAGTTGTCAAGCTCTTTAGTGTAGCTAGTCGTGAGAGCTTGTTAGTTTGGTTAGTGTGGCTCTTTAGTTAGCCTTTGAGAGCACACTAACTTAAGTGTAGTGACATAACCATTATGTGGATAGAGACTATATAAACTAGAATTGTGGTAGGAGGCTTGCATTTTTAGTAGGCTAGCGCAACACTCGCTTCGCCTCATATTTGTCTAACCTATTTGCTAAGTGTTGTTGTATAATTTTTTAATAGGCTATTCACCCCCCTCTAGCCACTAGTACCTTTCAACCATGATGGTGCAGGTGACCTACCCACGTAGGGAGCAGATTCGGTGATGGCGAGTGGATCCGGCGATGGCGAGCAGGACCACACTAGGGTCGGTGGTGGTGATGAACCACCGGTGCTGGTGGCATCAACATCGTCACCGAGGGCGATAGGGAGAGCAACAACCTAGGAGATGGTGTGAGTCTCGGTGACGGGAACACTGATCTATGGGGACTGGACGTCACCGCCGCCTCCGCTGACACCAACCCGAGGTGAGCCATCGGCCCCGCTTTCGCCAAACCACTAGAGGAAGCGGGGACTACAGTTGGGCCACCGATGGCCTTCATGGCAACCGATGGGGTGGCGGAGGTGGGTGGAGAGGAGAGAGATTTTGCACAATGGAAGGTGGAATGGTAAACAATATGAATTGGAGTGAGGCCAGGCTTTATGTATACAAAGGGATGCTCGGGCTTCTAAAGAAAGATACTCCATAAAGATTTATTTGTACACAGGGACACTAAGGCTTCTAAGGCAAGATACTCCATGAACATTTACCTTTCCTGGAGGTGGGTGCCATCACGCTCCCTCGGGAATCGCAACCGTATTAGATCGGTGGCTGCAAAAATAGAACACGTCTCCTCCGTTTACGCCGATGAGACAACATGAGTCTTGGCCCGACGACATCAATTGTGCGGCCGGCAGACTTTCTAGCATGCGTAGTAAAATTTCATAGTTTGTGATCGACTATACTCACTTGTCATTTCATCCAATATTATTATTACTAGTAGTAGGGGCGTGGTCACGTGTACCGTGTTCTACTTGGCTTTTAATTTAATTCCTAAAAGAAAGTAATGATTTTCATAATGTATGACATGGGGCTCAGAGTACATTTGCACAAATGCGTATGACACATATATATCCGCTGCATTCAAATATATGGCGGCAAGACTTTCTTGTGTGTGTAGTAGAATTTTTAACACCTATGGCTCATCTGTTCTGCATTAGGCCAAGCTTGCTCTTATAAAAGAAACCTTGCGTGGTTGCCGAGAGCGAAGTGAATGCAGGATGAAAGATGGATAGGAGTGAAAATTTAAGAGATTTTGACCACCATGACACAGTTGAGACTTGAAAGCCTAGTGCGGTTGTGATAGATCTTTTCACTCCTATCCATGTAGTCACAACAGTCGAGGGTGGACTTTCTAGCATGTGTAGTAAAAATGCAACATCTATGCCTCCTCCATTGTACATTACAGATCGAGCCGAGACTTGTTCAGATGAACTCCTCATTGCATGGCTATTGCAAGTTCAACAATTTTTAACAGACTTGCTCCTCTCAAAGAAACCTTGCGCGGTTGCTGAGAGCAAAGTGAATGCAGGATGAAAGCTGCACAGGAGTGAATCGAGAAAATTTATAAGAGATTTTGACCACCATGACATGGTTGAGACTTGAAAGCCCTGGTGCAGTGGTGATAGGTCTTTTCACTCCTATCCAAGCAGTCACAACAGTTGAGGGGTAGACTGAAGAGTGAAGAGGAGTTGCTTTCATAAGTAATTTCTCTTGGTTGGTTTTGTAGAGACATGCAGGAGCTAGCTAGAGATGGGTACACTTACTAGCCGACGATAGATCAAATGGATAGCAGCGGACTTTCTAGCGTGTGTAGTAAAAATGAAACATCTATGCCTTCCTCCATTGTGCATTAGATTGAGCCGAGACTTATTTAGATGAACTCCTCGCTGCATGGCTGTTACAAGTTCAACAATTTTCATCAGACACATGCAAATAAGACGAGTTGGGTTCATGACGGATCAGAGCCACTCATTTTGAGCATGATCAGTGTGACTCATGACTACTACTACTAATACGTGTTTGGTTCACCAAACCGAGGCACAAAGCAACCATTGTGTAGTTGACAATAGTAGGATGTGTCTGGTCCTGTTAGATTTACAATGCTCGGACTATCACGTGTTCAACGAGATAATGGTAAATGTTCCTTTGTGAACGAAAATGTTTGCACAAATACGTATGACATGAATACTATCCAACACGTTCAAATATATGGCGGCAGGACTTTCTAGTTATGTAGACTTGCTCCTCTCAAAGAAACCTTGCGCGGTTGCTGAGAGCGAAGTGAATGCTGGATGAAAGTTGGATAGAATTGAATTGACCACCATGACACGGTTGAGACTTGAAAGCCTGGTGCGGTGGTGATAGGTCTTTTCACCCCTCGGGTGCTGCCGCACTCCCTCAGGAATCTCAACCAGTCATACCGCAGAAGGCATGTTCGACCGGAGATGCAGGAGTATTGACGTTCCCAAGCGTACACTAGTGAAAACAGAGCATGTCTCCTCCATTTACGCCGATGAGACGGCATCAGTCTCGATCGCTGGTTTTTACTACATGTTAGCTCCTCCACTGATGCCCCAACAGTGTGTGCACTCCTTGCATTTGTGACAACTCTAGAAACATAGAAAAAGAAAGCCCCCATGAGAGGAGATTGAGAACAGAGACATACCAACAAGGATTCCTCAAGACTATCAAGTTCCCTAGTTGACATGGCGGGGCTACATGAAGACATGGCAGGACTGAGCCAGAGTGACCTAGAGTGCATGAAGATCCTTCTTTCTAGATTGTCCCTCTATCTGGCTATGTTGATCATTTTCTGTGTGCTGAATCTGATCTGCTGGGGTTTGCCTTTGGGAATGAACTTGTCCCTCTATCTGGCTATGTTGATCGTTGTGCACGCAGAAACTGCTAGCTGCAATGGCCCGGGCCATTGGAGGTTACCAAAAACTCGAGCTTTGTCTAGACAATGAGCAAATCCTAGCCCAGTGGAAGGTGGAGGTGTTCCCCGATGGCGGTTGTTGATGGTAGTTAACATCAATCATAAACCATCAATATAACCTACATATATAACATCATGCCTATCATTGTGCGCTTGTGGATTTTGTCTCTGTGTGCCTCCACAGGTGTCAACAAGTTTTCTGGCGCCGTTACCGGGGAGATGGTTGCTGTGATTTCATTGAACCAGGTTTATTCTTGTATCTTTTATTTCTTTTTAAGCATGGATAACATCATGCCTATCAATTAATTCGCTGCTCCCACGGGCACACAACTAGAGCCACCGGAATTATCGAAACCCATCCTTACACCTGGCTATGAGTTGCGTCTGAGTTTAATAAGTATGGTCCAGGAACAATCATTCTCAGGCTAAGGTGATGAAAACCCATATACTCACCTATGAGAGTTTGAGCAAACTTGTGCATGGTTGCATATTGTGGGCATGTCACATGAAACCTTAAAGTGGAAGCTATTTCTATTCTCTTTGATGGGAAGACCTAAACACTGGTATACCCGCACCATAGGGAGTGTACAAGGAGATTGGAAAGCCTTATGCTCTAGCTTTTGCTTATCTTTCTTTCCCATCTCTAGAGTGGTTAGCCTTCGAATAGAGGTTCTATCTTTTGAACAAAAAGAAAAAGAATCTCTTGGTGCAGCATGGGTATATTTTAATGACCTAGTCAACTCTAGCCCTGACCTTGCCATTCAAGACCATATGCTTTTACAACACTTTTATATGGGTCTTAGTGGGGAGATCGCACAATTTCTTGATACATCTTCTAGAGGTGCCTTCTTACATTGCTCTACTAGTGAAGGGAGAAAAATCCTTAGAAAAATTCTAGAAACACCCCCTGCACTAGCATTTGTAACGATGGCCTAGAAGACGTAGTTGAGGAAACTCCTGAGGAAGAACCTATGATAGTTGAGCCTGAGCCTTTAGCTACTCCACTTGAAGCCTCAATTGTCCTCCAAGTTCTCAAACCATTGAAGGAGGAAGAAATTCCCTCTTTGGAAAATATGATTGAATTCAAGGATGAGCTCTTCTCTGATTTTGGAAACACCTCGAATTATTATGCAATAAGGAAGTCTTTGACACCATCAGTACCTAACTAGCATCTTCCTGACCCTACCAAAGAGAAATTCCTTAAAAAGACTATGAAGGAGTTGATAACGATCGTAAGCAATTAGTGGTTGGGTGAATCCAAGCTTTCTCCTGAAATCATTCATTTAGATTCTCCCTCTACCTCCATTCGTTGTCAGATTCGTAAAACCTTCTTCAATGCCTTTTATAATCCGGTTGTAGGAGTAAATCTTATGTCTAAATCTTTTGCACATACCCTTCCTAGAAATATGCACTTAACTCCAACAACCAAACTCTTAAAAGTCTCTCAGGGCAAATCCTTCCTAGTGAAGGAATTTTTCACCTCATCACTATCAAAGTAGACGAAACCAAGGTGTATCTTAGTTTTTATGTTTTCGATATTTGGGAGTTCGATCTTTTGATAGGGCATCCAATAGAGAGACTCCTACATGATGGAAGAAAGGGGAGTATAAACGTAAGTCTCAGAAAAAGCAAAAACCTTTCTATCCCCATCACTCGCTCATTACATGTTAAGACAGAGTTGAGCCCCGAGCAAGATCCAATGGAAGAGATTATGGCAGCATCTGTCCTAGAAGCTTTTGACAAAGATCTCGAAGAAGACGTCTAGGATTTCATCCCAGATGAAGAACCAAAAGATCCTTTCCCTTTAGATGAAACTCAAGAGCCACCAAAACCCTCCATTGTGCTCAAACCCCTTCCTTTAGGTTTGAAATACGCTTTTCTAAACAATGATAGGGAGTCTTCTATGATTATTAGTGATAAACTCTCTGAAGATGAGACCCTTTGGCTCCTTACCATTTTAGAAAAGCATCGCACTGCTTTTGGTTACTCGCTTGAAGACCTCAAGAGGATGAGTCCTATCCTTTGCACCCGTCGCATCCCATAGATCCAGCATATCCACCTTCTAGGGAGCCCCAACGTAAGTTTAATAATGCGATGAGAGAAGTTGTGAAGAAAGAGGTTTTAAAGCTTCTGCTTGCAGGGATAATCTATCCCGTGCCTTATAGTGAGTGGGTAAGCCCGGTATAAGTTGTACCGAAGAATGGGGGCATGATTGTGGTAAAAAAATAAAAAAAGATGAATTAATCCCACAATGAACAGCCACAAGATGGCGGATGTGCATTGATTACTGAAAACTTAACAAGGCAACAAAAAAATATCACTTCCTGTTACCCTTCATCGATGAGATGTTGGAACGGCTTGCAAAGCACTCTTTCTTCTATTTTCTTGATGGGTATTCTAGCTATCATCAAATCCTGATCCATCGTGATGACCAAAGCAAAACTACTTTTACTTGTCTCTATAGAACTTATGCTTATCATAGGATGTCCTTCGGATTATGCAATGCTCTAGCTTCGTTCCAAAGGTGCATGATGTCTATTATAGAAGAAATCATGGAAGTTTTTATGGTTGATTTTTCTATTTATGGAAAAACTTTCAATGATTGCTTAGAGAATTTAGACAAAGTTTTGCATAGATGTGTAGAAAAGCACTTAGTCCTTAATTGGGAAAAATGTCATTTCATGGTTACAGAAGGCATAGTGCTTGGACACTTAGTGTCCGAATGTGGTATTGTGGTAGACTGAGCTAAGATAGAAGTGATAGAACAACTACCTCCTCCTACGAATGTCAAAGGGGTACAAAGTCTCCTTGGTCATGCGGGGTTCTATCGCCATTTTATAAAAGATTTCTCTCATATTGCTAAACCTCTTACAAGTTTGTTAGCCAAGGATGCTCTCTTTGAGTTTGATGATGAGTGTTTAAATGCTTTTTAAATCCTTAAGAAAGCACTCATCTCTACACCAATCATTCAACCCCCTGATTGGTCACTACCTTTTGAAATCAAGTGTGATGCTAGTGATTATGCTGTGGGGGCAGTTTTGGGTCAAACAAAAGATAGAAAGCATCATGCAATTTCTTATGCTAGTAAAACTCAGTCAGGACCTCAACTTAATTATGCAACAACTGAAAAAGTGCTCCTGGCTATTGTTTTTGCTATTGGTAAGTTTAGATCTTACTTAGTAGGAGCCAAAGTTATTATTTACACTGATCATGCTGCTCTTAAATATCTCCTTACTAAGAAAGATGCTAAGCCTCGGCTTATAAGATGGATCCTTTTGCTTCAAGAATTTGATTTAGAAATTAAAGATAAAAAAGGAATAGAAAATTCTATAGCCGATCACTTGTGAAGAATGCAGTTTGAGAATCCACAGGAGTTGCCCATTAACAATTTTCTGCAGGACGACAAGCTCCCAAAGGTGGCAAGCTCTGACCCCTGGTATGCAAATATTGTTAATTTATGTTTGTAGGTTATGTACCACCAGGGGAGAATAGGCACAGGCTCATCTATGAAAGTCGCCTCCACCTATGGGATGAGCCATACCTCTGTCGAGTTTGCTCCGATGGACTGCTCAGGAGGTGTGTTCTGGCTGAGGATGCAACCAAGATCATTGAGAGATGCCACTCATCACCATATGGAGGACATTATGGGGCATTCCACACTAATGCTAAGATCTAGCAAAGTGGATTCTTCTTGCCAACCATGTACGATGACACGAAGGAATTCATACGGAGGTGCATCTCATGTCAAAAACATGGGAATATCAATGCAAGTGACGTGATGCCACTCATGACCAACCTCCAGTTAGAACTCTTTGATGTCTGGGGATTTTTGACTACATGGGACCATTTCCAAAATTCAGACAATGCGAATACATCTTGGTGGCAGTCGACTATGTCTTAAAATGGGTTGAAGCTTTACCATGTCAAGCTATAGATTCCAATAATGCCAAGAGGATATTTTCAGAGATCATCTTTCCATGCTTCGGAGTTCCATGCATGGTAATTAGTGATGGAGGTCCTCACTTCATTGATAGAAAGTTCTGATGCTTCTTATCCGATCATGGGGTCCATCATAACATCGTGACACCATATCATCCTCAAACTAGCGGACAAGCAGAAATGTCAAACAAGCAAATCAAGAACATTCTGCAGAAGACCGTTAATGAGATGGGGACAGCATGGAAAGATAAGTTATCCAGAGCACTATGGGCTTATAGAACAGCCTACAAAACACCTCTTGGAATGTCACCATACCAACTTGTCCACGGGAAGACGTGCCACTTACCTGTCGAGTTCGAATTCAAAGCACATTGGGCCATAAAAAGGTGGAACATGGACTTTGAAGTAGCTAGAAAGAAAAGAAAAATGCAACTCTCTGAGTTAGAGGAATGGCGAGAAAATGCATATCATAATGCAAAACTCTACAAAGAGAGGACGAAAAGGTGGCATGACAAAAGATTGAAAAAGAAGGAATTCAAACCAGGTGACAAGGTGTTGCTTTTCAATTCCAGAGTGAAGTTGTTTGGACATGAGAAACTACGAAGCAAATGGGAAGGACCTTACAAGGTAATTAGCCCATCATCTCATGGAGCAGTCACACTTCAAAATGATGATGGTATGCTTTTTAAGGTAAATGGTCAGCGTTTAAAAGTTTTCCATGACACGCAATTGCCAGAAGAAGAATTGGATATAATTAACTTTGTAGAATTTAAATAATATTTTCAATTGAGCTCTTCTTCTTTACTATGTGAAAAACCCTTAAAAACCTTGTTTACCTGCTAAAGTATTGCCAGGATCTCCCTAGTCTTTTGTTGGTGCTTGTTTCCACATGTTGTTTACGCAAGGTAACAGAATTCAAGTGTGGGGGAGGCAAACCTCCAGAGCAAAGCACGACATCAACCAGCTTGGGGGAGAGGCACCCTCGTGTATCCAGGTAAGTATCTCTTCTCTGTTTGTTTTATTGTTTTTAAGTTTACTTTTTATATATATGATAAAAAACCTAAAAACAAAATAAATAGTTATAGTTATTTATATTAATAATGTGTAGAGTGTGTCTAGTTTACTTTAATTTCTTTTAAGAGCTAAATAAATAATAAGAACTTTGAGGACAATCTCCTAAAATGGAAATGATAAATAGTTGCTCTATTGTAATTCCTTTCAAGTACCTAATTTTTAGTCTTGAATTCTCCCAAGTTTAGGATAAGATTGTTTTGATATAAGG
This sequence comes from Miscanthus lutarioriparius, assembly GCA_904845875.1. Classification (NCBI taxonomy): domain Eukaryota; kingdom Viridiplantae; phylum Streptophyta; class Magnoliopsida; order Poales; family Poaceae; genus Miscanthus; species Miscanthus lutarioriparius. The sequence continues at coordinate 45,352,632 of CAJGYO010000004.1, read as the reverse complement.
ATTTACTCTGAGCTTGAAACTCGTTGGTAACATATGTTTGATCTAAGTCTATGTAATTGATGGATATGATATGAGAAGGTCTGAGCTACTTTTTATCTTGTTCCAAGTGACACTAAGGTTCTAGAGATTTATCTTTTGAAAAACACAAAAAATGCTACATGATGAGTTCCTTTATGACAAAGCTTAAATTACCACAAGAGCCATACATGTTATTTAGGCTAGGAAAACTTCCACATATATGCTGCTTGCTTTGCATTGAATTTTGTCAAGCTTTGTTGACCCTTATGAGAGGTTTGTCATGCTCTTAAAATCAAGATCACATACACATCACCCACGTATGCACTACTCCTACACTGGGGGTAGGCGCAAAAACATGCCTTCCATCTAGATCCACCCAAAAATGTTTTACTCCTACACTGGGAGTGAACACAAAAATATGCTTGTTAGGTTTTCCATCGACCAAATAAATGCTCTAAGTTCTTGTTGATATCTCTCTCAAAGTTCTATTGTAGAAAAGAGGCATGGGGCTATGCAAAAGTTATTCATAAAAAAGAGAAGAATTGAAAAAAAGAGAATTGAGAAAAAATGGACAAGTGTCCGAGATATTGAAAACAATGGATACTCAGATGCCCGCCTAAAAAAGAAGAGATGAATAAGATAGCCCCTGTTCTCTCACAAAAATATTTTCAAGTTTCAAGAGAGAGATATGTTTTCAAGGAGCAAAGTAGAGTTAGGTTAGCCACCACATATATCCACCTCATATATCCACACACATGCACATCTTGATTTGATTGTATGACTCAACTCTCTTTGGATCCGTTGTTTGACTTTACAATATATGCATTGCAAGTATGCTCTAGCTTTCTCCCTACCTATGAACTCCACATAAAGCCTTAGTGGTAGAAAGAGAAAGGCATAACATCTTTATTGCCTTGGTGAGGATCCACAAATATCACATATATTGAGAGACTTGAGAGTTTTATTTTGAAATCTTACAAAAACCCTAGAACAATGGTGAAACAAAGAACTTGAGACATAGTGCTTGACTTGATCGTTCTATCTTTCAATTGCTAAAGACTCAAGTGAAGGCTAAGAAGCCCCATGACTGAAGGTAATATGGGTAAGTTTGAAAGTTAGATAAGTTTATTTTAATTCGGAGGAGAATTATTGTTTGAACGCATGTGTACTTTTGAGGAGTGAAATATTGACGCAACTCCTGACCCATTGTTTAAGTTTAGCTTTGCTCAGGGACTAGCAAAGGTTCAGTGTGGGGGAGCTTATTCATGGTAGTTAACATCAATCATAAACCGTCAATATAACCTGCATATATACTTAATTCCATCACCAAACATAGTTATAGGGTTTGATTCTAACAAGTTCCACGAGTTTTGGTGCTCTCACTTGTCTCGCAGGATATTTAATTTTTCATAGAACAAAATTATCTCAAATGGTGAATTGGAGTGCACCATTGTGAAGAGCTCATCGAGCTAATCGAAACAGATATATTATTTGCTATATTTGGAGCGAGGAATGAAAAGATATAAATTTCACAAATAAAAAAAACTCCACATCATGAGTTGTGGGATTAATTGGGCCCAATTCAAAAATTGGCCCATAAAGGCCATGTGTATTTTAATGAGATATGGTGGAAAGTTTTGTACCAATGAGGCTAACTAAGAGGGGGAGGGTGTCAGGCGCCCCCATATATAGCAGCCCCTACCCCCTCCCTAGAGCCATCCTGAAACCCTAATTCATATCCTCATTCCAGGATTAGGGCATCAAGAGAAGATTAGTCCTTTATAGGATCTAGTCTTGTAAATAAAAATATTGAGTTAGAAAGTGAGGGAAGAGTTTGGAGGAAGTGTCGGCCTATCGGTGCTACCTCTACGGCTTGTAGTTTGGCGGATCTAGGCTTCTCCAAGTCTACATCTGAGATACCTCTGGTAATTGATTTCTGTATAAAGTAAGTTTTGTGCTCTTTTGTTCACGGGTTCACAGTTCTTTTGAGTGCTCTAGTCCTTGTTAGGCCTCTGGATTAGAGTAATAATCATTAGCATAAGCATGGAGCTTAGGCTATCCATTGTTGTACATGCCAAATTGAGCAGGTTCTTAAATTAGTAGAACCATAGTCGCGTCAGTAGAGTTATCTATTAGCAGTGCTTTACCATCTAAGCGGCATCCCAAAGTGAACAATAGAATCATAAGCCTTGCTTTGCATAGGGTCATAACCATAGGAATCCTCTCTACTCATATCTTAAACCTTGATTGCTATCCCTAGACAAACTAGTTGTTCGATAACACACACACGCTTCCCGTGGATATGATACTTGATAATACTCCGAGTGAAAACTACTTCGATACCCGTGCCCTTGTGGATTTTGTCTTTGTGTGCCTCCACAGGTGTCAACAACGGACACTTGTACCTCCACCAAGGATGGAAGCAGTTCGCCCACGTCCTTGACATCCAAGACGGGTTCTCTCTTGTATTGCGGTATGATGGCCGGTCACAGATTAACGTCAAGGTCTTTGACCTTACCACCTGCCGCAAGCAATACCCACATGACCTCAAGGCCGGTGGTAGTCATCTCTCCCTACGCATCGCAGAGTCGAGGGGTTTTACAGTGATCCTGAAGAAGTACCACCTCAAAGCGAAGTATTTGGCGAGCACTCGCGCGAGACGCAGAACATACCGATGTCATAAGTTACTACTGTCATCTTTCTCATCAATCTTTTTTTGGTGAGGCATAGAACATGCCAGTAGACTTTGAGGTAGCGCACGACTACCAGCAGCGATATGCCGTCGAGCTACAGATGGCTGGGCAGTCCTGGTTCATGGCCTTGGAGAGAACCTGTACGAACAACAAAGTGTGCACGTCGTTCAAGTACCGGTGGGATGAGTTCTCGCGCAACAACCACCTCAACATTGGCAACACCTGCTTCTTCAGTGTGATCCACGAGGCCACCTACAGCGATGACGAGGACAAGGAATGGGAGTAGGAGAAGGAGTATGATGAAGCTAAGCTCAAGGTGGAGGTGCGCAAGACGAACGACGGATGGTTGCGGTGAACTTGGCGCAAGAGTTGACATGATATGTATTTTGTTGTTTCATGAGAACTATTATCTAGCCTGTCAAGATTTCCTAGTATCAGACTATCTTAGGTCCTTTTTGGATGAACTATGACTAGTTAGCCATGGCTAAAAAAAAGCGAACCAATTGTTGGGTACTATGGACTAGTTGGATAGCCCCTGATAGTTGCCAGCACTGCATTTCGTTGTTCATCGACTCGTAGTGATCCAGAGCATCTATATTTTGTAGGGTCGGACTATCTTAGGGTCCCAAAAATCTCAACAGCTATACACCCACGTCCTCCGATTAGAATGGGCAAACTTTGACGGTTGTGATGCCCATGGTGATGCGACGGACATGGCCCAATCTCAATTCAACTGCATTGATGCAGCAGTTACTGATCATCCTACATCTAGTGTTTGGAACTGCTGCAATACATTCCCATACTTAAGTGAAAAAGTTAGTAGTGAACAACTTCTTTTGCCTCCCACTTTGTTGTGACATCCATCCATATGACTGTCGCCGCTTGCCATGGCCTCCAATGAGCCCACCAGTGGCAATATCCAGCATACGGCACCAGCAGATCACAACATTGGTGCCGTCCTTAGCGCCATGGTTGTTGATGCTGATGGCGCATCAGTTGCTGATGTTGGTGGTGCCACGGTTATCAATGCTAATGGCATCGCGGTTGTCGACGAGGATGCCATGCCCATTGCTGCCATCGATTATAGGCGACTCATGCCATTTGTCTTCAGGGGCTTAGCGTCATGGTCCAGCCATTCTGCTCCATGGGACGTGCATCGAGCGTCGCCCTGCCCGATGCCACTGATGACGACCGTTATGAACAACTTAGCGGTTCACCAGATAATGGAATGCATGGGCTACAGTGATGGCCATGGCCTCAGAATGCACCACCAAGGGGATGCCAACCTCATCTAGGTGTGACTACACCATAGGTACTCAGGTCTTGGCACCGACCGTGCTAACGCCTGCTACATCATCCCTGCAGCCAATAATACCTCCAATGATCCAACCTCGTTTGATGATGAGGGCGCAAGCAATTTGAGTCCTCATGATGACGAGGTCATGCAACCCCCAAGCCCGCAGGAGAGCCACACCGAGGTTGTCTTGGATATGGTTAGTAGTGAGTTCACGAAGTTGCTGACTGAGTACCCCTATTATTACAAGGAGATATCCCTACCGGACATAGCGTGCAAGATGTTGGCCCCTATCGTGCAGGAGACATTCAAGCAGTTGATGTGGTATGATCAGCTAGAGCAACCAAACATGAAGATGGAGGCGGTGAGCAAGCTCAAGTACATACTCTTGGATGACGGGTCTACCTCCTCGCCGTATGTCGGGCTGCTCATTGAAGTGGTGGTCGACCCCATTATGAAATGGTTGAAGGAGACATGGACTCCCACTAGGTTCCTGTAGTAGGAACAATTGGTGCAGTTCTTGCACAACCTACCGCCAGAGTTCCCTCATGCTAGGGAATTCCTGCATGATGTAGTCTTGCCCGGACTATCCGGCACTGTTGACAGGCACGACGCGTTCTAGGAGACTGTTCAAGTTAACATATTTCTGCAGCCATGGATGTCGACCATCGACTGAGACTTGCTACATCCAATGCTCACCAAGGTGCTGACCGCGGTCCAGAAGTTCCTGTTGAAGTGTACTGGTGAAAACGCGCACAAAAATTACGACATTGCGGTGCCATGGAAGCAAGTGGCTTGGCCTAACATTTGGAATGAGTTTGTCGATGGTGTCATCATTCATTACCTGAAGCGCGGACTTGGAAATGTCTGTAACAAGCCGCCGCTGGGAGGAATGGCAGCTACAGACGTGTGGGTTGACCACCTGATAAGGTGGGTTTCAGAGATTTTGCCCTAGAAAATGCTTGACCTCCTACAGGGTGAGTTCCCTAGAAAAGATTGGCAGGGTTGTTGATGGTTGCTAAGAAATATTATAAACTATGAATATAATATGAATAAGGGCATGAATATAGTTACCAACATAGGTTTAGGGGTTTAAACTAACAAATTCCATGAGTTTTGGTGAATCTGTATTTTCTCAAGTGTTTATCTAGAAAATCGTCAAGGTGGACCTACATGTCAGAATTAATTGCGACATAAAAACTCTAGAAGGTTCCAGAGGATACCAGAAGACACCACACCATGGCGAAGGGCGAGAGGCCGCCAGGTAGGGCCGGCTAGCCTGTGGGCCCCACCTATCAGCCTCTCCATCAAATGTTGGTTCCCCACCGCCTCCTAGGTTGCATCTGCGCCATCCATTCAAGTCGGTTTGATCTGAGGGCACAGGATTGACGCTCCTACCTATATATACTAGCCCCTTCCACCCCCCTGAGGCATCAAACCCTGATCAAGTCATTTGAGAAGACAGAAACCCTAATCATCCTCTGAGCTCCACCATATTTTAGGGAATAGCTAGCTAGGTTAGGTCTAGAGGGAGGCAAGCTTCACTTGGATTCCTGATCGTGTCAAGAGCGTGGCTTGGTATAGCATTTGTAGCCCCTCTCTTTTGTATCTCTCATTAGTTTTATATGTTTGCTACAATTGTTATGACATTGTTCTTCATATGAATCATGTTCCTAGTTATCATGTTCATCGTCTACATTGATTATATGGTTAGTATAGTTAGATTATCGTCATGTTCATGCATAAGTTCATATAGCGCTCATTCTTTGGATCTAGGGGGTGAGTGGTCGACATTGTGTAAGCGTGGTGCTTATACAATTGTTTACCTACGGATACACCCTATATTTTGGGCCATGTGGTAGATCATAGATGTGACACTCCCATTGAGTCCTTTGTAGTCCACTCCCTGAATATAGGACAAGTAGGATCTAGTTACAAAGGAATACAAGCTCTATTCTTAATCTTCCTTAGTAATATCCCTTATGTGTAGATATAAAGTTGATCTTAACCATGATTACTATGTGTAATTGCACTAATCAACGTATGGTTTGACTTGTAATTAAGAATGACTTAGGATTATTCCTCTAATATTCTACTTAGCCATGCTAATGCCATAGAAAGGAGTACTCCGAGTGATCAATGATTATCTATTATTTACCATTCATATACATTTATCTCTTGACTTACCCCTGTTGTGAGTAGAAGTTTGGTTATGGTTTATTTCTCCATCATGTGTATAAGTTATCAATATATTCCCACTGCTCATCCTTCCCTATGGTAAAAATATAAATAACGATACATGGAATACTCCCGGATGAAGTGCTACAATGGTATATTATCTGTGCACTTGCAGATTCCTTTCAATTATATATATATATATCTATCTAGTCACATGAAATACTAAAATACTTCTTAGTGTCATTCTAGAAGTGGCACTAGGTAGTACCAATAAGCATTTCTGGCACCATCGCTAGGGATGACAACTTAGTAAAAGTGATGCTAAGAAATGTCAATTACATTAGGTGACTACTTAAACAAGTGATAGGTTAATAAACTCCAACAAACATTCCTAGCGCCGTTGCCAGGGAAGGTAGCTAGGCAGTAAGGAAATATTGATAAACTTATACTTATTGATGTGATCGAGATAACCATTGACCTCTGCTCAAATAGGCTTACCCTTGTTCTGTCTACTTTATATCTTATGCAGGGTAATGTATGACCGGTTTTGACCTTCCGACAAACTATGTTGAAGATCCAGAAGCATTAATTAGGTGAACTAGAGCCAAACTCAAGAAAGTCTTAGCTTTAGAATCAGAAGGCAACCAGACCAGGCGGAGCTTAACACCAGTTTTTGAAGCCATGGCTGATAAGACTCTCCGTGAGTTCTCTACTCCAACTATGGCCAGCATCCATACTAGACCAACAGTCAATGTGGGAGACAATGGTCTTGAGCTCAAGGCACCTCTCATCAACATGGTGCAAGCCAACCAGTTTTGTGGAAAGGCACATGAAACTCATCTGCAATACTTCTTGGAGATCTGCAACACTTTCACCATCAAGGGAGTATCTAAAGATTCCACACTACTTCATGTCTTCCCATTCTCACTCTTGGGGAAGGCGAAGCAATGGTTCTATGCCAACAAAGTTAGAAATACTACATGGGATAACTGATCTACTGCCTTCCTAGGGAAGTTCTTTTCCATAGGCAAGACCAATGCTCTATGTGGGAGAATTTCAAGCTATCAACAACAGCATGATGAATCTGTCATTGAGGCATGGGAACGCTTTCAAGATTATATATCAGAATGTCCTCATCATGGGATGGAGAACTAGCTACTCATGCAGACTTTCTACCATGGGTTGACCAACAGTACCCGTGAGAACATGGATGCTATTGCTGGAGGTGCTTTCCTATCACTCACAATCCTAGGTGCAACAACTCTCATAGAGAAGATGGCCTCCAACCAAGGTTGGAATGAAAAACATCTTTAAACTAGCAAGAGAGGTGTAGGTATGCATCAACTCAAGGAGGTAGACATGCTGTCTATCAAGATGGATCTACTCATGAAGAAACTTGAAGACTAAACCAATAAGAAGCAAGAAGTTATGCACATTCATGATTCCCACATGACGTGTGAAGAATGTGGAAACACTAGGTATTCAGGGAACAATTGCCCTAAAATGCATGAGGATGTAAACTTCATCAACAACTACTTTTGTCCTCAACATAATCAAGGATGGAATCAGTAACAAAGGCCAAATTACCAAGGTAACTATCAAGGTAATAATTATAATAATTTCAATAGTCAACCACCCTTGAGAGAACTGATTTTTGGCCAAGCTAAAATTATGGAGGGCTTATCTAGAAAACTAGCTTCCAATGATAAGATCTTAGAAAACATAAATAATAGAATGGATAGCTTCTCCTCTGCCATTAAAAATCAGCATAGCTTTAATAAAATGATAGAATCACAAATAGCTCAGCTGGCAGCTGTTGTTCCTCTGACCGACAAAGGTAAGATTCTAGGGCAATCGGAAGATCTAGAAACTACAAATCTTGTCGATATTTATAATGCATCATACTACTATATACAACCATCTACAAAAAGGTGGATAGATTATACCTTGCCTGAAAAGAAGAGAGATCCAGGGAGACCTGTCATTCCTATCGCCATTGGACCTCACATTTTCCAAGAAGCTATATGTGACTTCGAAGCAAGTGTCAACATTATGCCAAAGGTAATCTATGATAAAATTAATGGAGATACTTTGTTGTACACAAATATGCATTTGCAGCTTGTAGATCAGTCCCTCTATTACCCCAAGGGAGTTCTTGAAGATGTCATTGTTCGAGTGGGACAATAATATGTTCCCATAGACTTTGTGGTTTTGGAAACAGGTGGAGATGTAAGGGCACCCATTATCTTGGGCCAACCTTTGCTAAGCACCGCAAAAGCCATCATCTACGTAGACAGTGCCAAAATCTGCTTCACAATCAAGGATAAAAAGGATAAGTTTTCTTTCAAGAATCATATCTTGCAATTTCCTAGACATCCACCGATGTCATACCTACCTAAAGAGACAACAGTGAGCAAGAAGAACAACAGAAGAAGAATGAAGAACAAGGCCAGGCAACCACAAGAAGAGTCAGTCAACACGATCAACACACTCCAATCAAAGTACGACCACCTCCTCGCTTCACCATACCATACCAAGAAGGACAATCCTGGTGTGCCCACGATTGAGTGTACCATTGGACAAAGAATATTCCACAAGACCTTCTGTGATATTGGATCGGGTGTCAATATAATGTCCAATGTAACATATGAATATTTATTTGGTGATGAACCTTTGTTCCCTACATATATGCAATTGTAGATGGCAGATCAATCAATCCAATTTCTAGAAGGAATAGCCAAAGATGTCATAGTAAGAATACATGATCTATATGCTCCTGCCGACTTCATGGTTCTGTACATCGGAGAAGAAGATGATGGCACACCCATCATCCTTGGACGGCCATTCCTCAACATCACAAGCGCGATCATCTACGTTGGATCTGGACAAGTCCACTTTCAATTCCCTAGAGAAAAGGTATGCTGCTATTTCAATAGTTATACCACTTATGAGCAACCAAAGAAGACCCACTCTATGAGGAGATGCCGATCATCCCAATGCCGAAAGAATTAATCCCCAAATAATAGATGGGAAGAAGATGAAGAACATGAAGAAGTTGCGAAAGATGAACGTACTCTACCTAAGTAAAGTCTACAAACCAAGCAGGTGTGGAAGGAAAAAGTGACATCATCGGAGTCATCATCACAAGAGGAGCAACCATCAAGGTCTCCATCTCCAAGATCAACTGATGCACCTAAGGAATAAACAAGATTGGAGGTAGTCCTGCCCGGAGGACTTAAATTCTGAACTCTCACCGGGAGGATGATGCACACATGATCAAGAGCAAGATCACCTAGCTGTCTTCATCTCATAACGAGGGAGACATGCATAGGCTAATATGCTCTAGGAAGTAAAGATGTCAACGGGGACCCGATCCCCAATTCCCCGTGGGGAATTCTTCCATTAGGGGACGGGGATGGAGGGAAATTAATCCCCACGGGGATGAATTTGGTAGGAAAGTTGTCCCAATGCTGGGGATGGTGGGGTCACGGGATGGTTCACGTTTGTGTTGATCCCTTCACCCTTGCCGCTATTCCGTGATCCTCGACCCATCTTGTGTCCACTAAATCCTGATTCGAGCAGCTTCCTTAAAACAGTCATAACCCATGAAGAAACAGGCAAATTTTATATCTACGGCCCAGAAAAATTTTAGCCACTTTCATCCCAGCCCATGAAAAAGGCCCAATAAGTCACGGAGTATATATTCAATGCACCAATGCACCATTCCAACCCTAATTGCAAGAAAAAAGATTGGACAATCCCTATCCGACCAACCTCGAAAAAGGAGCACCTCAATAGCTCCAATTGTCTTTTGCCTTGTTCATATCCGTTGCTACCTTTAATACTTGTTTCCTTTCATCCTTGTTTCCTCTCTGTTTATCACAACTAGTGATAGAAACTCGTTAGCATCTCGCACTCTCGCTCTCTTGCACGCTCCCAAGCTGGTGGTCAATCTTGGTGTCACACCCTTATACACCCAAAGCAGCTTGACTCATCCTGCTGTTCGAAGCTCGAGTCGGCCTTTGTGCGCTCATCTCCTCATCACATGTGTCCAGGAGGAAGGTAAAAAATGGATTAGTGTTTTATCCGACATTACCTTTATCTTGGTGGGAGTCTTTAGATCCTTCTTGTTAAGCCTCAAACTTGGAATGATATGAAACTTCTTATGCGAGAAACTTTGCTCAGATCCACGACGTGTGCAACATCCCAAAGCCCCCGAGCCCCTCCGCCCAGTATCCCTAAGCCCTTGGGCCCTAGATGCATGTGCAATGTTTCTTATGACGAGATGACTTGCCCGGCAATCATTGAAGAATGATCACGCTATGTGTGCATGAAAATGAGCACTTGTCTTTGAAAATAGACTTGTTATTCATAATGCTAGTGAAGTTGATGAGCTGAAATTGTTGTCTTCTTTAAATACTTTGGGTTACATTGAGGAAGAAGAGGAGGAGAAACTTTATGCATGAGAGAGAGAGAGGAAAATATAGGAGGGAGAACATCGTGGCGCTTATATGTGCAAAAGTATGATCAACGGGCAAGGTGGAGAGCAAGACGTAGGGGTGCCATCGGCAAACCGAGGCTGCCTCAAGAAGGGACATTGGCTTCTTCCGGATCATGGTTATAAAGGTGCGTTCTTAGTTCTACATGACTCATAGGCCCATGGGGAGGAAGCAGAGATAGTGCCTCATTGAGGGAGAAATGAGGGAGCAGAGCTCATCTCAATGGTCGCTATTTCTGGCGGGAGCTACTTTTAAATCATGGGCTTGTTAGATATCCTTGGGACCCAGCGGGAGCACACCCCAAGGACGTGAGCGCATAGTAGAGAGGGAGAAGGGGAAGCAGAGAGAGAGGGAGCTTGGCGGCACTCTGTGGAGGTGGAGCAGATGAGGAGAGGAGAGGGCGGAGCAGAGGGAGAGCACGGGCGACGACGGCAACCTCGGCTCTAGCAAGCAGAGGCGAGCTCGATGGCGCTGCAGGGCGGCTTTTAGGACGTGAAGCAGCAACGTCCCTTAGGCTATATAATCTTACATTAGGGTGGTAGAGGCGAGCGTGATTTGTGAGACCCCAACTCGTGAGATTAATCTTTTATCGGAGGCGGAACTATGGCGTGACTATGGTGTTGACGCTTTCGGGATGGGGATCCCATAGGATTAAATCCCGAGTGGGGACGGGATGGGAAGAAGTGCTCCCATGAGTCTTCACGGGGGGATGCACCATTCCAACCCTAATTTGCCTCAATCCATATCAGGGATTGTCGTGCGCGCCCCTGGCATCTCGCACTCTCGCTCTCATACGCTAGTGGTCATGGGGCAAGAACCCCGACGTGGAATTCCCCATTGACATTTCGACTAGGAAGGATCACTCAACTTCAACGTTCAACCATGACAAGATGTAGGGTGCCATCGGCTGGCCTCGCCTCGGCTCGGCCATTCACTTGGGGCAGGCATCCCCATGTATCGAGATAAGTATTGCTTTCCCTATTATTTCTAAATTTAAATTATAATCGCTAATGTTAAAGGCCCCCCTTGGCAATAAGCGAGCCCATGAATGCACCATTCCAACAGAGCTGAACCCGAAGAACAGGAGCAGAGGTCTTCATCTCGCAGGAGTGGAAGTAGGGGTTACTAAAAAAGATGCATAACAAACTAAAATAAAATAAAAATATATCTTAGTCAGTCATATATATATATATTAGTAAGGTGTGATCTTAAAAATAAAAAACAAAATAAAAGGTGTGTTTAGTTTTCTTTAAATTTGATTTTTAAGAGCTAAATAAAATAGACTCTAAGGATAATCTCTTACAAAGGAAATGATGAATAATTGCTCTGTTGTAATTCCTTTTAAGTACCTAGTTTTTAGACTTGAATTCTCCCGAGTTTTGGATAAGATTGGTTAGATATAAGAATTTACTCTGAACTTGAAACTCGTGGGTAGCATATGCTTGATCTAAGTCTAGGTAATTGACGGATATGATATGAGAAGGTCTGAGCTGCTATTTATCTTGTTCCAAATGATACTAAAGTTCTTTAGATTTATCTTTTGAAAAACATAAAAATGTTTCATGATGAGTTCTTGTATGACAAAGCTTGATTTCCTACCAGAGCCATATATGTTATTTAAACTAGGAAAACTTTCACTTATATGCTGCTTGTTTTGTATTGAGTTTAGTCAAGCTTTGTTGACCCTTATGAGAGGTTTGTCATGCTCTTAAAATCAAGATCACGTACATACCACCCACATATGCACTACTTCTACACTAGGGATAGGCGCAAAAACATGCCATTCCATTTAGATCCACCCAAAAATGTTTTACTCCTACACTAGGAGTGAACATAAAAACATGCTTGATAGGTTTTCCATCCACCAAACAAATGCTCTAAGTTCTTATTTCTATCTCTCAAAAGTTTTGTTCTAGAAAAGAGGTATGGGCTATGCAAAAGTTGTTCATAAAAAAAAGAAAGAGTTGAAAAAATGGACAAGTGTCCGAGATATCTAAAACAATTGGTACTCAGATGCTGGCCTAAAAAAGAAGAGGGAGATGAATATGATAGCCCATGTTTTCTTGCAAAGTTATTTCTAAATTCTAAAAGAGAGATATGTTTTTAAGGAGCATAGTAGAATTAGGTTAGCCACCATATATATATCCATACACATGCACATCTTGATTTGATTGTATGACTTGACTCTCTTTGGATCCAAGGTTTGACTTTACAATATATGTATTGCAAGTATGCTCTTTCATGCTATTTCCACCCTATAAGCTCCACATAAACCTTAGTTACATGAAGTGAAAGGCATAAAATCACTATTGCCTGGTGAGGATCCATAAATACCACATATATTGAGAGACTTGAGAGTGTCATACAATGGAAGCTCTGAGTTTTATTTTGAAAATCTATAAAAACTATGGAATAATGGTTGAGCACAGAACTTGAGACATAGTGCTTGACTTGATCATTCTATCTTTCAATTGCTCAAGACCCAAGTGAAGGCTAAGAAGCCCCATGGTTGAAGGTAATATGGGTAAGTTTGAAAGTTGGATCGATTTATTCTAATCCGGAGGAGAATTCTTGTTTGAATGCATGTGTACTTTTGAGGAGTGAAAACATCAAAGCAACTCCTGATCCATTTGCTGAGTTTAGCATTGCTCAGGGAGGAGCAAAGGTTAAGCCTGGGGGGTTTGTTGATAGTACTTAACAAACATTATAAACCATCAATATAATATGAATAAGGGCATGAATATAATTACCAACATAGGTTTAGGGGGTTTAAACTAACAAATTCCATGAGTTTTGGTGAATTTGTATTTTTTGTAGGGTTTATCCAGAAAACCGTCAAGGTGGACCTAGATGTTAGAATTAATTGCGCTTAATTGCGGCATAAACAACTTTAGAAGGCTCCAAAAGACACCACACCACGACAGAGGGCGAGAGGCCGCTAGGTGGGGCTGATTGGCCTGTGGGCCCCACCTATTAGCCCTTCCTTTGAATGTTGGTTCCCCACCGCCTCCTAGGTTGCATCTATGCCATCCATTCAAGTCGGTTTGATCTGAGGGCTCAGGATTGATGCTCCGGCCTATATATACCAGCCCCTGCCACCCCCTTGAGGCATCAAACCCTGATCAAGTTGTTTGAGAAGATAGAAACCCTAGTCATCCTCAGAGCTCCACCATATTCTAGGGAATAGCTAGCTAGGCTAGGTCAAGAGGGAGGCAAGCTTCACTTGGATTCCTGATCATGTCAAGAGCGTGGCTTGGTATAGCATTTGTACCCCCTCTCTTTTGTATCTCTTATTACTTTTATATGTTTGCTACAATTGTTATGACATTGTTCTTCGTATTAATCATGTTCCTAGTTATCATGTTCATCGTCTACTTTGATTATATGCTTAGTATAGTTAGATTATCATCATGTTCATGCATAAGTTCATATAGCGCTCATTCTTTGGATCCAGGGGTGAGTGGTTGACATTATGTCAGCGTGGTGCTTATATGTTGTTTACCTACGGATACACCATATATTCCTAGCCACGTGGTAGATCACGGATGTGACACTCCCATTGAATCCTTTGTAGTCCACTCCCCGAATATAGGACAAGTAGGATCTAGTTACGAAGGAAGACAAGCTCTGTTCTTAATCTTCCTTAGTAATATCGCTTATGTGTAGATATGAAGTTGATCTTAACCATGATTACTAAGTGTAATTGCACTAATCAACATATGCTTTGACTTGTAATTAAGAATGACTTTGGAATTAGTCCTCTAATATTCTACTTAGCCATGGTACTACCATAGAAAGTAGTACTCCGAGTGATCATTGATTATGTTGTACTACCATAGAAAGTAGTACTCCGAGTGATCATTGATTATCTATTACTTACCATTCATATACATTTGTCTATTGACTTACCCCTGTTGTGAGTAGAAGTTTGGTTATGGTTTATGTTTCCATCATGTGTATAAGGTATCAATATATTCCCACTGCCCGTCCTTCTCTTTGGTAAAAATATAAATAATAATACCTGGAATACTCCCGGGTGAAGTGCTACAATGGTATATTATCTGTGTGCTTACAGAGTGCTTTCAATCATATATATATATTCTATCTAGTCACATGAAATACTAAAATACTTCTTAGTGTCATTCTAGAATTGGCACTAGGTAGTACTAATAAGCATTTCTGGCACCATCGCTAGGGATGATAACTTAGTAAAAGTGATGCTAAGAAATGTCAATTACATTAGGTGACTACTTAAACAAGTGACAAGTTAATGAATACTAACAAGGGTACTCTGTGCAGGTGGTTCTTCATGGTAGATTATGACGATAAGATGGTGCTGCAATATGAGCTCACTTTCGGTGGGACCGATTGGTGGACGCCATTCATCGACAAGCTCGTTGTACCACGCTTGGCATCTCGGTTCATTCCACATGCTCATCACTAGGTGGAAGATGGTTGTGTTGCTGTAGTCGATGATGAAGAAGGTCCTGAAGCTCTTCATGGAGAAATGGACCGACAGGCTGTGCTGTTGGTTGTTCAATGCACAACCTAGAAAGGAGGAAGTTGTGGCCTAGTGCCAGGAGTGGATGCGGCTCCTAACACTGGATCTGCTTGCCATCGATAGTGAAATGCACAATAGCCTCCAATTGATCCACAAAACATATGAAATACCATAGGTAATTTAGTAACTTATTAGTGTCTTTCTGTTCTGAATGCTTGCACCTGCGTCGTCAGGCATTATAAATGTTAATCGTTGGCACAGTGTGTATTACTCTTTTCTAAATGCACATGTGAGAAAGACTAAAACCTACATGATTGTAACGCGCCGAACAATGACTGAATGCTTTCACCTGCGTCAGGCATTGTATAAATGTTAATTGTTGGCGCAATGTGTACTACTCTTTTCTGAATGCACACGCGAGGAATTCCGATACTATGTGATTGTAACATGTTGGACAATATCTATTACTCTTTTTCTGACTACACCCGCTGCAACATGTTGCTTGGAAATCCACAGCAATTCAATATGTATTAAATTTGCACAAAACTCAGAGAGCCCAGTGTGCCTGGTTTAGCCATAAATCTACAAGAGAGTTACTAGAGCAAGTCAACCGCTCTTCTCTATCTTCCTGCCATACTCCTTCACCTTCTCTCTAGCCTCGAGCGAGTCACGCTTCGACTGGAGTGATGGACCATGGGAAGCGCCCGACAGAGAACCCTTCGGAGGGGAACAGGCCTTCGCCACATCTCCACTCCCATTTGTGGTGCCTTGGGTAAGGTGGTCTTGTTCATAGTTGCTGGAGTCGTTCTGTTCTGATATGCTTAATCTTTTCAGGGTCATTTCTCATGCCATGATGCTAGAGGTCGGGCGGTTCTCCGGTGCTACCCGCTCTTCAAACGTGCACCCTGTGGATCCAGAGGGGTCTTCTCCCCAGCAGCTAGGAAGTCCATGAGTCCCTCTATGATCGGGATGCGGCTCGTGACCCATGCTCTGACCCTGGGCGTGAGGTTAGTTAGCTCACGCTCTGCCTTGACACCGTCTAGACTACCCTTGTTGCCTCGAAGTGGGAGACTGCAGATGCCCGGGCGGCAACTACCAATGCTCAGGCTAGGATGATCGGTAAGGTTTTCTTCATTGAGAAGCTATGTCCAAATGTTGATGGCCTTGTTTTGATGATTTTTTGTGTTATCAGCCCTGGAGGAGGAGTTAGCCGCTCTTCAAGAGGTGGCCCTGGTCGCCATCAACGACGTGAATGTGGGGGGTCTCCTGCTTGAGGACCGTCTACGAGCCATGCTAGCTCGCGTTAGGACAGTTGTAACACCCCAGTGTTAAGCTTGCATTCTTGCAATTGCACTGCATGAGCATAAGCATCATTCATACATTTGCATTCATGAGCATGAAAGGATACATTGTCTAGTTGTGATTATTTCATAAAGTGTTTAAATTGCCTTGTGAATGTTCGGTGATCATTCTTGGTAATGCAAGTGGATGTTATTTGGTCACCCAAAACAACTTAGACACAATTAGGGTGAAAAATGGAACCTAGTTTATATTCATGACTTTGTCCAAAATTGCTTCTAAGTGTTGGTATGACTAGAAATACCCTTTATCATGTTAGTGTTGGTATTGTAAGGAAAATGGATCCTTGGCCCATTTATTTTGGATTTTGGTATTTGATGATCAACATAACCAAATTGGACTAATGAATTTGCAAGTGATTGTTTTGTAGTTCAATAGGATGCAAGATGTGACTTGGACGAAGGCGACATGATGATCCGATGATCAACACCATAAGCAAGATCCTAGAAGCACAAGAGAAGACCCAAGATATCAAGCAAAGTCCAAGCATGAAGATAGGAACCAAGCCAGACGCAAGATCATGAAGAAACGAGCTCACAGAGGTGACTGGACGCTGGACCGGACGCTAGCGGAAAGCGACCGAACACACCGATCAAGATGCTCAGCAAACAGGCGTCAGCAGCAGCGACCGGACGCTGGATCGAATCTGGTGGCAAATCGACTGGACGCGTCCGGTGGCAAGTGACCGGGCTCTGGCAGCGTCCGATCAGTTGATCGTGGCTCCAACAGTCGGGACGACCGGACGTGTCCGGTCAGTAGCAGAAAAGTAGGATTTCATCCCCAACGGCTACTTTCTTAGTGAGGCTTATAAATACAACCCCCAACCGGCCAAATGAGTAGTGTGGAGGTAAGGAAACATATCAAGGGTGTTGATACACCATTTTAGTGATCTCCACTTGTGTAGTGCTTAGTGATTCATTAGGTGATTAGCGTAGGTGCTTTGCGAAGTGCTTAGGTTGATTAGACCACCGCTTATGCGCTTGCTCTAGGTTTAGGCCTAGTGTTTAGTGAGGTTTGCATACCTCTTACTACTCGGTGCTTGCGCGCACCATTGTTGTACATCAGAGGGCTTGTAGTCTTGCGAGATCACACCAACCGCGTTTGTGGTGTGGCCGCCACCGTGTACCGAAGGGAATAAGGCCCGCAGCGTTTTGGCCAGAAGCTTGATAGTGAAGACGTCGGGGAGCATCCGAGAGAGGCTTGCCGAAAGGCTTGTCGGAGACCCACTTGTGCGTGGGGAAGGCCCGAGGCTATCCATGGAGTTACCCGACTGGGAGCATGGCCCTTGCGAGGGATTCCTTGCGAGGGGCTCCAACGAGGATTAGGGGGAAGCTTGCGCGCTTCTTGATACCTCGGTAAAAATACTAGAGTCATCAATGGGAGTTTGCATATCTCTACCTTGCTCTTTAGCTTCCGCATTTACATTGATTGTATTACTCCTTTTGCGGTAGAGATAGCAACACACTAGCAAAACTGTTGTTGCACATTTAGATAGTTTATTTATTGCATAGGTTTTGCTAGGGTTAGAAAAAGAGGCCATAGTTTAGATGTAGAATTTTAAGTTACCTAATTCACCCTCCCCTCTTAGGTGTCATGGTCCCCTACAAGTGGTATCAGAGCCGGTTGGTTCAATTTGTACCTTTGGCTTAACCGCCGTTGAGCCGATGCTATTTAGAGTGGTTGGGATGGATACCTCTAGGCCTCCGCACTTTGACGACACTAACTTCCCATATTATAAAGCTAGAATGGCTTGCCAACTTGAGGTGGTTGATTTGGGTGTTTGGAGAGTCACTCGTGATGGGATGAAACCCATTAAAAATCTTGATAAACCCACAAAGAGTGAAGAAAAGGAAATGCATTTCAATGCTAGAGCTAAAAAATTGCTTGTTTGAATCTTTTAGCATGGACGTGTTTAACCAAGTGTTCACTTTGAATACGGCACATAAAATTTGGTTAAAACTCTAAGAGCTCCATGACAACACAAGTAATGTCCATGAGCAAAAACATTGTCTAGCTAAGCAAAATTATGATTCCTTTACAATGAATGATGATGAGCTTGTTCATGATATGTATTCTCATTTGAATCTAATTATCTATGAGCTCCATTCAATAGGATTAACAAAGCTAGATGATGCAGACATCGTGAGGAAGATCATCTTCATACTACCACAAAAGAAATATGCAAGCATCATCACCATCCTTCACAACATGGAGACTTGAGCACCATGACCCCGGGCATAGTCATTGGTAAGATAGTGGCATTTGAAATATCACGTAAGATGGGTCAATATGAAGCCTCTTCATTGAGCAAAGGCAAAGCTCTCGCATGTAGCGAGAAAAAGAAGATGAAGGGCAAGCAAGTTGAGACAAGCTTAAGCTCAAGCTCTTTAAGTGAAGATGAAGAAGAAGATGAGGACGATGATGATGATGAAGAAGATTCAAGTGAAGATGATCAATCTTCCTCCTCCACCTCCGACCTTGATGAAGAATCAATCAAACTAATCAACAAGGTGGAGAAGATGATCCAAAGGCTCAATGTCAAGGGTGTGCCCATCCAAATCCAAGATCTCATTTTCACCAATCAAAGAAATGAGCAAAGAAAGAGAGGATGCTATGGATGCGGCGAGTTGGGACACTTTGTGGAAGTTTGTCCAACCAAGCCCACACCCAAGACAAAGAAGAAGGCATGCAAGAACCAAGCCCTCACATCAATAAGGTCATGGGATGATTCTTCAAGTGAAGAAGAACACCATCACAAGAGGCGAGGGCGCAAGCACTCATCATCAAGCTCTTCTTGTATGTGCCTTATGGCACGAGGTAACAAAAGCTCATCCTCTAGTGAGAGTGATAGTGTCGGCACAAAATTTCATCCTGTACCGAGGGCACACGAGCAAGCCAGAAGGGTCCGCTCGATGGAGCTGGAGATCCACCTTGCTTCAGCACAGGGATGGTCGATCCTGCGCACTCTTCCCGAGACATGCCAGTCAATTTGACCATGCAATTGATAAGGAGAGAAAGTTTATCAGTAATTTAGGGCGGAACGTGCCGGTGTTGCCAGACAGTCCCGAATGTGCCGCTCTAAGAGCCGATATGAAAGGAGATCGACTAAATAGTCAATGCCAGCATATTCATAAGAATAGATCAGTTAAAGCTCGTAGGGTTGTGTAAGAAGAATCGATTATCGTTTAGGATGAATATCATTATTTAGACAAATATTGGTTAATGGCAAAAGGATGTTAACAATGATTAATTTATGCTAAGCCAATGACTGCAAGTAACCAAACCCCTTTTTATATAAAAGAAACAGCTCATCATCATTCAACCATTTAATAAAGATAAATCTAATGAACATATTAGATCTCATCTATCGCTATGACCAGTGGGGCATGAGGCAGAATCATGCAGGCCGTAGTAACAACAATAGACTCGATGACCCTAACTTATTACTAATACCAGTGGGGCATGAGGCAGAATCATGCAGGCCGTAATACAATAATAAGATCATGGGGCTAACACATCTTTCAACCTATGTTTACTTCAACGGTCTCGTGACGTGAACTGTTCGTGAAAGCACTCGATATCGGCTAAAACAGCCGATTCAGGCATAACACACAGTTAAGGTCATACCCTACCAGGAACAGATCTACTGGATAACGATCCCCACTCAACGGTGCTAACAGTGGGGTGTGAGGTAGAATCACACAGGCCATGATAACAGGCCATGAAATGGTTTTCGCTAGCTAATAGATCTACTCAAGACTAGACATGCCTTAACCGCACGCTATGCACGATCAAGATTGATATAAAACAGTCGATAAAAAATAACTCAGCGTTTAAAGTGCAGATTACATCAGTTTAGATTAACAAATGATGGGTTAAACAAGATATAAGGCCGATCTAGATCAATCCCGATTGGGCGAAGTGATATTGCTGTAATTAAATAAATAATGTTAGTAATAAGCAATATATGCAACTTAATGAATCTACCCGAAGGAACGCCACCCTTAGATAGAGATGATAACTTGACCTTAATCTAGTTCCAGCAGTGGAGGTCGACCGGATCGATATAGCCGTACTTGAACTAGACAAGAGTCGATAACTAGCTTATACCAGAGTCGCAGTGGAGGTCGACCGGATTGATGCAGCCGTACGAACAGAAGTATAAGCCATGACGGTACTTACATACAAGCGATGGAGGTCGACCGGATCGATGTAGCCGTACTTGCTGAATAACTCGCCGAGATCTACTCTACCCCTACTCCTAAGGGGTGGCCAGAGCCAAAAAAGTAAGTAACTTGTATTTGATTGATTGTGTGTCTTACAATAGCCAGGGTCCAATATTTATACCCGGAACCTATGCATGAATCCTACTTATGCATGACTCATTACAATTTCTTGGCCTAAGAGAAAACATTCCTAATTTAAGATAACTTGGACTCTAATCTTTCCCTTTTTGTAGAGTCCAACATGCTTTGTCCTGGCGCTGATCATAGCCTTTGTCATTATCTGCTAGCGCTATCTAAAAAAAACTGATTCCAGTGTTGCATTCGAATCAGCCGATATCGATCTGCACGCAATTGATTCCTTGATGACATGATCTTGGGAGCTTTCGAGTTCCTACAATTCTTCTTCCAAATTTTGGTGTAAACACATGCCCCCAATTTTGGGATAAAAGTAATTTTATTCCAAAATTATCATGTCTGTATCCCCGAAGGTCCGCAGTCATGGGTAGAGAATCTTGATCTAGGGTCTACTGTTTGTCGCCGTCCATTTCAGTTCATGAGCCCATGCTTCAAAACTTTTATGAGAGCATCATTGCTTCACGGGCACTTGGATTCATCTTTCCAGGCCGGCTATAAAATGTCTATCCAATCCTGGCGAGAGCAACTCAACAATTTAGCTATGTTTCTCTTCCATCTGCTCCCTCGAGTGCTTCTGACTCCGCCGGACCCTCCATGGTCTATCCCTTTGCTATGAAGATCTTGAGCGGTTACAAGAATTCTTGTGCATAGGGTGATTGTGTCGCTCATTCTAGCGCCTTGTCGAGCAAGAGGATCAACCACTGCGGTTAGAAGAATTCTTATAATATCACCTGAGTCTTCTCTCCATGCTCGTAGAGTTGTTCTAGTGTTTTCAAGGGCTAAAATGTGTGGACACCTTCCCCTAGTTTGCTCCACCAAACGCCCACTGGGAAAGCCACAGGCTTCTTTCCCATAGTTCCCAGTTACCGAGAAATCAGCTAGGCATCTGTTAGGCGGGCGGCCTTTCTCCTTTTCCTAGCATAATTTTACTAATGGGCAGATGTGACTTGGTTCATGATGACTTTCGGCCTTGTGGGGACCCGGACTCCCTTCAATCCAAAGAAGCCTTGGTGGGTTGATCTCTGGTCAATGTAAATTCTTTGTATACATCCCACGATATCTTGTAATTTGGGGAAGCAATAAGTCCGAATATGTTATCTCTTCATTATCTGTCCCCTAAATTTCTGGAGTGTCGATCCATTTCCGTATCTGATTTTAATTTCACACCCCCGGCGAAATCTATCTTCTCGGCCTTCCCGGGCTATATATACGGGCTACGGCTGTGGATCAAAAAACAAACCGCTTTGTCTCAAACCTTCTGTGTCTTTAGTATAGTTCCTGCTTTTTTGTAGGTTTGAGATCATGGAGAATAGCAAGAGGTCTGCTGAGGAGGCCCTCAACAGATCTGCATCATCGCGCCAACACCTCCACCGTCAAGAGGGTGCAACTTGGGGTGCTTCCATCATTTTGGAGCAGAGGGCCGACTCTGCCCAGCCTTTAGGGTCATCTTCTGCACCAATTCGCCACTAGCTCCCCCGCTATCCAAGGAGGTAGATCGACAATGATGATCTACCGGCCTCCATCGATCGAACTGACCAAAATTTAGCCAGCTGCCTCTCCCTTGCAGAATCGGCTTTGGCCATGATTCAAGGCCGATCACCCCCTAAGGCCAGCCCGGTGGGGGAAAGGCTGTCTAGAGCTGAAGCCAGAATCATAGGTGAGACATTTGCCATATTTTCTGTCTTCTTCTTAATTTTGCCTTCAAGATTTTTGATCATCCTTTCCTTAAACCTTTTAGATCTAACTTCCTAGTTGGAGAGTCTTCGATCAGTTGCGGATCACGTGGCGGGATTTGTCAATGAGGGCACTGTTCTGGTGATTCGCTTGCATGACATCCCGAATCATGTTACGGAGGTCGCTCTTCATGGCATTCGTCATGGTGCTGCCATGGCGCTGGCCGCTGCACAAGCCCGCTCTGGCCACAATCTTTGGCTTCTTCCCCATGGTTTTCCAACCGCGGCGTACCCTGGGGAGCATGAGCGCTTGGTTGAGGACTTCCTTAGCGCCGCCAACTCTATAGCCTTCAATACCCTGGCCGATGATATAGTAAGCAAGGTGTTTTCTCGGCCCGTAGCTTGTAATAGGTGACATTTAGCAAACAATTTCCTCATCTTGAGTGATTTTCCTTTGTTTTGTACTTCGTATTATACGCATCACTTTGTTTGTGTTTGCTTTGCTCCTATAGGCGATACACATCGTACCAGCCTTTACACCTTCGGGTTTATTTTTGCACTAAAGGCGATACCTTTTTGATATCGGCTTTTAGAGTTGACGACCGAACAAACCGGGTTTTAAGTATTAATCCAAACGCTAGGGTAATATTTCTTTAGATATTTCCCATTGATTGCTTCGTCAAATTCTTCCTCTCCTCTTAGTGTTTCCAAAATATAAGCATTGCCAGGCACACAACGTTTGATCCGATAAGGTCCTTCCCAGTTAGGTGACCATTTGCCAAATTTACTGTCCTTCGACCCGATCGGCAATTTCACTTTCTAGACCAAGTCTCCTTCAGAAAATTACTTAATCTTGACCTTTTTATTGTAATATTTTACAATCCTTAGTTTATTGGCTTTGATATTTTCAAGAGCATGCAGCTGAAGGCAACTCATGTCCTCTAGGTCATCTATCATAAGATTCTTGTAGATTTCGGCTAACAAATCATTTTGCAATGCAACACGCCTCGATCCAATCTAAACTTCCCAAGGAAGAACTACATTATGGCCATACACAAGTTCATAAGGCGATGTTTTAATTGATCCATGATAGGCCATCCTATATGCCCATAGTGCCTCATTAAGCATTGAATGTCATTTCCTTGGTTGTTCTTCAATCTTTTTCTTGATCAGCTTAATCATAATCTGATTGGATGCCTCTACCTAGCCATTAGCCTAATCATAGTAAGGAGAAGAATTTAGTAGCTTAATTCCCATACTGGCAGAAAAATCTCCAAACTCCTCTGATGTGAACATTGTCCCCTGATCGGTAGTTATAGTTTGAGGAATCCCAAAATGATACACAATGTGCTCCTTGACAAAATCAACCATGTTCTTTGAGGTTACCGTCTTCAAAGCAATTGCCTCAACCCACTTAGTGAAGTAATCTGTTGCTACCAATATGAACTTATGTCCTTTGCTTGAGGGTAAAAAAATCTAGCCAATTAAATCAATTTCCCAACCTCGAAACGGCTATGGCTTGATTATTGGATTCATGGACGATGTAGGCGATTTTTGGATATTACCAAAATGTTGACAATCCTGGCACCCCTTATAATATTCAAAACAATCTTCCAATATTGTTGGCCAGAAATATCTAGTTCTGCGAATAATCCACTTCATCTTATAAGCTGATTGATGAGCTCCACATATCCCTTCATGCACCTCACCCATCAACACCTTAGCTTCTTCTCGATTTAGGCATTTGAGTAATACTCCATCGATTATTTTGTAATACAGCTGATCATTTAGTAAAACATACTTGGTCGATTTATACCTTAGCTTCCTGATAACTTTCTATGATGGGTTTCTAAGGTAGTTGGCTATTTTGATTCTCCAATCATCATTCGAGGCTTCACTACTCAAGACTTCTCGAAACACTCGATATCCTGACACACTTTGAGCTAGATGATTAGCCTCTTGGTTTTGTGCTCTCAAAATATGTTGGAAAGAGACATGAAGAAATTCTTTGAGCAACTTTTGGCACTCGTCATAGTATCCTTTCAAAGTATCTTCTTTGCACTCATATAGGCCGATCAACTGATTAATAATTAACTGTGAATCTCCAAATACTTCAATTGCTTCGGCCTTTACTTTATGAAGAAGTTGAAGTCCCTTAAGAATAGCTTCATACTCCGCTTGGTTGTTGGTAATCACTGGTTCAGTTGGAAGAGCAAACTCAAAACTTGCCCCCCAAGGCAAAATAATAACAATACCAATGCCACCACCTTGCTTGCATGATGATCCATCAAAGAATAATGTCCAAGGCACCGGCTCTACATAATCAATGTTTGGCTTATGATGCTGTGTGATAAAATTGGCCATTATTTGTCCCTTGACTGCTTTAGCTGATTAGTACTTCAAGTCAAATTCCGATAACGTGTGAATCCACTTTCCCACTCTCCCATTCAGTATTGGCATTGATAACATGTGCTTAATCACATCAGCCTTGGAAACAACTGTACACTCGGCCGATAATAAGTAGTGTCGCAACTTAGTGCAAGAGAAATATAAGCACAAGCATAACTTTTCGGTGAGAGAATATCTTGCCTCTAGATCCAATAGTCTTCTACTCAGATAGAAAACAACTCTCTGTTTTCCTTCAAATTCTTGCATTAAGGCCAATCCAATCGTCTTGTCATCAGCCGATATGTACAACTTAAAAGGCTTACCTTGCTGAGGAGGGACCAGCATAGGCAGACACTTCATGTATTCTTTTATTTCTTCAAACGCCTTCTATTGTATGTCACCCCACTTGAATTCTTGATCATTTTTCTGATGAAAACGCCTTCAACAAGGGAGAAAATGGTAGAATCATTTTCGACAAATTTGAAATGAATCTTCTGATGAAATTAATCTTACCAAGCAGAAATTGCAACTCTATCTTAGTAATCGAGGGAACTGCCTCATCAATTGCTTTTACGCTTTTCTGACCAACTTCGATTCCTCTCTCGTGGACCATAAATCCCAAGAATTGTCCAGCTGACACTCCAAAAGCACACTTATTAGGATTCATCTTTAGACCATGTTTTCTTGTGCATTCCAGAGTCTCTCGCAAATTAGCTAGGTGCTCTTTGTACCCTTTGGATTTTATCATCACATCATCAATGTAGATTTCAACAATACTACCGATCAACTTATGAAAAATATAATTCATCGCCCTTTGATAAGTTGCACCAGCATTTTTCAGACCAAAGGTCATCACAACCCATTCGAATAAACCGATTACGCCGGGGCACCTGAAAGCGGTCTTTGCTATGTCTTCCTCAGCCATGAAAATTTGGTTGTACCCTGCATTGCCGTCCATGAAGCTAATAACCTTGTGCCCAGCTGCTGCATCTACTATAACCATCCATGGGTGTGGCTTTGTTCAAATCCCTAAAATCGACGCAAACTCTTAATTTTCCATATTTCTTATACACAGGGACAACATTCGATATCCACTCTGCATATCAGCACGGTTGGATAAACTTTGCCTCAAGTAACCTTTTAGTCTCCTTTTTGATATCATCAAGCACGTTTGGGTTGAATCTCCTTGGAGCCTGTTTAAACGGCCGATATCCAGGTTGGATTGGCAACCGATGTTCAACATTTGATCGGTCTAGACCAGACATCTCATAGTACTCCCAAGCAAAATAGTCTTTAAATTCCTTTAATAAATCAACTAACACTCATTTATACTCAGGGTCCAACTTGGCACTTACATACGTCGGCCCAGGTCTATCTCCAGAACCAATATCTACTTCTTCTAATTCATCGGCCGACATGAAACCATGTCCCAGTTTGCCATCTGTACCATCTATTGGATTATCCATTAAGACAATTTTTCAAAGCCGACTACTTGGATCGGCTGTTGGCTTTCATCGTTGATTCTAATGAAGCCTCCTTCCCATAACCTACAAGAAAAGCATTCAAAATCTCCTAGTTCCCAAAAGATTGGATCGACTGTTGCGATGCTCACAGATTCATCAGCGCAAACTAGCTCGACATCGTCTCCATGCCATTGACTTAAACACTAATGCATGGTCGATGGTACACAATAGTTCACATGAATCCAATCACGACCAAGGAGCAAACTATATGACCCTTTTCCATCGATGATGAAGAATGTGGTGAGCAGAGTCTTACTCCTGATTGTTAGTCCAACGTTTATTGCCCCCTCGGGTGTTGGACGCATTGCCCCCAAAGTCTTTAAGCATCATATCAGTCTCAATCAGATCTCCTGGTCCCTTGCCAAGTTTACAAAAAGTGGAGTAAGGCATGAGATTAATAGAAGCGCCTCCGTTCACCAACATCTTGTTCATCAGCTTCCCATCAACCAAACCTTTCACATATAAATCTTTTAAGTGCCGATGTTTGATTGGTTTATCAAATATTGCTTGCTGTATAACTGTCCACTTGGCAACCATCTCCTCGTACTCCAATTCATCGAAATCCAAATAAACTTCTTGATCTGTCGGAGCTTTGAACTCTGATGGCAACAGAAAAGCCATTTGAATATTAGCCGATGGTTGCTTTCTATCGGCTGTTTGCTTAGTACACCATACTTGAGGTTTACCGGATGCCTGAGCCTGTTCCAACTCTTTATTCCTTAGGCGTTGCACCCTTCTCTTCTGGCTCCTTGTTAAACCTCCTAGACACCATTAGCCTTCCTGCCAAACATATTCTCTTTCGTTGCCTTCTTCTTCATAATTAGCCCAATCTTGATCGACAACTCTTTTTCCCAGCCGATTATGAATACTTCCATTTTTTAAGCGCCGATCCATGTTACTATGGTGATATGTATCTTGAGCATGGATGAACCGGTGGTTGGCTTGAGATTGCCTAAACTCCCAATACTGATAGCTGCATTCTGGACAATTACTCTTGGTAGGCAACTTCAAACCTTTGTTCTAGCAATGTCTAAAGAAAGGACAATTCCAATGCAATTCAGTTTGCTTTCTTTCACACCTCTCTTTCTCCTATTGACGCTGGTACTCTTGCTTTTCTAACCAACGTTGATAATCCTTTTCCTTCTGCCACTGCCATTTATTCAACAGAATTCGAGATGTAACCCGCGGCTTTGTCGCCCCTACTTTTGACGTTTCCCCCTGCTCATATCGGCTCTTTTGTTTATCACGACGTCTTCTAATCTCTCTGTACTCATCAACCGATATT
Organism: Miscanthus lutarioriparius; assembly: GCA_904845875.1. Classification (NCBI taxonomy): domain Eukaryota; kingdom Viridiplantae; phylum Streptophyta; class Magnoliopsida; order Poales; family Poaceae; genus Miscanthus; species Miscanthus lutarioriparius. Next base: position 45,324,860 of record CAJGYO010000004.1, on the reverse strand, counting down.
TGCATCTCAGGATCGACTGTTCCAACTTCCCTTGATTTGGTTGATGTTAGGACCTTAGTCTTCCTTTTGAACAGCCTAGCATCGACCATGTTTTGATCTCCTAGGAAAGGATTATCATCAACTTTCATTTTCCGAGGCGTATCAAATTTGAGTCTCCCTTACTGAATAGCCCTCTGTATATGCTACCGAAAAATTTTGCATTCATTAGTGGAATAAGAAGTAGCGTTATGGAACTTGCATAACTTCTTATTCTTCAACTAATTAGGGGGCAACATAACATGATTATTGGGCAACTTGATCTGCCCCTTCTCAAGCAGGAAATCAAAGAGCTTGTCCGATTTTGTGACATCAAAGTCATAGCTCTCCTCGACTCCTCTTCCCCAAGGATTTGGCACCATTACTGTTTTCTTGCCCCAATTCCATTCAGCCACAGCAACATCTTCTTCTTCATCTTCATAGCCGTCATCGACTGAGTATGGATTATAAGCTTCGGCCACTGTGGTACTCTTCTAGAATCAGGTATCTCTACGCATACTCTGGAATTGGCTATTGAGCGCTGCCACTCGTTGAGCCAATTGACCCAAGTTGTCAAATTCCTGTCCTAGCAGTTTTTCTTTCCACATTGGCAGCATTCCTTGAATGGCTAAAGTAGCTAGCTAATCATCAACTAAGTTTAATGAGAAGCATAAGTTCTTAGTTTCTCAGAACCTCTGAAGAAACTCAGTGCCCGATTCATTAGTCTTCTGCCTTATAGTTGTCAGATCGGTAATCTTCTTTTCTCCAGTCCCAGTATAAAAATATGTATGAAATTTCTTTTCTAGATTAGCCCAATTGGCAATGGAGTTGACCGATAGTGATGAAAACCAAGTGAAGGCTGGTCCTGATAGGGACAAGGAGAAGAAACGAACTCGATGGGCCTCCTCAACTGATGCCTCACCCAATTGTGTCAGATATCGGCTAATATGCTCTATTGTGCTTATGCTATCTTGGCCAGTGAACTTAGCAAACTCTAGAAGCCTGTAATTTGCAGGAAGAGCGACCAAATCATACCATTCTGGATATGGGCATTTGTACAAAAAGGTCAGCCCTTTTGGCTTCAGACCAAACTGATTCTTCATCATCTCGGTCACCTTTAGCAACAACTCATCAGCTTGTGAATTTGGATTCATCTGCACCTACTGACCCATCTGTGGATTGAAATCCCATGTGCCTTGATACCCTAGATTCGGAATCATGTGAAGGGTGTTATAATCTATGCCATAATGATACCCCTGTGGAATCTCTATCTGCTGGGTCCTTTGCTGGTTTGCTGCTTGAAGTCTCTGGTTATAGACATGATGATCTATATCTCTATGGATCCTTTGAATTGATGGTGCTATTTTGAGCCAACGACGGTATGTGGCTTGATGTGCCAAAATTAATCACCTGGTTCTGACCTTGCCCCGTCGGCTGTTGCACATGCTGTACTGATGGTCTAGGATTATACTATGTCTGATTCGTAGTAGTACCTTGAGCTTGTTCAGATGAACCCTGAACTGCATGGACATCATCATTACCAGCTAGTGCTGCTTCTTGATGGCTGGTACTGACTTGATTAGTCCCTTGGGTCGACGGATGTGGAATGTTGTAATAAGCCGTCCCAGCTTGACCAACTGGAAACCCATGAATTGCTTCTTTCATGGCGTTGTGGAATATGTCCAAGAAAGCTTTATTATGGCTTGATATGGCATCATGAACAGATTTGTTTACAATTTCCATAAAGAAATGCCTGTCTTCAGCTTCAATTGTATATGTCTGCCCGTGTAATAGAACTCTTGGTAGTGGAAATTTCTGAACAATTGTGTTGTAACGTGTTTTGGTGTAGGACAACAAACACTTGTTTTGAAATTCTTCTATAGCTTTGCCGATGACATCTTTATCTCCATCAGGTATTTCTTCATAATGTACCATAAGGATGTCATTGTTGTTGTGAACTGCCATGACGATTGTGGGGTCCCACCAAGTGTGCCAAAAACATGTGTCGGCACGAAATTTTGTCCCATGCCGAGGGCACACGAGCAAGCCGGAAGGGTCCGCTCGATGGAGCTGGAGATCCACCTGGCTTCAGCACAGGGATGGTCGATCCTGCACACTCCTCCCCAGACGTGCCAGTCAATTTGACCCTGCAATTGACAAGGAGAGAAAGTTTATCAGTAATTTAGGGTGGAACGTGCCGGTGTTGCTAGACAGTCCCGAATGTGCCACTCTGAGAGCCGATATGAAAGGAGATCGACTAAATAGTTGATTCTAGTATATTCATAAGAATAGATCAGTTAAAGCTCGTAGGGTTGTGTAAGAAGAATCAGTTATCATTCAGGATGAATATCATTATTTAGACAAATATTGGTCAATGGCAAAAGGATGTCAACAATGATTAATTTACGTGAAGCCAATGACTGCAAGTAACCGAACCCCTTTTTTATATAAAAGAGACAACTCATCATCATTCAACCATTTAATAAAGATAAATCTAATGAACATATTAGATCTCATCTATCGCTATGACCAGTGGGGCATGAGGCAGAATCATGCAGGCCATAGTAACAACAATATACTCGACGACCCTAACTTATTACTAATACCAGTGGGGCATGAGGCAGAATTATGTAGGCCATAACACAATAATAAGATCATGGGGCTAACATATCTTTCAACCTATCTTTACTTCAACAGTCTCATGATGTGAACTGTTCATGAAAGCACTCGATATCGGCTAAAATAGTCGATTCAGGCATAACGCACAGTTAAGGTCATACCCTATCAGGAACAGATCTACGGATAATGATCCCCACTCCACGGTGCTAATAGTGGGGTGTGAGGTAGAATCACACAGGCTATGATAACAGGCCATGAAACGGTTTTCGCTAGCTAATAGATCTACTCAAGACCAGACATGCCTTAACCGCACGCTATGCATGATCAAAATTGATATAAAACAGTCGATAAAACATAACTCATCGTTTAAAGTTCAGATTAGATCAGTTTAGATTAACAAACGATGGGTTAAACAAGATATAAGGCCGATCTAGATCAATCCCGATCGGGCGAAGTGATATTGCTGTAATTAAATAAATAATGGAAGCAATAAGCAATATCGGTAACTTAATGAATCTACCCAAAGGAACGCCACCCTTAGATAGAGCCGATAACTTGACCTTAATATAGTTCGAGCAGTGGAGGTTGATCGGATCGATGTAGCCGTTCTTGAACTAGACAAGAGTCGATAACTAGCTTATACTAGAGTCGCAGTGGAGGTCGACCAGATTGATGCAGCCGTACGAACAGAAGTATAAGCCATGACGGTACGTATAGACAAGTAGTGGAGGTCGACCGGATCGATGTAGCCATACTTGCTGAAGAACTCGCCGAGATCTACTCTACTCCTACTCCTAAGGGGTGGCCGAAGTCGAAAAAAGTAAGTAACTTGTATTTGATTGATTGTGTGTCTTACATCCGGGGTCCAATATTTATACCCGGAACCTACGCATGAATCCTACTTAAGCATGACTCATTATAATTTCTTGGCCTAAGAGAAAACATTCCTAATTTAAGATAACTTGGACTCTAATCTTTCCCTTTTTGTAGAGTCCAACATGCTTTGTCCCGACGCCGATCGTAGCCTTTGTCGTTATCTGCTGGCGCTATCTGAAGAAAGCCGATTCCAGTGTTGCATTTGAATCAGCCGATACCGATCTGCACGCAATTGATTCCTTGATGACATGATCTTGGGAGCTTTCGAGTTCCTGTGATTCTTCTTCCAAATTTTGGTGTAAACAGATAGTGATGATGAAATGCCTTCTTATGATGAAATTATGCAAGAAAATCTTAATTATGCTAAAGTTTGCACTAGTCAACAAAAGAAGCTCGAAAAATTAAAAGAAAAGCTAGATAGTTCACAAGATGCATACAAAACTTTGCTTGAACAATATGAGAACTTTGCTAATCTCAATGTTGAACTATCTACTAAAATTGAGCAACTTGAGGCTAGTACAACAACAAATGCATGCACAATCAATGATGAGCAACTTGTAAAGAAAAATGAAAAATTAAAAAGAAAAGTTAGTTAGATCACAAGATGCTTATAAAAGTTTGCTTGCTAAAATAGAAACCATGTGCAAACATTGTGATGACCTAACTAATAAAGTTGCTAATCTTGAAGCCGTCGGTACAACCCCCACCAAGGCATCTAAAAAGAAAAGTTCTATCTTTAACATGTCTAAAAAGGATGCCTCTACTTCTTGTAATGATTTATGTTTAGACTCACCCTTGTGCAACCAAGTTTGTGTTAAGAAAGTTGTTGTAGATACATGCACACAAGAGGTTGCAAAGGAGAATGAGCAACTCAAGCAAGAAGTGGCTCGCCTCACCAAGGACTTGACACAAGTGAAAGGCAAGGCGGAGCAAGCCCAACTTCATCAAGATAACACCATCAAGGGAGTGAAGAAGCTTGATGAAGGACAAACCGTGGTTTGCTACGTGTGCCACAAGGAAGGCCACAAGTCCTATGAGTGCAAGGTGAAGAATGGGGGAGGAGCAAAGAAGAAAGAGAAGAAGCAAACAAGCCAGCTCTCCAACACCTACACCAACAAGGTGGACAAGAAGGCCTCCACACCATACTTGTTAAAGAAGAAGAAAAATGACAAGGTGGTGGCCATCAAGGTGAACAAGCAAGCCAACAATGGGGTCAAACACTTTTGGGTGCCAAAGGAATTCATTTCCAACATGAAGAGCACCAAGAAGGTTTGGATTCCGAAAGGGAAGTGAGAAGTCCGATGGACTTCGGGGAATTTGGAGACTTGGCAAAGTATGGGTGCATTTCATGGGGTGCATCATGATGGACAAAATCATTTTCAAGTGGGTTAGTGAATACTATGGACCCAAATTCCCCTTTCCATGTTAGGTAACTAGATTCAATTTCCTTAAAGTAGTATCAATTTGCATTTCCTACAAGTGGTATTCCTTACAAATTGGTATCTTTAAGCATCTAGTTACTTTTCATGCCTATGTTTGCATTTGCATACTTATATCCTTTGTCATGCATATACTAGGTATATCTTATGGTAGGCTTGCTCGGTTTCATTCTTAACCCTTGGAGCAAACCTACATGGTTTAAAATTGTTTAGGAGCATGGCACATAGCTTGTCTTTTGATTGTTCATCTAATATGTGCCAAAGTCCAAATTGTAGATAATTTCTCCTAAATATCATCTTCAAAAATGATTCTCACATTCATGTGATGTTATCTTATAAGTGGTATAATTGATTCTAAAATCAATGTGTATGTCTTCTACAAGTATTCCACACTTGTGTGCACAAATTTAGGGGGAGGTTACTCTACAAGTTGGATGCTTTGAGACCAACACCTTTTCAAGCTTATCATGTGTGTAGTAGTCTCATTGCAAGGAAAATGGAGTCCTCGGAGTTAAGCATCATACTTCAAATATCCACCACCTATTGCAAGTGGTAGAAATCAAATTGGTTTCCACATGTGGTATTTCTAAACCAATATCTTCATGTTGATTTCATTTTGATATTTATATGCTTTCTCCATGCATTATATAGATTAAATTCCCTTGAGCAATAAATTGCCAATTATGCATATGCTTTGCCTTCTACCATATGTATGCAAATATTTAGGGGGATCTTAGTCTATATAATGTGAGAGTCAAATTTTGTGACCTATTCCACTATACATACAAAGGATCACAAAGTTTGACCCTCCCTTGTGCTATTAATGTCTTCCTTTTCGGTGTTTGATTCCAAAGGGGGAGAATTTAGAGGACCAAAAGCTAGATCATAATAATTTACAAGTTGTAATAGTCTACAAATGGTGTCTATAAGTGGTAATAGTCCAAGAAAGGGAGGATAGTGGATTATGGATTAGCCTATGCAATGGGGAGAATTTGTAGGAAGCAAGGTTTAAATCCATAATGCCACATGGGGACATTTGCAAGGGCAAGATAAGTTTTTATGTAGTATCTTTTAGTCTTACAAGTAGTATGTTTTAGCATCATATAACCTTGCCCCTTGCATTACATCCTAGCAAGTAGATAGTTTTTAAATTCCAAATTTTTATTATTTGCTTGCTTTGGTCGGTTGTCATCAATCACAAAAAGGGGGAGATTGTAAGGAAAATGGACCCTTGGCCCATTTACTTTGGATTTTGGTGTTTGATGATCAACATAACCAAATTGAACTAATGAATTTGTAAGTGATTGTTTTGTAGTTCAATAGGATGCAAGACGTGACTTGGACGAAGGCGACGTGATGATCCGATGATCAACACCATAAGCAAGACCCTAGAAGCACAAGAGAAGACCCAAGATATCAAGCAAAGTCCAAGCATAAAGATAGGAACCAAGCCGGATGCAAGATCGCAAAGAAACGAGCTCACAGAGGTGACTGGACGCTGGACCGGACGCTGGCGGAAATGGACCGGACACACCGATCAAGAGGCTTGGCAAACAGGCGTTAGCAGCAGTGACCGGACACTGCCGGCAAATCGACCGGTCGCAGGACATCAGAGTCTAGTCGAGTACAAAGAGATTCCAGAGCGGTGAAATTACGACCGGACGCATCCGGTGGCAAGTGACCGGACGCTGGCAGCTTCCGATCAGTTGATCGTGGCTCCAACGGTCGGGACGACTGGACGCGTCCGGTCAGGATGTGATTAGTGTCCGGTCAGTAGCAAAAAGTGGGATTTCATCCCCAATGGCTACTTTCTTAGTGGGGCTTATAAATACAACCCTCAACTGGCCAAATGAGTAGTGTGGAGGTAAGGAAACATATCAAGGGTGTTGATACACCATTTTAGTGATCTCCACTTGCGTAGTGCTTAGTGATTCATTAGGTGATTAGCGCAGGTGCTTTGCGAAGTGCTTAGGTTGTTTAGACCACCGCTTATATGCTTGCTCTAGGTTTAGGTCTAGTGTTTAGTGAGGTTTGCATACCTCTTACTACTCGGTGCTTGCGCACACCATTGTTGTACATCGGAGGGGAGTCTTGTGAGATCACACCAACCACGTTTGTGGTGTGGCCGCCACCGTGTACCGAAGGAAACAAGGCCCGCGGCATTTTGGCCGGAAGCTTGATAGTGAAGACGTCGGGGAGCATTCGGGAGAGGCTTGCCGGAAGGCACGTCGGAGGCCCTTGTGAGGGATTCCTTGCGAGGGGCTCCAACGAGGACTAGGGGAAAGCTTGCGCGCTTCTTGATACCTCGGTAAAAATACCAGAGTCATCGACGGAGTTTGCATATCTCTACCTTGCTCTTTAGCTTCCGCATTTACATTGATTGTATTACTCCTTTTGCGGTAGAGATAGCAACACACTAGCAAAACCATAGTTGCACATTTAGATAATTTATCTATTGCATAGGTTCTGCTAGGGTTAGAAAAAGAGGCCATAGTTTAAAAGTAGAATTTTAAGTTGCCTAATTCAACCCCCCCCCTCTTAGGCGTCATGGTCCCCTATAGGTATGACCTATCTTGACTAATTACTTAGAGAGCTTGCATGATAGTGGACCCTAAATAAAAGTTGTAGTTTAGCTCATGTAGAACAAACTTTGTTTTATGGTCAAGAGCTGAATCAGTGCCTAAGTTAGTCAAATAGAGATCACAAAAATCAACTTGATGTTGTTTTTGAAACCAAAAAATGGCTAAGTCCTAAGCTGACTTTCAGTTTCCCTATACCCACCTTTGGTGAATTTTAGTTTGCAAACCATTTCGAATTTGGCCAAACTTCTTTAAGCAAAGTTGGAGTACTCATGTAGCTCTACAAAATGGTGAAATTGGTTTACCAAAACACTAATGGATTGGGAGATCTGGAGGGGAGAAAATCAGGTTTCAGTTGGCCTGAATCGGCCCTTGCCGGTTCAAATGCCGCGGGCAGTGGCTGACTAGGGTCAGGCCATGCATGCTGCGTGGCAACCGTACGCCGGCGCTAGCCTGCGCTGTCGAGCCAGAAGGGAGAGAACATGGTCATCCACTAACTCGCATGCTCATTCACTATCTCGCTCTTTGTCTCGCCCGTGTGCCGCTCCTGAGCAGAGAAAGGCAGTAGTGTCACTGCCATCATGCCTTCGCCCACCGCGCTAGCAACCTACACCGCACCACCACTCGATTTGTCTCGCCCATAGCTCCACCATGTCGCGCACTACCTCATCGACCCGCTAGCAACGCCTCTGGAGCTGAGGTGAGGCCCATTGTGCCATCGCCGCGGTTGCCATTGCCGCGGTGCGCCGCCGAGCTTGAGCTCACCGTGGCTAGGCCACCTCGCGCATGCACCACTCTCTCTCTCTCTCTGTTCCATGGTCGCTAGGTCTAGTGGATGTTGTAGCCACTAGCTTTTAGCAAATGCCGACCATGTTGGAGGAAGAACGCCGCATCCACAGTCGTGAGCCGGCCGCACTACCGCCACGTGCCCCACCATGGCCATGCTCGCTTTGTCTTCTTCCTCTCTCGCTTTTATGTGTTAGGGCCTTAGGACGGTGAAGCTCACAGGGAGGATAGGTGCACAATGCCGTCACCCGACTCACCGAAACGCCACAGCGCTATCGTCATGCTCGTGCCGCCTTGTCGCCATGCACGCGGCCGTGCTTCACCGGCACCTCCTAGAGCTCAAATCCTAACCCTAGATCTCTGCTAGGTCACCCTCAAGCTGTAGCCACGCTCATCCGAGCACGCCGTGGCTGGAGTTGGCTGGAGCGCCACCACGCGCCGCCGTCGAGCCACCATTAGCGCCGCTGCCATGCCTAGCCGCCGGAAGAGCTTCAACCATCTAGCTCATTGGGTGTGGAATGAAGAGGGGAAGCTAGTGGTGAAGACCGCGTCGCCGGAGAACTCGCTGTCGGTGAGTTCTTCGCCGGTCAAGCCATGGCTTTGCCCTCTATGGCTGACAGGTGGGGTCGGGTTGACTACGGGGCCCGGACGTCAATGCCTCTGGGTGCGCTAAGCTCGGGTGTGCGTAGCAATTTCCAGGGTTTTGATGTTTTTCTTTAATTGTTTTTCTAGATTTTGATGCTAACTTGTAAAATTCATAACTAATTCTAGGAGTGTCTAAATTGAGTGACCCAAATTTTGTTAGCTTCATCTTGATGAGTACTATCTGTTAAAAATATAAAACTTGGTATGTGCTACAGTGTTATACCTAGTTTAAATTATCTTGTTTATTACCTATTTAATCTTGTAAAATGCATAACTTGAGTTGGGAGATGCTAAAAATGTGATTCCAATTTTGTTAGTCTTGTTTTGACATGTTGTAGCTAGGAAAAATGTTAAACCAACAGTAAGCATGCTTGGAATATGATTCTTATTTTGGCTTAATTAAATGCTAGTTTCTTGTGATATTAATTGTGGTAGATCCATGTAACTTATGGGCATGAAATTATTTTCACAATATTCTTGTGTTATGAGGAATGTAAGAAAAATAGTAAATCTATTGTTTGACACTTTTTATATGCTAAACCTATTTAAGTTGCTATAAACCTATGTAAATTGTCATTTTTGTAGAGGTTGTTGTACTTGTTCAAATGGCATGAAATTTTAACAGTAGGTTCTTGGGAGCACATGGGGGCTGCTGTAATTTTCCAGGATTTATTGAGCACTGGAAGTAGCAGTTCCAATTTGTATCTAAATTAATTGATAAATTAATAAAGGCTTATACAAAATTGATTTGGGTCCAACCGTTATACTTTATGACATGTTGGTGATATATATAACCTGTTGGTACAGTTGGTTATGCCTAGTTTTGATTGGTTGTATGCACTTAGTTATTTATTGCTCTATAATTCACTTGCATCTAGTTCTTGAATTGTTTGTTTGGTGTGATCTTGATGCTTGTTATTTAGATGCTTAGGCTAATTAAGATAAGTTGTTAGCTACAGGTTTTAGGCCTCTTACTGATGATGAACAACATTAGCTTAGGTTGCTATAAAGTGGTGAGTGTGTGTTTCTTGTACTAGAGAAGAGATATGCACATACTCAGTAAAATTAAGTTAATCATATTATCACCTTGTCATCATGTTGTTAAGAATGTATATATATGCATTGCACCATATCATTCATATCAACCCTTGTGCATTATATATATTTATCTATGTGCACATTCATATTGGATCGATAGAGGGAGTGACCCTGCTGGAGTTCGAGCTCGAAGGAGAAGAGACCCTACAGGAAATCCCATAGCAGGAGGTTCCCGAAGGAGAAGGCCAAGATCAGGAGGAGTTACCCGAGTGCCATGACCACTGACCCTTAGCCTACTTGAAAGGCAAGCCCTGCAGCATTCTAAGCCTCCTATGTTTTATAAATATCCACTTAAGTTCTTTATGTTTGATGCATTAAGTTGTAGGAGTTGTTTGGAAACACTTGATGCATATAATCTGCTTGTCCAGAAATATATACCTTGAACCCTGTGTAGGTCCAGGATAAAATATATGCTTAGCTCGGTAGAAGTCGAGTGATTTCCTATCACCTGCGAGATATAGGTGGATACCGGATCATAGCTGGCTATATTTGCTATCGTGGAAAAGAACCATGTGATGATGTAAATGGAGGCCGGACGGAGTCTATGTGGTAGGTTGATTCATGTGATTCCGTCTGTGTCGATTAAGGACCGCATCATTGGAGACCCTCTTGTCATTTTGAACGCAACCTCTCACTTAACTGGCTGGATAACTCGTTCCGACCATGAAGCTGAGTAGATCAACTTAGGCCGGGAGTCGTTCTGTCCAAGTGCGCACACTGGAGGTAGTAAGGATGTGCAGGGAGCCAGATGTGAGCCCAAGGGCAGGCTAGGCCTAAGCATCCTGGCAGTTGGTTAGTCTCTGAGGGTGTGGCACTGATTGAACCCGTGAAGTTGAGTCCTGAGTTATACCAAAGGTGACCCAACGCGACCCCAATAGGGGAAGTGTGGGTTTGTGTTAGGATTTTTGCCCAGCTGGTTGCAATCGATTCGAATCGCCGTCTCTATTAGATAGTGAGAAACTTGACTGAGCACCTTCATCATAGTAACTTGATGGAATGTGATGGTTATGATGAACATGAAAATATTACACCGGATATGGTTACTATTGTTTGCTTCATCTTAAATCAAGTGATTGCTCTAGTACAGGTGCCAACCTAGACATGCTTAATTTTAATAGGTATAACTTGTTGCTAGAATAACTAATCAGATCAAGATATGTATTACTTCCACTTTTATGCAAAATATCCTCAAGCCAGCTCTACCTTTCATGGCCTTGCATAATCCTTGGTGTCTCTTTATTTTTGGTTTATGATGGGTAAGTCTAGCTGAGTACATTCAAGTACTCAGGGTTTATTTCTCACTTGTTGCAGATGGTATTGTGTATCATGGTTATTGCAAGCACTACTTCTCTCTAGCTATGGACGAGGAGTGAGACCGTGGGCATGGTCCTTCTATATTAGTTTTTCATGATGCTTTTGTTGGACTTGATCATGGAACTAGCATGTATCTAAACCGTGTGTGTTATAGTTTTAAAACTATGTTGCTTCTGCTACTAAATTTGAACCTTGGGTTGTGATAACTTTATTCATACTCTGATGTATGTTGTATTTCTTGTGAACTTTATGTAACATGTGACATGTATGTTGAATCATGTATGATCTTGGTTGTATGTTGGTTATGTTTCGAGGTCCTTCGCGACACTCGACGAACTACCGGATTTATATGGGCTCAAGTATGACAGGGCGACCGCTCTGGTGGTTGACATTGTACTTGTGCTCTTATAAATTGGTCAGTTCTGCAACAACAGTGGCCCTTTGCAGGGTGCACCATGGGGCTGCCTTAGCCCTGGCCATGGTGCAGCTTTGTTCCGGACACGATCTCCGCCTACTTGAACCCGGCACCATGAGGAGCAGGAGGAGCTCATTAGAGACTACCACCGCCACGAAGGCCATCGTGGTGACCACGCATGCAGGAGACATCATCCTCGCTGCCTTCTTTGAGCCGTAGATTGTATCTAGGGTCATTCCAATCTTAATGAAAGGCTAGTTTGTTACTTTAATTCGAAGAGCAACTTATGCGCGTCGCTTTGTCTTTCACGGTGTTTGCTTCTTGTGCTTGGATGCGATCGGCTTATGCAGCCGACATGCTCGGATGAGGTGATTAGGAGGTCATGGGTCGGATCCTGCCTCCCCTCTCGAAAGGGAGTTAGGTTTTAGGGAAGCTTCCTTCCCTCTTATGAAACACCGTAGGTAACTTAGTAACTTCGCATATTTCTGTTCTAAATGCTTCCACCTGCGTCAGCATTATAAATGTTAATCGTCGGCACAATGTGTATTACTCTTTTTGAATGCACACAAGAGAAAGTCCGATGCTATGTGATTGTAATGCGCTGAACAATATCTATTACTCTTTTCTGAATACGCACGCAAGATTTGATTGCACACAAAAGAAAGTCCCCTACTCTATGATTGTAACGCATTGGACAATAGATTTCATGTCTGGGCGACTCCTCGACTTGCAATAGGGTTGTTCAACCCTGTAGTTCTCTCTTAAGGAGGAATGGCTCAAGTTGCAATGAGGTAGTCAGACTAGATAGATATTGCTCATATCGCACTTAGATGTTAGGTTTAATTTACAGTGGCAACATAGTCATAAAAATGGTTTAACATGTACAACTTATTACAGAAATGTAAAATAGACATCGTGTCGTCAGCAAGACTTCAATTATTACATCAAGAACCATTTTAAATCCAAATTTCGATGCCTATGTGGCAACATAGTGATAAAAAGGGTTCAACATATACAACTTATTACAGAACCATAAAATAGACATTGTGTCATAAGCAAGACTTCAATTATTACATCAAGAATCATTCTAAATCCAAATTTCAATGCCTCCATTCCCTCACCTTCTACCGCATCACTCCCTTCGACTGTCGAACTATTACCAATCTCTTGTATGTCCCTTCCTCGGTAGGGAATCAAGGTGACTATGCATCCAAAGGATGTGGTGATGATGACGAAGCAGGCATCGAAGTCATGATGGTGCTGTTGAGGTCGAACTCACCTGGTGAGTGCATCTTGCCTGGTGAATACGCTAAAATCTCATTGTCCGAATTCGATGTCTCATCATGCTCAGTGACGTGGTTACCTGGACGAATGGTGGACTCTCTGGTCTGCCGAACTAAAGTAGTAGTGTCATACCCTAGGGTCAACTCAGCTCTATTAATGGTAGGATTAGTAGGCTCGGTGCTCGCATTAGGCTCCGCAATTGTTGGGAAAGCCTTGGGAGGCTCTGTATGTGCCCCTGTGGCATCGCACACAGTATCTGGCCCCTCGACCTGATTGGGCAAAGAAGGTCGATCAACTGCCTCATGAGTTGAAGCTGAACTTTGCTTATGTTTAACTGTAGTAATACTAGCATTAGCAGGTTCAGGCATCTTAGTCATTGGAGAAGCCCCGAGAAGCTCTGTATGTGTCCCCGTGGCGGCTTGCACCTTGACCTAAGGGGGCGAAGAAGGTGGATCACCTGCCTCGTCAGAACCTAAAGCTGGCTCAGGTATCTTGAGTGTTGGAGAAGCCCTAAGAGGCTCTATATGTGCCTCCATGGTGACTTGCACCTCGACCTGAGAGGGTGAAGAAGGTGGATCACCGGCCTGATCAAGACATGAAGATAAACTCTACTTATGTAGCGTCGTCATAATGGTTAACTTTGTGTGGACAGTTGTATTATCAGGACCAGTCAGATAACCAGCAATACGGTTGACCTGACTACCACATTGCAACTGAAGCATCTAAAAGTCAAGGGCCTTAACCCCTATGGCATTGTACATCTGATTAAAGCAACCAGTGAACACATTGCACATCAGGTTGATTTTTTGGCCTTGTTGGTTGATGGCCTCACAAAAAACAGATGATTACTGGCTCATCTGCTCTTTGAGAAGGACCACAGTCTCCACTTGCTTATCAATACTTGCTTTCAAACACCTCTCTTGTCATTCCATACGCTTGTCTTGTCGTTCCATACGCTTTTGGTTTTCTTCCTGGCCGACAACAAGCCTAGCAAGTATCTGCCCAAGCTTTGATGGTTGTTGAACGAACACTAGAGGCGGTGCCTGCTTGGCTAACATCTCTGTAGTAGGTGGAACATCGACCATCTCTTTGTTGGCCACACCACTAGAGGATGACCCTCCCTCGTCGTGGTCGTCTGACGTAGGGTCACGGTAGTCGCTATCTTCGGAGTCTGAATCTTTCATTCATACATTCAAGATTCCTCCAATCCCAGACTGGTGCTCTTCCTACTCTAGGGCTGCTTCCACCGTTTCATGTCTTTCTCTGTCCTATATGTGTAACAGCTCTTGAACAGACCTAAGGGCACGCTGTCCACGACGATGATCATCTGGACTTGCTGGCATGTAGGTCATAACCTCGCAGGTTGACTCCTTCTACAGTGGCTCATTATTTTTAGAGTCATTCTTGCATAGCAGATAGCTGATGATGTGAGGCACACATGCTGCTGTCTAGTACTAATAGCGTCAGCTACCACATCCTCGATCTTAGATAGGAAAAAGTGTAAGAAGTCAAACTGCTCGCCTCTCCATATTGATAGTAGTAGCCACTGTTGCAAGCTAGTCAATGACTCCCTATTGCCGCCATGAGGAAGGACTGTCTTCCTTATAGCCATGTGTAGAACATAAGCCTCTGGACGTAGCCTGTCCAGTGTACGCAAGGAGCCATCGGTGAAGGGCTCCATGAAGAGCGACCGAATCTCCTAGTCTATAGGAAAAGTACCTCGAGCCTTGCTATGACGCGGAGGAAGAGCATCTCCGTAGACTATCTCGTGGAGCTTCCTATCTGAAGTTTGAACCCCGAGGAGTTCTTGTAGGAGATCATAGGACAATCGCTCTGGCTGACCATGGAGCATAAAAGCAATGTAGTCATGCTCCAGACAAATCCACATTGTTGCATAGAACTGACACACCCAGCTTATCACAATTTGATCAACCTCACTGAAAAGGTGAACGAAGCTCGGGAACCACTCAAAGAGGTGTCGGATGGGTATACCAGCTACTCTCTCAAGCTCAACCCAACCAAGTATCCTTTGGTCTGCTAGTGTTGTCCCTCTAGCATGGTAGCTCCTGAAGAAACTC
Organism: Miscanthus lutarioriparius; assembly: GCA_904845875.1. Lineage (NCBI taxonomy): Eukaryota > Viridiplantae > Streptophyta > Magnoliopsida > Poales > Poaceae > Miscanthus > Miscanthus lutarioriparius. Next base: position 45,309,712 of record CAJGYO010000004.1, on the reverse strand, counting down.
TCCTGAGTCACAGTCCAGAACTATGATTTTATGCCAGGCACTTCGAGTAGTGGAAACTAGAACTCAATATCGCAGAACCTGATGCTTCGTATCTTTTGAGCTGCAATACCGAAAGTCATAGAACTGAACCACCTTTTTCTTTCTCTCGATATTATTGCTCCTCATAGCACCATTGGCAGACATCAAACCTCCTCGACTGCTCCTCGTACCACCATTGACAGACATCAAATTACCTCCTCAACTGCTCCTCGTACCACCAATTGTTGCACACATCAAATTACCTCCTCGACTACTCCTGGTACCACTAATTGTGGCACACATCAAACCTCCATGAGTGCAAGCACGCGCACCCCCATGAGTAGCTACAGATTTGATCCAGGACGGTGCAAAGCCACTGGTCTAGTTTTTGGAGTGGAACTCGGTCATTTGCTGTAGTTGTTCCTCAGTGAGCTCCTCCTCCCTGAGTTCCATTTCAGCACTCTCCTCACGCTACTGCTGTCGGTGGGCCATTTGAGTCCACCTGCGAGAATTCCTAGACTCTAGGGTTAGCATAGCTTTGGTTGCTTCTTCCTCTGCTTCTCGGATATTGTCTGCCTTCCTCTACCTCTTCCTAGGTTGTGGTGGTGCTTGTTCCTCTGCTTCTGGGACACTGTGAGCCTTTCTCTAGCTCTTTCTAGGCTGTGGTGGTGCCTATTCCTCTACTTATTGGAGAATGGTTGCATGCCTCTGGCTCTTTCTGCAATGTGATAGTTCTACCCACTTTGATTTAACTCGCGCCATCTGCAACAATAAAAAAAATTACACATGTGTTTCATCAAACACCATAAATTATTGAAGAAAAAAGAGAGATCGCAGACGGCCTCACCGTGCTGAGGCAAGAAGGCAATCTCAACCGGCTTGCTTGCTAGAGGAGTGGTGTGCTGACACACGGCAGCATGGTAGATCACCGCATGGAAGGATCTAGGCAAAAGGTTTTGGTGTACGGGGGGAGGGGGGAGGCGGCGCAGGGTGGGTGGCACCGGAGGGGGTGAACAGCGATGGAAACGGCACACAAAAGAGGAAAAGATGGGTACTAAGAAAATGCCTTTAGCAGCGGTCTATCCCACATGCCACGTAATTGCATCACCGACACATAAATGTTGTCAAGAGTTGCCGTCCACTAAAACTTGGGGGGTTCACCGAAACTTGTGGGATTAATATTGGTGATCCAATGGTTAATACACATTACTGTATTACTTTGTATGTATCATCACCATTCGTCATATAAAATTCGGTCTTTGTTCACAAGACGCCAGACGAGGCGGCGATCTGCCCGCGCGAAAATTTGATTTTGGGGGAAAATAAAATCCCCGTGCCTAGCAGTGCTGCCAACATGAACCAAAAATTAGATCTCTCTCTTTTTGTCCTCCTCACAGAAAATTGGTTTACCACGCCATCGGTTTCAAACAAGGGTATTTGCGGTATTGTGATGGCCATATAAAAGCGTAAGGAGTCGTCGTCTCTGCCTCCATCTCCATTTTCTAGCCAGACCAGCCGCATCGTCTCTCCTCCTGCTCCAAAGCCTAGCCCCCTCGGCCACCCAAGTTCAAACCCAAGCTAGGCGCATCGGCACAGCAGCTTGACTCCCTCCACAATCTCTAGCTGCACCCTCTCTCATACCTTTCTAAACCCTAGCTAGAGCCAGATCCAGATCTAATCCCCTTCATCGATAGTAGGTCCACTAACAGTGAAAGGACCGTTGTTAGCGGTGGTACACGCCAGATCCGGATCCCCTACGTAGGCACCCATCACAACCGAGCCCAGCGTCATCGTTGATGACCGCCACACCAGATCTGTGACCCCTTCATGTCAACACCGGCCGCACCACTTCCACGACCAGGATGACAAGAGGGCGGTGTCGACAACGTAGCATAGCCAGGAATAGGAAGAGGTACCCAAATTCCTTTTATGATGCGTGCTGTACTCTAGTTCTTGAACCTAGGACATGTAGATATATAGTGATGGGATGACATGTTTCTTAGTTGATTGTAGTTCACATGTGCTTTATTCGAGTATAATATCTTCCGTATAAGCTGTAGTTCACATGTGCTTTATTCAAGTAATGGCTTCTATATAAGCTATAGTTTAGGCGCCTAATTTGTACGCTCCTACTCTGTTTTGTTGACATTCAGTGCAAGGTTAACTCAATAAATGCCTTTGTGATCTACATATTGACATCTAGAATATCTCCCTGAAGCAGGGGAGCATGTTCAGGGATATGTTGATACAGATACATATTTAGAAGAGCTAGTACCCCTTGCAATTGAGGTGCTTGTTCTATCTTGTCATGTTGGGATGGTAGGAGGGTTGGTTTAGGTCGCAATGCAATTCAATTCTTTGCTATGTGGATAGCAATGCAATTTTTACATGCTTGCCGCTTAAGTTTGTTTCTCCAATTTAAGGTTGTGGGTTGAACAAGCCATAATGTAGTCCCTGCCAATAGGGCAAAAGACAACACTGATATGGGTCCTAGGGGATGGCAATCCAAGAGAGTGAAGCCAACTAATCCAGCAGAGTTGCAGCATCTTGTAGTTCCAACTAGGTCCAAAAGTCAGCACGCACAAGGCGAACAAAGCCCTATGAGGGACTGGTCACGTGAAGATGACCTTAGCCATGCTGAAGAGGAGACTCCACCTCCCCACCAGCAGAATGACCAAACTTGCGAAGGTTGGTACTATCTTAGACATGTCTATAAATAAAGTCACACTATTTGATATCCATGTTATTTTTCTAACAATCTGAATGTATGAAAACTGTGTAGTACCATTGTAGAGAAGAGCGAGGAAGTCGAGGCAAGCAACTAAGGGGTTGGGCTTCACAAAACCACCCAATAAATGGGAACAAGGATGACCATCTCAGTTGTTAAGGGGAACAGAAGGCCACATGATCCATTGCAAGCTACCAAGTTTGCCTTAGAGGCAGGTGTAGTAGCCAGGTCTCAAGTACCAATTTTCCCGCACTGGAAACATTACAAGCAACGAATCAAACATCTCAATGGATTTGTGGCCAAGCTATCTATAAGTATGTATATCGTCTATTGACATTCAACTCTGCCTTGAGCAACTTAGTAATGGATTTTAATTGCATTCACACTTCTACAATTGAGGCTGGCCATTGATGACAATGATATAGCAACAAAAGAAGCATGCACGAGTGTATTCCAATCTGTTGTACGGCAAACACGGTACATGTTCAAGCGATCTTACTTCAACAACATCCCCATTGATGAAATCAAAAAGACCTCTCCTGTGTCTTGCATGAATGATGCATAGTGGTGAGCACTTGTCCACATGTGGTTAAGCTCCAAGAACAAGGTGTGTGTGTGTGTGTGTGAACTCATTTATTTCTTGTCTAGTCTTTATGTGGTCTACTTGTGCTACAGTCTAACACAATTGTGGTTATAGGCAGTCAAGTGCCACCAGGTTATAGGATCTCGCTCCTATATTGCACACCTACAAGCATATGTAAGTGATGGTTGTGTTACTCTTTTTATATCAAATATGCAATGCCTTTTGTATCAACAAAAAGGCATGTGCAATTTTAACAGATGGACAAAAACAAAAAGGACGCAGGACACAATCAAGAAGTGCTCGTTGAAGAACATGATCGACCTCATGAAGATGTTGATGCAGTGGGAATCTTCAACAACTTCCATACTAGTAGCAACACGGGACTAAGCGATGTTGCAAGAGAAGTAGTGGTAAGTACCTTCATTTGCTTTTCTTGAAATCTGCTGAAGCCATTGGCATAAAAGAAGAAAAAGTAGGAGGAGCCTAACATGGCACCATCATTTTGAAGTTGTAATATTACAACAGTTAATATGTTACCTATGCATTATGCTTATGAATCTCAGTCGTCAGTAGGCTAAGGAAGACCTATGCATTACTTGTAATGAAATAATCTCATGGTTATGCAATTTAAGTCCTCTTCCTAATGTTTACTCCTTGGTTTTTGCAGGAAGCTATGGAAACTATACGACCAGAACATGTTGCTAATGTTGTTTCCAAGGTCCTCTCCTAGGCCAGCTACAACACCTTTTCTTTGAAGAATGCTGGTATCAAGACAAGCTGCTCTAGACTTCAGGAATGGCTTACTGCTCATCAGGAAAGTTTGGTTGTCCTCGCACAAACAAGTCGATCAACTAAAGAGGAAGGTAGAAAATACTGATAGGGAGTTTGAGGAGTTCAAAAAACAGCAACAGGAGGAGTACAATAAGCTCCATGAGCATATCATGCTCTTAAGCGCTGGTAACTCTCAGTCTTGATGTAGTGAACATGTGGTTTGTTTGTTGTTCTGATGTGAAATTTTGGTGGCTTGATATGTGGCCTCTGTCAGTGGTTTGCTGCTGAGCTGAACTGCTGTTATTTGATTTAGGTTCAATATAATTATGCATGTAGTCATTTTGTGCAGCAGTGTAGATCTGAAATTATTTTCTCTGGTGTAATGATTAGTGTGCACGTGGTAGATTCATCACATGCACATTGTTAAATAAGAATCTGACACATGGATGAACCAGTGAATGACACATGTAAGAGCCACGACAGGGCATGTGGGCCAATACAAACAAAATACGTGGTACAAATCTATCCTACCACGTGGTCGAATCAAAAAAAGACATGTGGGTAGCTCAGGGCACGACACGTGGCCCAATAAAATACTAACCCATGGACGTACAACATCGAGACACCTGGTCGAGAAAAAGAAAGACACGCAGGGTATTGTGGTCACGCCACGTGGACCAATAAAAATACAACACATGGTCTAATGAAGAAGTCACACATGACCCAACCATAACATGACATGTGTGCCAATAGAAAACTGACATGTCAAACAATAGGGTGCCGACACGTGGTCCAGTAAGAACCTAAAACATGCAAGAACCAGAGATGGCCACGTTATGCAATAAGAAGGTGACACATACCCGAACTATCTCCAATGCAACCGGCTATAACATGTACCCATGGAAAGCATCTCCAATGAAAGCACCCACCAGCGTGGCTGCCCCTGCCATGCATGCCAAAGCAGTTCTATGACGTTCAGTTTTCATCAAAGATCTATCCACATCTATGACGAATTTCTAGAATTGTCATAGAATTTCAAGAATGACGCGACTTCTATGATGAACCGTTTTTCATCATAAATTCATCATAAAACTAAAATTATGATGAATTTGGCTCCTTCAATGACGAAATCTATTATCATAGAAGGGGATATTTCTAGTAGTGTACTCATCTAAAACTGGAGCATAGATCTTTAAAGAATCTGAATGGGGCGAGCGTATTGTAGTATTCACCTATGGGAAAGGTGTGTTTGTTAATGGTTTTATGCACATGCTAGAGTTCACCCAGATAGTTGTTGTTGATACGGAGGGAAAGACATGGAGAAAAATTCATAGGTCAACTGGTGATCTAATCTCCAACCATGAAGCTCAGGGTTAATTGTGTTTATGTACTGCTGATACTTTGAATAGGTATGAGCTTTCAATCTGGATCCTTGATGACTATGGTACTAGTAAATGGATATTGAAGCATAAGGTGACCATGCTGGAGCTATTTGGAAAGAAGAATATTGAAATTGGTACCGAGGTTTGTGATGCGGTCTATAGAGTGATTGTAGTTTATCCAGAATGGAATTTGATTTTCCTTGTTGGAGAGGACAAATCATTGTTTGCATATGACATGAACCGCAACAAAGTTCATGTCCTCCCTGTCCGGGCAATCGTCTATCCTAGAAGTACCTAGAAACTATTATGTATGAGCAGCGGACCTCACTATCTTCCTTATGTTCCCTTGTTCATGGAGTCATTAGTAGGGCAGTAAAGCTGCATATGTTGTATTTTGTTGTAATTATGTCATGCCTTTGTTCAGGTAGGTAGTTGCTTTTTATTCTATATATAGGCCAATTTGGGCTTCGTAACTAAAGGAATGGGGTGTTGAATATTATTAATTGTGCTGCTTTGTGTAGGTGGAGTCTGAGTGCTTTTGAATAATTTTCCTGCATCGGCTAGGAGGAAGAAGAGGGGTTCCATGGTGCATTGCCTACCAATTCGAAGGATGCACTAATTATATTCATTTTTGCCTAGCAAGCAGGAGTGCCACATAGGAGGAGCATAGCTACGTCATTTCATTATGTAAGCCTGTAGATATTAGTACCTTTAGTTTGCAATCTATGTACCGCTTGTGTTAGGACATCAGTTGAGAAACATATTATGGTAAGCGTCCATTGTTATTGTAAGAACATGGTTTATGAATGCAATGATTATATCTGTATGCTTTGTGTTCAGTAAACTATTAAGGGCCATTTATTGTTTTGTTATCACCACCGCCGTTGGTGGTGCAAACATCGAACACCATTGCTATACGTATTATGTGGCAGGGATCAAAGTGTATCACCACCGAATCGTTTAGTAACCCGACACCGACTAAACGATCATCAAAGGAAGATCGTGGTGCAAGGCGACGTTGACCATGACCTTTGTACTGGCGGATCATACGCTGAAGCGGCGGTGGTGTTAGCCTCTACACAAGCATCTCGGCCATCGAACCGAAAGTGAACCCACACCGCTGACAGTCAAGTCAAAGTACAAGGCGACGGTGCTAGTGACCATTACATAGGCGGTTCATGTTCCCACACGATGGATTTGATATCCTCGACATAGTTGGATCATTTGCGAATGCGGTGGTGTTAGTGTACATGCATAGCCGGGTCGTGCTCCAATGCGACTGAAGTAAAGACCTAATCACGGATGGATCATAAGCCAATCGGTGGTGTTAGTGTACACCGCAGTTGGTCCCAGATGCCGATGGTGAAGGCTATGACATCACTGTCGATAGCTTACTGTCGGTGTTTCGTACAAGCACCGGCAAGTAAATTTATAGTAATGCGCGTTAGGCTCGGATGGTGCGCTAAAGGACACAAGATTTATACTAGTTCGGGCCGAAAGTCCCTACGTCCAGTTTGTTGCTGCTTGTGTTATTAGCACCGTGAACGGTTTGCAGTAAGGGGTACAAACGATCGAGAGAGGGACTGGTCCCAAGTCTCTGATGGAAGGGTTGAAGGGATGTCAAGAGGTTCGACACCAACTTGACTGTGCGTATCTGAGAGTCGTCTCGTTCGATCTCTTTTTTCTCCTCCTTTTATGGAGGAAGCGCATCCCCTTTTATAGATGAAGGGGCTGGCTTTACAAGGGTGAGGGCTTTAGGATGCGTACTCTACTTAGTCTTGTGGCTCATGTCTACCCGGCTTGGTTCTTCATTCTGATGAGTGCGAAGGAAGATAAGCGCCTACAATACTGTCGATGTCCCTGTAGAATGTCAGGTTGGTTACAGAATGCTACCCTGCGTAGGGTATGGGCCGTAGTACAGTGGTTTTGACTTTTGAGCCTCCCCCAGCCTTGCTCCGCACACCTTCTGGTTCCTATGAGTCTTCATCGGAGGGACGCGGGGTCGGGATCTGGAGTAGCGCCGTGGCCAAGGTCTTTTGTCTTGGTGGACCTGAGGGGTCAAGAAGCGGGCACCGCTCCCTTGGGTCCACCGCGTGGTGACGGAATATCCGTCGTTCGTGGAGATAGCAGATCCTTTTCTAGAGCGTAGTGGTTGTCGTATATCTTCGTCGGGTTCCATGTCCCAGAGCTGAAGGCGGCGCCTACAACTCTACAGGGTGGAGAGCTCGCACCTGTGACACCTTTCGGGCTCTGCAGCGCCTGGAAGGGCCTAAAGCGCTCGTCCTATCATCCCCTGGCAGTACTTTTCCTGCCAGGGTGCAGGGTATGGCTCTTGCAGCCACGGTTGACCTGAACGTCATGTCTTGCCCTGTCTCTATCATCTTGAAGGAACAGGGAGGAGTTGTTAGGTAAGATGAATCCAATCTTTTAGATATGGAGCAGAGAGAGGCTTGTTTCTTGCCGTTGGGCGAAGCGGAGACCAATCCCTATCTCTGGCGGCGAGACCGACCCTCTGCTCCTCCCGGGGTCCGGGCGAGGCGGAGTCTATCCTCGGCCCTTGGGCGAGACCGAGCCCGCTCCTCGGGGTCAGGGCGAGGTGGAGTCTATCCTCAGCCCTCGGGCGAGACCGAGCCCTCCCTAAAGGCGTCGGGGCGAGACGGAGACTACACCCTGGCCCTCGGCGAGACCGAGCCCACCCCAAAGGCGTCAGGCGAGGTGGAACCAAGCTCTGTCATTCCGTGAGGGGTGAAGCAATGCTCTTATCGTCCGTAGTTTTTAACGTCACGGTGGTTATTGGTTCCACCTTCTGGGGTACCCCGGTATTAGGTCCCCGACAGTAGCCCCCGAGCCTCTAGGTGATTCGAGTAGAACCGCCTGAAGGGTGTTTTTTGATTTCGTTGAGGTTATTTTGTCAGAGGGTGCGCATGAGCGCACCCAATGGGTGTAGCCCCCGAGCCCCTGGGTGATTTGAGTAGAGTCGCCCGGGGGGTTATATCGGTCCCTTCGCGGGTAAGGCTGAAGGACTTAATTTTTCGTCAACTGGACATTTTTCCGAATGGGTCGTGGTATCCCGTTCACTGGGAACTGATTCAGGGCTGACCTAACTGGCGCTTCTGCCCTTGATTTCGGATCGTCCGCGGATCCTTTCTTAGTTGGGCCGGCCAGCGAGCTTCTGGGCCCTAGGTGGGCCAAAGAGAAAAGAAATAGGCCTTTGTGGCTTGCGTTTCCCAGGTGGGTAGAGAGTCCGGGTTTGCCTAGGGAAGGCGATCCGTCCGCCGAGATTTTCGGGGTGAGAGGATAGGGACTACGGGCGCGTGTCCCACGACATGACACGGTGGCGCGCGTGGTAGGCCTAGAGATCGAGGCGGACGGTTGCCCTTCTCGCGTCCGTCGCCCCCTATAAAACCACGGGGTTCACCCCCAAGGTTCCGTATTTCGCTCCCCTGCCTTTGCATTTTGAAACATCCGCCACCAATCGTCCCTAGCCTCTGAAAGGTCCTAATGGCTAGAGGGGGGGAATAGCCTAATAAAAATCTACAACAACATTTCAACAAAATGTGTTAGACAATTTTACGGCGAAGCGAGTGTTGCGCTAGCCTACTAAAATGCAAGCCACCTACCACAATTCTATTTCGATTAGTGTATATCCACACAATAGCTATGACACTTAGCTAAATTAGTGTGCTCTCAAAGACTAACTAAAGAGCAACACTAATCAAACAAACAAGCTCTCACAACTAGCTACACTAAAGAGCTTGATAACTAGTTTGCGGTAATGTAAGAGTGAGCAAGAGAGTTATACCGCCGTGTAGTGGTAGGAATCAATCAATCACAATAATGAATACCAATGTAGACCAATCACCTTGGAATCAAATGATGAACACAATGATTTTTACCGAGGTTCACTTGCTTGCCGGCAAGCTAGTCCTCGTTGTGGCGATTCACTCACTTGGAGGTTCATGCGCTGATTGGCATCACTCGCCAAACCCTCAATAGGGTGCCGCACAACCAACACAAGATGAGGATCACACAAGCCACAAGCAATTTACTAGAGTACCTTTTGGCGCTCCGCTGGGGAAAGGTCAAGAACCCCTCACAATCACCACGATCGGAGTCAGAGACAATCACCTCCTCCACTCAATGATCCTTGCTGCCCTAAGCCATCTAGGTGGCGGCAACCACCAAGAGTAACAAGCGAAATCCATAGCGAAACACAATCACCAAGTGCCTCTAGATGCAATCACTCAAGCAATGCACTTGGATTCACTCCCAATCTCACTATGATGATGAGTCAATGATGTAGATGAGTGGGAGGGCTTTGGCTAAGCTCATAAGTATGCTATGTCAGTAGAAATGGCCAAAGATTCGAGCTTGAGCCGGCCATGGGGCTATAAATAGAGCCCTAGTGAAATAGAGCCGTTGTACCCCTTCACTGGGCACAACGCGGGGTGACCGGACGCTCCTGTCCGATCGACCGGACGCTGGCCCTTAGCGTCCGGTCACGTGATTCACGCCACGTGTCCCCTGCTTCAAATGCTGTTCATTAGATTTCAACGGCTGCGAAGCTGACCGGACGCTCCGGTAAAACTGACCGGACGCTGAAGCCCCAAATCGTCCGGTTGTTTCGATAGAAGCTCCCGAGGCATGTTTTTTTTGCCGGACGCGTCCGTCCACCTCTCGACCGACGAGCCGCTGTCGTGTGCTCAACCCTAACCAACTGTCGCGTTGTCGGCAACTCGACGGACGACGCACCTTTTCAGCGTCCGGTCGCTGAGTGACCTAGCGTCCGGTCAGTAGACCGATGCCAGCATCATTTCGATCAACTCCATTTCAACTCTTACTTCTTCACCCTTGCTCAAGTGTGCCAACCACCAAGAATTTTGCATCCGGCGCAATAGAAAATAGACATTTCATTTTCCCGAAAGCGCCGAATCCCGCTGAGCTTGCGAGGCGGGAGGGAGAGAGGGACCCAAACCCATCTCAACCCTACAAACACCTTGTGCACATGTGGTAGCATATTTACACAAATATTATCAAGGGTGTTAGCACTCCACTAGATCCTAAATGCATATGCAATGAGTTAGAGCATCTAGTGGCACTTTGATAACCTCATTCCGATACGAGTTTCACCCCTCTTAATAGTATGGCTATCAAACCTAAATGTGATCACACTCTCTAAGTGTCTTGATCACCAAAATAAAATAGCTCCTACAAGTTATACCTTTGCCTTGAGCTTTTTGTTTTTCTCTTTCTTCTCTTCAAGTTTAAGCCCTTGATCATCTCCATGCTATCACCATTGAAATGTTATGATCTTCATTTGCTTCTCTACTTGAAGTGTGCTACCTATCTCATGATCACTTGATGAACTAGGTTAGCACTTAGGGTTTCATCAATTTACCAAAACCAAACTAGAGCTTTCAGCCTCTCGCGCCCGCATCGCCACCGTCGACCAGCCTGCGTTCGTGTTCCAGCCGCTGTCAAGCTCGCGCCTGCCCTTCCCCCCTACTGCTTTAATGGAGTTGTGGGGCAGATCAAGCATCACCTCCCGGCGTCTGGAGGGCCTCGTCCGCCGTGGCCTTCTCCGCCCACTGTCCGCCATCCAGGAGTGGTTGCTACCTGGCGACGAGGGTGAGCCGGTGCCGCCTGAAGGGTATGTCGTCTCTTTTGCCATCTTCCATGAGTAGGGATTTGGGGTACCCACGCATAGATTCCTTCGGGGGCTGTTGGATTACTATGAGGTAGAGCTGCAGCACCTAACTCCTAATGGGATTCAGCACATGGCAGCGTTTGTTGCACTGTGCGAGGGTTTCCTGGGGATCGATCCCCATTTTGATCTATGGCGGTATTTCTTTACCATTAGTCTGTCAAAGAGGAAGATTGGGGGGAAAGACGTGAACGCGCCGATGGGGTGTGCTAGCATTCATCTGCGCCATACCCGGTCGAAGGGTTACCCATACATGCGTATGGCGACATCCAACAAGGGATGGCACTCGCAGTGGTTTTATGTTAGGGATGACGCGAGTGCCACCCTACCGAAGTACACTGGATGTCTTATTGTGGACGTTCCGGAGTCGTGGGGCTGGGGCATCCAGACCAAAGACAAGAAACACATCTCCGACCTTCTTTTCGCCCTCCAAGCCCTGAAGGGTCGGGGTGTAAAGGGGACAGGGATTATCGGCGCCTACCACGCTAGGAGGGAGGCGCCTCTGATGGCGCGTGTGCTTCCCCTGCATCGGATGATGCCCGGATATCGCCGAGGGGCGGTGGTGCTTGTTGACGAGCGCTCCTTACTCGGAAGTGGTGCAAACGCATCAAGGAGGCGACGGAGCCGATGAAGAATTCTGCAGTGGGTCCTCGACATTGTGTATCCGGTGCGGAACACTTCCCCCAATGCGGCCGGAGCCTCGGATTCTTTGAATTAAGTAAGCTCTCCTCTCCCGTGCTCTTTTCTTTTTTCCTGGATCTCCATTTTTTTAACACTTGCTTTATGACATTGGGACCAGTCGAGGGTGCTGGTCTTTAAGGACAGCCCAGTTCCACTGCCAAAGGATAAGGTCGTGGCTGCGGCGAATCGACTCACGGCCGAGCGGGACAAGAAAGCAAGGGAAGAGATGAAGAAGGCGAAATGACTGAAGCAGGAGGCACAGGATCGGGGAGAGGACGTGAGCAGTGAGGATGATGACGATGACGATGATGATGATGATGACGACGACGAGGTAGCCATCGGCGTGGATTGGGACGTCCTAGAGGACGAGGACACGCCGACGAGTGGCCACCCATCCGCAGCAGGGGCCCTTCGCTTTCCACACGGAGGGAAGTAGATCGATGAGGTCGATGGAGGCGGCGAGTCCACCGCCGCGCCGCACGCGTGCGGCCGAGAGACCGGTGGATGGGGCGGACTGCCGCCACCATTTCTCGAGGCGACGATGGAGGAGGAGCAGCTCGGTCGCACCCGTGAGAGACGATGGAAGGGGCGGCTCGGTGCCGCGCCGATGAGATGAACCCCCACCCTAGAGGCGGGGGGGGCATGAAACGGTCCCGCCCAGATGAGTCAGGGTAGGGATCTGGGGATCCATCCCCAAAATGCTTTCACCGGCCGAGGACGTCAACGTAAGCTGTTGATTCCTCTGTTTTCATCTTTTTTCCAATTTTATTTTGACTTAATGGTTATTACCTTTGTGCAGGTTCTTGCGGATGGGTCACCCCCTAGGGCTGGCGCCCAAGAAGAGTCTCACCCTTCAAGCGGGACAGACGGCGTCGCCTGGAGTCACCCCTGTTTTGGGCAGGAGTGGTGCCGACGTCGGGGCCACGTTGGCCGACCCGACGGCGCCCATGGTGGCTCCCACGCCCGCGGAGGTTACTGAGCGAGCGGCCTCCTCCGTGGTGGTCGTGGAACAGCCGGCCGAGGGCCGCATACCCCCGGTGGAGGTGGTCGTGACCGCGCCAAGCCAGGATCAGCCGGGCGTGGCCGCGGCTGTGCTTGAGGACGCAGTGCAGTCCGTGCCACCAGGGACCCAGGTGGATCTACCCATGGCGCTCGAAGCGGCCCAGACGGAGGAGGGTCCAGCCGGAGGGTCCTCGAGTGCGGCGGTGGTGCTGCACAGGGTCAGGAGGGAGCCACCACCGGCCCCTTTGTCGGGAGGAAACCGCTCCCCTGCGCGGGGGGAGCCGCCGCTCCAGTGGATGGCCGCTCAGGACCCGACGTCGGCTCTTTTCTCGCTCGATGATCATTCTGAGAGCATGGAGCGGGAGGGTCTTGACATCGGGATCTCGAGCATGCTGAACACCCTAGACCAGGCCAGAGGAGCCCTCCGTGAGGTCATTATCCCTGCCACTCAGGTATTTTCTAGGCTTTCTTCTTTCTTCGTATGTTTTTGTGTTTTCGCCTTTCTGATACCAGTCTTCTTCCTCTTCAGGTTCTTGTTGCTCGTATTCGGAATAAATCCCAATTCCTCCGTGAGCAGAAGGCGGAGTGGGATCGCCTCTCCGAGGAGGGCCGGCTGCGAGCAGACATGGCCGCACAGCTTGCTGCCGCCCAAGAGCGGGAGACCCAGGCGCGTCAGGACGCGGAGGAGGCCCATGGGATGTTTGAGGACCTAGCGGCGAGGTCTAAGCTGGAGGGAGAGGAGATTGCCAGACTCCAAAAAGAGCGAGACGAGCTGCTGTAGAGGAATGTTGCGGCTAATGAGAAGGCCGGCGAGGTCCTGAAGGAGCTGGAGATGGAGCAGGAACTCCGGCGGGAGGCCGAGAGTAGGGCCATGGCCCTCCAGCAGAAGGTGGACGAGGACGTTGAGGTGGTCCGCTCTCTCCGGGCGGAGCTTGGTGACGCGGTGAACCGAAGGTTGAGTGCTGAAAACACCTCCATCAAGCTAGAAAAAGAGGCTACCTATGCACGAAGGACCCTTCAGGTTGAGAGCGACGAGCACGATCTTCTACAGGCTACGGTCGGGGTGGTCCTTAATGCCTTGAATGTGACGGAGCCGGTGGAGACCAGCCCGCTCGCGGCTCGTGTCGCAGGTATCATGGCTCGGGTGTTCCAGCTTGAGGAGAGTGCCTTCCATGTTGGGATTACCCAGGCATTCACCGTCGCCCACGCTCATTATGGGAAGGAAATCAACCTGAAGGTGATGAGCGAAGGCTTCCCGTCCACCTACGAGGATGAAGAGCTGGAGGAAATGGAGAAGATGGTTGCTCCCCTTGCAAAAAACCTGGCAGACAGTCTGAAAGAGATGGTTCTCCCTCCGCGGAAGTAATTAGTCGAACAATTTTGAGAATAACTTATATGTAATATGTGGACAAGTGTCAGTATTTCTCGGGTCTGGACGCTTTTCGTGATTTTGCGTCGTAATTTTGTTTTGTTTCATTTTTTACGATCTTACCAATCTGTTCCCCTGAATTATACCGCTGGTTATAATGCGAGGAGATTGTTCCAAAAGAAAGAAAGGAGGTAGACGTACCTTAACCAGCCCCCGAGCAAGGTCCGACCCCCTGCATTTGCTGGGGTCGGGGGTTGCTGGAGATCGGAACAATGGTTTTGGTGACAGGGTTGACGAAGTCCATGGACGTCATTGCGATATTCCCCGCCCTGTCTTCCAATAGAAATCCCCAACTGGGGACTCTATGGGCTCGGCAAGGTGGGGCCTTCGAACCTGTGTCCCTGTATTGTTTGGCTCAAGCCCCCGAACCTTATTAGGGTCTAATAGGGGTCGGCTGTTATTTGCGTGTCACCCCATCCTCGGTTTTTGCAATCAGAGGGGCTGAGTGAACGACACTTGCCTCGAGGGCTCGAGTGTCGCGCTCAACGAGCTCACTAACGGGTACGTTCGTGTGGAATCCGGGTCCATCATTTGCTGATGTGGTCAGCAGGGCCCTCTGGTGGCACTCCACAACTTCTTAACCCGCCTCCCGGCAGATGCCTGAGTCGTTCGATAAGCTCAGGGGGTCCGATGGCCTCTCCTCGATGGAGATTCTGTGGGTTTGGCTCGGGGTTAGAATCAAACGAGAGAAGGTCGAGACGTCCCTGTTTGCTTCTGAGCGGGGTCAGGCAGGGCCGCTGGGGCTTGTCTCGGTTATCTCTCCCTGGCTCTGTTCGGCGTGAGGCGGCCTCGAGCCCTTCGCGGGCCGACCTTTGAACCTCGGCCTGTGGTCGCCTATATTGAATGAGGCGACAGCCGTTTCGTGGTGCGACACGAATCGTTGGGATGTTTTGCCTACGTATAATATAATTGAAATGAAGGCGGGGTCGGTAACATTACCTTGGTGGCATGAGTGGTGAAAAAGCTCCTACCAGATGGGCTCGGGCCCTGACATTTGTGACGAGGTTGGAAAAACCTGCATAAGATTTGCTATTCTTTGTTTTCATGTCTCGGTGGCGATCCGAGCCGTTTGATTAACTTGGGTAACCTGACAGCTTCTCCTTTGGGGGAGATTCTGTAGGCGGACCCCTCTGATCCTTTCTTTGAGAAGGCAGACGTCGAGACTAGGGACGGGGGGGCGTTGAGTATGATTTTTCTGGTGAACAGAAACACCGTAGCTATCGGGGCGTAGGGTTTGCTAGTTCATCCAGTTTTACTCAGAGCTTTGTGCTCGTATGCCGCGCCCTTAGTTTCAAGCGTACGGAGGGGTCGGGTGAGGGGGATGTCTAGACTAGTTGACATCCTCGGCATCCCCCGAGCGATGTTCGTGTCCCCGCCGCTTGACGGGGTTGGAAGCTCGTGAAAGAATTTTAATGCATAAAGTAAGAAAGCTGAGATGCTTATCTTTCTTCGGACGCTCGCTTGTCGTGTCTTCTAGGCCGAACGGCCAGCCCAGGAGATCCAAAAGGTCCTGTCGTTGGGTCGTCCGTGGTCCTGCATGGGGAGGCGAAAAGTTGTCTGCCTATGTGGGCGCCTTAATCGCCGCGTCCGGAGCGGGTCAGTAGCGGGCCATACCTAGGCAGTGCTCAGTTTGACCAAAGGGGGACGCCTCGTCGACCGGGGTACGTCCCGTCACTTCCGGCGCGTCCCCTCAGAAATCAATCAGCATTGATTCTGTATTTAAAGAGGGGAAGGGAGAGGGTTTTTCGTCCAACCTTTCGCCTTTCCTTAGCTACCGCTTCTCCTCTTTAATAGGGAGGGGGCGAGGAGTTCTCATCCCACCTCGTCTTCTGCCTTCGAGCTGCTATCTCTCCTTCTTCTTCCTTTCCACCGAACGCGACCGTGCGTCGCGGCTCTTCCTGAGTGAGGAAGAGTAATGCTAGAGAGAGAGAAAACTCACAAATTTGCTCGTGAGTCTGGTGTGTGATGTCGAGCCAGAGGTTATCCAACGTAGATGAGATGGTGCGTGCTACCCTTGCTGAGGAGTCGCTGTTGTCGAAGGAGAAGAGGCGCCGGTGGGCATCATATCGTCGTCGACTGCGCCGTCGTCCGCTGTGCTCCTCCTTTGGCGGGAGGCGTTTCCTGCTCATACGCCGTTGTCAGGGTTATGGCTAGGGATGATGGTATAGTGCCCAGACGCCATGGCGGTGGCGTCGCTGTCGAGGTTGCGGCTGACGATGATGGCGTAGTCCCCGGACGCTCCGGCGGAGGCGTCGTAGATGGTGGCGCCTTCGAGGATCCAGCGAGGTGGCGGGATATCGGGATGCCACCGATGAAGAGCGTGGCACGGCGACCGCAGTAGACGAGCTGGCCCATGTATACGCCTCGGGCGTCGCCGATGGAGAGCGTGGCGCGGCGGCCGTAGTAGCACTTGTAGTAGAGCTGAGCAGAGACTATAATGACATAACCTTGTGGGGAAGCCCCCGAGTAAACAGTCCTCTAAATTTATAAGTATATTGTTCCTTTTTGTAATGAAATCGCTTTGTAAGTGATGAGTTTGTGCAAAAAATGAACAAAATTACATCCTTTGCTTATGGCAAGCAATTTTTTTTATCTTTCTCCTTTCTGCAGGAAAAATTTTGGCGCTTTCCGACCCTTCTCATGGTCTAAGTCATAAGAAGCTAGGAACGTGGGCGAACTAATTCTGATTGAACTGGTGAGCAAAGAGGTTGTAGCCACTGGGGCGTGGGTGTCTCGTAGTCCTACCAGTTGTATTCAGAATCGGTCCCCAAAATCTTAGCCCTTGGGACTTGTTTATGAGGTGAACGGAAAACTTAGAGAATGTTTGCAAGTATAACACAGGAGTTTTTTGCAAGCGCAATATTTATATCACATATGTCACATGTTATGAACACATGCCAGCCCCCGAGTGAGATCTGACCCCTCGCTAATTGCAGGGGTCGGAAGTCACTAAGGGTCGGGGTTTTGTAATGACAAAATCTGATAAGGAAAAGTGTAAGCTTATTTTAAGGATAGAAACGACGTAGCTGTTCGATGTTCCAGGCGTTGGTGAAGACCTCGCCGTTGATGGTTTTCAACCGGTAGGCGCCTGGGCGAAGTACTTCCGCGACGACGTAGGGCCCTTCCCAGGGCGGGGAGAGTTTGTGGCGGTCCTTGTTGCTTTGCACAAGACGGAGGACGAGGTCTCCGACGTTGAAGGCTCGACCCTGCACCCGTCGACTGTGGTACCGTCGCAGCGCCTGCTGGTACTTAGCCGAACGGAGGAGGGCGATGTCGTGGGCTTCATCTAGCTGATCCATGGCGTCTTGGTGAGATGCTTTGGCCCCCTTTTCGTCGTATGCTCTGATTCTTGGTGCTCCGTAGTCGAGGTCTGTTGGGAGAATGGCCTCGGAACCATAGACCATGAAGAAAGGTGTGTAGCCGGTGGCCTGCCTAGGAGTTGTCCTTAGGCTCCAGAGCACGGCTGGGAGCTCAGCTAGCCAGCGTGAGCCGAATTTGTTCAATCAGTTGAAAATTCTGGGTTTGAGGCCTTGAAGAAGCATGCTGTTTGCGCGCTCGACCTGCCCATTCGTCCGGGGGTGTGCGACGGCTACCCAGTCAATCCGAATGTGTTGTTCATCACAAAATCGAACGAATTTCCTACCGGTGAACTGCGTGCCGTTGTCCGTGATGATGGAGTTCGGTACTCCAAAGCGATGGACGATGTCGAGGAAGAACATCATGGCTTGCTCGGATTTGATCGTGGATATTGGTCGAGCTTCAATCCATTTTGTAAACTTGTCTATGGTGACAAGCAGGTGGGTAAAGCCCCCGAGCACTTTTTTGAGTGGCCCAACCAGGTCGAGCCCCCAGACCGCGAAGGGCCACGTGATGGGGATCATCTGGAGAGCCTGGGCTAGGAGGTGTGTTTGCTGAGCGTAGTACTGGCACCCTTCGCAGGTGCGTACAATTTGCTCGGCATCGGCTACTGCGGTGGGCCAATAGAAACCTTGTCGGAATGCGTTTCCAACCAAGGTTCTTGGTGCGGTATGATGACCGCATACTCCACTGTGGATGTCGCCCAGCAGGAGTTTTCCCTATTCGTCAGGGATACAGAGTTGCGAAATTCCAATGTGACTTCATTTGTAGAGTTCGCCCTCTATAAGAACAAAGGACTTGGCGCGTCGTGCGAGCCGTCGGGCTTCCGTCTTGTCGGTCGGTAGTACGTCGTGGAGGAGATAGTCGAGGTAAAGTGTTCTCCAGTCATCGGGAGGATCGGACTCCACTATTGGGTCTTCTTTAAGCTCCATGACCTCGGGGTCGGGCGGAGAAGTTAGCGGATCGGCCCTGGGGGTCGGACTAGAAGGGCTATCGTCGGCTTGTTCCGACCCCGCGTAGTGTACCGAGGGTTTGTGTTGATCACTGGCAAAGACGCCTGTTGGGACTGGCTCTCGGCTGGATGCTGCTTTTATGAGCGTGTCGGCCGCTTCGTTGAGGCGCCTGGGGATGTGATTGAGTTCGAGGCCATCGAATTTGTCCTCCAGACGTCGGACCTCTTGACAGTACGCCTCCATCTTGGTGTCGTGGCAGCGTGACTCTTTCATGACTTGGTTGATGACCAGCTGAGAGTCGCCCCTGACGTTGAGGCATCGGATGCCCAGCTCGATGGCGATTCGTAGGCCGTTGATGAGCGCTTCGTATTCTGCAGTATTGTTTGATGAGGGGAAATGAAGCCGAACCATGTACCTCATGTGGACCCTGAGGGGGGATACAAAGACTAGCCTTGCTCCGGCGCCCTTCTTCATCAGCGATCCGTCGAAGTACATTATCCAGTACTCTTGATCGACGGCTGCTGGTGGCATCTGGACCTCGGTCCACTCCGCGATGAAGTCAGCTAGTGCCTGAGATTTGATCACCATTCGGGGGACATAAGAAATGCCCTGATCCATCAGCTCGAGTGCCCACTTTGCGGTTCTTCCCGTAGCGTCATGGCTACGAACGACCTCACCAAGGGGGAATGATGTCACCACTGTCACGGGGTGTGACTCAAAGTAGTGGCGTAGCTTCCTTTTGGTGACGAGGACAGTGTAGAGGAGTTTTTGGATCTAGGAGTAGCGGGTTTTGGAGTCGGATAACACCTCGCTGATGAAATAAACAGGGCGCTGCACTTTGAAGGCGTGCCCCTCTTCCTCTCGCTCTACTATTAAGGCAGAACTAACCACCTAGGTGGTGGCCGATATATAGAGCAGGAGGGATTCCCGGTCGTATGGAGGAACTAGGACCGGAGGTTTAGTCAAAAATTGTTTAACCATGTCAAGTGCTTTCTGAGCCTCGGCTGTCCACTCGAAGTGGTCAGATTTCTTCAGGAGTCGATAAAGGGGGAGTCCTTGTTCGCCAAGGCGTGAAATAAATCGGCTGAGAGCGGCAAGGCACCCTGTGATCCGCTAAACCCCCTTTATGTTTTGAATCGGGCCCATCCGTGTGATGGCCGATATTTTCTCTAGGTTGGCTTTGATGCCACGCTCAGAGACGATAAAGCCAAGAAGCATGCCCCTCGGGACCCCGAAAACACATTTTTTGGGATTGAGTTTGATGTCGTTTGCCCGGAGTTTCGCAAAGGTTCGTTCAAGGTCGGCGACAAGGTGGTCAGCTCGCTTGGATTTGACTATGATGTCGTCGACATAGGCCTCAACGGTTCGCCCGATGAGGTCTCCGAAGCAATTAAGCATGCAGTGCTGGTACGTTGCCCCTACATTCTTCAGACCGAATGGCATTGAAGTGTAGCAAAACGATCCGAAGGGCGTGATAAAAGATGTTGCGAGCTGGTCGGATTCTTTCATCATGATTTGATGGTAGCCGGAGTATGCGTCAAGGAAGCAGAGGGTTTCGCACCCCGAGGTGGAATCGACTATTTGGTTTATTCATGGCAAAGGAAATGGATCCTTTGGGCACGCTTTGTTGAGGCCGGTATAATCGACACACATTCTCCATTTCCCGCTCTTTTTTTGGACAAGAACAGAATTTGCTAACCACTCTGGGTGGTATACTTCCTTAATGAATCCTACGGCTAGTAGTTTGGCTATCTCCTCGCCAATGGCCCTGCGTTTCTCCTCGTCGAAGCGGCGCAGGCGTTGTTTCACTGGCTTAGAGCCCGGGAAGATTTGGAGAGTATGCTCGGCGACCTCCCTCAGGATGCCTGGCATATCCGAGGGTTTCCACACAAAGATGTCTTTGTTGGCGCGGAGGAAGTCAACAAGCGCGCTTTCCTACTTGGAGGAGAGCGTGGTCCCGATACGGACTTTTTTGCCCTCGGAGCTGCTGGGATCCAAGAGGACCTCCCTGGAGCCTTCTACCGATTCGAACGTCCCGGTCAATTTCTTTGCGTCGGGTGCCTCTTCGACGACCTTCTCCCTGAGGGTGGTGAGCTCTTTGGAGGCGATGACTGCGGATGCGTGTCCGCAGCATTCGACCTCGCATTCGTAAGCGCGCTGGAAAGAGGTGCCGATGGTGATGACCCCGTAGGGGCCCAACATTTTCAGCTTCAGGTATGTATAATTGGGGACGGCCATGAACTTCGCATAACATGGACGCCCTAGGATGGCGTGGAAAGTCCTCGGGAACCCCACTACATTGAAGGTGAGGATCTCGGTCCGGTAATTGGACCGATCCCCAAAAGTGACGGGCAGGTCGATCTGCCCCAGAGGTATGGCCTGCCTACCAGGCACGACGCCATGGAATGGTGCTCGGATGGGATGGAGGTTTGTTCGGTCGACGCCCATTTCGTCGAGCGTTTTGGCGTACATGATGTTGAGGCCGCTGCCCCCATCCATCAGTACTTTGGTGAGCTGCTTTGGACCGACGATCGGATCGACGACAAGCGGGTACCTTCCCGGGTGTGGGACGGCATCTGGATGGTCGGTCCGGTCGAAGGTGATGGCGGATTCCGACCACCGGAGGAAGGCTGGCGTGGCCGGTCCGGCGGTATAGACCTCGCGACGGGCGACCTTCTGGCAGCGCCTAGAGTCGCAGGCCGTTGATCCTTCGAAGATCATAAGGGCGCCGGTCGGCGTTGGGAAGGCGTCGTCTTTCTCCTCTGCGTCCTCTATGGTGGGAACAGGTTCCTTCCCCTGCTCCCCTTTGTTAAGTCCCCTGGCCAAGTATTTGCGCATGAGGCCACACTCCTTGTATAGATGCTTGGCCGGGAAGGCGTGGTTTGGGCATGGCCCCTCGAGCATTTTCTCGAAGTGGTTTGGAGTGCCTTCCGCAGGCTTCCGGCTACCTTTGTGGTCGGCTGTGGACACGAGCGGGTTGTCGCGTCGTTGCTTCTTTTTTTTCTCTTGGCGGGACGGTCGGAGGTGCCTTCGTCGGCGGCCTCATCCCGCCTCGCCTTGCCATCAGTGCGGTTGAAGATGGCTCCGACCGCTTCCTCTCCAGAGGCATGACTGGTGGCGATGTCCAGGAGTTCCTTGGTAGTCCGCGGGCCCCTGCATCCCAGCTTGTGGACCAGGGATTCGCAGGTCGTCCTGGACAGAAAGGCTCCTATCACGTCGGCGTCAGCGACGTTCGGGAGCTCGTTGCACTATCGAGAGAAGCGCCAAATGTACCCGTGAAGGGTTTCATTGGCCTTCTGGCGACAGTTTTTGAGGTCCCATGGGTTTCCAGGGCGTTTGTACGTGCCCTGGAAGTTACCCACAAAGATCTCCGTCAGATCCGCCCAACTCTGAATAGCATTGGACGGTAGGTGCTCCAGCCATGCTCGCGCCGAATCGGCCAAGAACAGCGGGAGATTGCGAATAATGAAGTTGTCATCACTCGCACCACCGGCCTGACATGCAAGCCGATAGTCTTCGAGCCAAAGCCCAGGATTTGTTTCGCCAGAATATTTAGGGATGTTGGTAGGCGGTCGATACCTTAGGGGGAACGTAGCGTTGAGGATGTGTCGGGCGAAGGCCTGAGGGCCTGGCAGGCCAGGGCTCAGGCTTCGGTCCTCGTTGCTATCATAGCGCTCACCATGTCGGGGATGATAGCCGCGGCGTGCTGATTCTCCATCGTCGCCGTGGGCGCGTCTCCGAGCGTTGATGATGCTGCGTACGTCGTGGCCATGGCCGAGGCGTTGATGTACTGGGACGACGGAGGGCTGCCCACCGGCTGGCGGTGTTTGGCGTACGGATGCGTCCTTGGTGGGACGCACCGAGGGCGCGTGCTGGCTGGTGCTGGGTTCACGTTGTTGAGACAACGAACTTTCCGCCTGCTACGCCGCCGCGCGCTCAAGCAACGTGGGAATCTCCCTGTGGGCCCGGTGATCTTCGGCCATCACGGCCTCTAGGAGGCCATGCAGCAAGGCGGTTGCTGCTATGATGTTCTGGCTGGCTCGAGCAAAGTGAGGAAGGGCCCCATCGTCGGTGAGGATCCTCCGATGTACGGTGCGGGCCGTGGTGCGCGCGCGCCCCCCGTCTTTGCGGCGTTCAATCTCGCGATTGATGTCCACGTACTCCCAGACGAGCCCTTGCCCGGCCTCATCGATCTCCTGCTGACGGGCCTTCAGCTGCTCCATCCTTAGGCGAGATGGGGCTGTCGTCTCTTCCCCGGATCTGCTGTCAGGGTTGTTTGTAGGGGTGACCTCTTCCCTGGAGGCGCTTTCGACATGACCTTCGGGGGTCTGCATCATGAAGCACTCCCAGGAAGGGTGGTGGTTCCCCCTACTGGAATCCAAGCTAGAGAACGATCCTAGCTCCTCGTTGAGGAGCCTATAAAGGGTCTCCGTATCATGTTCAATCGCCCCCACGAACTCGATGTCCGTGGGTGACTGAACCATCTGTAGCACTAGGAGGTGGCTAGCGGTCGCCACAGCGTTACAGAGACCGAACGGAAACACTGTCGGAGCGCTCCGTACGGGACCTTCTAGGCATAGGGTGACGTTGTGCGAGACCTCCCTGGGTGACCGGACTCCCAGGGAGCTGCCCGATGGGCCCTCAAGCCTAAGACGGCTGAGGTTGATGGAAGGGAGAGATGGGGCCGTAGAGTGGGTCAGCGCCAACTCTCCATCTAGTGTGATGATGAAATCTAGGTCGCCGAAACACACGTGTGCGCCCGGGACCCAGGTGATTGCGTGGGTGGCCATCCGAGGCCTGATTTGGAACGCGCAAGCCCCCTACCTGGCGCGCCAACTGTTGGTGTTTCGTACAAGCACCGACAAGTAAATTTATAGTAATGCGCGTTAGGCTCGGATGGTGCGCTAAAGGACACAAGATTTATACTGGTTCGGGCCGAAAGTCCCTACGTCCAATTTGTTGCTGCTCGTGTTATTAGCATCGTGAACGGTTTGCAGTAAGGGGTACAAACGATCGAGAGAGGGACTGGTCCCAAGTCTCTGATGGAAGGGTTGAAGGGATGTCAAGAGGTTCAACACCAACTTGACTGTGCGTATCTGAGAGTCGTCTCGTTCGATCTCTTTTTTCTCCTCCTTTTATGGAGGAAGCGCATCCCCTTTTATAGATGAAGGGGCTGGCTTTACAAGGGTGAGGGCTTTAGGATGTGTACTCTACTTAGTCTTGTGGCTCATGTCTACCCGGCCTGGTTCTTCATTCTGATGAGTGCGAAGGAAGATAAGCGCCTACAATACTGTCGATGTCCCTGTAGAATGTCAGGTTGGTTACAGAATGCTACCCTGCGCAGGGTATGGGCCGCAGTACAGTGGTTTTGACTTTTGAGCCTCCCCTAGCCTTGCTCT
This sequence comes from Miscanthus lutarioriparius, assembly GCA_904845875.1. NCBI lineage: Eukaryota > Viridiplantae > Streptophyta > Magnoliopsida > Poales > Poaceae > Miscanthus > Miscanthus lutarioriparius. The sequence goes on along the minus strand of CAJGYO010000004.1, from coordinate 45,285,705 downwards.
GCACGCCTTCTGGTTCCTATGAGTCTTCATCAGAGGGACGCGGGGTCGAGGTCTGGAGTAGCGCCGTGGCCAAGGTCTTCTGTCTTGGTGGACCTGAGGGGTCGGGAAGCGGGCGCCGCTCCCTTGGGTCCACCGCGTGGTGACGGAATATCCGTCGTTCGTGGAGATAACAGATCCTTTTCTGGAGCATAGTGGTTGTCGTATATCTTCGTCGGGTTCCGTGTCCTAGAGCTGAAGGCGGCGCCTACAACTCTACAGGGTGGAGAGCTCGCACCAGTGACACCTTTCGGCTCTGGGCGCTGGAAGGGCCTAAAGCGCTGTCCCGTCATCCCCAGGCAAGACTTTTTCCTGCTAGGGTGCGGTATATGCTCTTGGAGCCACGGTTGACTGAATGTTGTGTCTTGCCCCCTGTCTCTATCATCTTGAAGGAACAGGAGGAGTGGTCGTAAGATGAATCCAATCTTTTAGATATGGAGCAGAGTGAGGCTTGTTTCTTGCCGTCAGGCGGCGCGAGACCAATCCCTATCTCCTGGGCGAGACCGACCTGCTCCTCCGGGGTCGGGCGAGGCGAGTCTATCCTCACCCCTCGGGCGAGACCGAGCCCGCTCCTCCGGGGTCGGGCGAGGCGGAGTCTATCCTCAGCCCCCTGGGCGAGATGAGCCCGCCCTAAAGGCGCCGAGCGAGACGGAGACTAGCCACAGGCCTCGGGCGAGACCAAGCCCACCCCAAAGGCGTCGGGCAAGGTGGAACCAAGCTCCTGTCATTCCCGTGAGGGGTGAAGCAACGCTCTTATGCGTCCAGAAGTTTTTAACGTACGGTGGTTATTGGTTCCACCTTCTGGGGTACCCCGGTATTAAGTCCCCGACACTTACTACTGAGGCCGAAACTAGACTGTGATGTGGGTTACGAAGCGGCTTTGAAAGGTGCGAGAGTAATAGTGTGTGATCGGACGCTGGCTTCCGGGTGACTGGATGTGTCTGGTCAGTGACCCTAGGCGCACGCAAAGAGGTGTCCACGACCGGATGCTGGCTCAGGGCAGCGACTGGACGCGCCCTTGCACTGTTCATGGGCTAACACGCTAGCAGGAGTGTGACCGGACCCTGGTGACCAAACGCGTCCGGTCACTGCAGGAGAGTCCGGTTATTGGGGGAGAGTCCGGTCAGTGGTGATCGAATGAGTCCGATCGGCATTTTGCCGTTCTGGGAGTTCATTTGCACGTGTTGGGAGCCGTTGGCGCCCAACGGTAAATTTCAAACGGTCGATACATGTGGCGCTCGGAGTCACTGCAGGAGAGTTCGATCAGTGCGCAGAAATCTAGATGAGAGGGCCAATGGGTATGTAACCCTTAGGGCTATAAAAGGAATGTGTGGCTAGCCTTGGCTGATGCTGGGCGCCCTTATGACTTAGTGTCCATGCTTGGCGAGTGCTAGGAGAGCCTTTAATTCACTTGTTCACATAGTGGTGGCATCCAATTATGAGTGAGTGATTCTAGTTCAATTGCATTGTGAGATTGCATCGAGTGGCATTGGGTGTTCGAGTTGAAAGCCGGTGGTGTTTGTTACTCTTGGAGGTTACCACCTCCTAGATGGATTGGTGGTGAGTTCTCTATCGTGAAGCCTGTGAGAAGATTGTGCGGTGCTCCGAGAAGTGATTGTGAGGGGTATTGTGCTCACCCCACGGGAGCCGCAAAGAGCAACTCTAGTAGAGCATGTCATTGAGTGCCCTCATCTTGTGGAGGTTCTTGCGGCACCCGAGTGACAGGCTAGGTGTGGTGCCTATAAGTGCGTCAACTCCCAAGTGAACCGACCGACACAACGGGGACTAGCTTGTTGGCAAACAAGTGAACCTTAGGATAAAAATCATTGTGTCAACTTTGTTCATCCCGATGGTTTGCAATCCACTTACACAAACTTGTATTTACTTATTCATATAGTGCTATTTGTAATTCGTGATTTAATCACGAAACATGCTACTTCTAATGTCAAGATTGCTAAAAGAAAAATTTGGGAAAAGGCGAATCTTATGCTCAAGCCGCAGGGGAAAGCAGAAGCTCCGGTAAACTGACACTAAACTGATTACAATATTAACATTCGATACAAAAAAGCCTCTGGAAAGCTGTAGAGATTACAAAAGGAGGGTTTCTCTTGCTGATCACATCCAAGGCATTTCGTCGAAATACATCCTATCTTTTCACCTTTGTAGTCCTATGCATAGTCAGTACTATAGCCCCAATCATAGCTACTAATAAAATCAAACTAAAATAAAAAACTAGACGGAATAGTAGGTATAAAGTAAATTGCCCAATGTTTCCAAATTAGTCCAACTTCCTACCATTCCATTACTACCAAAGTGGCACATACCCCTTAGCTCAAGTTTTTGATCAAACCAATTAGCTAGCTAGCTGGTATTGCCAAAGCCCAAAAAAACACTTTTGCATTCAAAAAGGTGAACTACGCCTTAGATGTGTACCTACAAAGTAACCAGGGAATAAACTGATCGAGACGAGGTGACTCACAAACTCAGAGGGGTTTATCCTAACTGGCTCCCTAACCAATTGAGGGAAGGTTCTAAATGTATTTCCCTCCGAGGGCCTTCAAAAGCTAGAACGCACCAACATATGGTGTCTTTCTGAAGTTGGATCATTCACTGAGGGAAATGCAAGCAATAAACTTACCTTGTAAGTTATCCAGATGCCTACCTGCTTAATCGGCGTAGCAGGCATGCCCACAGGCCTCCAAATCACTAGAAGCAACACTATACCACCACAACTAGAGAATCCTGAGGCATTTTCCTTCATTCATTTTGCGGTAGCTTACATGTTAGAAAAAGGCCTCCTTTTCGACCCAGGCCAAGAGCCATAGTTAGTTGCTATTTCCATTTGGTTCTTCTTTCTTGTTATTGATACCGGCAAGACCCAGCCAGATGATGATCATTCTCGCTGTCCAAACAGAGCTAACTATTCATTTGTTCCTGTAGCAAAGGGGAATGTAGAAATAAGTAGATTGTTTTCCTTGCGTGAAAAATAGTATGTTATTCCTATCACTAGGAGTAGTAGCACTAGCGGCACAGGAGCAGAACAATCTCAAGAGAGAGAGCTCTGTTTCTGTTCCCTACTTGCTTGCTTGCTTACTTCTTCCGAAAACACTACCCTGTGCCAGTTTCCTGCCCCTTCATGTTCGGTCAGACAAGGAAGTTCAAAAGCAGATCGATGGAAGTTGCTTGTTTGAATCATATCTCAGAGATTAGCTAGAGTAGACGTTGGCAAAGACATGATGTGAAGCAACTTGTGGCTGGGACACCAAAAGTGGCTAGCAACTTTCAGTTCATTTCCTTCACAAAAAGTAGTCACGGGTTTCATGTCAAAATCACTTCCTGTGACACAAGGGTTTGGGGGGTGAATCAAAGAGCGGCTTGACCCGAAGCCAAAAACGTAGGGTCAAAGCCGTGGAGAGAGAGCTTGCCCCCCCTTGAACGTTAGGATAAAAATCATTGTGTCAACTTTGTTCATCCCAATGGTTTGCAATCCATTTACACAAACTTGTATTTACTTATTCATATAGTGTGCTTGTGTAGTTGCTCTTGTAATTAGTTAGCTTGTGTAGCTTGCTAGTTACCTTCCTTGCTTGTGTAGCATAGAAGTAGTTCCCTTGCGTAACTAATTTGGCTTGAATAGCCTTGTTAGTTATATTGCTTAGTTTGTGTAGCTAAGTAATTTGAGCTCTTTAATTTGGCTTGAGTAGCATTGTTATTGAGCATTGCTAGTGAGCTTAGGCATTGTGCTTTTGCATACTAGTTTGAGTAGTAGCTCCCCCATGGCTTGAAGTACTAGTTGCATAGGTTTGTGTGACCTTGCTTCTAGAATTGATTAGGTGAGCTCTAGCTGGCACCTTTGTTGCCTAATTAGGATCTCTTAAGGTGCTTAAGAACTTAGATAGAGGGGTGTAGTCTTGGCTAGACTGTTAGTTTTAGTTCCACATTTATCTCGGTTAGCTGGTGCGTTTAATTTTAGAAAAGGACTATTCAACCCCCCTAGTCCACCATCTCGACCCTACAGCGGTGGGACCATTGTCTTTCCCGGTGGGACCACCAAGTTCTAATGTTAGCGCATGGGGCCGCCGTTGTAGGTAGCCGATATTGGAATGTGAACATTGGCACCTGGCGATCGGACAGCCAGGGACCACCTTGCCATGTCGGTTTCTTGACTTGTGGGCCATCCAATCCATGTGCTTTGATCTTGAGCCATTGAGAGAAAACCAAACTTGATCGAAGGGTTGGTATGGCTTGTAGTTGTGTTTCTTGGTTCATGGGAGGATTGAGAGGGCAATGGGCCCCATAGGGGTGTTGGCTGACCCCCATATGGTGGGCTCACTGGCTCATCTTCTCCATTTTACTGTCATGCAGAAAAATACTCCATGGACATGTGGAACTTGTTGTTTGATAAAATATGCTCATGATATGCTTATCTTCGTTTTATTCTGAGGTTGTTGACAATATTTGAGTGTATGAAAATGTGATATTTTATCATGAACAAGCTTGTGACATGAACTATTTCAACGCATAAGGGTTCAATACATAGTTTCAAGTCACTTTAACTAATGACCCAACAAAGTTTTGATACTTGGTATTGCATACCTCCCCATGATATGATGAGTTCCTCTATGTTAACCAAATACTTGCTTCTTCACCCTAGCCTTGGTTCCTCAACGCGAGACCGTCGTTTGACTTTCACCTTCACTTAATTCTTCAAAGTCAAAATTCTTGCTTAGACCGTCACCCTATCTTGCAATCCCCAAGTCACTTTGTATCAACAATATGCATTCATTGAATTCCATTTCTCCAATAACATGATCCTTACTTGAATGTTTACTTTAAATCAATCTTGTGATCAACAAAGCTATCATATTGTCTTTTCCTGAATTATTAATTCGCTGATCAACTTTTTTATTAGGAATATATCTGTGTGACAAAAAAGATCATTGCAATTCCCATTGCTCTTGATCACATATTTTTTATATATCAATCTCAGTGTCAAGGAACTATCAATATCTCCTCATAAATTCAAGCAAGCCATCATCGAGAACAAATTATATCCAATATCCATTCTCCCCTTTTACATTATCAAATTTTTTACTCTTCTTAATTTCAAGATACAACATTGTTTGGTATGATCATTTGCAATATACATATCCAAAAATCATTAGTCTTTTAACTATTTTATCATTCAATCATTAAAACCCACTAGGGGCCCTAGATGCACTTTCATGAGTGTCTCGATTCTCAAGAACTTGGGCTGACCAACCTGTAGTGGGCCACATCATTTGGTACTCCAATTATGGCAATCTACTAAATTGAACCGGCCCACCAAAGTAAGGATCATAGTAACGATAGAGGAATATAAAGCGCTTCCTCCCTTGCTATTCTTTGAGTGGTCCCATTTCCTTTCTTCACCAACTGGGGCTTCTGGTCTTGAGTGGCAGATGGCGCCTCCGGTCAAAGGATGGCAAGTGAGCAAGAACCGCCGTAGATCTAGCCTTTTCTGGTCAGGGTTAGAGACCCATCACCGAGAACAGAGGGCGGGCACTAGTGCCACAGAGGAGGAGGCACAAGTACAACCATGGTGGCTCCAAATCAATCATGGTACTATCTATTTCCATTTCCCGGTGCGGATTTCACAAAAAAATTATCCCTAATACTATATCTACGCCGTCGTATTCTGATATATATGCTTTGGTTGTTTGTTTTGAGTTCGGATCCACATCATCATATTCTAATGTCCATACTTTTGCTAGTTCACGATGATTTGTTTCTCCAAACACCAGATCTGTGCCGCCGTATTCTAATCTCGGTGTTTTCCTTGTTTATTTTGTGATTCATCTCTCCATAGAGTGGATCTGTAGTCGCGGATCTTTGATTGTTTATTTCACGATTCGTGACGCCAGACACGGGATCTATGTCGCCATATTTCGATCTCTATGTTTTAGTCTCTATTTTGTGATTTGTTTCCTGATACACTGGATCTACGTTACCGATCTATATAGTTTGAAGTTTGAACGTTTATTTCATAATTTCTTTCTCCAAATACCAAATCTATGTCACTTTGTTCGATTGTTTTAAATAGCGGGCTATAGCGGCTCAGTATAGTTGCCGCTACAACACAGCTGTACTAGCGGCTAAATAGACCTATCCGCTAAATGCTACAACCCGCAATTTAAGATATTGCTTTGTTCTGAACTAGGCCCTGTTCGTGTCGCTGAAATTTGGCTTATGCTGATGTGGTGTGAGGGGAAAATACTGTTCGTTCGCTGAAAAGTAGTGCTGAAGTAGTGCTGGTGATCTATGTACTCAATTTATGCTTAAGATCTCAGAACTAACCTACTTGCTCTACCATCACCCCGTCAACCTTGTTTTTCTTCGTCTCTTCGCCCACCACCATCCTGGAAACGTGACACTCAAGATACCCCCATGCACGCCAATGGCACCACCACCATGGCCTTAATCACAGGCACTAGCAGCAGCAACGGCACTAGAAAGCCGAGACCGGAGCGTGCATGGCATGGTCCCCATCAATGTGTCTCAAGAGAAGATGGTCCATCTGTCAAATACTTTCGGTTGTGAGATTGGAACCATGCCTTTTACATACTTAGGTTTGCCCATGGGAATGACAAAACCTAAGATGTATGATCTTGTCCCTATGATGGATAGGGTGGAACGGCGCCTATCGGCCTGTTCAACATGGTTATCCTACTCGGGCAGATTGGAGATGATTAACCCAGCTATCACCCCTATCACCACCTATGCCATGTGTACAATCAAATTGCCAATATGAGTCATAGAGAATATTGACCGAGCTAGAAAGCAATGTCTTTGGCGTGGCAGTGATACCGAGAAAAAAGGGGGCAACTTTGTTGCCTGGCCGGTGGTGCAGCAGCTTAAAGATAAAGGTGGTCTCGGCATACTCAATCTCAGGCTACAAAATGATGCTCTACCCTTGAAACAGCTGCATAAATTCTACAATAAAATAGACATCCCATGGGTCAACCTGATTTGGAGCAAATATTATCACTCAAAAGTACCGCACGCGACCAGAGAGATGGGGTCTTTCTGGTGGAAGGATGTACTTCGATTGAATCCACTGTACCGAGGTATTGCTAACTGCACAATTGGTGATGGTACTACGGTTAGCTTATGGAATGACTGGTGGATGGGTTCGGTGCTCTCAGTGTAGTATCCAAGGCTGGCCTCGTTTGCTAGACAAGAGAACATCTCGGTTTTTGAAATAATGCAGGCTGAGGATCTGGAGACACTCTTCATAATGCCACTATCTCAACAGGCATTTGCTGAGTTTGACAGCCTACAGGAACAACTCCAGGATGTATAGTATGATGATAGTTCTAGAGATCAATGGACACCGACATGGGGATCCTCATACTCCTCTCGAAGATTTTACCCCCATGTTTTCTCACAGATAGAGGCGCACCCAATTTTCAAGATCATCTGAAATCAAGATGTACGCCGCGAATTAAGTTCTTTGTCTGGTTAGTGTTGGTGGACCGGTTGAACACAAAAGAGATGTTGCAGCGGAGGCACATAAACATCCATGATGATGTTAATTGTGTCATGTGCAATAATGGCATGCCGGAGACCATCGATCATCTTTTCTTTGACTGCCCATTTGCGCAAGATTGCTGGGGTAGCCATCCAAATCAACTGGGATGAATCACTTGATCTGCTTGACAGGTTGATCAGAGGATGAGATACACATCAGTTGCCCTTTTTCACGGATGCAGCAATGATTGTAGCTTGGGAGCTATGGAAACTACGCAACGACAAGGTCTTCCAAAGAAGGGATCCTACACCGGTATTGTGGTTGTCAAATTTCAAAAGTCAATGTATTCTTCGGTCTTTTAGATTTAAGGAGGATCTTAGGTCCTCCTTCTGCTTCTGGCTTGATGCTTTCAGTTAATTTCTTGTAAGTAAACTGTAAAGTCTAAAGTTTTTATTAAATTTACCTAAAATCTGCTGTGGAGAACCCCCAACACACACACCACACACACAGCCTTTTACCGTAAAAAAAAGAGCCGGAGGTCCCCACGGCAAAAAAAAAAAATCTCCGTGGACGGCAGGATCCACATGGATGGCCAGATCATCCGCGGAGCCGAGACAGGGGGCGCCCCGACGGGCAGGCGTGAGCGATCCCGACGCTTTCCCAAAAAAATCCTGCGCTTTCGGGAAAGAACCCCAACGCCGAGAGGAGGGATCTCGTCGACACGCCGTCGGAAACGCGCCCCCCGTTCCCTCGCCGCTGCCCCGACCCGGTGCCGTTGTCACCCGAATCGGCGAATCCTCCCTCTCTCCCTCCCACCGCTTCGCCTATAAAGCTCCCTCTCTGTGGCCCTGATCCTCCCGTACAACAGTGCCCACCGCGGCAGATCTTCGACGCCTCCGAGGTACATTCCGTGCTCCCCCACCGTCCTCTGACCCGCGAATCTTTTCTCTGAACCATGGCCGCCGCAGGATTTTTTTTGTTTCCGAGCCTCGCTCTCTTTTCTTTTTATCTTTTTTTTTCCTGGACGGAGGAAGGATTTGGGAACCTTTTCCTGAATCCGTGGTTGTTGATTGCGCAGGGCATAGCATCGGGAGCAGCATCGCGGGCAGCTCGGGGACGGGATCGATGGAGGAGGACGGCGGCTCCGGCAGCGGCAGCGGCAGCGGCAGCGGAAGCAGGGAGCCGTTCGTGGCTGGGGCGGGAGCGGGAGCGGGGACTGGCGCCGGCTCCGGCGCCGACAACAGCACCGGCAGCAGCCGCGGCGTGGGAGCAGGGACCAGCGCGGGCGGCGGCGCGAAGCTGCCGCAGGTGCTGCAGAAGAGCTTCGGCGAGGTGCAGGGGATCCTGGAGCACAACCGCGTGCTGATCCAGGAGATCAGCCAGAACCAGGAGACCCGCGACGCGGACGGCCTCACCCGCAACGTGGCGCTCATCCGGGAGCTCAACACCAACATCGCCCGCGTCGTGGACCTCTACGGCGACATGTCGGGGTCCTTCGCCCGCGCCGTCGCCGCCAAGAAAGCCGCCGGAGGCGACAAGGTGGGCCCCAAGAGGCCCCGCTCCGCCGGCGCCGGGGGGCAGCAGCAGTAGTAGCGCGTCTCGCCCCGCGAATCCGTTAGAGAAGGCCCCGTCGTGATTCACGGCGGCGGTCAGGGAACTCTGGGGTTGGCCGGTTGGGGTGGTGCATTTGGGAACCTCTTCTTTTTCTTGGTCTGGTGAATGGTGACATGAATGATGTACTGGTGGATTAACTGGTTTGGCGTTGAGAATTGAGATGGACATGGCGTGGACACCTTGTTGTTGTCAGTCGGTGCTGATTGCTGAATCAAAGATACTCCTACAGGTAAAACTGATTCAGGTTAATGAGTGTGTGCATGGCTACTGATGCAGCATGCCGAGGACGACGCTGCAGAGCACCTGCGGCAGCCAGCCACGAGGCATGAGTGGATCAGGTGGTCTCATGGTGCCGTGGCGTCTTTGATGGCAGCCTCTTGTCAGGGATCTGACGGCACCGTGGTCACTGCCCTGCCATGATGGGCGAACCAAGGACTGAAGGAACAATCAGGATTCTGTCCTGGATTCTGAATAGCGTGCAGTGCAGTGCAGTACTGTTCTGTCTGTGCTCTGCAGTCCTGCCGTGCCGTGTGTATGTGTTCGTGCGTGCCACTGCGAGGCTGCGGCGTCGCGATCTTTCAAACGACAGGTACATTCGCATCACAAATCCGTCCTGCAAGCAATATTTGGGAAAAGACGGCTCCTTGCTTTTCCTTCAGATCTGAAGTTGCTTGCCGTCTCGATGGTGTTCCCTTTCTGTCGATGCAACAAATTAACTTTGCCCCGCCCCCCCCCCCCCTCGAATTGGGGAAATTTTCTTGTTTTCTGTATTTTGCACCACAAATTCGGTTCCCCTTCGAACTGGAGAAATTTTCTTGTTTTCTGTATTTTGCACCTCGGATTCAGCCCCCTTCGAATTGGAGAAATCTTCTTGTTTTCTGTATTTTGCCCGTGAAACTAAATTATTTTTTATGATTTTCTTTACAGTATATGAAATTTCTGTATTTTAGCTGTCCGAAATAGATGGCCCGGCCTCTCTGGACACAAAGGTCATGAGTCTCAGTCAAGTCTATGCTTCTAGTTTTGCACGCTCTTAAAGGCCTGTTTAGATCTCATTGGCCCCATTCGGCTTACTCAGAAACCGCTTGTTCGGCTTGTTTTTTTAGCCGGAACAGTGTTTTTCTCTCACAACAATTCAGCCAGAACAGTGTTTTCCAGCCAGTTTTAGCCAAGTTTCAGCAAGCCGAACGGATCCTCTCATAATGATGATAGATAGTGATGTGGAATATTGATTTCTGAATAAAAACAATAAGTTAGTGTTTGGATCGTGGATTATTATCTTTGCATGATGAGAATCTTTGAGTACTAGGATTTAGATAGATAATTGGATTATAGAGTCTAATTCTAAAATTTAGAGTGTTTGGCTCTCATTCTCATTTTTTTATTCTATTCTTATTTTTCTTAAAGACCCTAAGAGGACATAAGTGATAAGTCTCACGCTAGTCTTTTGAATGTAACTTCCTCGTTCTTCTTGGTAGCTCGAACTTAACTCTTTCGTGTCAAAAATGCCTGTAAAATTCTTATAACCTTTGCCTACTGTATGTTGGAAAAAAATTAGAGCTTACCTCGTCAGTCAGTATTCTTGCGGTAGAACTTGTCTATTTGGGTTTTAATCTTTGACTTGGCACGGGGGTGCTGTTTTTAGTTGGCGAGTGTTCATTTCCACATCAAGATTGTTTCAGTGGCTTTCGTCAATCTTATGATATACCGATGCACCATCTTAGGATTGCTTATAGAGGTGTATGTGCACGCAAATATATGTAAATATATGCATTTGTTTTGCATCTAAAAAAACTTAGACAACTATGATCATGTTTAGATACCATTCACACATGCTTTTGAGACCACCTTGTATTGCTCCTACATGGTTGGCGCTTACGGAAAGCTGTTAGCTTTCCATGCCACTGTAGGCCCTCATTAAGTTCACGATCACTTGTCAACATTGATGTTGCGAAAATCTAGCATCTAGGACATCTCTAACAAAGTTGACTCAGCTAGATATTTGCATGTAAATACCAGCATACATCATATGTGGAGAAAAGAGTTGTGTGCAAAGAAAATGGAGTCAGCACCTCTTTTGTTGCTCTTGCTCATAGCTGTAGAAAAACATGGAAAACACAAGAAATTAGCTAAGCTTGAGGGCTTGCATATTTATCTAGTGACTATCGTGTTGTTAATAAATCATAAATTATAGCCAAACAACATTGGGTTGACAAAGGACAGATGTTGTCGGTGTTTCTGGCCAATGATAGCAGAAAACTTATTTGGATCAACCTATGCTACCAATTGAGTCAGGGAGGTCATAGCCTTTATTAGAGCAACTCCAATATCGTTCAAAAAAACAATTGGTAAATTAATATGTTTTCCAAGTGGCCACAAAAAAGTTGGGAGCATATTTACTGGGTACCTCCGTCCATTTCTAAATTCTTGCTCCAAAACAATTTTGCATTTGGAAATTCTGGACTATTTTCAAATCATCCCAACTACTGCATACTTTCTTTCTCTCTTATATATTTGCATTGAGAACCTTGTGTGGTAAGATTCAAAGTTGAGATAAGAAGTTGTTGGAGAGTGTTTTTTATCAATCTTGCCAAAAAATCAAGATTGAGAGTGTGTTTTAAAAACTCTTGGAGATACTCCTAGGTGAAACGGAGATGCTAGCGCACAGAGGTCCGGATGCACGCCCGCGCTTGCAGGTCGGTTTCCCTACACCTCGTTTCCCGCTGAAGGTCGAGATGGCGACTAGAGGGGGGTGAATAGTCATTTCTAAAACTTAATCGCGTCGGCTAACCAAACCAAGTGTGGAATTAAAACTATCGGTCTAGCCAAGACTACACCCATCTATCTATATTCTCTAGCACCTTGCAAAGATCCTAATTAAGCAACAAAGGTGCCCGGCTAACTAGAGCTCACCTAACCAATTCTAGAAGCAAGGTCACACAAACCTATGCCACTAGTATTTCAAGCAATGAGGGAGCTCCTACACGTGCTAGTAAGCAAAAGCACAAATTCAACTAAGCTCACTAGCAATGCTCAATAACAAGGCAACCAATTCCAAATTAGAGAGCGTAAATACTTAGCTACACAAACTAAGCAAAGTGACTAACAAGGTTACACAAACCAAATTAGCCACGCAAGGGAGCTACTTCTATGCTACACAAGCAAGAAGGTAGCTAGTGAGCTACAAAACCTAACTAATTACCAGAGCAACTACACAAGCACAATGTATATAAAAGTAATCATAAGCTTGTGTAAGGGGATTGCAAACCAACGGGAAGAACAAGGTTGACACGGTGATTTTCTCCCGAGGTTCACGTGCTTGCCAACACGCTACGTCCCCGTTGTGTCGACCGCTCACTTGGTGGTTCGGCGACTAATTGGCATCACCCGCCAAGCCCGCAAATCGGGCACCGCAAGAACCTACCCCGAAAGTGAGGGTAGCTCAATGACACGCTCAACTAGAGTTGCTCTTCGCGGCTCCCGCGGGGCGAGCATAATGCCACTCACAAAGCTCTTCTCTGGAGCACCGCACAAGCTTCTTTGGGCTTCGACGAACACCACCACCAAGCCGTCTAGGAGGTGGCAACCTCCAAAAGTAACAAGCACCACCGGCTTGCAACTCGATCACCTAGTGCCACTCGATGCAATCTTACAATGCAACGCACTAGAATCGCACTCACTCGCAATCGATTCGCACTCTTGCAAGCACAAGTGAGTTAGAGGGCATTCAAGCACTCCTACACAAGCCACATAGGCGTGAGGGTGCTAAGCAACCATCCCAAGGCCGACCACACACCCCTTTTATAGCCCGAAGGGCTAAAATAGCCGTTACCCCTTCACTAGGCAAAGTGCGTACTGACCGGACGCGCAGGTCATAACGATCGGACGCTGAACCCCAGCGTCCGGTCACTTACAGAGAGGTTCCAGCGATGTTTTTCAGCGACCGAACGTGTCCGGTCATCACTGACTGGACTCTCTCAGCGTCCGATCGCTTCTGGACACGCTACAAACACTGAACGGACGCGCAGGTGCTGACCGGGCGCTGGAACCCAGCGTCCGGTCATTTTTCGCGCCAGCGTCCGGTCACAGACCTTTCAGTGCTAAAACGGCTATAACTCTTAGCTCCGAACTCTGATTTTGATGATCTTGGATATTTTGGAAAGCTTACTCAGAGGGCTACACATCCCACATGCATACTTGATCCAAATCACAATGGATCAAAGCAGTATTCTAATCCAAGGACCATCCTATAGTTCAGAGTACACCGAAAAACCTTTTTCTCTTCTCTAAGTTGATTCACAACAACTCTAACTTCTTCTCCTTTGCAAATGTACCAACACCGTCAAGTGTGCACCACCATGTGTATGTGTGTTAGCTTTTCACAAATATTTTCTAAAGGATTAGTCACTCAACTTGCCACGCCACTCGATCCTAGCGATGATGCAAAGTTAGATCACTCGAGTGGCACTAGATGACCGATATGCAAACAAGTTTGCCCCTCTTAATAGTATGGCCATCTATCCTAAACCTGGTCATCAACTTCTCTACACACCTATGATCAGTGAAATGAAATACCCTAGGTTATACCTTTGCCTTGCACATTTCATTCCATCTCCTCCAATGTCGATGCAACACATGCACCAACATGATCAACAATGATATGATCCACTTCATATCATCACGTGATCATATTGGTTCATCGATCTTGACTTCACTTGCTTTTCACCGTTGCCTTCGTCCATCGGCGCCAAGTCTTGCTCAAGCTTCACCGCTACACGGTCCATCGCTCCAAAGCCTCCGACTTGCCCTTCACGCTTGCAACCGGTCCATCAAGCCAAGTCTTGTCTTGATCTTCTCCACCTTGATCACATGACTCAATGTCATGTCTCATGTGCAATAAACTCCTTCATCATCACATGTGTGAGCTTTGCAACATCTCCAAACCATTTTCACCTTCATGGCATATGTTGCTCACACATATGTACCTGTGGACTAATCACCTGTGTATCTCACATAAACACAATTAGTCCACCTAGGTTGTCACTCAATTACCAAAACCACACAAGGACCTTTCAATCTCCCCCTTTTTGGTAATTGATGACAACTCTACAAAGATATGAAAATTAAGCTCTTTTGGATTCATGTTGCTTGTCCAAGCAATTTTACCATGTGAGAATGATTTTGGACAAGTACCACAAACCCGAGATGGTAGTATTAGCTCCCCTACATATGTGATAGAGTGTTTGGTTTGAAGTTCACACATATGCATAGATTGGAAATATGGGAGAGTAATTACTACCAAATGATGCTAAGGTGTATAGAGTAAACCTTTGAAGTATAATACCAATCGGAGTTGCACCTTTAAGTTCATCCTTAGCACCATGGTTAGCTAGATATCACTTGGAAATAAAATCACTAGATACCTCGTGAGATCAACATTAAAAGCAAGGTACTAGCATTACTTGAAGAACATACCAAGTGTCTAGCTATTATCCTATGCATGCTAGTTTTCATTTCATCAAATAAATTCTACAACTAGCATACACCACACAAGCATGCATATTGAATTTAAAAACTTATGCAATGCAAGCAAGCACATGAATATGCACATATCAAATACAATCAATCAAAGTTCATGAGCTTGCTCCCCCTACTTGTGTGCTTCTCTTGTCTAAGAATTTTGATCCATCACTTTTCTTCAATGTTGTTCCCTCTTTGTCCATGTCCATGTCCAACCTCTACTTCTTTGTTTCAATCTCTCCCAAAGCTTTCATATCTTTGTACAATCTCTCCCCCTTTGTCATCAATTCCCATAAAAGGTGTGCTTCTCATTGATGCAAAGGTATGCATTTGGGGTAGATGGTTGAGACTTGAATCTTGCATTTTTTATGGACATCACTTGATTGTTGGAATGACACCACTTGTAGATACCATTTGTAACTTGTACCACTTGTATCTTGAGTAGGGCTTCTTGAGATACCACACATAGGATCTTTGATCTTGATACCAATTTGTGTGATACCTCCCCATATGTGATAGCATGAGTCATCCATTTGATACACTTGAGCTCTTCTAGGTGAGGGATGCATTCTTCATTTGATGATCACTTAAAGTTGAGGATCACTTGTGGAACCATCATCTTGCATGATTGATACATTGTGTAGATGTGATACCACTTGAAAGAATCTTCTAATATGGAACCACTTGTTGGATTTATTAATAAAAACTATTTCTTGAACATTTGCTATCTTCATGAATACCACTTATAGGATATCACTTGTGAGTTGATCTAGACATCACTTGTAGATTCTTGATGAAATACTTGAGTCTAGATACCACTTATAACAAACAAACTAGATATCCATTTGCATTGTTGTCTTGTGCTTGTACTCTTATCACCATCATGAGCTTCTTAAACTAAATTGATTTGCCTAAGCTTTCAAGTCTAGTTTGAACCAATGATAAGCTTCTTCACACCTCTTGCAAGGGTTATCTTGCCAATATTGTACTTGTCACTTGTTGGCAATCCAAATTAAATCAAGTACTTGGGTTTACTTAGCTCATGAACAAATTCATATACTAACCACTAGATCAATTAATCATTCAAGCAATAGTGGTTGGCTATGAATGTAAACATTTCATTTGTTATGCATGATCCTATGAAGTATATACTATATGCACTAACCACATACTAGTAAGGGATGAAATGATCATGCACATTTCAATGATACCTTTGCTATGTTGGAGTAGAGGATAGTCATATAGATTCCAATTCATTACTCCAATAGCAATGTGAAGTCCAATTATAAGCTTGGTGAAGATCAATAGATACCGTTTTGAATTTCATTCTTCACCCATATGAAATGAATACCACTTATGATCAAGTACACTTTCTTGTTGTGATTGACTTGCTTCATCTTTTGATCAATGCTTGCATGAGAGCATCAATGTGAGAATACCACTTAAAATATTATGATTAGCTCTCTTTTGGGTGTTGCTTGCTTTTCTCGGTCAACCCTTTCGATTGCTTCAACTATGCATCTCGAATATTTCTCGGATCACCACTTCCATGTTAGCCTTCCAAGTACCATACTTGGTTTACCTACTCATAGGTGGTAAGCCCCTACAATAGGGAGAAGTGACCTCTCTCCAAGAACCATTCTTGATACTCACTTGAAATAACTTGATTGATTGATTCAAGTGATGGACTTAACTTGATGAGTAACCTTGATTCCTTCTTTAAGTCCTTTTCTTTCTACTTGCTTAAGTCCTTTTCTTTCTACTTATTTAAGTCCTTTTCTTTCTACTTGTTTAAGTCCTTTTCTTTCTACCAAATGATTTCTAATAGTCACTAGACCTTAAACTTCATCTTCATCTTGAGTTTGATCTTGATCTTCCAATTTGAGTACCGAATGTGTGCAAAGTACACTCCACAATCAAATGGCCTTGTACTCTTTTCTTGTCATGCTTCTAGATCATCTCAAAACCAAACTTAGGTGCCTCAATTACTTATAAACATATTTCCAACTTGAGGACCTTTCAATCAAAGTGACTCTAGATCAGTCCAACATTTGTCACTTTTCTGGCAGATTTTGTACTCTTCAAAGAAATATGCATATCTCCCAAAGTACAAATATAAATACCACAAAATTTGGTGGAGATGTGCTTCACTTAGTTATCTAGCAGCTGTAAAAATTTTAGCTTCATTTGACTTCTAGATTGCTACCAGATTTCAATTATTCCGCTACTGCTACATGCTGAAAACTGCTGCACTATAGCTGACAAGTTTCACACCAAAACTGAGGCATCTCTTATCCAATTCTTATGAAATTTGTACAGAACCTTATACCATAAGTGTATAGCATGTACACCAATTTTTATGCTAATCCAATAATTTTTTATCACTCAAACATGGCTAAGATCACAGCTAGCTCAGATTTTGCAATATAGGACAGATTTCAACAATTGAGCTATACTTCATCAAATATGAATTAAACTTCAAACTAACTTGTTTGAATACTTCCATAAGACATATATCCATTCAAACCACTTACTAAAAGTCATCTCATGAATTTATCCAACACAAATCAATCCAAACTTGATTACTAATCAATTATCCATTCAATCAACTTATAGCAAGCAACTTTGCATATTTGTCCAATTTAATCAACTCATATGCACCCAAATGAAATGATCAACAAGAGATATACCTTGGTTAGCTCATGATCATCCAACTTGCAAGCTTCAACTCAATTATTTGCAAACCATCAAATATAACCAATGAATCACTAACAACTTGAATTATAGCACTTGTATGATGTAGCATATTTGGACTTTACTCAATTATCATGGCATTGGGTTTGGATGTGCACTAAACTTCATATCTTGACTCAACATATGATGATCAATATGAAATCAATTGAATCAAGTCTCCAATGCCGATGATACCTACAATCAATCATCCACTTTTTGATGGTACCCAAATAATTTTGGGTCCTCTCAAGTTATGAGCAACATACTTAGGCATAACCTTAGTATAAATAGCGGGATGTTTTGCAATTGCAACCAATGAGGTACCATTGCCATCCTTCCTAAGCATAGAATCATCATCAATTGAAATAGGCTTAGTAGTGTTACCTAGGGGACATGGATGTGCTATGTGTCCCCTTTCTCGGCATGAGTACCACTTTCTCTTTGCTTGAGACTTTTCTTCCTTACTTATGTTGTGCTTCTCATTGCCTTGCTTCTCCTTTGTTTGCTTGAGCCTTCTTCTCAAGCTTGTTTGGACAACCTAAAGCTAGGTGGCCCAATGTGTCACAACTATAGCATCTCATATGAGCAATCTTCTCCATTTTCTCTTCTTTGTTCTTGCTCATTTGCTTTGCATCTTGATTCATCCTTGGATGCAATGCTCTTTCTCTTGCTTTTCCACCCCTTCTAGTCTTCTTCTTTATCATCAAATCACCATCTTCATGGTTGATCTTGATTTGCTCTTGGGTGTCTTCTCTTGCTCAACTTGTGGCTTTGGTTGAGGCTCTTCTAGTTGCTTCACCAATTGCTTGGTTGGGCACATTGAGGTAAGGTGACCCCAAGTGCGGCACTTGAAACACTTCACATGCTTGAGCCTCTCTTCTTCTTTTATCTTCTTGAGCTTCTCAATGTTAGGGCAACCATTTGCAAGGTGTCACACTTCATGACACCGGTAGCACATGGTATGAGAGAGCTTTCTTTGTTGTAGCTTCTTCATCTTTCTTTCTCTCTTTATTTTGCCCTTTGTCATCTTCTTCTTGAAGCCAAGACCACACTTGTCACCATAGTTTCTTTGAGTCTTCAACATGTACTTAAAGGTGACTTTTGAGTTGTAGCACCTCTCTAACTTGTTGCTCAATTTCTTCACTTCATTTTTAAGCTCATTGTTCTCCTTCAAAAAGTTAGTCTCACAAGACAAAGAAGTAGGACAAGCATCTATTTGTGAAGAACATGGCATTTCTAATAAATCATCATAAGAGGTGGATACATGCTTCTTGCCTACATCACAAGGGTTAGCAACAATATGTGATTGATCAATTGACCCATGTGATGAGCTCTCACTAGTTTTAGTTTTTCCATTAGAAATCTTCATAGTGAGAAAAGCATGGTCTTGTACCAAATTATCATGAGCAACACTAAGTTCCTCATGAAACAATTTTAGCTCCTCATGTGAACAAGTAGTAACATAAAGTATATGCTTTTGTTGTTCACATGTGTTCTTTAGAAAAGAGTTTTCATTTTTCAATTTCTTGGTTTTAGCCATCTCTTTTTCTAAAACTTTGATCATGCAACCATATCTATCTAGAAGCTCCTCATATAAATCAAGATCAATCACATTTGCATTAGATACCTTAGTGTCACCTTGTGACATGAAGCAATGTGATGTAGTTGGAGAGCTTGAAGAAACATCACTCTCATACCCCGAGCATGATCCATCAAGTGTGCATGGAGTAGCATCATCATTGGCATCACTTGTGGCATCATCATCAATCTTGTCAAGTGATCTTGTGATATGATCATTATCATCATCACTTGACCATGAGGTGGAGCAATCTTTCTCAATCACCACATTGTGATCATGCTCGACACACTCATGCACCTCCTTCTTGGGCTCATCATCATCATCGGAGACCGTCCCATACTTCTCATTGAGATAACTCCAAATCTCATGGGCGGTCTTCATGTCAATGATCTCTCCAAAGATGTTATCATGCAAGGATCTATACATGATGTTAGTAGCTTGGATGTTGAGATCTAGGCATTTCTCTTGTGCTTGAGTTAGATTATCTTCATCCAACACATGAGAAAAGCCTACATCTACCATCCACCACATTTGAGGGCAAATAAACTTAAAATTGCATACCATCCAATTTTTCCATCGTGTAAAGTATGTGCCATCAAAAATGTATGGACAATCAACATCTAGCCCATAAGCCGCCATCCTCTCGGGTCAGTGAAGACCAAAAATGAGAGACCGGGCTCTGATACCACTTGAAGGGTCGAGATGGCGACTAGAGGGGGGGTGAATAGTCGTTTCTAAAACTTAATCGCATCGGCTAACCAAAATAAGTGCGGAATTAAAAGTATCGGTCTAGCCAATATTACACCCCTCTATCTATGTTCTCTAGCACCTTGCAAAGATCCTAATT
Source organism: Miscanthus lutarioriparius (assembly GCA_904845875.1). NCBI lineage: Eukaryota > Viridiplantae > Streptophyta > Magnoliopsida > Poales > Poaceae > Miscanthus > Miscanthus lutarioriparius. Next base: position 45,265,866 of record CAJGYO010000004.1, on the reverse strand, counting down.
AAACAACAAAGGTGTTGGGATAACTAGAGCTCACCTAACCAATTCTAGGAGCAAGGTCACACAAACCTATGCCACTAGTATTTCGAGCAATGAGGGAGCTCCTACATGTGCTAGTAAGCAAAAGCACAAATCCAACTAAGCTCACTAGCAATGCTCAATAACAAGGCAACCAATTCCAAATTAGAGAGCGCAAATACTTAGCTACATAAACTAAGCAAAGTGACTAACAAGGTTACACAAACCAAATTAGCCACGCAAGGGAGCTACTTCTATGCTACACAAGCAAGAAGATAACTAGTGAGCTACACAAGCTAACTAATTACAAGAGCAACTACATAAGCATAATGTATATAAAAGTAATCACAAGCTTGTGTAAGGGGATTGCAAACCAACGGGAAGAACAAGGTTGACACAGTGATTTTCTCCCAAGGTTCACGTGCTTGCCAACACGCTACGTCCCCGTTGTGTCGACCGCTCACTTGGTAGTTCGGCGGCTAATTGGCATCACCCGCCAAGCCCGCACGTCGGGCACCGCAAGAACCTACCCCGAAAGTGAGGGTAGCTCAATGAAACGCTCAACTAGAGTTACTCTTCGCGGCTCCCGCGGGGTGAGCACAATGCCCCTCACAAAGCTCTTCTCTGGAGCACCGCACAAGCTTCTTGCGGGCTTCGACGGAGACCACCACCAAGCCGTCTAGGAGGTGACAACCTCCAAGAGTAACAAGCACCATCGGCTTGCAACTCGATCACCTAGTGCCACTCGATGCAATCTCACAATGCAACGCACTAGAATCACACTCACTCGTAATCGATTCGCACTCTTGCAAGCACAAGTGAGATAGAGGGCATCCAAGCACTCCTACACAAGCCACATAGGCGTGAGGGTGCTAAGCAACCAGCCCAAGGCCGGCCACACACCCCTTTTATAGCCCCAAGGGCTAAAATAGCCGTTACCCCTTCACTGGGCAAAGCGCGTATTGACCGGACACGTAGGTCATAACGACCAGACGCTGAACCCTAGCGTCCGGTCACTTACAGAGAGGTTCCAACGATGTTTTTCAGCGACCGGACGTTTCCGGTCATCACTGACCGGACTCTCCTAGTGTTCGATCGCTTCTGGACACGCTAAAAACACTAACCGAACGCTAGGACCGAACGCGCAGGTGCTCTAGTCATTTTTTGCGCCAACGTCCGGTTACAGACCTTTCAGCGCTAAAACGGCTATAACTCTTAGCTCCGAACTCCAATTTCGATGATCTTGGACATTTTGGAAAGCTTACTCAGAGGGATACACATCCCACATGCATACTTGATCCAAATCACAATGGATCAAAGTAGTATTCCAATCCAAGGACCATCCTATAGTTCGGAGTACACCGAAAAACCTTTTTCTCTTCTCTAAGTTGATTCACAACAACTCTAACTTCTTCTCCTTTGCAAATGTACCAACACCACCATGTGTATATGTGTTAGCTTTTCACAAACATTTTCCAAAGGATTAGTCACCCAACTTGCCACGCCACTCGATCCTAGCGATGATGCAAATTTAGATCACTCGAGTGGCACTATATGACCGATATGAAAACAAGTTTGCCCATCTTGATAGTATGGCCATCTATCCTAAACCCGGTCATCAACTTCTCTACACACCTATGACCGGTGAAATAAAATGCCCTAGGTTATACCTTTGCCTTGCACATTTCATTCCATCTCCTCCAATGTCGATGCAACACATGCACCAACATGATCAACAATGATATGATCCACTTCATATCATCACGTGATCATATTGGTTCATTGATCTTGACTTCACTTTCTTTTCACCGTTGCCTTCGTCCATCAGCACTAAGTCTTGCTCAAGCTTCACCGCTACGCGGTCCATCGCTCCAAAGCCTCCGACTTGCCCTTCACGCTTGCAACCGGTCCATCAAGCCAAGTCTTGTCTTGATCTTCTCCACCTTGATCACATGACTCAATGTCATGTCTCAAGTGCAATAAGCTCCTTCATCATCACATGTGTGAGCTTTGCAACATCTTCAAACCATTTTCACCTTCATGGCATATGTTGCTCACACATATGTACCTGTGGACTAATCACCTGTGTATCTCACATAAATACAATTAGTCCACCTAGGTTGTCACTCAATTACCAAAACCATACAATGACCTTTCACCCACGCTCGCTCATTTTGCGCGCCCAGGCAAGGCCTGTGTCGCCCGACCACACGCGGGCGCCTGCTCGGCGGCGCCCCAGTAGCTCTAGCAGACGGCTGCGGTAGGTGGGTCCCATTCAACATGTGCAATATCCGATCTACTTTTGGAACATCCAAATGAAACACTTGCAACATACTTCCAAAACAGCTGAAACACTTGTAACATATGTCAGAAACACTTGCAAAACACCAGAAAAAAACTTGAAAGCATGTGTGTAGCCATTGCAAAACATTGCAACATCCAGATGAAAATACTTGCAACATAAGTATGAAAACACCCGAAACACTTGCATATATATGCAACATCTAGATCTACTTTTGCAACTTCCGGATGAAATACTTGCAACATACGTTTGAAATAGATGAAACATTAGGAACATACACTTGTTAACATACATCTATAGCCCTTGCAACATGTGCAACATCTCGATCTACTTTTGCAACATCCACATAAAACACTTGCAACATACCTCTGAAACATATAAAACATTTGAAAGATACATTTACAACGTGTGATGTATCCTGCTGCTTGTAGCGGCCCAATTTTTTTTCAATTTGGCCCTTTTTAAGAAAATTTACGTTTGGCCCCCTAGGTGACGTAAACTGATCTTTGGACCCTGGGGGTCGGTGCCAGAACACATGGCTCCAAGGTAACACGTCTCGGCGCCACTACCTATGGCGCTGAGGTGCCTGGCCACGCACAGCATGGTAACCGAGGTGGCGCTAACGTGGCAGGTATCTCGGAGCCATAGATCTTGGCGCCGAGCTCGGAGCAAAGATCTGTGGCGCCGAGCTCGGAGCCATGGAGCTTGGCGCCGACCTCGGAGCCATGGATCTTGGCGTCGAGCATGGATTCAAAAACCACAGCCAAGTTTCCCTGGATGAGGCTGCTTTCATTTGTTCCTCCTCCCTCTCGGTTTTTGCTCTCCCCAACCCTCCTAATCTCTTAAATCGATGAATTTAACCTTGGAAACTTGGATTTGATCCATTGATCTTCGCGAGCAAGGTATTCTCTCTCCCCTCATCATTTTTTACGCATTGATTTGGTATATATTATGTTTATTTTGCAACCATAGATACGTTATTACTTAGTGTTTGAAGTGATTTTTATTTTTTGTATTATGTAACGGTAGGATGCCAAGGCGTGGTAAAGCTAGTAAGCTAAGGTAATCTTTTATCATCGTGTTATATTATGGTTTCATATATGTGCAATAAATGGAAAACCCTAGGTTTAGGGTTTAATGTTCATTGCTTTCGGTTCTTAGAACAAAATTGGTTCAATTGTAGTTATGGTCGGATGACCAGAAATGCCTTCGACCCATTGCCTCTTCCTAGTGGTATTCCAATGCCCATGTGCTTTTGCAGTGATCCTTGCAAGGTAGCCAAGTCCGATGAAGAGGACACATATAGGCAGAGGTATTGGATGTGCGCCAATTTTCGTTTCAGCCTACACTTCGTCAGCGTCGCATTAACAAGATGGTGAGAAATTGATGTTGTGTATTAATTATTTTGTGTCATATGAAATCATGCATGATTTATTTGTTGTGTAACAATTGCATGTATTGTAGACCCCTCCACCGCTCTGTGATTTTGAGCAGTAGATCGACACTGAGATCAAGCCAGAAGACAAGGAGAGGATGCAGAACTGTTGCGGTGGGAGGCAGAGGACAAAGAGATGATGGAGAAGAAACGTAGAGAGAAGGCTGCGGAAAAGGAGCACAAGGAAAAGGAGGAAAGGAGGCGTGTTGCTGCATATAGGGAGGAGAGGGACAAGAAACTTGAGCGTGCGCGCAGAGCGCAAGCAGTGATGGAGGAGAATCCTGATTCCCTGAGTAAGGGAAAGTGGCCTTGTTGCACTCAGTAGTCTGTATGATTTGCTAGTTCTATGGTTTATTCATGAACAATGTTGTTTAGTCTTGCACTTTGCATTGTGTTGTCATATAATGCACTTTAAGTATGGACGTACTTAGGCCATGTACTGCGTAATTTAGTTTGTCGGCATGTACTTCTATTGGTAATGTGTTGTTTAATATGCCATATTATTGGTCATTTCATTGTGTTGTTGTTTTCATTATTTATGGTCATAATATTTAGTTTAATATTGTGGAGCTAGTAAAACGAGTTCACGTACTTCAAATGAAACCTAACAAAGTAGTGCATTGCATAATTCAACATGCACAACAAGCACACGAAATGGCAAGTGAGAACATGTACCAAATAAGGGTACACAGTTCCTTTGACTAAACCTAACGTGCCTTAGGTAATTAAACCAAACAACAAACACATGGATGTGGCATGTGAATAAGATAGGTTCGTTCTAGTAGTGTGGCCACATAGCAAATTGTGTTGCACCTTCTCCATAGTAGCCCTCGCCGCCGGTGCGCGCTGAGGATGACGGTGGGGCGACGAGGGCGGCAGAGGGAGCGGACGGGGGCACAAGGGAGCGAATAGGCGCGCGGGGAACGTCGGGCAGTGGCCTGCTGCGGTGGCACGGGCGGTGGCCGGCGGAGGAGGCACGAGCGGCTTGACAGCGGTGGCGGGCAAGTTGGCGGCGGGGAGAGAGGGAGAGAAAGAGTGCGAGAGAGAGGGAGAGACAGAGGGGCTTCTGCCTGTGTAGGTTTAGGTCGGCGCCATAGATCTTGGCTCCGTGGTTAGCGCCACAGATCTTGGCTCCGAGGTCGGTGCCAAGATCTGTGGCTCTGAGCTCGACGTCAAGATCTGTGGCTCCAACCTACCAGCCACGTCAGCGCCACCTCGGTTGCCATGCTGTGCGCGGCTAGGCACCTTGGCACCATAGGTTGTGGCGCCGAGACGTGTTACATCAGAGCCACGTGTTCTAGTGCCGATCCCAGGGTTCAAATATTAGTTTACATCACTCAGGGGGTCAAACATAAATTTTCTTAAAAAGGGCCAAATTGAAAAATGGGCTTGTAGCGGCGCTGCAGCCGTAGTAGGAGTGTGAGGCCGAAGGGCTTCCACACTAGGGCCTGATGCTTCTCCTTGCGCCGATGGCACCTGTTGGCGTTGTGGGGCGAAGAGCATCTGTGCTGACACGCCTCGGTGGCAATCAAGCGGCGAGGAATGTGGCGGTGTCCACGCCACAAAGTGGGCAAAGCATGAGCAGAGGCGAGCAACAGCGGAATGGAGGTCCGACTAGCGTGGGGGGCTTGAGCGGTGGAGGTGGCAGCAATAGAGTGTTGGGAAGGAAAGAAAGGAAACGCCATGGATGATGGATAAAGTAGCAAGAATGTCTCCTTTTCTTATTCTTATCCAGCCGGCGTAATGGAAGGATGGATGGATGGGGGATAATAACAAAAAAGGAGGCATGCCGTGCGGTGTAGTTGCAAGCCTAGAAAGGTCTATCCAGACGCTCTGCACACACCATCACCGAGGTGAAAAAGGCCAAACCATGACTTTCTAAAATTAGCATCGACAGCTGACTGGACCAGGTTCAAGACTACGACCGGGTCAAACCAAGCGAGAAATTAAAAAGCCAAAATAAAGAATAAAAATATTTAAGATCTAGTTGAAGAATCTGCTGCAGGAACTTTTTCATAAAAACTTTTATATTAAAAAAAGACTCGCGGAGTTGCTCAAATTTCCCTTCCGTGTCCGACCAGATTTTGCAAAGCAACCCCTAAAAAAAGATTTTGCAAAGCAAACGACCCCGGAGTCCAGACGACAACTTCAGAGTGGGACCCAAACTCGAACCCAACCAGATCCCCCAAACCCATAAGCCACTCAAGCAAGCAGCGACTCCGTCCGCGCACGGCACCTACCCGTCCCCCTCCCCGCACGGTCGCACACCACCACCACCGCGCAAGTCGCCTTGCCGTCTCGCCGCCTCGTCGAGTTATTAGAGGGCGGGGGAAAAAGATCAACGCGAACGGCCGGGTGGCAACCTACCACCGCACGGCGAGGGCGATGGCTTCGTCCCCGCCGCGGAGGCGCCTCCCTGCTGCGCACCTCCTCTTCGCCCTCTTTCTGGCGATGTCCGCCGTGCTGCCGCGGGGCGCCGGGGCGGTGGAACTTGGGCTGAAGCTGCCATTCAGCCCGGGGGACGTGCTCCCCGTCCTGCCGCGGCAGGTGGCGTGGCCCGTCATGAACACGCTCCACAGCGCCGTCGACCTTCTGCCGTCCTTCGTCGCCGCCGTGGCGCCCGGGGCGCCGGCGCCGGTGGTCTGGAGCGGCGCGTGCTTCGCGGAGAACGAGGCCGCTATCGAGCTCACGCCCGGGGACCGCAACGGGACCGACGTCGGCGGCGCCGTCCTGCGCCTCAAGGTCCCCCTCCCTGCCTCTTGACCCTTGTTTTCTTGTTCTGGAAATAGGGTCGCGTTAGCTTCCATGATTTGTTTGAATTGGGCGGAATTGCTTTGGGTATTCTGTTTGCGATCTAGTGAAGTATAAGCGTACGTAGTGTTGGGCTGTTGGCAACTGTTGATTTGAGGTGGTGATACGGGCAATCACTTCATACGTGTTGATTGTGTTGAGAACAATTTAGTTGGGAGTTGGGACCGTGATAAATAGCTCAAGTTCCTTCGTAAACATGGCTTCATTATAATGTTAAGATCGGGAGTGTTGGGCGATACTCAATTGTCAACCTATGGGGGGGGTGGGATGATGTTTTATAAATCATAACTCAAGACTCGATATAGTTTTTGTTGTGTGGATGTGATTGAGTGCTACTGGGGTAGTAAAGCTGCTGAGCTCTTGTACCATGTAATGTAAGCATTAGTTCTCTTTTGGTTGGGCTAGAGAATATTTATGATTTTTGTGGCAAATTCTTGCTTCATTTGTTCATCTTAAGGCTATATTGATAATGGAACCTGCATTTTTCTTTCTTGTCTCCTTTTTAGACAGATTTCTCTTGTTAGGCCCAAATATTCTTAGCTTTCTAATGAGCTTCCAATTTATTTCATTTGATGACCAGTCCTCGAACATTGAGGAATCAGATTGACTTTGTTGTTTCGTTACAGTCATATGAAACCATTTAACCATTTATCATACCATAAATGCTGCAACAATCTACATTTCCTGCCATCTCGGAAGTTTAAACTGGCACGTGCTTGTTAGATAAACAATGGCCAACATAGTTAATGGTGCACCTCGTGACATTATCAAGCCCGAATCCCTACCATTTATTTAGATTGGTCGTTCTATATATGATCAAGGTCATTTACATAAGTGAAGTTGTTTTTCCTTTGTTTTTGCAGACTGCTTCAGCTCATAGTTGGACATGCATGGATCTCTATGTTTTTGCAACACCATATAGGATAACATGGGACTATTATTTTGCTGCTCGGGATCACACTTTGGAGATTAAATCATGGGAGGAAGAAGCGGAATTGGAATATGTGTGTTTTCCTTCTGTCATTTCCCTTTTGTTTTAACGGTTTGCTATCCCCTCATATTTATCTCAGCAGTCTAATACTTCAAGTTTGTGATCAGGTGAAGGAGCATGGCATTTCTGTTTTTCTCATGCCATCTGGAATGCTTGGAACTTTGCTATCTTTGATTGATGTCCTGCCTTTGTTTTCAAACACTGCCTGGGGCCAACATTCCAACTTGGCCTTTTTAGAGAAGCATATGGGAGCCTCATTTGAGAAACGTTCCCAGCCTTGGGTTGCTAATATTAGAAAGGAGGATATACAATCTGGCGACTTTTTGGCTCTATCAAAGATTCGAGGACGATGGGGCGGGTTCGAGACATTAGAGAAATGGGTGACTGGTGCATTTGCTGGGCATACCTCGGTTTGCTTAAAAGACGAGAAGGGTGATCTTTGGGTTGCAGAGTCAGGCTATGAAAACGAGAAGGTAATTCATAGATTGAATCTCTTGGTTAATTAAATTTGCTCTTGTCAGCATGATTCATGTCACCATATAACTTTTTTCATGTGTTTAATTATTATTCTTTGTTTTAATCATGATCAACAATCATATAATCAGTTCCACTGGTATTCTGCTAAATTACATGGTCTAAGCTGTAACCCAATTGAACCTTTTACTCATCCCTTTGAGTTGAGCTAAGCCGACTTGAACAACAACAACAACAACATAACCTTTCAGTCCCAAGCAAGTTGGAGTAGGCTAGAGTTGAAACCCACCAAGAGCCCCAAGTCATGGTTCAAGCACTTCAATAGCTGCTTTCCAAGCACTCCTATTCAAACATAGATATCTAGATATATCCCAAGCTTTCAAATATCTTTTTATGGTCTCTCCCCATATCAATTTTGGTTTTCCTCTATCTCTCCTCATACTATTAGCTTGGCTTAGGACTCCACAATGCACTGGTGCCTCTGGAGGTCTCCTTTGGACATGGCCAAACCACCTCAACCGATGTTGGACAAGCTTTTCTTTAATTGGTGCTACGCCTAGGCGATCACGTATATCATCGTTCCGAACTCGGTCCATTCTTGTGTGACCACAAATCCATCGCAACATACGTATTTCTGCAACACTCAGTTGTTGAACATGTCGAATCTTTGTAGGCCAACATTCTGCTCCATACAACATAGCCGATCTAATCGCCGGTCTATAAAACTTGCCTATTAGCTTTTGTGGTACCGTCTTGTCACCAAAAGGTATCCTTCATAGGCACTACTTGACCTTCCAAACTCACATCTCCCTCCTCCTGTAGCAGCTCCACCAAAGTCACATCTTATGTATTCGGTTTTAGTTGTACTCAATCTAAAATCTTTAGACTCAAGGGTCTGCCGCCATAACTCTAGTTTCCTATTTACTCTCGCCTGAGCCGACTTGAACATTCAAAATTATTGTCGAGGATGCCTTTTTGTAGCTTCTTGTGTTTGTTGGGTTGATTTCACTACACGTACTACTTTGCTCTTATTTAAGGGATTTTCTTGTCTTTTTGGTATCTTTTTTCAGTCCGTTGTAAATATTAGAGTTATTGTCTGATTGTCTCAGGCATTGGGTGCAAGGCACCATTAGCTGAAATAGTTATATTTTGTGCTGAGAATTTTATGCATTTTATTCTGGTGAGTGGTGAAATCACTTGGTTGTGAGATTTCTTGACAATAATCAATTGCAAATTAATAGGGAGAAGAAATCATTGCCATAGTTCCTTGGGATGAGTGGTGGGCCATGGCCCTCAAGGATGAATCAAATCCTCAGATAGCCCTGCTTCCTTTGCACTCTGATGTACGTGCCAGATTCAACGAAAGTGCTGCATGGGAATATGCCCGGAGCATGGTTGGAAAGCCTTATGGCTATCATAACATGATATTTAGCTGGATTGATACAATAGGAGATAATTATCCACCTCCCCTTGATGCTAACCTGGTAATTCTTATCAATCTTTGGGAAACTTAAATTGAGGCTTTATGCATGATTTATCTTATGTCACCCTAATTTTGTCAAACAATGTTTACAGGTAATGGCAGTCATGTCAATGTGGACTAGATTGCAGCCAGTTTATGCTGCAAACATGTGGAATGAAGCCCTAAACAAACGACTTGGCACTGAGGTTTGTAGATTATTGTTAATCTCCCTCATTGGGTACTGGATATTCACAAGATTATTTTGATTCAAGCTAGTTTAAGGTTAAAACAATGCTGAATTTCTGTTAAACCTGTGTTTTTTTAGTGGGATTCTTTTCAGATATTTTTGTACCTATTTAGTTAGAATAATTTACATGCCTTTACTGCAACCAACTTCCGGGTTTGATAATGGCTTGGCCTATGGTATGGTTAGGGCAGCTCAATGATGATGTATCAGCTAGCTTTAGTGTATCGATCGCAGGTTCTTGCAGGGAGTGAGAAAAGCTAGCTCTTCGTCAAGCTCTAGTCTAGAGCAGAAATCAAGGGACTCATTGGCCACCCACACCCATTCCCTCTCGCTACCATGTGGGGCCTACAGCAAACATGAAAATGTGCTGAAATTAGATTATTTACAGGGTAATATTTTATGCTATAACTATCTCTAGTTGACATGTTAGTGACACGTTGGCATTATAGCTAGCAATAGCAAGTAGCTATAACTGTTGGAGACACCTTTTTATTATGGGTAAACAGATATTGACTTGACTTTTGTTGGGTGCGCAATAGATTGAGTGTCATGCTCAAAAAAAGACTCAACCAGGGGGAGAGACGTCCCCCTGATTTTGTCCTTAAGAAGTTTGTACCAGCCTTCGAACCTTGGACTGGTGACAGGGGTTTCATTGACCCCCGGACTTCAACGGTCTAACCAGTGTAACCCAGGAGAAGTTGGTAGCGTTATTGCTCAAACTGATATGGGTTTTGTCAAAATGGAGAACTATATTTTGTATCTTGTTCACTCATGCTTTAGTTGTTACAGTTATGCTCAGTAATCAAATTTATAAGCATGTGTTCTTTTTTGTGTAGGGTTTGGACCTTCAGGGGATCATTATGGAGACTGAAAGACGTGGAATGTCTTTTGATCAGTTGCTCACCATACCCGAGCAAGACGAATGGGTATACAGTGATGGTAAATCAACTACTTGTGTTTCCTTCATTCTTGCAATGTACAAGGATGCTGGAATATTCGCCCCTTTTTCAGAGTCGATCCAGGTCACCGAGTTCACTGTAAGTGACATTTCATGCTTAGCCTCTCTCTCCATCATTCTTCTGGTTGATTGACGTGCATTACTAAGTCTAGTCTAACCTGCATCATTGGACTCTGCTTCTTCTGCCTCAGATTCGTGACGCATACATGCTCAAGATTTTTGAAGACAACCCGGCAAGGCTTCCAAGCTGGTGCAACACAGACATCGACAAGCTTCCCTTTTGCCAGATTCTCGGAGAGTACAGAATGGAGCTGCCAGAGTACAACTCGATTGAACCTTATGCGAAAATGAACGAGAACTGTCCGTCTTTACCCCCAACATACAAACGACCCGCACGCTGCTGACTATGAGATTGTCTTCTATGTATCGTTCTGCAGCTGCTGCGTTTACACAGTAGCAGTTGAGTGTTGTTGCTAAGTTGTTCTGTAAATAAAAGACACTGTATATATAGGTGTTTGGTTGATGGTAGTTGTTACCGGTAACATAGCTACGATGTATTCAGGTTCACGGTTTTCAGTCGATCAGTTCTGAAGCCACGGGGCCGGCGACCAATATGAAGGTTAGGATTTGGCCGCTCCGGAATTGCTTATATGTATATATAGGCAACATTGAACATTGTTACTTTGTCTGTGGACAATGTTCTTGGTTATAAAGTGTGAAACTCCGTCGAGGAATAAATCTACAATGCAACGTCATTTGATTCTGCTATATGACCTTACTGTCGTTGAATTGGTTAGCAAAGATTACTACTGACCAGCTCTGCTCCACAATAATTCGAATATTGACTTTATTATTCCATGTTTGATCTTCGAATATTTCTACCAATAGTGGTATCAAATGTATCACATGTAACTGCTTTTTTAGTAATAAATTTTATACGAGACTCTTCTCTAGTCGATACTTTTCTCGGAGGTTAGTGCTTTCGTTTCAAATTGTTCGTCTATCTCTGCCCTCTGGCACATACGGAGATTTAGGGTATATTTTGGCTTACCTGTGAGGTACGAAAAAACTGTTGTAAGCTATGTACTGTGAAAAATTATACTCCCCCAATTCTAAATTATAAAACGTTTTGACTTTTTTTTAGATACATAGTTTTTATATGCACTTAGATATATACCGAGACAAATGAGCCACCAATTCCTTTAGACCGGGAAAAAGAAACCTGCAACGTACTCCCAAACATATCCTTAATTTTGCTATCTACGGCTAAATTTATAAAAGATAGAGACAAGACAAAAAAGAAAACTCAAAGTAGGAGCATTTCTTCCTAAAGGACTCTCACAGCACAGCAGATTTATGATCAGACTAAGGACATGTTTAGATTCATTAACACTAAAAATTAATACTAGTGGATCCAAACAGACCTGCTAATTATTAGCTGGATGGATGCTAACTATTAGTTCCAATAGCAGGTTTAGAGTTGCTAATAGTTTATATATACCTTCAACTCTCTATTCAACCACATATTAGCAGCTATTACCAGGTGGATCCAAACACCTCCCTACTAAAAATTAGCTAGCTAAAAAATAGCAGCTATTAGCTATTACCAAGCTATTTTTTAGTGCTAATGGATCAAACAAGCCCTAATATAATGGGAGATACTAGCGCCCGGACGTCCGAACAAAAGCGCGTGTCCGGACGCCCGCGCCTCCTCCATCACGCACGCCCGCGAAAACGCTTCGCCCGCCGCTCCTTCCTCCTTACCCCCTCCTCTCTCTCCGCGAGCCCGGACGCCACGCCTCCTCCCCGTGCCCGCCGCTGCCCGCGCGCGCTCCTTCCCCCTGAACACCCTCCTCCCCCCGCACTGGCAGGACCCAGGAGTAGGGATGAGGATAACTAGACGAGCGTGCCCCGTCCGCACGACCCCAGGCGCGCCACACACCTCGACCACCGCCCCCCAGCACGCCCCATCCGTCGCCCTGGCTCGCCGCGCCCCATCCCCCGGTGCCCAGGCCGTGTCCCATACTTTTTACCTCTAAAATATGAAACATTTGGATGTAACATACATCTGAAGCAGATGAAATATTTGGAACATACACTTGAAACATATGTGTGAAACATATGCAGCATACAGATAAAACACTTGTAACTTGCAACATGAAAACACTTATTGCAACATAAGACTGAAACGGCTGAAACATTTCGAACATACTCTTGCGACATACATTTGTGAAATATATGTGTCGGGTTCATAAACCCGGGGTCCCTAATGGGCCGCTTCCCAGCAAAAGCTCAGCCCAGCAGACGACATTACAAACGACGCGCAACTCCTAGGCCGCCCCAGATACCTAACGACAGGCCGGAAGAGGCGATCCAGTCTCCGACCGGAAGGCCTGGCCAAGGAGGGGACAACACTCGCTTCCGACTCCAACCGAAAGGCCTGGCCAAGGAGGGGACGACGCTCGCTTCCGACTCTGACCCGCTTCTTCGACCGAGAATACACTAAACCTCTGCTTACGGCTCTTCTCCGACCGGCGCGGTCGGAGCCAACTGGGATAAGGTAAGGCGCTCAAGTCAAACCATAATACTGAGGACCGTACCCTACACACCTGCAGGACAGTACTGTCAGGCCATGCCAGAGGGGTACTTTGCAGCCTTCCAAACATGTCAGAACACAAACAGTGTTGTAGGCGTCCAACATTTGTCCTACAGTATGGTAGGCGCCAACATTTGCCATACCAGAAGAACATAATGGAGCCTACCACATGCATCTAGGCGTCAACAGTTATACTCATGAAGTGCATCCTTATCGACCAAGGGAAACAACTCCTCCTCGAGGTCCATGCCGAAATCTATGGACATCACGCGGCCCCGAGGTCGCTGGTCGGAAAAGCCTTTCGACAAGGTTTTTACTGGCCCACTGCGCTGCGAGAGGCAGAGGAGGTCGTCCGCAAGTGTGAGGGATGCCAGTTCTACGCTCAACAAACTCATTTGCCAGCACAGGAACTTCAAACCATCCCCATCACCTGGTCGTTCGTGGTCTGGGGCCTCGACATGGTAGGACCCCTCAAAAAGGGCCCGGGCGGCTTCACTCACCTACTCGTAGCAGTGGACAAATTCACCAAGTGGATAGAGGTGAAGCCCATCAGGGCCCGGGCGGCTTCACTCATCTACTCGTAGCAGTGGACAAATTCACCAAGTGGATAAAGGCGAAGCCCATCACCAACATTCGTTCGGAAGAGGCGGTCAAGTTCTTCCTTGACATCATCTACCGTTTCGGTGTTCCTAACTGTATCATCACTGACCATGGAACTAACTTCACTAGGAAGAAGTTCTTGGACTTCTGTGATGGATACGGCATCAGGATCGACTAAGCCTCGGTCGGACATCCACATACTAACGGTCAGGTCGAGCGGGCCAATGGCATGGTCCTCCAAGGACTCAAGCCATGCATCTTCGATCGACTCAATAAATACGCCGGGCGATGGGTTGCAGAGGTCCCAACGATCCTTTAGAGCTTGAGAACGACCCTGAACCAATCCACAGGGTTCACACCCTTCTTTCTGGCCTACGGAGCAGAAGCAGTGTTGCCCTCCGACCTCAACCACGGCGCCCCAAGAGTGAAGGCCTTCGACCACGATCGAGCTACGGAGGCTCAGCAGGACACGATTGACCTGCTCGAGGAGGCTCACGAGACAACCGTCATTCGCTCGGCTCGCTATCAGCAAACTCTCCGTAGGTACCATGAAAAAAAATCGAGGGAGGATCCTCGAGGTTGGAGACCTCATGCTCCGAAGAACCCAGTCAACCAAGGAGAAACACAAACTCTCTCCACCTTGGAAAGGACCCTATACGGTGACCGAGGTGGTCCGACTGGGCGTCTACCTACTGAAGGACGACAACGGCAACGTTCTCACCAACACTTGGAACATCAAACAGTTACGTCGTTTCTTCCCTAAAAATTTGGTCTTACCGCTTTCTTTCATTCAACGTTTGCTCCTACAAGCACCCCAGCCCGAGCACTCTCGGCCTGGGTCGCTCGGGGGCTCCACGAGGGTACGATACCACCTCTCTTTTTTACTATCATATAGTAAATACTTTTCACCCGAACAAAAGGGTAGTCCATTCCTTTAAATTATCCCTACATAACTTATGTTTTAAACTCCTGACCGATCACACCCCGCCATGACCAACAGTTATGAGCAGCTGAGCCTCTTGGGCCACGCCCGGGTTCTTAAGGTTGCAGCCTACGGGTCAAGCGGGTAGGTGCGAAAAAGAAAGGATAAAAAACAAAGCTATGCTAGGGTAAAAACAAGGAACGGATGGGACAAGCTTCCCCTTATGAAGTGATTCCATCACAAAAACAAAACCGAAGTATTCATAAATACAAAAAGCTGTTCACACGGGGGCTCCCCCACGAACTTATCCTTTACATTTACTAACTGTTTCTACTCTAAAAACTATTGTGGCCGCCCGGCGGCATCAACTGACGGCGCGGATAAGGGTTGCTCGCTCGCCGACGGGACGACGTTCGGCTCGGTTAGAGGCGGGACGATGCTTGTTTACGATTCGGTCTCCACTCCATCCGCAGGCTGGATGACGTCTTCCTGGCGCACGCCTTCAGCCACGCTAGAACGGTGAGCCTCCATCACCCACTACGCAGAGACTTGCTTGGCAACCATCTAGGCGTATGGCACCAAGCTCTCCCCTAGCGCATGGATGGCATCCGTGCTCTAGCCATCGGTGTACCCTCTGCAGATGGCGGTGAAGTCTAGGTCCGGGTGGTGCATCGCCACTAAGGTCAGCACCCCCGATGTCTCATAGAACATCCCGTTGGAGATGAGTGCCCGAACCTCGTTCGGGACCTCCGCCAGCTGGATGGCGGGCGTACTAGTGTTCGGCGCCGACTCGAACACCTCGGAGACAACCACCTGGGCAACGTTGCGGATCTGGTTGAGCTCTCCCTCGAGAGCACGTCGCTCTTTGAGGGACTTGGCTAGCACCTTCGTGCTCTGACCGATCGGTGCCTTGGCTGTCTCCAGCTCCTGCTCCAGAGAAAAAACTTTTCCGCCCAGTCCTGAAAAAAAGAACGACAAGCTCAGATGTAAGGGAAAGGAAAAACCAAGACATCAACCAAAGGCGGAACAGATACATACCGAGGCAGGTGCCTTCAAGGATGGAGAGCCCTTCCTCTTGCTGGGTGACCTTCTCGAGCAGTCAGGCGTTCGACTCCTCTACCCCAAGCACCGACCCCCGGAGCACGAGCACTTCTCAATTAGCCTCCGACCGGGCCTTCCGCTCCATGTCCAGAGTCTCCAAGGACTTCTAGAGCACCGCCTCAGTCTCCACCAGGTGGACCTTCGCTGCGCCGAGTCCCCGCTCGGCAGCAGTCGCCCGTTCCACCGCGAGCAGTTTCGCCGCCCGCGCTCCCGTCGCCTCGGCCGCCCGGTCTTGGGACTCACGGTGGGTGAATTCCAGCTGGCGCTCAAGCTCGTCGACCTACCATGACATAGCGGCTTCCTGCTCCATCCGACCATTTTCCTCCCAAAGGAAATGGGACTTGCGGATCGACGTCGCCTCTAACTCCTGTAAAGCGAGAAGCAAGCACGCCGAGGCAACCACCGGAAGACCAAGGAGTTGAGGACAATCACTAAAAACACAGAAGGCTTACCTCGGCGATGCACAGTAGGTCAACTGAGACTGCCTGATGGATGAGCTCAACCCGCTCCAAGGCCTCCTTTAGCTTCGCCTTGGTTAGGGCAAGATCAGACTCCATCGACAATCCTCTCTCCTCCAGGAAGTGCCAGAGCGCCACCTCCTCCCCATCGTGTAGGATGAACCGAGCCTTCCTTGGGTCGCTGGGGCAGGGCCACACCAGCTCTTGGGTCGCCCCCAACCCGCTAGAAGATCCAGCCGCCGCAACATGGTGCGACGACCGAACCACCACCAACTCCTGTGACGACGGGATGGCCGGCGGCTCCACCCTAGCGCCTGCCTCGCCGGAGCAGGGGATCTCCACTATCTCGACTCCATGGCCCGCCGGTGGATGTTCTACCTCTGGCCTGGCCACGTCTCCTCCCGACCCCTCCAGCTCAGACCAGGAGGGCGAGCCGTGTGTTCCTCCGCGGGGCGAGGCAGGGAGCCCAGTCTCCCTCCTCTCTTCCGCCGTGGTTGTTGGGGGAGGTATCGCAAGGGTCACCTCTGACCCAACCTCCGCCGTTGCCACGGGGTTCGCCGCCGCCACCACCGTACTCGCGACCGGCCAGGAGGGCGCCACCCAAGAAGGGAAGGTCGCACCGCCGCCAGTCTGCTTTCCCCGCCGCTCATTGTGACTCGCTGCAGGTTGGGTCTCCACTCCTCCAGCATGGGAGGCGGGGCGATGCCTAGTCCCATCAGTCCCTGGCCGTTGTCAAATAAGTACAGGTCAGTCGCGCTAAAAAAACTCAACTTTGAGATCAAAAGTAACATAGGTACATACCTAGATGAAAGGGGCAGGGCCCTGAAGCCCCGACCCACTGGCGACAAGCCCATCGGACGAGGACCGCTCATGGGTCGCGACCCACACCCCCTCACATCGACCGAAGGAGGAGCCGACCCGGCCGGTTCCCGATTGGCCCACGAGTCGTCGTGACCGTCGGCTCGTGATGTACCCACCAAGGCAGCTGATGGGGCATCTCCCCGTTGTGGGTCGCGCGCACGCACCGACCCCAAACATGCGGGGGTACGAGCACGCTCCTCCGACCGGCCGGCATGCCCTGCCACCCTCGAAACATTGGGGGGCGAAGCCAACAACGCCTCTGAAGGGCGCGGCGACCGCGCCCGCTTCGCATGTCGCTCAACGGTGGTGTCCGAGCTCGCGGTGTGCTTCCTTGATGCGGGAACATCGCTGCGCCTCTTTGCATCCTGCCCATCGCTGGCGAACGCAACCGTAGGCTCCCAACTCTCCACCGAGGTCGCAACGACGCCCTAGTCTCCTTCATCCTCAGAGGAACTCATGTCGCCACCCATCTTCGTGGGCTCTGAAAGCATCTAGGCCCCTATTTGGGTTTCGGTGATTAATGACAATACGTGATTACTGTGACTAACGTGTGTTTTACAGAGGCAAATTAAGTTAGGTCACGGTAATAAAAATTGATTGGGCAATCATGGTTGTCATGCCCCTACGATGGAAATCGTTTTGGTTTTCAAAGGATGGACGACAAGGTTAAGGATGGACTAGTTCTAAGTGTCGTTTGGTGTTGAGGAGACACTTAGAGTAGTTTAGGACTTTGTTTTTCCTTTGGCCGTACTATTAAGGGGGGTATGGATGGGTAGCTTGACCTAGGTGAGTCTAGTGGGTTAGGTGCGGCGCACACATGTTAAAACTAGCACTAAGTAGCTCCAAAACAACCCTTAGATCAATTGGAGCAAACTTCATTCACATATGATTGCGAGATGGAAGTGAATGGAGGGCAAATGCTGACCGGGCGCTGGTTCTGGTGTGACCGGATACTGGCGCAGAGTCCGATCAGTTCATTTGATCAAGGTGAAGTCGTCTGGTGCGACTGGACGCTGAGAGGTGAGCGACCGAACACTGGGTGCTAGCGTCCGGTCGACTCTAGTAAGGTTCCAGAGAGGGAAAATCATGACCGGACACTGTCCTATGTCCGATCACAACTTAAACACTGGGTTTTGGGGAGAATTAACTGGAGCGTCCGATCAACTTGACCGGAGTGTTCGGTCACCCCGCAGAGGCACATAACGGTTCGTTTTGAATGAGGGGCTATAAATACTTCCTCTATTCACTCAAGGGATAACTTTTTCTCATTCCAACAGCTGAGAAACACCCTTGAGAGTGCCAAGAAGAGTAAGGTCCTAGTGAGGTGATTGAGATTTGAGAATCCAAGAAAGAGGCCTCATTAGTGAAAGCAAGGGTAGCAAAGTGTGCATTCACCCTTCTCATTAGGCTTGTCGTGGTCAAGTGAGAGTTCGTGCTTGTTACTCTTGGTGATCGCCATCACCTAGATGGCTTGGTGGTGATTGGGAGCTTGGTGATCATCCAACGGACCTTGTGGATGACCCAACTCAAGTTGTGAGTGGTTGTGGGTGATTCACCACGACGGAGTGTCAAAGAATCAACCCGTAGAGAGCACTTGATCCTTGCGTGGATCAAGGGGGAGCTACACCCTTGCGCGGGTGCTCCAACCAGGACTAGTGGGGAGTGGCGACTCTCCGATACCTCGGCAAAACATCGCCGCATTCCTCCTTCTCTCTTTACTTTGAGCATTTACTTTGAGCAATTCAATTCTTGTCTTTATATTCATATAATTGCCATGCTAGAGTAGGATTGGAGCTTAGGTTGCAAGGCTTTTTGTGCGGTAGAACATTAGAAACACTTTCTAAGCACAAGGGATGAAGTGGGCTAACCATAGGGTTTAATTATTGCAAAGAAATTTAGAATTAGCCTAATTCACCCCTCCCTCTTGGGCATCTTGATCCTTTCAGGCTCCTCCGACTCGAGCTCCGCCTCCACGTCTCTTCGATTTTCACCGGCCCACACCCCTCGGGCGATCGCCCTCTCCTTCTCATGCCTCCTCCGAGCCTTCTCAGCTCTCTTCTTCTTGGCAACCGCTGCCTCTTTTAGAGCGCCTTGCCAAGCTACGCCCTCTGGCCCCCTCAAAAGATGTGGCCAGGACTTGTAACCCACGAGTCCCTACGAGAAGGACGACTCGAAGTCAAAATACAGGAGAGCAAAAGGGAAAAATACACGGAATGAGAAGAGGGGAGCATACCAGATTGGACTGCTTCGCGGCATGGAGAGGTCTAGAATTTCCTTCAAGGGACACTTTGTCCCTCAGTTGCAGCACCCGGTCGAGTCAGCTCCAGACCTCGTCCTTCGCCAATTCCTCCAGTGACGCACGGTCGGGGTCTGTTGGGCCGGTGTAGGCCCACATCGATCGACTCCTCTCCGCCAGCAAGGCGACTAGATGGAGGAAGAAGGTGTGGAACACCCGCAGTCCATCGAGGCCGTGCTACACCAGCTTCTAGAGCTCCGCCTCGATGACCTCTAGCTTATTCTGCTAACTGGAGGGACCCCACAACCAGCTCTCCTACCTCTCTGGCCTTCTTTCGGTGAACGGCGGGAACGGCGCCTTCGCTGGGTTCCTGATATAGAATCACTCCCCATGCCACCCCCAATTGGAGTCATAGGGGGAGTACGCGGGGTAGGAGCCCGACGCCCTTGGCTTCTTCTACAAGGCGAAGACCCCAACCGACGTAATCCTAGGTGGCTTCCCCTCCGACAGGGCTCGCCCGGTGAAGATCCGCCGGAGTAGATCCACGTGCGGCTCCATCCCAAGGAAGGCCTCATAGACGGTGATGAAACCGGCAACGTGCAGCACCTCAGTCGGATTGAGGTGCTATAGCTCCAGGCCCCACTCGTTGAGGAGCCCACGCAAGAACTAGTGCGTGGGATATCCTAGCCCACGCTCATGGAAGGCGAGGAAGGAGACAACCTCATTGGCCCAAGGTCGTGGAACGGCTTCCCCTGGCGCAGGAGCCCTCCAGTGCATCACCTCCTTCAGCGGAAGCAACCCCTTCTTAGCGAAGGCGGCTAGCACTGCCTCATCTACATTGGATGGCCTCCAGTTCAACATCACACTCTAGACTCATGAATAGATCTATGAGTACTCCTCTCCCTCGCTTTACCCTCTCTCTCTCAGAAACCACCGCGGCGCATGAATGCGCTTGGCAAGAAGGAAGGAGGAGGAGAGATGGTAGATGGAGAAAGGCGAAGGAATGGGATGAAAACCCTCTCCCTTCTTCTATTTAAATGCTAATAGGCATGCAATGGGACACGTCCTGACTGATGGGATGCACCCTGCCCAACGAAACATCACCCGGTTAAAGCGGGACATGGCCTGAGTTGGGCCCACCACTATGACAACCCAGGCGTAGGAAACTAGGCGCAATCACATGCAAATGACCCTTCGCCTTCCCAGGCAAGGTTTGGAAGGGCCCACCGATAGGATCTCTATCGAGGAGACCAACGGGCTACCTAAGTCGATCGGACGGCTCAGGCGACTACCGAGAGATAGGTAAGGGGCAGTGGGATGCCCCATGCGGTCTACGCCAACTTCGTCATGAATGACGGACACGGATCCCATTCGGACATATCCGATAAGAGCTCCTCAAACCCGTCACTCGAGTCATCAAGGTAACTTTACCAAACCATCTTACTTTATTTTCTGATGCATGATCATTCATTCATCCTTTCTCATACACGCATTCACACATTTATTCATACAATCATTCATTCATCCCATACATCCAAAGCATCGCATATGCAATTAATGCATCACAACGCCTCATGTTGTGTTACGAAGCGGTAGTTGCCTCATTCAACATGAGCAATGATCGATCGGGGTTCGAAGGCTAGCTCGCGAAGGGCTCAAGGCCGCCTCGCGTCAAACAGAGCCAGGAGAGAAAACGCAGATGAGCCCCAGCGGCCCTCGCTCGGTATGCTCAGAAGCAGACAGGGTCATCTTGACCTTCTTGTTCGATCCTAACCTCGAGCCATGCCCATAGAATCTCCATCGAGGGGAGGCTAGCGGGCCACCTGAGTCGATCTTCGGAATGACCCGGGCATCTGCCGAAAGGCGGGTTAAGGAGCAGTGGAATGCCACATGAGGGCTATGCCAACCCCGTTACGAATGACGAACCCAGATTCCGCTCGAACGTGTGAAAGCTCTAGTTTGGTTTTGGTTAATTGATGAAACCCTAAGTGCTAACCTAGTTTATCAAAGTGATTATGAGATAGGTAGCACTACTCCAAGTGATGAAGCAATGGTGAAGATCATGACGACCATGATGGCATGGTGATGATCAAATGCTTAAACTTGGAAAAGAAGAAAGAGAAAAACAAAAGGCTCAAGGCAAAGGTATAAATTGTAGGAGCTATTTTGTTTTAGTGATCGAGACACTTAGTGAGTGTGATCACATTTAGGATTGATAGCCATACTATTAAGAGGGGTGAAACTCGTATCGAAATGTGGTTATCAAAGTGCCACTAGATGCTCGAACTCATTGCATATGCATTTAGGATCTAGTAGAATGCCAACACCCTTAAAAATGTTTGTGAAAATATGCTAACACATGTGCACAAGGTGATACACTTGGTGGTTGGCACATTTAATCAAGGATGGTGAAGTTTGGGTGCAAGGGTAAGAAACTCCACCGGCGCCCTAGACAGAGAAGACGAAGGTCACTGTATGTGACCGGACGCTGGTCTCGGTTGGACTGGAGTGTCCGGTCAGTGGCAGCAGAGGGCGCGTGTTTCGGTCTTCGACCGGACGCTGGCGCCAAAAGTGACCGGACGCTGGCAGGGTGCGTCTGGTCAGTGCTGACGTACGCTGACGTGAGGCGCACAGAGGAGACGTTGTGTGATCGGACACTGGGTGAGTCCGGATGAAATGTCATGTTTGGAACCTTACTGGAAACGACCGGACGCTGAGATCCAGCGTCCGGTCACTTTCTAACTGACGCGTCCGGTCATCTCTTGACCGTTGAGATCGGGCGATCGACGTTTGAAGCCGATGACATGTGGCGAAGATCTGAGGACCGGACGCTGGGGTCCTGCGTCCGGTCAATATGACCAGAGCGTCTGGTCACCCCGCGTTGTGCCCAGTGAAGGGGTACAACAACTCTATTTTGTGGGGGCTTCTATTTATGCCCCATGGCCGGCTCAAGCTCACTCTCTTGGCCATTTTCATTGACATAGCAACCTTGTGAGCTTAGCCAAAGCCCTCCCACTCATCTCCATCATTGATCCATCATCATTGTGAGATTGGGAGAGAATCCAAGTGCAGTGCTTGAGTGATTGCATCTAGAGGCACTTGGTATTCGTGTTTCACTGTGGGTTTTGCTTGTTACTCTTGGTGGTTGCCACCACCTAGATGGCTTGGTGCAGCGGTGGAGGATCGGCACGAGTTGGTGATTGTTCGTGGCCGTCTCCGGTGATTGTGAGGGGAGTTGTACCTTCCCCGGCGGAGTGCCAAAAGGTAACTTTAGTAAATTGCTCGTGTCATTGAGTAACCTCACTTGTGGGTAGGTTCTTGCGGTGTCCAATCATGTGGACGAGGTTTGTGAAACACCTCTTAGCCGCCGAACCACCAAGTGTTGGTCGACACAGCGGGGACTAGAGTGTTGGCAAGCACGTGAACCTCGAGAGAAAATCGGTTGTCTCTTGCCATTTGTATTCTCCCGGTGATTGGTTTAATCTTCATCTTGTGATTGGTTTATTCCTCTACACGATGGTATAATCACCCTACTCACTCATTTACATTATTACAAACTAGTTGTAGCAAGCTCTTTAGTGTAATTAGAATTGAGAGCTTGTTCTGTTGTTTCAAGTTCATCTAGTGGAGCTCTTTAGTGTAGCAAGTGTGAGAGCTCTTAGTGAGTAGTAACATAGCAAATTGTGTGGTTAGTGATCATAGCAACTAGAATTGTTGGATAGGTGGCTTGCAACCCTTGTAGAGCTAGAGTAAGTTTGCATTACGCTATTTGTTATACTAATCAAATTGCTCTAGTTGATTTGTAGATTTTTAAATAGGCTATTCACCCCCCCCCTCTAGCCATATTAGGACCTTTCAACGTGCTTATTAGTGAGCTCATCGAGCGCGTCACTCGAGCTATCGAGGCAAGCGACGTTAGCTTAGCCCCTCCGGTTGCGAAAACCATGGACGGGGTAACGCATGGAACTAGATCAACCCCTACCAAATCCAAAGGGGCTCAGGTCGCCCGATGCCGACTCGGGAAAACAACCGACCGCGCAGGAGTCTGCGGCCCCAGGAAAAAGTACCAAGATATTCAGCCTCCAACCGACTCACCAGTCGGATGTAGGCTCGGGGGTTACACCTACCGGGTGTGCTCACGCGCACCCGCTGGCAAGTCGAAAAATCCCGCAGACGATTTTACCCGAATCGCCCAGGGGCTCGGGGGCTACACCCACCGGGTGCACTCGCGCGCACCCACTGGAAAAACAAAAAATCCCCCAGACGATTCTACCCAAATCGCCCGGGGGCTCGGGGGCTCCTGTCGGGTTCATAAACCCGGGGTCCCTAATGGGCCGCTTCCCAGCAAAAGCTCAGCCCAGCAGACAACATTACAAACGATGTGCAACTCCTGGGCCGGCCCAGATATCTAACGACAGGCCGGAAGAGGCGATCCAGTCTCCGACCGGAAAGCTTGGCCAAGGAGGGGACGACGCTCGCTTCCGACTCCGACCGGCTTGTTTGACCGAAAGGCCTGGCCAAGGAGGGGACGACGCTCGCTTCCGACTCTGACCCGCTTCTCTGACCGGAGCGGTCAGAGCCAACTGGGGAACGACCAGCCGGGGACGCCCGCTCGGTGAGGACCCAAGAAATCAGGCAAAGCAGATAAGGTAAGGCGCTCAAGTCAAACCATAATACCGAGGACCGTACCCTGCACACCTGCAGGACAGTACTGTTAGGCCATGTCAGAAGGGTACTTTGCAGCCTTCCAGACATGTCAGAACACAAACAGTATTGTAGGCGCCAACATTTGTCCTACAGTATGGTAGGCACCGATATTTGCCATACCAGAAGAATACGATGGAGCCTGCCACATGCATCTGGGCGTCAATAGTATTGTGGGTGCCGATAAACTATCTTGTACTCAACGGCGTGGGTAATAAGACTAGGGCACACACTCTCTCTCTCGAACTTGTAAGGCCGTCCCTTTCATCTATAAAAGGGGATGCGCTCTCTCCGAACAACGACGGATCATTTGGACTCTCTCTCGGCTAGCTTTAGACATTCTGAGTACTCGAACAGTTTCACGGCTCTAGAACTCTAAAGCTACACAGAGCATACGTTCCAATACTTAGCGCACATAGGAGCTCCCGTCACTCTCGGCCCTTCAGTCCAGAGTCCGGCCGGACCTCTGACACCCCCATCTTATTCCCACTCATTTGTAACCCCACAACAAACTTCGAACACCTGGGCTCAGGAATAAAGTCATCGACCGACTTAAACTGGATGTAGGGCACGTTGCCTGCACCAGTATAAACCCTGTGTCATTGAGTGCTATGCCACATCCGATCACAACGTACGGCAAAACGATAAATATTTACTCGTTGGTCACTTTTCGCACCGACAATATGCAACATCCAGATCGAAACGCTTGCAACATATGTCTAAAACAGATGAAATATTTTGAACAAACACTTGCAACATGCCTTTAAACACACTTCCAACATACCTCTGAAATACTTGGAACATATGCAACATCTCGATCTACTTTTGCAACATCCACATAAAACACTTGCAACATACCTCTAAAACATCTGAAATACTTGAAACATATGCTTGCAACATGCGCTTTCAGCGCAATATCTCGTTGCTGTTTTAGAATGGAGGCTCGTCGGCGCGTGTAGTTCACTGGTGTAGAGCTCGCCGGTGGCGCGGAGCTCGCGGCTTCGGTGTAGAAGGGCACAGCAGGTCCGGTGGAGAAGGCCACAGCGGGCGAGAGGCGTGGTGGAGAGGGAGAAAGATGAGCTCTTGCGGTCTAGGGTGGTGGAGATGCTGCCTAGCAGAGCTGAGGTGTGGTGGAGAGGGAGGTGCGGTGGAGAGCACGGTCACCGAGGCGGCGCAGCAGAGCGCGGTCGCTGAGGCAGTGTGGCAGAGCACGATCGCGGTCTGAGCGGAGACCTATCGCGGCGCTGCGGTGATGTGAGTTTTTTTAGAACGGTTGGGGCGAGTGAATGAGCACATAAAGGGACGGTCATTGGGCTGGTGCGGGCGGCCCACCATCTAGAGCATCGGGCACGGACGGACGCCCTATATGATGATTTACCGTAATATAATTAATGGTTTAAAAAGCACGTAACAACGGTTGCATTTGTAGCTTGCCGAACGTCTCCCGTTCAGATTCGAATAGCCAGCACGAGTTGGATGGCGTCACAGGCCGAGGCCAATATAAGGTTTTCATACCTGGTCCATGTGGGATGTACATGTGTTGCTACTAGGTAGATCGAGCTAAATGCTGACACGGTTCTAATAGAAACGGGAGAGTTTTGGACCCAAACTAAATTTAAGTTATATAAGCTTAATTATATAACTTTAAGAGCACTACTTCCTCCACTCTAAATTATAAGTTACTTTGAATTTTTTCAGTACATCAAATTTGCTATATATCTAGACATAACATATATCTATATACATAGCAAAATTGATATAACAAAAAAAACCAAAGCGACTTATAATTTAAAACATTATAATTATGCAAATAAATATCGTTGTCTAAGAGTTTTCAGAATCCACTCCCAATCTTAATTTTTTGGCAAGATTGAAAAAAAAATGTTCTCTAACAACTCTATTGCAACTCCCAATCTTTCCGCACTCGGAAAAGTCAACCCGATGACGCAAAAATATACGTGTCTCTCAATCTGAAGGTGAAATGACATGGAAAAAAGTCAACCCCAACTCCCAATCTTTCCACAGCCGGAAAACTCACAATCTAAAGATGAAAAGACGTGAAAAAGAATAAAAAGTAGGACATGACTCTCAATAATGTATAAGAGAAAAAATAGTTAAGATGATTTAAAAATAATCCGAGATTTCTGATACAAAATTATCTACTATATATTTTAGGAGAGGTTTTGAAAACTGTCAAAGAAATCCAACAAATATACTGTCAATTATTCTTTTGGAAACTATTGAAGATGCTCTAACAATGTTGTGTAGTTCCCTTAAAAGAATTAAGTTTTGCGATCATACTATTGAGTTTGGATATATTTTTTCTTTCGTTTTAAAGCGTGTGCATATTTGCTATTACAAGAAAAAAAAAACTAAGGGCCCTCATCTGGCCAAAATTTACGCGGCACCTTACGTGCCCGAAATATGTGATCGTGGCTGCGTGATGTTACGTGCCCAAAACACTTGGGGATTTCTTCCAAAGCAAGATTTGTTCAAGATCTGCTTTCCTAAAGATAGGCCAGACAGGCCTATAAACTCTCGTTCCCCGCAAAGTCGACTGCTCTGTTTGGGTATTTGGGATTCTAAGGGCCTTTTGAATTCCGATCGGTAAGGTAACGCATCCCCATCTTTTGTAGGAGCGGAAGTTTTTGTTTGATTTTTGGTGGATTGGAAGATGGATTTACATCTTTAGTCTCTCCAAGCTGAATGTTTCATTTTTTTCATCTTGTCTCTTTTACAATTTGTTGTTTTATTAGTATAGATTTCTTAATTGGAGAGGTATTTTTCATGGTGATCTCTTAGAAAAATGCCTTGTTCGCTTCGCTGAAAAGTCATGGCTGAAAGTACTATTCGCTGATTTGTTGTGAGAGAAAAATACTATTCCTTTGCTGAAACAGTACGGCTCATAAGACAAGCGAACAGGGTCAAAGACTCAATCTTGACCAAGTGTTTTAGAGCTTCTATAATGTGGAAGATCGATTTACGCTTTATAGTTTCCTATCTTTCAAAAGATTTTCCTATCTTTTTTTTTTTTTTTTCCTATAATATGAGTTTATAATTGGAGAGGCAAATAATTGGTTGACCTAGATTGATGAAGGGAAAAGTTAAGTTTCACCTCATCTTTGCCAACATTTTACCTTCTCATATTTGTACAAAGATTGTGATTTAGAAACAGCAAAACATAAATAAAAAAATACAAGTGTGTTATAGCTCCTTTACCAAGGCATACTTAATTTAGATTAGAAAATTAAGTTAGTTTACATTAAGTTATAATCAATAGTATTTTATTTTTTTGGGTGTTTGAGCCCATAATAACATCTTTTTTATATTACTATAAAGTTAGATATAATAATATGGGATGTATATTTCAAAATTGAATAGATGGAAAAAAATCAAGTGCTAGGAGCATAAAAAATGCTCTTATTTGTGTTATTTAGACACTCCCTTTAGATAAAAGGGAATAGTTATAACCTACCAAGGCATTGCATCTAAGGTCCAAACAAAGCAACAAATACATTATTGTCACACCCCAAATTTTCCATTGTCACTTGGCTCATGGTCTGACACAAGGTTAGAATCCGAGCCCTTTCGAGATGGTATCTCACTGATAGCTCCCCGAAGAAGGGGCCTTCTACGCCTTCACCAAAGCTGCATGAAAAGCCCAAAGCCAATCCTAGGAATAATAAAGTTTTATAGGGTCGTTTCTATCCAGTCCAAGTAGTCCGCATCTTCATAGACATGCCTATTTCACTGAGGCTATTTTGGGTTGTGAATAGAAAACACTAAATAAAATAAACGATTTCAATATTGATATAAAATTTTCCAATATTAGTTTAAGTTTCCACAATTTTAGATATAAAAAAATGAGGGTTTTCAAAATTTTCCAAACTAACTCGATGGACTTGGTTGTTGTGGTGTTTGTCTGTTGCTTGACTTAGCATGTCTTTATCTTTTTCTATATCACTTGTTTCTCAGTTTAATTCTTTTATTGGAGCTTCCCAAAATCTTTTCCATGCATTCCAAATCAATCATTTGAGTTCAGCATCCATCAACATATCTCTACAAACTTCTCGAAAAAATTTCTGACTTTTTTCTAAACTTTTTTCCACTCTTCTGAGGGCATAATCTAATTTTTAGCTGCTTCAGAGTATCTTTCCATGAGCTCCAAATACTTTTTGGGTTTCTCATGTTCGAAAATATCTCTGAGAAATTTCCCCGAATTTCTAGAGCTTTCAGAGTATTTTTCTGGCTTAAATACCAATTTTAGACTTTTCTGGGTTTATTTTATTCACAAAATATATTAATTTCGAAAATAATAAAATATCTCATTTTTCCATCAACCCAAAACCCAAACAATATATATATATATGCCGGTGATCCCCTCAGCAAGCTCGTTCCAAAAGTACAACCTAGCCGCCACTTCTATATCCATAAATCTAAAGCTGAATTTTCGAAACTCAAGAAGTCTGGTGATATTTTTTTCAATGTTTTAAATAGCCGGCTAAGCTATTTAGGTATATATGTCCCAAAATAGGCTATATTTGGCTATAACAGCAGCTAAAGGCTAACTTATACATGAAAAAACTTAGCTAAATCCTTCTCAAATAACTACAACCAGAAATAGCGGAGGCTATAGCCGAAGATTTAAAACCTTGCATTTTTCGGCCACCTCATGCATCTCCGGTGAAAACCACCACCACGAGATTCGTCTCGTCGTTCTCTATGCACGCCGTAGTATTGTTTGCATCAATCCATCACGGTTTGATCTTTTTCCCTTCGTTTTTCTTTTTCTGGCGACACTTCCGGCGAGCACCTCCATGGGAGTTCGTCCGTTCTTCGTGTTTGCCGGCCACCCCGTGCCTGCAGCAGACCTTTGCCTCTCCTAGAGCCGTCGTCGGCGCTCCCCGTGTCCAGCCTCCCCTGCACGCGGCATGCAGACTGGCCGCCGCCTGTAGCCGCTCGGCCACCGCCGTGGCAGCTGAATATTAATTTGTAAGTTAATAGTGCATTAATTTGTTTAATGCTTATGCAACTGGATTTGCAATTAAAAGTAACTTAGATTTATGCGTCGGTCTTTCATAAATCAATATTAATATGATTAATGTCAACATTAATACCTTTTAGTTTATAACATGCTTAGTTCAACCTCGAAACATAAAAGCTTTTGTTTAGCTTTTGTCACATGTCCTTTATCTTTCAAGGTAGACGTTTAATTGGCTTAAATGATATATGATCATTTATAAATAAGATATGATTAGGTTTTACTCCGGCTTTATATTCAATTTAATTTGTCTTAATTAAACTTTAGGTGTTTCTCTGAAATGTCTATCACCTTGTTTTAATAAAACCATACCACTTTAATAAAAAGTGAAAGTTATATGTCTCGTGAAAGCATTTGCCATGGCAAATCTAATACTCTCTTCAATCCAAATTATAGTTCACATTGGTTTTGTCTAAGTCAAATTTCTCTAATTTTAATCAAGTTTATAGAATAGTTAATCCTTGTTTGTAAGTACTCTATCCTTATTTGTTTTTCAAATGAAAAGTTCTATCACTGTGGGGATCTCCCCCACAGTTTTTGCGGTCAAAAAAGTTTATAGAATAGTGCAGCAACATTTATAATATCAAATTAGTTTCATTGAATTCTTCATAAAATATGTTTTAATAGTGCATTAATTTGAATTTGTATATGAATATATTTTTTCCAACAAAATTGATCGAAGTTAGATATTTTGATTCAGGAACAAGTCAAAGTAAACTATAATTTGGAATGCAAGGAATAACATTTACTGTGTGTTGGTAATCTATGTAACCTTTTTTTTATAGTGGTGGAACTAGTTAGAAAAGTTTGATCGTCTAGAATCCTAAAACGGCCTATATATTTGAAATCAGGGGGAGTAACTCAAAAGTAATTTATCATTATACTTGTGACCTGTGTTGTAGGTATATATAAATTATTTTATGAGAAAATAAGAGTCAAAGTCTAACTTTGAAGGCCGGCTGGGTGAAAAATAAAATACACCTTTTATTCTTGAATACACATATTGTTAGCCATTGTAACAATTTTGCTAAGGGTCTGTTTGATGTAGTAGATATTGGAGACGCTAGAATTGAACCGGTACCATTACCAAATCAGACTATATTGAAAATGGATACCAATATCAAAGTGGTTGTTTAATGTAGATAGAATAGTTAGTTGAAATCAAATGTAGTGTCGAATACAAATTCTTGTTTGGATGTGCATATGGTGGAATTGGGAATTGACCCATCTTCTTCCCCATGTCACCCACGACATAGCCCCTACCGGTGCTTGGCTGAAGCTGCAGGAATCGGTGTTGTCCTGAAGCTGCAGGCGCTCGCCGCCGGAGCCAGCCAACCCGAGCATCTCGATGGGTATGGCATGGTGTCTACTTCCATGACCGTGAGGAGGTTGCCATCGTCCTCGTCGCCGGGGAGTGGGAAAAGGTGGTGCCAGGCATGGCGCCGCACCTTGCTGGAGCGGGAGAAGACGAGGTCTCCGACGAGGGGTGGAGGGGTTGGTGCAAGAGGGGAACGAGGTCTTCGGCGAGGGGAAGGAGCTCTCCGGTGAGGGGGCGGAGGGGCTAGTGCGCAAGGGGAAGGAGATCTCCGGCGAGGGTGCAAAGGGGCTGGTGCACGAGGGGGCGGAGGAGCTAGCGCATGAGGATGCGAAGGCCTCTGGTGAGGGGGCAGAGGAGCTAAGCGCCGCAGTGACGGCGACTCATGTTTTTTTTTTTTTTTTTGCGGTGGCGTGGGGAAGAAAGGGTCCAATTCAGGTAATTATGAATCTGAGGGGGGGCCTTGGTATTGTAGGTGGGGTCTAGCAGGTAATCGAATCTAGTGTGGTATTGGAGCTCGTTTCCACTTGCCAATAGCAAGACCATCCAAACAACAGAATTAGAGGTATCTAATGCCAATGCCGAATTCTGGGCCTAAATACCAACATCCAAACGGGCTGTAAACAATATTTAAGACTCTCTAAAAAACAATATTTAAGACAAGAACTTTGGTTGCACGTGATCAACATGTTTAGTCTTTGAATCTCTTAAATATTACCCCATGAGAAGTATTTTTAGTATTGAGTTTTTTCAATCTTGCTATATGTTACATTTTATACTAGTAATTTATGATTAACACAAATGTTAAGGAGCACGTGAATATAATCATTTGATTTACCCCTTTATTTCAAATTATAAGACGTTTTGACTTTTACAGATACATTATTTTTACTATATATATTTATATATAGACATAATGTATATTTAAGTACATAGCAAAAGCTACGAGGCTTTGGATCCTTTGTGAACTTGGGCTAGCTAAGTAAGGATTGGTTTGCTTATGCTGTTTGGCTGTGACGTGTGAGCAGCAACGATACTACTTAACAAGTACAGTATGTACCTTGGTTGGACTTTTCATACCACACAGGGAGCACCTAGAAGGACGGAGGGCCCATAGCTCAGCAGCACATGCAGTAGGACGCATAGCGCCAGCACCTGCTCTTTTTGTGCGGCGCGCTCACCTTGCTGCCGCAGGAGAGCCAAATTGGCTCGTTTGCCTGTCCAAGGATTTTCTTGCCAGAGCAAGCTACCTTTGCAGTGATCAAGTCCGGCAGTCAAGAGATTGAAATTCTGTCATAACAGATAGTATGGCATAAATAAAATATTTAAATTTTCAGTACGCCCAGCTCTTAGTGATGCACACCATCAGCGAAATCTACCCTTTTAGTTATTCCAAGACTATTATTATTTGTGCCGACAAGGAAATCAACTAGCACTGCTGCACGTCTACTGTCGCACAACATTGCATCATGTTCTCTAGTTTCCCTCGCTGACTAGCACAAACCCTTATGCCAGCGCGTTCAGGCGGACTCGGGGGATGTGCAAGGCTCTTTCAGAATCGCCAAAGCATGCTCAACGGCATAGACGATCATCTTCTTCACCTGCAACCATAACGAGGGGGGAAACAGTGTCAGTGGCAGCTCACGGTTCTTGTCTTCTTGATTCAATCATTTGCTGTTAAAGTACAAAACTGTACTTAGCATGCGAAAGTATTTGCAATTCAAAGAGAAGGTTTTCCACTTTGCCCGTAGAACAACCTCTACAAAAAAAAAATTCTTAGGTGGCGTGACCTCGAGGACCCTATCCAATTTTACATGCGTCCTGTTCGCTTGGCTTATAAGTCGTACTTTTTCAGCCAATAAATTGTATTTTCTCTCACAACCAACAGTACTTTCAGCCATGGCTTATCAGCCAAGCAAATATGGTAATGGTGCACAACTTCGGCCTTGGATTGTCAGGTCAGCTAGGCCTAGGGAGCATCTGTGCTACACGTAACGAACCTCACCTAACCATTTAAGGTTAGTCTGTTGGTCAATTGTTTAGAAGAGGTATAGAAGAACATCATGTTCAATAGCCCCCGAGAAATGACGTATTGAAAGGAGCTAATCATCGGTCAATGTTAGAGTTGGTGCCATCGCTAATGCTGTAAAAGAGGCAACCAAACATTAGTGTGGTGATTCTTGGTGAAATGTGTATAGTGGAGGATATGGTCCAGTGCCGCGGCTTTTCAAGTGGCATCACGAGGAGCTGAAAGGATCATAGGGCCTGTTTTCTTGCTCCTAATTCTACATGGGAACCCCTCATGCCTTGTTGGACAAGTCTTTTATCTCCAGAGATGATGCTTAAGACAGTCCTAATAACCCTTAAAATTACAAGTAGTTTCCATAGTTGTCAAACCACTTCAAGAAACTCCATCACACAAACCCCACGAAGTTAGACACACTGTGGCTAACAAATCAGCATACTTGTGGTAAAGTTTAG
This sequence comes from Miscanthus lutarioriparius, assembly GCA_904845875.1. Taxonomy (NCBI): domain Eukaryota; kingdom Viridiplantae; phylum Streptophyta; class Magnoliopsida; order Poales; family Poaceae; genus Miscanthus; species Miscanthus lutarioriparius. The sequence goes on along the minus strand of CAJGYO010000004.1, from coordinate 45,232,856 downwards.
CATCATTATGACAAACATATGGCTAAGAATTTTTTTATGAAACGAACCAACCAGGCAGAGAGAGCTGCCCATTATATTAAAAAGAAGGAAGCCCAAAGTGGGAACAACGATACAACGATACAACAATGACTAACAACCACGCCGAGAAACAAACTCAACGAGAGAGAGAAAAACAACTCTGATCGGTCGGATTGGGACATCGACACGAACGGCACAAAGCCGAAGCTCAACTCAGAAAAAGAAAAAAAGAACTACCACCACCTCCAACCCCCAGTCAGTCCAGTCGGTCACCACACTGCACTGCCAAAACTCCGGACGACAAGGACGTCAAGGCGAAAACGCCATCGTCACCGCTCACGCCGTCGTCACCGACGATGACCCACACCGAGCTAGCCTACTGCCAAGCAAGGCTAGCCGTCGTAGATCGCTGCTAGCCGCGTAGCCCTCCCGCAATTGGATCTGCTTGCGCCGTCTATCAAGACGATGTACCACACCGCACTAGCCACCGCCAAGCAGGGCTAGTCGCCTTTGACGCTCACCAAGCCGATCCCATCCACCGTGATCCAGGCACATACACCGCAGCTTCCAGTAGCCTAGCCGTCTCATCAAAGTTAGAAGTGCCACACACGCCTTCCAGTTGGTGTCAGAAAGCCTCCTTGCGCCGAAACAGCTGCCGCTAAGCGGGACCGCCCGCCGCCACACCACGCAGGTCACCTCGACAATGCAAATCTGCTGGCCACCACCTCCCACGTCGGCCTCCTCGCCGACTCCGTGGGCGCCTCCCACGCCGGCCTCCTCGCCAACTTCATGGTCGCAACTCGTCAAGCTGCCAAACAGATGTGAAACCCTCCAATCGCCGCATCAAACGCCCTCTTCCCGACAGTCTTCCGCCACTGTGAACACCGGAAACTTGAATCCTCTGCTAGGCTTCCACCTTCCTTACCACGACGGTGGTGGCTGTCACAGACTGGCAGGCACACGCTTCCAATACGACACCTTCAATGAGGGACGTGACACCACCGGCGCTGCCGTTGCCTGTCCAGAAGGTCAAGGTTTTACACCTACGAAGAGCACGCCGCGCAAAGGGAAGGGGCCAATCGATGGACGCTTCCAAGGAAGAATATGGCGCCCAAAGACGTAGCCGCCATCGTCCCAGGGACACAGCTTTCGCCATAGCACCTCAACCCGTCTTGCGCTGCGGTGGCCATATGCCCGTACTTATTGCGCGCCGGCCCCGTCCCCACCAATGAAGCCAACCCGCTCCTCATTGTCGATCGCCATCGCCGACACCGATGCCGACCACTCGTCTCCGGCCGCCGCGTCGACCTCTGTCCCCATCGTCGGCGCCCACAAGCCGCCACCTCGAGTGCGGATTCGCCACGGGGCACAGATCTGCCGCCGAGCCACCGCTGCCGCCGCCGCCGCGCCACGTAGCACCGGCGGCATGTCAAAGATGGCCAGCGGCACCTGGAGGCCTGCACGGGACGCCAGCGCCGCCGCACGCCGGCTGCGCCCAGCATCCGCCCAGACGAGGCCCGCTGGAGACGCAGATCCGGCCCTAGGCCTACCGGAACCGGCCGTCGGGGCAAGGGCCGCCCTGGGCCGCCGCAGCCCCTCCCGGCGGCACCTGAAGGATGCACGGGTTCTGACCGGACGCCAGCGCCGCCGCACGCCAAAGCCGCTCCAGCTTCCCGTCGCGCCTATCGCAGTGGCGCGCGAGCTCGATCCGCTGGCCAGCCACTGCAACCACCATGAAGAAGAGCCCTGCCGCCGCCTTCCTGGCAAGCCGCACGGCCATGCCGACGGCCTGGTCCAGCGGCGGCGCAGCTGGTGAGGGACGCGGGGGCTCAATTGACACTCACGACTAGTAGGACTGGCTAAGAAATTTTGACATATCATGGTAATGACATGAACCAAACACACGCATGTAAAAGTGCCACTGCCTAATTCAGTGATATTTGGCTTCCATTTGGTTCTCATCCAAGTAGACCGGCCAACAAAAAAAATGGCACCGCCCGCTGGCCTGATTGATTTGCGTTTCTATGTTCAGCGTGACTCGGGAGCTAGGTTCTTACAGGCCAGGCCCACTCCATACAAGTTGGAAGGGCAGGTGATTGGTTCCTGTACGCATACAACCTAACTGCAATGAGGATGCATTTGTTTGGTTGCCAAACTCTGCTGCCGCTCCTAGTTCTTTTCTAGCCGTGCGCTTCACTCTGCATCATGCATCATGCGATCCAGGCCTGAAGGAACGAGAAGCCTGGCTGGAGGGCTGGTTTTGCTCTGAGCAAGGTCAATAATAAAGTCAAGTATAAGTCAAGTTATAAGGACCAAATTATATAATACTCTTTTTGCTCATTTTTAAGCCGTCAAAAGGAGCGGTAGGAAGCTGCTACTTTGAGCTTCACCGTGCATGGCCAACCAGCAAACAGGTGAAACGTTTCCGTTAGAAACGATTCCGAGTGATTCACACTTTTATTCCTACGAACGTGAAACGGTGAAAACCTAATTTCGCAGTGATTCTATTTTCGTAGCCTAGCGGTCTAATCATTCTAATTCGCCATCCGAAATATTTCTTGAGAAAATCTAAATCTAAAACGTTTTTACGAGAATCTAAATCTCTACCAAATGGGCCCTAATAATATGTTTGGTAGTGATCCATATTCTTGTAGAAACATTTTAGATCCAAATTCTTTCAAGAAATGTTTCAGATAATGAAACATAATCATTTCATGGAACAATTTAGCTAGCTTGTTAGATTCTTAAAACTAGAACTAGAACAAGGAGACACCAGATTTTGGGTCTTTCACGGCCTAGTACAAAAATGAGAATCGGTTAAGTTATTCCGCCTAAAACAATGAAACATTTATCTCTTTATTATGATGTTTGGTAGCGATTCTAATGATTCTAAGGAGAATCTAAATATTTTTCTATTTCATTTCTTGCTGTTCTATTCACTTGGCCTGCTGACGCGCAAGCTCCCCCCTTTGATGCTCGAGCTCTGCCTTGGCGGCTTCCAGGTCCGCCTACCGAGCGTGCAAGCGAGCTGCCTTCTCTCGAAGGTACTCCGCATGGCTACGGGGATCTAGTCTGGCGGCATGAGCTTGGGGGCATCGTCGACGGGGTTGTCGCCGTCGATGTGGAAGCACTCGCGCGATGAAGAGTAGTAGTCGACGTCGTCGGAGTCGTACTCCAAGCCGTTCCCCGAAAGGATTTCGAGGAAGACACCCAGCAAGGGGACGTCGGTCCTCGCCGCGCCGAAGAGGATGGCGCCTCCTAGCTGATGAGGTGCTCTAGCTCCAGCTGGAAGGACGCCGCAGCGTTCTGAATCTCAAATGGCAGGTCAGGAAGGTAGTACCAGAAGCGCTCAGGCGGCGGAAGCACCTCACCAGTGGCAATCTAGTGGTGGACGTTGGCCAGCATGTAGAACATCTAGCGACGTTCCGAGACGGCGATGGGGTTCAGGCCTAGATTGTTCCAAATCTGCCTGGCCAAGACCTCGAGATCTGCTCTCAAGAGGCCCGGAGGAGAGGACAGCCCGAGGGACTCATTGTCCACCGGCGTGGCCTCCTCAAGCGAGTGAAGCTCGCCGTAGCAGTCGGCAACGTAGGCCAGGCTCCCAAAGTTGAGGACCCAGCCGGGGGCGAAGGCACCGGCTGTGGTGAACTCACCGAGGAGGACGTCGTTTGGGGCAGCGCCTCTTGCTCTGGCGACGAGGCAAGTGGCTCTAGCCACCGTAGAGCCAGTATCACACTTACGCGCTCCCCTACCTGGCACGCCAGCTGTCGCGGGGTCAAAACCGCGACAAGCATTGTTGTTCTGTCGGGTGTCATTGAGTGTGAGGTCTCCGGTAGATCGGGTGGACTCAAGAACACAGAACTCAAAGATCACGAAGGGACATAGAGGTTTATCCTGGTTCGGGCTATCAGGGCCCTACGTCCAACAGTTTGAGGATCTTTGCATTCAAAAGCACCCAAATTAGGGGGTTATAACGGAGTGTGAGAGAGATTTGGTAGGGGATCACTCGGTGCTGATCCTTGACTCGTCACTTCGTCAGCAATGAGGTCTCTTCGTCGGAGAGGAGGAAGACGATGGAAAGGGTGGAGGAGCTCTCGGTACTCCTCTCGGGGTGGCTCTGCTCTTGGTGCAGAGCTCGAGCTGTTCGGTCGTGAGGACAGGAATGATCTATTCTATTCTGTTCGTTCTCTCCCCTCTGTAGGATCCGACCTTCCTTTATATATCGATATCGAGGTAAGTCGGGTACATGGCGGTTTGGGGAGTCAGTCTATGATCTATGTGCGCCGAAGTCCAGGAGAGTCTTGCAGCGGCGCGGATGGACTTTGAAGTTGTCGTGGAGCCAGAGAAACCCTGGGCGTTGCTCGGCTGCTCTGCTCTGACGCTCCGATTGTCAGGCTTTGTCGGCTTGGACCAGCCTCCACCAAGTGCACCTTCTGAAGGCTTCTTGGTGGTGACGGCATTGGGCTTGAGGGGCTGACGAGCGGGCCCAGGAGCCCCCAAGCCCTGAAGTCGTCAGAGGAGGATTTGTCCCCTTGTGTCACGTCCCGTGCGTGACCCTATCAGAGGAGTGGTTGACAGCGCCGCGCCACCTGTGCTGCGCTGGGGAGCCCTCGAGCCCTGAGCGCTCGGGGCGCTTGCTTCCAGCCCGGGCCTTGGCTAGCACCGAAGGCCGAGGCCAAGGACCGGGCTCAGACTCCTGTCAATCGAGAGCCTGAGGCTCGGGCGAGCTCCTGAGCCCCGAGCAGAGGCAAAGGGCGTGCTCAGGCTCGGTCCAGTCCTTGGGCGGAAGGTGCATGCGAGTGCACCTGGGGGTCCTTCGGTCGGGAATTCTTATCTCAGGAGTTTAAGATACCTTTGTGTTAGGATCTCGTCAACCTGCAACAAAAAACTCAAAAGAGGTAGATTAGTGAAATCCAAGGATGCAGCAGGTCTAAGTCTGGTGCGGGTAGAGCAAATACTCGCCCGCTGTAAGGCCCGCATTTTATGACACTCGCCTTCGTAACACCCTACGGGTTAAGTTTTGCACAAGCGCCCACACCCGCAGGTTTTGCACACATCAGGTGGGTAAATGACGCAAGTAATATCATTAAGATTGCATTAGTAAGTACAGATTGTTGAAAACAAATAACTATTCCTATCTTCATATCACACGTGGTTATCTAGCACGTAGCTACCAATTAATTATGCATATTCTTAAAATTGACTAAAATTTTTTACACATAGATACCAATTATGCCTGAACCGTGATTAGAGGCTCTTGGTGGATTTCAACTCTAGCCTACCCTAACTTACTTGGGACTGATAGGCTTTGTTATTGTTGTATAGATACCAATCATGGTATTAGCATTAGACGCGACCATACAAGATACATGGTTACATAGAACGACCCTTATATATTTTGAGCCTTGATAGATATCCATATGCAGGGGAGGATGCATGTTCATGGTAGGGGTGCGGCCGCACCCACGAAAAATCAGAAAAACAATGGTTATATTTAATTTTTCACCATACACGCTCAATAAAAATCTATGTACCTAAAGACTATCGCACCACCCTCGAATTTGTTAGGGCTCCACCCCTATCCCCATGTGTGATTTGACACCCACATCCTAAATCCTGCCACCTCGACCCGTGGGTCTGATTCGCATCCACCTACCCACAGGTGCAGCACCCGCAGGTAACCGCAGGTCTGACTACCGTCCCTCGCGAAATCCCAAAAATTACAAGCACAAGTTCGACCACAAGTGCGTACAAACACGATACAATAAACAAAATTTGTTGACCGATGTTCACTCCACAAAGGAAGCTAAGTCTCTACTAATGAGCGCACTACGAGCCCGGTCTGTTTCAACTATATCCTCTTCCGAGAACACGTCCGTTGACGTGTGTTTCATTAAGAGGTCAACTCTATCCTCTCAATAAAGGTACCAAGCTTGAGTTGAAATTACTCAAATTCCCCGTAAGGGGGTGTTTGGCGGGGCTCCTCCGGAGGAGGCGAAGCCGTTTTGGCTGAAAAATGGCTCCTAAAAAACGTTTGGTATGACTCCTCCGGAGGAGCCGGAGTCAAGAAGAAGCCCTATTAAACAAGCCCTAGATGTGAAGGTCTAAATGTGAGCGGTACAAACTTCCCAGGGAGCTTAACGGTCATGGGCAATGCTAGCTGACTGCGAGCTCGTGGCTCCAAAAGTAACAAACGCTAACCATTATCTCGAGGGAGCCTCCAAAATACTTTTAAAGAAAATGAGAACGAAGCTTACACTTTGTTTTTTCATAGGCTCCGATCCCAGAGTCTATAGGAGGAGCAGGGTTCGAAAATTTTCTCGACCTATGTAATGATTTTCTTCAAAACAAAATGCCTAGAGATGTCTTATCCCCGTAGGTCAAGTTTTTTTAAGCAGAAGAGCATAAGATATTCAGAAACAAGTAACCGGGGGGGTAAGGAGCCAACGCTCCTCGTATCGAGATCCCAAGCCAACGACTGCAAATTGTGTTGGCTTATTGAGCATGAAAGGGTCCACATGTAAGTGTGTGAAGAGAATACATAAAAACCAATGCAGTGTCTTAAGAAGAAGGGTAGAAGATATTCAGAAACAAGTAATTGGGTAAGGAGTGTCGATTTGATCTCGTCGCCAGCAACGGATGTGATAGGTGGTATCAGAGACAACTATCCTCGGTGTGGGTACCGGCAGCGTGCCATGGCTGAAATTTTCGGTGCCGTGCGGTGGTAGATGGCAGTGCATCACCGACCTACATATCGGCTTGATTCGGCGTGGGCGATTGGGGATTTTGGATTATCAAAGGCTACCCTCCTCATCGAGGGTGACAGTGGACTGGGAGTTCTTGACGGAACAGGCAGCGGCAAACTCGATGGCACAGGTGGCGATGGTCTCAGATTTCTCAATGGCTTGGTGGCAATGGAGGTGAAGGTGACAGCATCAGCTTCGTTCAGGAATCTATGGACCACCATGGCCCAGGTGTGGCTTGAGCAAGTGGTTTCTAGGATATCGGTTGTGTTTGAGAATGCCTATGAGGTGTTCAAGCAAATGCCCCCACGGCGACACAAGCAAAGCAAATCACGTTCTGGGCTGCAGGGGCATCTTGAGGAGCTGCACAAGGATGAGGAGCTCTGCATGGCCTAAACTTGCAAGTGGTGAGAAAAGCATTCTAGTTGCCTGAGCCGGCTAATGATCATATGTTCTCAAATCAACAACACCCAGTCTCTTCAACTGGGTAGGGGTGTTGCATACGAGTTGTTTGTTGAAATCTCTCTTGAGAAGGTGGCAGCGAAAGCAAAGCATAGAGACAATGTTGTACAAGTGCTTCTTGATGAAATGACTTGTGAGCATTTGGTGTGGGACAACATGTCAACCTTGCTGTGTATGAAGGAATACTGCAGCAGTTAGCATTGGGCAAAGAGTACATGAATGTTCCACTAAAGGTTGGCATAGATTCTAGGGATGGATTGTCCGGTTAAATGCCCAGTGAAATTGTGTGGACTGAGCACATCCTATATAATATTGAGACACATGGTAGTTTACTACAGCAGCAAGCCATAGGCGCAAAGGATTATAGAGAATGAGAAGAAAAATTTGATGGGTGAAGCTTATTGAAGATGACATGGCTCGCTGTTATTGGTAGTTTTCAGTTATTGCAGGAGCGGCATGGATGTTGCAGACCAAATGCTTGAACATATACAGCACAAGCTAGTCGATTTCAAGGCATCGGTGCTGTCCGAGTGTGATGCCCTCAAGTTATTTGATGAAATATTTCATGTAGAGGTTGTGTGGGACGAGGAGTCATTGCACTGCTTTGATTTGCATGGTGGTTATCTGCAACAAGTCACTCAATTTGGAGAGTATTTGGTAGATCGAAACAGCAAACAGAAGGCCAAGGCAGCCATGGAAGATCATATCATTATTGATAGAGATACTCCCTTTATCTTGGTCCTTTGCATGGATCCAGTGGATGTGATGCCAACAAATTTTGGTGTGCATGAGGAACTGACACCTCCAATTCTGACATATGACAGTTTATGCAGTAATAAGCCTTTGGTAAAGCATATCTGGATGATGAGAAGAACAAGCTAATTGTTCGGCTAGGTGATGATAAGGTGCTTACTCATGTTGGCGATTCATCACAATATCCGGAGGTTGGTATGGTTGCTGCAAATCATGGGTTCAATAAGTTACTGAAAGAAGTTGGTGCTGGTTTTGGCATCGATGTTGCGCTCTGCTGAGTCTGGCAGCTCACTTCTCCCCACAAATATCTTAACCAACACAGTACGGATAATTTCGTCCTTGTATTTTATGAAGCACGTGCTGGCCAGGAGATAAAATGTGACCATGCGAACCTGGTAGCCTTTGATGAAAAGAGGAAAAAGGGTAGTGCTTGACATGTGGTAGCTGAATTGGCACCATCGCCCAAGAAACAGTGATATGGAAGTGGTTCATTTTTTTTTCTGACAAAAAACTTCATGGAATCGAAGTGGTTTTAGTCCTTGTAGACGTGAGAAAAGGTTTTTCAGTGCCTATTCTGATATTTTTAATCAAAAAGTTTTTAAATCTGCATTATTGGAAGATATTTAGAAACAAGTAATCGAGCAAGGGGCCAACACTCCTCGTATCGAGATCCCTCTCTTTTTCCTCTAGTTTTACTCACGTCCACAATTTGATCTCGTTGCCAGCAACGGTCGTGACATAGCCATAGGGCATCCTCAATGCCATCTTGACATTCTCATGGACCGCTGCCACCAAAGTAGATTTGAATCTTCACCATTACAAACAGCATCGCACGGTCGTGGTGCCTACTCACCGAGTAGACATCACATCTATGACCACATGAGAGGGAAAATGAATCCATGGAAGCTCAAGGGTGTGGCATCACTACTGAAGCTCGTAGCAACATATTTTGAACTAATTTACATGGTGCCCTCAAAGAAAAAATAAATTTCTGGCAGAGGCAAAGCTTGTTGGGTGTCCGCAGGCCTATGGTTACTGGACAGACACACTCCTATTTGGGCTCAAACACTAAACTTCTATGCAAACTGTATGTTGTTTTGCAATCCACAAAAACGATGCATTTGTGTTATTTATTAAATGCATGGCATGCATGCTATGCTGTGATGTATTTGGGTCCTTACGTTTTCTTAGATTATAAATGGCACTGAAATGCTGAAGCAATGGTGATCGACCATGTGAGCTTATCTCTGTGTGTGTCCTATGATGGTCTGTCGCTGATACTAACAAGCTAATAAAAGGATAAGTTCAAGATGGATGTGCATTAAAAGTTCGTACCTCTAGTTTATCTTCTTTTGCCCTGTGGCCCACTGGAAGTATTCGCAAATCCTCGGTTAAGCTGAGACACTGCTGAATGTTCTCCGGTGATACAAAATCCAGAGCAATCTTGGTGCAAGACTGCATTCATTACACATTCAGCCAGAACATGTCAGAATTAAGTAGAATTCTCCTAGCCCTCGTCTATCTGCTGCATTTGAAACTTGGGATACGTAAGAGTGCATTAGCAAGCTTACCTTTAGATTCCGTACTTGATGAGGACACCCAGCAGGTATAAAAACTGCATCTCCAAGTCTTTGCACAAAGGTCCATGGCTCGATTCCTACAACAGCACATCAAAATTTTGAGTACGGAACACTCAACTACTCACACCAAAGGATTTATAAACACGAATAGATGGGCCAACTCACCATATTCCTTCTTGAGCTCCCTCTTGTGTTTGTTGGTCAGATAGAATTTTTCCTCATGTACAGGGTTAAATATCTGCATTAAAAACAAGTGTCACAAAGATATAAACGTCTATGGTTTTTACCAAGCTCATTCATAGATAAGATTAAGATTAACCTTTTCAACTGGACAACAGTACATATGGCGAAATTCTTTGGAATGTTTTATGAGGTACTCTTTCAGCTTTCCAACATCCTCCCGCCTGAAAATATCCCATAGTGCACCTGCTTCATCATCCTCGCAGGAAACTGATGATATATGAGCATGCTCCATGCTTGTTTCATTTCCATCTATTGATGAATTCCCCAAACATTTCTTTTTATCCTGTTCTGCATGCCTTATTTTCAAATTTCTTATCCCCTTTTTTTGTTCTTCAGAAGGCTCAACTTCGGCAATATGCATCAAAACATTAACCTAACGATGGCCAAAATTATATTAGAGTTAAAGAAAAGAAGAGCACAACAAGATGCTATGCATTCTCTATGGATAGCATAAGAGTATGCTGAAGTTCTCTTGTATCATCAACCAATGGTGAGATAGTCTCTATTGGGGTTACTGTTGGATCCATAGAATTCTCTGATGTAAGTCACCAGGAAAAAAGGTACAATTGGAAAGATTTTTTTTCTGAACAAAGAAAAAAAATCAAGGACTTCATGGACACAGTTCAGTATAATATAATTATGTCCACTAGGTGCGTAAGTTGTTCTCAGTTATTTACTTACCGCATCAGACAAATCACAATGAAGCTTTGTAACAGAATCTCCTCTAATGAGTTCCTGTGCATAGCCATAAGCTATAAATGATTTTGGGCCCATGTCAAGCTTTAAGATGTCACCAGGAAGCAATGCAGAGACATTTAGCAAACCAGATTTCAAATTTGTGTAAGGTTGAAAAGGCAAAGAATTGATGTATGTCGTTCCGTGGGAAGGCAAAATATTTTCAAAATGGTCTGAAGTAGGCCAATCCTTCAATTTAAGCATTTCAGGCCAACCATTAAGATACATCCGACCATGATAATACCCATTGAAAAAGTCCTCAGCGCATATCTCAACCTGCATATATAAACAGATATAAGATTTCTAACTTAATCATTTTACACTGAAAATAAAAGACCGCACTGGTCAGAGTCTATCAGTCCACTAATTCAGCATCGATATAAAGAATCAAACTGCATAGAAGTATAACATAGTTTTACGGTCATAGGCATGTATTTTACTAACCTCACAGCAAGACATACAGTCGATGGTTTTCACAGTTTTCATCTGAGAACTAGAATTGGCACCATGTACTTCAGCCCACATTTTTTCAGGCTCCCAGCTCAATTCAGACATTTTATTTTTTTGAACGCAAAAATCTTTCATTTTATTGTGCAACCCTTGCACTATTACAGGCTCTCCTTTCACCCAGTGCTTTTGGAAGTGCTTGAGACCATCTGGCTTACCATCATCTGATATTGGACAGTATATGTAGTTATCTGTGGAGTTCTCTCTGGTGGCAGCTTTCCTTGAACTTGCATGATTAGTTGAACATGAGCATTCACATATATCTATACTGATAATATCAGAAGGTTCTATCTGGTTCCTCAGTCGCAATGCCTCCATTTCGAGCTTACTTAACCTATCTGTTTCAAAAATTTGTTTCAACTCAAGGACATGGTTACCACACCCACCAAGTTCAGATGGAGGGCAACGAATGGTCCCCCCAGGATCAGCTTCCCACTTGATAGACTTAGATTGGTAACTAGACAAACCTGTTTCTCTGTCATTTTCTGAATTATTAGGTGGCTTACAATTACCACCATGCATATAGTCAACTCCTCTACTTTTATCCTTAGGTATCAGTCCCTCCTGACAATTGATCTTAAGACAATTTCCACGGAGCTCCTTACAACAAGTGATGCATAACTCGTACGGGCAGCTTGAGCAGCTTCTATGTAGATCAAATATTGACGTTCTGCAATTGTTACTGGTTTACATGGAAAGGAGATGACAGTTTAAAGACTTACGATACCAAAAACTATAAGCAAGAAACATACAACATTATTCATAATAACTGAAAGCGTCCAGTACCAGAACACCCTCTCATCATTCCAGGAGACAGCTTTCTCAACAATCAATTCCGACAATTGCAATCCTGTTTGGAGAAAAGAAGGAGATAATATTAAAAAACAGTTCAAAGCCACAAATAACTGGTAAGTTATTTAATAAGGATCTGTTTTACCTTGAATTTTGGCTTCTGCTTCTCTTTCATCCATCTGGTCCTTGTTGAGTTGTGTCAAACATGGCAACAGGTAGTGCAACAGGTAGCTGGCATATTTGCGTTTTGTTTCAGGATCAACCTCCTCAGCCCTCACATCTGATGTATCCACCTCAGCCAACATGGCAGACACATTATTCACCCCATTTGTCGTCACAAAGGAGAGTCCAGTTGCTTCAGTACACGGTGCTGAACTGCGAGCCTGGGGTGATTTCACACCTGCAGAAGTGGGCCTCTTTTCCCTTTTAGATGATACATTGCTATTGCATTTCCTCAAGCTCTACAAGGGGGAAAAAAACATTCTCAGAACTCAGCCAACGATGATATACTTTCAGCTTATATTATAAGAGGCCACGTCTGGTAAAAAAAAAAACAAATCCTAAACCTGTGACAGAGTTCATTACGACAATCTAACAGAATGGAACAAAGAACAATGCTCTCTAAACACGAAACCACAGGAAATTCAGAAACACAATTGCTTCAAATCATGCTGAGCTGCAGATGTATTTATTTATGTACTAGAGTGGTGAACTCAGAAGGCGGTCACCTCGAGTCCAAGCTGCTTATCCTTGTTAAGGCATGGGGTACAGGTGCAGAGTCCACGGCAGAAGGGGCACTGCTCCCTAACATCATCCACTGACATCATCGTGTACCTGCAGAATCACAAAAAGTTTCCTGACGTTTTCTTCCTAGAAAGAACAGAACAGTGCGCGGTTGTGGCATCGAAGGGGTCCGCATTACCTGTTCGTGACGCAGCGGACGCAGTAGATCGTCTTGACACAGCGCTGGCACCTGATCATCATCGTCTCCTCCGGACTCCTGACCGTCTTGCACTGGTGGCACGACCTCCTAGGCTTCCTCCCGCCGCCGCCTCTGCCACTGGTGCTCGGAGCCACATTCTCCCCTTCCTCCTTCCTCAACCCGTCTTCCTCGTCTTCCTCCTCCTTGACTCCCTCCGCCGCCGCCGCCGTCGCAGCAGCATTGAAGCCCTCTTCTGGCGAAGGCTCGGCTGTCCCCGGGCACGGCTCCCACGGTGACTTCCCGGGCGACGCCGGCTCGGGCGCCACCGCCGGAGCGGAGCGCCGCCGCTTGGGTCTCGGGCGTCTCCGAGGCGAGGACCTATTCCGCTTTCTCCTTCCCTTCCTCTCCATATCGAGAACCCAGTCCTCGTCCGTGCCATCCTCATCTCCCACCCCCGGGCTCTCGTCCTCCACCTCCTCATCCATCGCCCAGTCCAGCGGCCCGATCCTGAGCTCCACCGCCGTCATGGCCGGGACACGGTGGCAGGAACGCGGCGCGGCAGATCGGCCGACGACGTGAGATTTGAGAATCTATATCAGATCAGGCGCAAAGTCTACGCGGATCGGCGGAATCGGTTGTGTTGGGTCCCATTGAGCTCAGGTGGATTGGGATTTGGATGGATTTTTGGGTCATTATTTAGGTGCAAAATCGTCGTCGGCGTTGGCGTTGGCGTTGGCGTTGGGCTGCGCGCCGCGCCAGGGGCGTTGGGAAGCACGTGGAGCGAGCGCGCGCAGGCGGGGGCGAGCGAGACCGGGAAACCCACGGGCCCAAAACGGGTCGTTTCTGCGGGCGAACCGGACGTGGTCTCGACTCTCTAGTCTTTACTATTCTCGGTAGGTACGAGTAGTGGCTTGGTTGGTCTGCTGGACGGTGGCAGCTGCGGTCTGCGGACTGCGGACTGCGGCAGCCGGCAGGGAAGAGCCTCTGATCTCTCCCCGTGCGGTGTGATCCGTGTCCCTTTCCAGGGCGGCAGGGCCTGCGCGGCTACGCGCCAACGGGTGGGCGGAGTAACGGCGACGGTCCAGCGGGCTCGAGTGTCATGCAAGAACATCCCACACCATTGGGGTACGCGTGGCCTTAATCGAACCTCGAGACTTGTGAGCAGGTTGCAAGATGGGTTTTTTTTTTCAGTATCATTATAATTTTTTTTAGATACCTCGTCACTACAATTTACGTATTCAGAATAATACCATTATACTTCTTTCGTTGTATAAAATATACCACTTTATACACTTTTCGAGACCTTCTAGCCCACCTGTTGTCAACTATATTCTCGTGTTGCTCGAAATACCCCTCTACCTTTATCAATCTCCATGTGATTGACATGTGGGTCCTACCCGTCATCTTCTTCATTCCTTTCTTCCTCTTGGTGCGGTGTGAGGGCTAGGGCGCCTTCCACGTGGTCGGTCATGGTGTCACTGTGGGAGGCCGGGCTCGCGAGCGAGAGCGGCGGCGAGGCACGAGTGGTCGCGGGCCATGGCTGTCAACGTCGGGGAGAGGCCTGGCCGGAGCTCCCGCGCGGCCATGGCAGGAGTCGGGCTCACAAGCGCGAGCAGCCGGGCTCTCAAGTAGGAGCAGCGGCTCCGGCTGTGAGGCGCAAGCTGCCGCGGGTCAGCTACCAGCGTCCGGGAGAGGCCTGGCCGAAGCTCCCATGTGACCAAACACACAATCGGCCTGTTCACTGGTTGGTTTCTGGGTTGATAAACCCGGTTGGTGCTGGTTTGTTGTGAGAGAAAAAAAATGTTGGCTGGCTGATAAGCCCTGGCTGAAACCAACAAGCGGACAAGCTGAATGCTCACAAAACTTCAGCTTACTAATGCTTGTTCACTCATGTCCAAGACACATATGCCAAAGATTAGTAGCATCAGAATTAGATACTCAATTAGAAATTACAGCAGCATCACCTGTAATTGTAAAGTACAATGAAGACGGTACAAATTTAGAGATTTCAATTCACCTTTCATAACAACAAGAGAACCTTTTGACACCTTTAAGACTTCGTCTAAACCGGTGTACTTGTATCCTTTACCATCTAGAGTACTCGGAGAAATAAGATTCTTGCTCAAGTCTAGAATATGCCTCACATTAGTAAAAGTTCCAAAATGACATCATGCATCTTAATTTGAACGGATCCCATGCAACAATATCACGTAGATTGTCATCACCCAATCTAACAGAACCTCCACCTTGGAGAGAATCATATGTGACAAACCAATTTCTTTTGATGCATGTATGAAAAGAAGCAGCGGAATCGAGAATCCATTCATCACCACTATTTGCATATCCAGCAAAAGCCATAAGCATATCGCCATTGGAATTATCTGTCTTCAAAGCAACAACAGAACCATTACCTTCACCATTATATTTACCTTTGTCTTTATATGTGTCAGCTCTCTTTTTCTTGTTCTTCAATTTACAACACAGTTATAAAATAATTGTCTTTCTTGCAATACTTGCAGAATTTATCTTCCTTGCTTTAAGATTTTGAATGACCTTTGTAACCATTAGAACTTTTGCCTCTATTGCCATTGTTTGATTTTTTTTGTCCTACCACCAACAGACAGCGGAACCTTTAGAAGACACCATCTGTTTCATCTCTTTCCTTAGCATGCAAAGCCTTAGAAACTTCATCTAGCCTTAGAGTATCATGTGTAGGATCTCTGGTACACCTAGGGGGTGAATAGGCCTGTAAAAATTCAACTTAAACCGAAGTCAAATTCACCCACGGCACTGCCGCTTTGTGAGCGCGGCACTGCCGTACCTGTAGGAGAGATTAGTTCATAGTTCAAAATCAACAAAATTTAGATCTGGTATATTTCTTAGCTTCCTGCAGGGTAGTAGATCACAGACCGATAGCTGAAAGTAGTGGGAACACCACACACAAGTAGATTAGCCTCAAACTTTAGAAATCACCTCAATCAACAATATGTCATGCAAGTAATGTAAATCAAGCACAAATGACACAATGATTTATCCCGTGGTTCAGCTCGCCACTAAGGCTTGCCTACCTCCACGTTGTTGAGGTTTGCCACTAAGGCTTAGAGCTTTCTAGCCCTTCCTCGTTCTCAAGTCAAGAGACTTAACTCTTGAGATAAGGGGTGAGTTTACTAGCTTTAAGAGATGGTTACAAATCTCCTGAGGCTGCCACACAAGTTGGCAAGCTCAACGGGCAACGCTTTAGCCGGCTAGGAGCCAAACTCCACGAGTAACAAACACAACCGTCGGCCAAAACATGAACCAAATGCTCTTTAGAGTTTGGGAATCAATGGAGTTGCCCTCTAATCGAGTTTGGGACCCTTTTTCCTCAAGGTTTGATAGGAAAATCAATGAATTTGCTTGAGAGCTTGAGGTCAACAATGGAGTGTGAGAGAGAGCGCTCCTACTCTGTTTTGGGCATGCTGAAGTAAGGAAGAAGAGAGCTAGTTTATTACCGTTGGGAAGGAAGGGAAAGGTATATATACCCCCGGCCTACAACGGTCACTAAAATCGTAGATAGCCATTGGGAAGAAAAGGGAAAAGTATATATTCCACTAGCCCTCAATGGACACTGCACCTAAGAGGTCGGGTGAGATGAGGATGCGACCAAAGGGTCGGGCGAGACCGAGCTCGCGACCAAAGGGTCGGGCGATCCGGAGCCCGCAACCGAGGGGTCGGGCGAACCAGAGCCCGCGTCCAAGGAGTCGGGCGAGCCTCTCTTCAAGTGCGGCAGTGCCGCACCACGCAAGACAGCAAGGGTAATAGTGAAGTGTAGACTATCTTGGCTATGAATCTAAGGATGCTTGTAGTTGTTTGAGCACTTGGTAGCATATATTAGCTTAAGCATTGTGCCCCCTTTTATAGTATGGCTTTTCCTATACTCAAATTCAATATATAAAAGAATTTAAACCTCCTTTGAGTTTGAAGCCATCTACATTTATAATTGGAGACTCCTCCATTCTGTGTAGCATCCTTGAATATAAGTTCCTTGCTTGTCATCTCGATAAATCTCATTAGTTCTCTAATTACGTTGTCATTATCACCAAAACCCATAATTAAGGCTTGATTGCACTTTCAATCTCTCCCTTTTTGGTGATTGATGACAACCCAATTAGAGCTTACAAAAGATATAAAATAAATACTGAGACTTTTGAGCGATAGGTATAGAGTCTCCCCCTAAGTATGTGAATAGAGAATTGAATTCTCAAATTGGCATAAGAAGCCAATATTCACATTTTAGTGAAAGTGATAGGGCTCCCCCTACATCCATGCTCCTATGAGGTGCTGCATACTGTGTCAGGTATGTAAAACGTGATGCAAATGATAGTTTATGCACAACATGGTTTGCTGTTGCAGCTGGGTGCGGCACTGCCACACTTGCTGTAACAGCACAGATCAGAACAGACACCACACAACATGTGATACATATAACGATATATATTCTAGCACAACTGTATCACAAGAGACATCATAGATTAATATATGTCCATATCCCACATAAAGAGTCAAATAGTAGCATTATTTCACAATTTAGAGTTTTGAGCAACTCTCAAACTTTCACCTAACGAAGACTACCCTAAACGGATACGAACATGACTCTAGCTGCAGCAACCTCCATGACATCGAAAAAGTTATTGACCCCTCTAATTTTCTCCCCCTTTGGCATAAAGCACCAAAAGAGAAGAAAAGAAGAAAGATCAACACCTACTCGTCATCTCCCTAGATGTCTGTCCAATCAATATCATCACCTCCTGCAGCCTAGCACCTCTTGCAGCAGTCCCGGTACCACCATCACCATCATC
Organism: Miscanthus lutarioriparius; assembly: GCA_904845875.1. Lineage (NCBI taxonomy): Eukaryota > Viridiplantae > Streptophyta > Magnoliopsida > Poales > Poaceae > Miscanthus > Miscanthus lutarioriparius. Next base: position 45,215,263 of record CAJGYO010000004.1, on the reverse strand, counting down.
GTCATCGGAGTCAATACGTGCACGGCTCTAATGGTGAGTAGTGGCGGTGTAGTGAGTGGAACGCCTCGGCTCCTGTCTTTGATGGTATCCCTCTAGGGTCTCATCCTAATCTCCTGCTTGTCCCTGCTCCTCCTCATCGTCCTCATCATCTGAATCTATGTCAGAGAGACTCGGAAGGTCATACTGTGGAGGAGGTGGAATAGGAGGAAGTGGTGGAAGGTCTTGTCCATACTGCTAACGCTGCTCAAGCAGTGTCTCATACGCTCTGTCAGCTGCATAGGTGCACTTGCCGAAGATTGCCTTCAACCACTTGCCAAACTTCTTCATCTTTCCTCCTCTGCGAGACCTAGAGCGGGAAGACTCAGGGATATCTACATGAGCATGAGAGCTCCCTGCTCCCTGAGTAGCTGCAGCTGGCTGGGTCTTCTCAATTTTGTAGACGGTGTGCATCCCATCCTTCAGAAAATAAAATCCAGTAATCCTCTCAATCATGAACATGAGGTAAGGGGCATAGGGTAGATCCCTCCTCCCATCCTCCATTACAAATCTCAACTCAGTCTACATGAATCTAGGGACATTGAACCTGTCCCCACCTGGAGCAAATCTAGCCAACACATTTCTTACATAGCCATTAATATCTGAGGCTGCTCCATCCTTTGGGTTGATGGTGTTCCTAATGAGGTTGTTGAGGATGTAATAGAAGCTGTATAGACCACTCATCTTGCCATCTGCATTCCTTTTATCTCTCCACATGTAAATGATGTCATAGATCTCAGCTCGAGGCTCATCATGAATGTAAGTGTAACCTCTATGCTCCTCCCCAAAGCCAAGAATCCGGCTGAAAGTGACAAAATCAACTCGGTAATGCCAACCATCAGTCATCCAGTGAATCTCATTAGAGGTCAGGTCATAGAAGTATGTGGCATGAAACTATGCAAGGACCTCCTCATTCCAGTTATACTGGAAACCCATGATGTCTAAAAGTTGGAACCTGTCGCAAATCTTGATTACCTTGTCAAACTCAGGCTCCTCCTTCTCCTGCATCTCATCCCAATCAATGTACTGTATCTTGATGATCTTTGTTTTCTTGGATGCAAGAATGGCAGTGGCATAAAAGTTGAAATGAAACTCATTCCAGAATCTGTAATCAATGCCCAAATCCTTACGCACTGCATAGGGATTGATCCTCCTTGCCTCTTCCACCAGCTTCCAACACTTGGAATAGTTGACAATTGCATACTGGCGGGAGTCATCTGAAGGTCTCATGATGATCTCACCCTCAAAATCTCTCATGTATCTGCCATCAAAACCAGAGAGATGTTGTGGGGTGTTAGAAATGGCATCAGTGGTACGACATGTCATCTCCAGCCTCTCCTCATTTTCAATGTATTGCTCGCACCTCCCCCTGTCACCAAGTCCCCTTGGAGCTGCACTACTGCCTGCTGCTATTGACCTCCCTCGACAATGGTGAGGTGGATCCTTGTCTCTTTGTTCATTCATCTTTCTTTTCCCCCTTCAGTCATTATCTCCGTGCTCCATCTTCTCAAATGAGGATGAGAGAGGAGAGGGAAGAAACTATTTGGGCCAAGGGTAGTATCAGCCATCAGTGATGTTAAGAGAGGGCTGGCAGCTACCGTGGCACTGCCAGAGATCAGCAACGCGTAGCCAAGCGACGGCGGAGGCGTGGGCGCGAGAGGAGAGAGAGAGGCATGGGCGTCAACATTGGGGGTAAGAGAGAGAGAGGGAAAGGAGTTACTATGGACCTGAGGATAAAAGGAAGAATAAATGGGCCCAGCAATAAAACCATTTGGGCCGAATCCCAATTGAGATTCAAAGTGCGGCACTGTCGCACGGCAGGCGTGGCACTACCGCACTCCCCAAAACAGTGGGAGTTAGCTATAATCTATATGACTTTCTCTATATAAGATATGGACACATATTACCTATATACCATGACCAGAAACAAATAATCAATATAGATCATGATCATGATACATAAGTTGCCTTTTAGAGATAATTTTCAAGCACAATATGAAATTTTCAACTCTTTTGCCTAGATACTAGTTTATCAAACAGAGGCATGTTAAAATTCAAACCACGTTACAAGAATCAAGTATATTTAGATCACTATGCAAAGCACAAAACCTTGACTTGTCGAGGGGCTTTGTGAAAATATCGGCTAGTTGCATTTCAGTGCTCACATGGCAAATTTTGATATCTCCTTTGGTTTTGTGGTCTCTCAAGAAATGATGATGGTTGTCTATGTGCTTAGTTCTAGAATGGCTTATGGGATTGTTTGCAAGCTTAATGGCACTCTCATTGTCACATAATAAAGGGATTTTGGTAAAAAGACATCCGAAATCATGAAGAGTTTGCCTCATCCAAAGTAGTTGGGCACAACATGCACCGACCGTAACGTACTCGGCATCGGCAGTGGAAATGGCTACACAATTTTGCTTTTTAGAACTCCAAGACACTTGAGATCATCTAAGGAATTGACATGTCCCCAAAGTACTTTTTGATCTACTTTGCAACCGGCATAATCGGAATCCAAATACCCAAGTAGATCAAACTTAGAGCCCTTAGGATACCATAAACCAAGGTTAGGAGTGTGTACTAAATATCTCAAGATTCTCTTAAGGGCCACCAAGTGACACTCTTTCGAGTTAGCTTAAAATCTAGCACACATGCACACACTAAGCATAATATCGGGCCTAGATGCGCACAAATAAAGTAGAGAGCCGATCATGGAACGATATACATTGGTATCCACGACTTTTCCTTCAATGTTGAGATCAAGATGTCCATTGGTTCGCATGGGAGTTTTGATAGGCTTGGCATTCACCATGTCAAACTTATTGAGCATATCAAGGGTGTACTTCATTTGACTAATAAAAGTTCCATCCTTCACTTGCTTGATTTAAAATCTGAGGAAGAACTTCAACTCGCCCATCATGGACATCTCAAATCTATTTGTCATGATCCTACTAATTTCCTCACAAAAAGTATGATTAGTACTACCAAATATTATGTCATCGACATATATTTGGCACACAAATGTATCTTTACCAACTATCTGAGTGAAAAGGGTAGGGTCGGCTTTGCCTATTTCAAAGCCTTGTTTAAGCAAGAATTCCTTAAGGCATTCATACCATGCTCTTGGTGCTTGCTTAAGCCCGTAGAGTGTATTTTGGAGTTTGTAGACGTGGTTGGAGAACTTGGGATCTTCAAAACCCGGTGGTTGCTCAACATAGATAAGTTCTTGAATGGGCCCGTTGAGGAATCCACTCTTCACATCCATTTGATATAGCTTGAAATTGTGATGAGCGGCATGGGCTAGAAGCATTCGGATTGCTTCAAGTCTTGCCATCGGTGCATATGTTTCCTTAAAGTCTAAGCCCTCTACTTGAGTGAAACCTTGAGCAACAATCTTGCCTTGTTTCTTATCACCACGCCATTCTCATCTTGCTTGTTGCGGAAGACCCACTTGGTGCCAATGATATTGGTGTTGGGTCTCTCCACCAAGATCCACACTTGATTTCTTTCGAAATTGTAGAGCTCATCTTGAATGGCCATCACCTAATCCGGATCACCAAGTGCTTGCTCAACCTTAAGAGGTTCCAAAGAGAAAACAAACGAGTAATATTGGTAAAAGTTTGCTAAATGTGAACGAGTTGTTACCCCCTTTCGAAGACTCCCAAAGATGTTGTCAACGGGATGATCCCGTTATATTATTTGCCTTAGCCTTGGATGATCAATGGCCTCTTGTCCATCTTCTGGATCTTCATTATCTTCTTGCTCGAATATGGGTTGTAGGTTCTGTCCTTGAATCAGAGTTGGACTTGCTGTTGCTGTCAAAGAGAGTGCGACACTGCCGCTCTTATGTGCGGCACTGCCTCTCCACTGATTTGCAGCAGGGGTCGGCTCCTCCTCTGCATCAGGTACGTCAGCGGAAATTGGTGCAGCAACAACTTGAGGAACCTCCACCTCAGTGACTTCGTCTTCTTATGGTCTTATATCACCAATAGCCAATTGCTTGATTGCTTCACATGGTGGATCCTCCTTTCCTACAACACTTGAATCAACTTGCTCCACTTGAGAGCCATTAGATTCATCAAATGTCACGTCTACTGCTATTTCAACTCTCCTGGAGGTTTTTTTGAAAACACGATAGGCATGCTCATTTGATCCATAATTAAGAAGAAAACCTTCATCAACTTTAGGTGTAAACTTAGAGGTTTTGGGTTTCTTATTAAGTATGAAACACTTGCACCCAAATACTCTAAAGTAGGACACCTTTGGTTTGTTACTGATTAAAAGCTCATATGAAGTTTTCTTCAACTTCTTGTGTAGGTAGAGGCGGTTGATGGCATGGCAAGCGGTGTTGACGGTTTCGCACCAAAAGAGGTCCGGCGTCTTGTACTCATCTAGCATTGTCCTTGCCATGTCAATTAGTGTACGATTCTTCCTCTCTACTATACCATTTTGTTGAGGGGTGTATGGAGTTGAGAACTCATGCTTGATGCCTTCTTCATTAAGAAACTCCTCAACTTGGGTGTTCTTGAATTCGGTCCCATTGTCGCTTCTCATTTTCTTGATGGGGAGACTAAACTCCTTTTGAGCTCTTCTAACAAAAGTCTTCAATGTCTCTAACTTGACACTTATCAAACAAGAAAAATACCCAAGTGAAACGGGAATAATCATCAACAATAACGAGACCATATTTGTTACCCGCGATACTTAGGTAGGCGACCGGTCCAAAGAGATCCATGTGTATGAGCTCCAATGGCTGCGTCGTGGTCATGATGCTCTTTGGTGGGTGAGGTACGCCAACTTGCTTTCCGGCTTGACAAGCGCTACATATTCTATCTTTCTCAAAGTGAACATTTGTTAGCCCAAGGATGTGTTCGTCCTTTTGAAGTTTGGCCAAGTTCCTCATCCCAACATGGGCTAGTCGGCGATGCCAAAACCACCCCATGCTAGATTTTGCCACTAAACAAGTCTCAAGATTGGCTTTACTTTTGTTGAAATCAACTAGGTAAAGCTTATTCTTTAAATGACCCATAAAGACAATAGAGGAATCCTCCCTTCTAAAGACTTCCACACCCTTATTCGTAAAGAGACAATTAAAGCCCATCTCGCATAATTAAGAGACGGACAACAAATTGTAACCTAACGAATCAACATGTAAAACATTTGTAATTGAATACTCAAGGGTTATAGCAACTTTACTGAGACCAATCACATCCCCCTTAGAGTTGTCTCCAAAGAGAATATTTTCATTTGTGTCCATCTTCGGGGTATATGATGAGAACATACTCCTTTCTCCGGTCATATGATTTGTACATCCACTATTAAGCACCCAACTTGACCCATCGAAGGAGTATGCCTGTAAAACAGATTTAGTTGCTTGATTTAGGTCCCCAATTTGACTTGGGGCCTTGCATGTTAGTTACAAGAAATTTAGGAACCCAAATAGAAGTATTCCTATATGTGTTGGCTTCCTTTCCAACATATTTGGCAACCACTTTTCCACTGTTGTTGTTCCTTAAAACAAAACACGAAGTCAAGCTTTGTCGAGGTGGTTGAAACTTTGGTTGGTAGTCATACTTGTTCATAGTGCCCCACACTGATTCCTTTGGCTTCTGCTGAACCTGTTTCTGTTGTGACACCTTCTTCTTGGGCTTAGCTTGATCAGGAGCAGAATTGGTAGCCTTCCCATTTTTGCGGGGAGCGGCACAGCCGGCCTTCACTGCGGCACTGCCGTTGTCTATGCAGACTGATCTGTACCAACTCTTTCCTTCATCTCAAACCTGACATACTCATAGCCATTTATAACCTTTCTTCCATTTGTCTTGGCTCCTTCAGTGTGCCCAAGCCCATGCTTGATTGAGGGGTGTCTCCCTTGCTTGAATTTAGGTACTTTTGAATCCTTTGCCTTCTTGTCACTTACTTGAGCCTTACCACTCAAGCAGCCCTTGCCAATGATCTCATTGAGTCTAGCAATTTTTTTTCTCATTGCCTCCATGTTTGTAAGGTTAGTGGAATAAGCATTTAAATCAATATTATAACATTTTCCACAACATTGACTAGTGGACGTAGTAGAGGCATCCTTTGCCTTAGAGGGATGTGAGTTGCTTTCCCAAAGAATGTTATATTGCAGCTCAAGTTCTTTGTGCTTTTCATCTAAGTCACAATACTTTTTCTTGAGAGCAATATTTTTTTTCTTTGTGATAGCATGGTCCCCTTGTTCTTTGGCCAAGGCCTTGCGCAAGAATTCCACCTCACTTCTCTCTAATGCAAGAGCTTTCTTTCTAGCAATGTAGAGATCCTCTTGTTAGATAAGAGTTTTCTCTCTAGATTCTAGCTCAGCTTGGACACTCTCTAAGTCCTCCATTACTTTAGTGATGAATAGTTTGGTCTTTCCATCTAAGTTCTTAGTTAGTTTATTAATTTCTTCATCACTAGATTCATCATCACTAGAGCTATCACTAGGAGGTGAAGGTGGAGGAGCTTTGGCCTTGGATTTAGATTTTACCTTCTCACCCTTTGCCATAAGACAAATGTGAGGGGAGTAGTAGTCATCATTGGACATGTTGGTGAAGAGTCTTGGTGAAGAAGATGGCTCATGGATAGCAATGGTTGCAACTTTCTCATCTTCTTCACTTAAGCTTTCAATAGATGAATCCCATTCATGCCCAATGTGAGCTTCTCCCATGTTTTTCTTGCTCTTTCTCCGGCCGGCCTTGTCCTCCTTTTTCTCTTTCTTATACTTGTTCTCCTTGATCTCATGTGGGCACTTGGCAATAAAATGATCAGTGCTTCCACAATTGTAGCATGTCCTCTTCTTCTTGTTTGGAAACTTCCTCTTTACTACCTTGTACCCTTGCTTCTTTAACCCTTTGTGAAACCTCCTCATAAAGAGAGCAACATCATCCACTTTCTCATATTGTTCATCATCATGTTCACTCTCACTAGAGGATGAGGTGGTCTCTACTCTTTCTTGAACTTGCTTGGCTGCTTTGGGCTTGCTAATTGAAGCTTGCTTGTTGGTCTTGGACTTGCTTGTAAAGCCTTGCTTGCTTGATTTGTTGGTCTTGAGAGCTACATCCTTGTTGATCTTGATGTCTTCTAGCTTTGCTTGTAATTCTCCAAGCTTCTTCCTCTCATTTGCTTCTTCTCTTTGCATGTCAAAAGTCAAGATCCTCCCAAGTACATCATTTGGTGTGAAGTACTCAAACTTCTTTTTGTCTTTAATTAGAGTTACTACGGTCTCATTTCTTGGTGAATAAGCTTCCAACATAATCTTGACCACTTTGTGATCATCTAACTCATCACAACCATAGCCTCTAATCTTGCCCACCATGGCCATCAACCTATCAAACATCTCTTATGGCCCTTCTCCATCCAAGATAACAAATCGGTTGAGCTTGGACATCAATAAATCAATTCTTGCTTTTCTCACTTTGTCAACCCCTTCATGTGCAAGGTGCAAAGTGTCCCAAATTTGCTTGGCAACATCCACACCAATCACTCTATTATACTCATCACCATCCAAGGCACTAAGTAGCACACTAGTAGCTTGACCGTTGAGGTGGATGATTCTTATTTCTTCCATGGTTGGATTCTTGGGATCAACTGGTGGCTCAAATCCATTGCAAACAACCTCCCAAATGACGGGATGAAGACCTATAAGATAGGCTCTCATCAAGTGCTTCCACTTCGCAAAGTTAGTCCCACTGAAATAAGGTAACTTGCCCACGGGCACATTGATGAAAGACTTGCGATCATGGTTAGTCATAGACATAGAAGAATAGTTAAAGGATATGGCAGCATATTTGTTATCGTCATTCTTCTTACCCTTTCCTTTCTTGTCCTTCTTGCTATGCACTTGGTAGGACTCATCATCATCACCATCTTCGGACCTGCTAGATAGCTCACTTGAAGACGAATTGGAGGCTTTTGTTTCTTGTTCCTTCTTTTTTCTTGCTTCTCTTCTTTTTCTTCTAGCTTCTCTCTTAAGTATTCTTTTTTCTTTTCTTGCTTTCTTCTCTTCTAACCGTTGTTGCTCCTTCATCTTCTCTCTTGCTTCTCTTTTCTCTTTTCTAGCTGTTGGCGTTTCGAAATTGGGGGTCCTTAACCGACTAGTGAATTTGTGATGCGGGCTCCTAATTCCGGATGGTGATGCAAAGAGACACAAGGTTTATACTGGTTTGGGCAATGGATGCCCTACGTCCAGTCTGAGAAGATGTTCTTGTATTCCTTGCACCGGGGTGCTCGTAGTAGGGGGTTACAAGCTAAGCCAGAGAGAGGGAGTTCGTCCCAGATCTCTGTGAGGGGAGGTGATATGAATTACAGAATGAGGCGTGTTGTTCGTGCGAGTATTCGTGACTCTATCCGCCGTCCTCAGAAACGGTCCTGGCTGCCTCCTTTTATAGCCGCAGGGAGGAAACCAGGAGTACATAAGAGAGCTACACGTGGAGCAAGGACTATTTGATGACGTATTTACTCCTGGAGCAGCATGGCGTTGTCATAGGAGTTCCCGTAGATGTCTAATCGGTATGGTCTCCACTGCAAGTAACATGCTGCACATTTGTTGACTTGGTGGATTGCAGAGGCTCGGTGGCCATCGTAGCCGGTCGTGCTGAGGCCTGTCGTGCCGAGGCCTGTTGTGCCGAGGCCTGCCGTGCCGAGGCCTGAGAAGTGACCTAGGTGCAGATGCGGGTCTCAGCGGCCATCAGGCGGAATAGTGCGAGACGTGCGCCTACAGGATACGATACCTGTATTGTCAGTAAGGGATGTTAAAAAAAGTGATCTGACCGTTGTCCTGTCGCTCCTGTTGTAGCGCACTGCCGATCATGGCTTACGTGGCGGTGCAAAATGAAAGCGTGTCGGATCTGCGACGCCTGCCAGAGAGACCTTTGAGGCGGAGGCGACGAGGTTGCGGGACGAGCCTAGCCTCGGGTGAGGCGGAGCGTGGCCAATTCGTCCGAGGCCCTACCGGGGGGTCTCGGGCGGTGAACGGGCGAGGCGGAGTAAGATCGGTGAATCCGAGGCCTGCCGAGGGGGCTCGGGGCCGAGACGGAGCGGTCGGTCCGCTGATTCCGAGGCTACAGAACCCATTCGACTCCCCGCTATGCGATGTCCTTGGTGCGGGAGTTAGGCAAAGACAGATGGTCGGTAACCCCGCTTTCTCGTGCCGTCCGCGAGATGGCGGGAGGTTGACGCGATGGCGTGTAGTCGGTCACCAGACGCATCTTGTGCCGTCGTCGTCTGCTCGAGTGGTTGGGTGCTTGGATGCGATGTTCGGTCGAGCGCAGCTTTGGTCGAAGAGGCGGTCACGGGCTCTTGCCGAGCTAGCCTCGCATTTAATCGAGAGAATCGGCACTTCTTCCATTGGGGCTCGGCGACGGGGTCTCGGGCGAATCGGAGATTTCAGCCGAGACCTCGTTTGTTTATTCCGTTGGTTCTGTTTTTAGGGTCTAAGCAGTTTTTCGATCTTTGCTTGGGGTACCCCATTTTCTGGTATCCGACAGTAGCCCCCGAGCCTCGTGTGGGATACTCTCCCCGAGGTTTTTTTCGAGACTTTTGTTTCTCAGTGGCTCTTGTCGGGTTTGTTTTATACTCGCGATTCTGGTGGGTGCGCGCGAGCGCACCCACCGGGTGTAGCCCCCGAGGCCCTAGAGGAGTGAGTTTACTCCTTTAGGGGCTTTTTCTTTGTTGAGTAAGGCGCTCTATCTCATTTGCTAGACCCATGAGAGTGAGCTCAGGTCGCTCGTTTTCGTTTGGGGTGCAAGAGGAGCCCCCAAGCCTACCGAGCCCTCGCGTGTGATCCTAGGTCGCTAGGTCTCGGCAAGGTTTGCAGGAAGAGCCCCCGAGTCTCCGTACGTAGCGAGAGGGCAATCAGGAGTTCCCTTGGCTTTTTGTACGACCCTCGCGCATCCTTTTTGTTTAGAAGGAGGGGTTGTTTGCCGAGCCCTTCGTGTGCGAGCCTAGGCCGCTGGGTCTCGGCAAGGTTGCAGGAAGAGCCTCCGAGCCTCTGCACGTAGCGAGAGGGCAATCAGGAGTTCCCCTGGATTTTTGTACGACCCTCGCGCATCCTTTTTGTTCAGAAGGAGGGATTGTTTGCCGAGCCCTTCGTGTGCGAGCCTAGGCCACTAGGTCTCGGCAAGGTTGTAGGAAGAGCCCCCGAGTCTCCGTACGTAGCGAGAGGGCGATCAGGAGTTCCCCTGGCTTTTTGTATGACCCTCGCGCATCCTTTTCATTCGGAAGGAGGGGTTGTTTGTTGAGCCCTTCGTGTGCGAGCCTAGGCCGCTGGGTCTTGGCAAGGTTGCAGGAAGAGCCCCCGAGCCTCCACACGTAGCGAGAGGACGATTAGGAGTTCCCCTGGCTTTTTGTACGACCCTCACGCTTCCTTTTCGCTCGGAAGGAGGGGTGGAACATGCCAGGCTACCCTCGGTGGGCGCGAGCGGTGACATTTCCGGTGAGCTTTTATCGGGTAAGTCTGAGTGGAGGCCCGTGCCCCATTCGATAGGGGTCGGCTAGTGGTCCAGAGACGCGCTCCAAAAAAGTACCAGAAGGCTTCCTAGCGAGTGCTGTGGCTGCTTCGATTGGCCCTAGGGGCTCGGTGCCTCCCTACGGTGGGATCCCCTTTAGAGAACTCCTGCTGGTCTCAGACACGACTTAGGGCATCCCAAGCAATCGCTTGCCTGGGCCTTGGCCATGTACGGGCTCACCCATAGTTGTCCCTGACTCTGTTGTCCTGGAGCGGCTGTCGAGGCCCTAGATGGCCCAGCCTTCATACCCCTGGACCGTAATGGGCTTGGTGCCCTTTTTTTTGTCGTGTTTTCCCGACCCCTCGGGGTGTGAGAGGTTGCAGGAAGAGCCCCCGAGCCTCCGCGACGTGGCGAGAGGGCGATCAGGGTTTCCCCGGCTTTTGTACGACCCTCGCGCATCCTTTTCGCTTTCGGAAGGAGGGGTTGTTTGCCGAGCCCTTCACGTGCGAGCCTAGGTCACTGGTCTTGGCAAGGTTGCAGGAAGAGCCCCCGAGCCTCCGCACGTAGCGAGAGGGCGATCAGGAGTTCCCCTGGCTTTTTGTACGACCCTCACGCATCCTTTTCGCTCGGAAGGAGGGGTTGTTTGCCGAGCCCTTCGTAGCGCGAGCCTAGGCCATTGGGGTCTCGGCAAGGTTGCAGGAAGAGCCCCCGAGCCTCTGCACGTAGCGAGAGGGCAATCAGGAGGTCCCCTAGATTTTTGTACGACCCTCGCGCATCCTTTTTGTTCGAAAGGAGGGATTGTTTGCCGAGCCCTTCGTAATGCGAGCCTAGCCCTTTGGGTCTCGGCAAGGTTGCGGAAGAGCCCCGAGTCTCCGTGACGTGGCGAGAGGGCGATCAGGGAGTTCCCCGGCTTTTGTATGACCTCGCGCATCCTTTTCATTCGGAAGGAGGGGTTGTTTGTTGAGCCCTTCGTGTGCGAGCCTAGGCCGCTGGGTCTCGGCAAGGTTGCAGGAAGAGCCCCCGAGCCTCCACACGTAGCGAGAGGACGATCAGGAGTTCCCCTGGCTTTTTGTACGACCCTCACGCTTCCTTTTCGCTCGGAAGGAGGGGTGGAACATGCCAGGCTACCCTCGGTGGGCGCGAGCGGTGACATTTCCGGTGAGCTTTTATCGGGTAAGTCCGAGTGGAGGCCCGTGCCCCATTCGATAGGGGTCGGCTAGTGGTCCGGAGACGCGCTCTAAAAAAGTACCAGAAGGCTTCCCTAGCGAGTGCCAGGGCCGTTCGATTGGCCCTAGGGGCTCGGTGCCTCCCTACGGTGGGATCCCCTTTAGAGAACTCCTGCTGGTCTCGGACACGACTTAGGGCATCCCAAGCAATCGCTTGCCTGGGCCTCGGCCATGTACGGGCTCGCCCATAGTTGTCCCTGACTCTGTCGTCTTGAGGCGGCTGTCGAGACCATAAATGGCCCAGCCTTCGAACCTCTGGACCATAGCGGGCTCGGCGCCCGGTTCCTTAGCTCGGAAGGAATCGGCTGGGGGGTATTTCCCTTCCATCGGCTGACAACGGCGCATCTTTTGAGGTGGTCTTCTCAGGAGCTGCCGCTGCTGCGCGACGTGGTGTCAGTGGATGGGACATAACCGTCTGCGTGATTAAATGTGGAGAAGGTGGGCGCATGGGCGGAGAGATCGGATCTAGATTATATGCGCCGGATCTGAGGGAAACTTCCCCGATTTCGTCGTCTAGCGGTTTCGTCTTACCCCTGCACAAATACGTAAAGAGCCTCGCCCCTCCCCTCCTTACCTTGCCTAGATTTGCTTTCGCCGCCTCCAAGCCGTTGCTGAGAGCATAAAGCGCCGGGGAGAAGAAGGGCGAGAGAGATCGATTGAAAGAGAGAGAGAGAGAGAGAGATTTACCGCCGTAGCAGCGTCCTCCACCACGCAATGGCTGGCGGTCCTGTCATCCTCCTGGTGGATCCCTGGGAGCAGTCTGACGTCACCGTGGAGAAGCTGCAGTCGCTGGTGGACGCCGGTCTCCTCCGCCCGATCACCGATCCTGACGAGCCAGAGTGGATTGCTCCGGGGAATGAGTCGGAACCGAGGCCACGTGATGGCTACGTGGTGAGCTTCGTCGTCTTCCACGAGCGAGGCCTCGGCTTGCCGGCGCACCAGTTCATGCGCGCGCCTCAAGACTACTACGGCGTGGGCTCCACAACTTCAGCCCCAACTCCATCGCACAGCGGCCATCTTTGCCGCCTTTTGCGAGGGGTACCTGTGGATCGCTCCCCACTGGGAGCTGTGGCTCCATTTGTTTCAGGCGGTTTTTACCACCAAGCCGGCGAGAGCGAAAGGGGCTCGGAAGGCGTTGAGGGCCGGCGGCTGCACCCTTCAGGTGCGCCAAGACCGGCAGCACCTCTACATCCCAGCCCAGCTGGCATCATCCAACCATCGTTGGTATGATAGCTGGTTCTACCTTCGTAACGGCGACGGCGGGCTTCCCCCTTATACCGGGCGGGTTGTGGAGAGTCAGCCGGAGAAGTGGGGGTACGTCATCATCAAGCCCGATCAGCCCAGGCTAGAACCGCTCCTGAGGGCCCTGGGGAAGCTGCGTGATCGCGGCCTTATGGCGGCCGTGGTCGTGGCGGCTTTTCACCGCCGGAGGGTGTTGCCGCTGATGGCTCGGCGGCGGCGCCTGTTTGAGATGACCCCGAGCGATCCGATCGAAGGCATCAAGATGTCCGCCCTCGCCCTTACTGATGAGGAGATCCTACGTCGAGTAAGGGAGGCGGTGGATGGGAAACCGAAGATTGACGGCTTGATGCCGTTCCCGATGCGCCCGTCGTGGGGGTACATTTCCCTAGTAAGTTGGGTGTTGCTGAGGCCTTCGCGGCCTTCTTGCTCATTGCTTTTTTCGCCCGTTGCCTTATTTCGTCATTTCTGCAGGGGATAAGGGACGTGCGAAGCTCCCTGTCGCCCGTTCCTGAGGACGCCCAGCGGTGAGCCGTGAATAGGGCATACGCCGAGGAGCAGAAGATGAAGAAAGACGCCAAGGTGGCAAGGCGCACGAAGAGGACCCTTGAGCGCGAAAAGCTGGATGCACGCCGCCAGCAACAGAGGCTCGACAGTCTCCCGTTGGAGTCGTCTCCCTCATTATCGGTGTCGGATTCCTCGGGCGACGATGGCGAGGTCGAGGAAGGGAAGGGTACCCTGGACCACCTCCCCGATGTTAGGGAGGTGGTGACCGGGGTGTCTCTGGTAGATGTCCATCTCGTTGTCGAGGGCGACATGCCCGAGACGCGTGCTGTCAGCCCGGTGGGCTCGACAGAGGAGGTGGAGCAAGCGATGCCGGGGACGGCTCAACCGTCTCCGTGGACGGTCGAGGGGGTGCCAGGGTCCGGCGGAGACCAGCCGGTACCGGCGGATATAGAAGTCGTGCCACCGCCGCCACCGCAGCCGTTGCAGAGGAGGGACGCTGTCCAGAAGCGGTTATGTCCTCGTTCGCGGTAAGTGTATTTTTTGGCGGAGTTTGTAGTATTTCCTGCTTGCCCCCTGGTCGTACGCTGACCTTTAGGAGTGTCTTCGTTTCCAGCCAGAAGCACCGGGTGGAGGAACCTGCCTTGGCGCCCCATAAGGCGCTCAAGGTGAGCACCAGCTCCATCGCTCATTGGGTGGCAGAGGCGTAGGCTGCCGTGCAGCATGGCGCGGCGTCGGGCGGGGCCGGCCCGGAGGAGCCGGCTGCTCAAGGAAAGGGCGCCGAGGTGGCCACGGAATGAGCGGGGGAGGACGAGTCCACGCCCCGCGAGGTCATGGGTCTTAGGGCGAATGAGGCCGAGGCGTCCACCACTGCTGAGGCCATCGGGGGTGAGGCCAGAGCCCCCAAGCCTTCCGAGGCTAGGGCGGTGGACGCCGCCACCAAGGTAGAGATGGCAGAGGCCAAAGCCCCTGGGTCCATTGAGGCCGAGGCGGTCGGGACAGAGGCGGGGCAGGCTTCGGCACCGCCCCTGGTTCAGACGATCTCGTCTGAGGATTCTTCCCGGGGGAAGGAGGCGGCGGACGCCGAGGCGGCCCGCACCGCGGAGCGCCCGGTCCCGACTCCTGCCGAGGGGAGTTCGGTCCTTGTCCGGGTCCGACCCGAGCCCCGCGGGTGGGATAGCCCGCGTGTTGTATGGGGAAACCGGGCCGACCCTGAGGGGGAGCCTATGTTTGCCCTTGAGGACGTCGCCGAGGGGGGCGCTGGGACACCCTCGAGCAATACCGTGAACTGGCGGTGCAGTCGATGCAGACAGCGATGTCTGTTATGCAAAGGGGCCTGCTCGGTGTTACCCAGGTACGCATTTCCCTTTCTCGTGTCGCGTTGTTTTTTCTCCGAGCCCCCCTTGCGGTGTTTGACGTACGCCTTTGCCTGTTTCAGGAGCTCGAGACCCGGTCCCTTGGGAAATCGTTGTTCCTACGAAGGGAGAGGGGCGTCTGGGAGCAGCTCCGGCGGCAAAAGGGCCTGCTTGCCGACGCCCAGGAGCTCTTGTCGGTGCGGAGTGCTGAAGTGGAGGACCTCCGCCTTCGCTGTGTTGACCTAAAGGCCAAGGTGGCCATGGCTAAGGAGCAGTCTGCCCCTTTGGTGGCGAAGATCAAGGAGCTAGAGGAGGAGCGGGATTCCCTCAAGTCCCGGGCCCAAGAAGCAACGGCCTCTGCCAAGGCCACCGCCGGGCAGCTGGGCGCAGAGCAGAGTGAACATCAGCTGACAAAAGTCACTTTGGCAGAGGCTACCAAGGCGGCCGAGGCCTCTCGAGTCGAGGCTTTAGCCTGGAAGAACAAAACCGAGGGTAAGTTCCGCTGAACCGCGCTCCTTGTTCCATTTGCTCTGGTTTGCGTTCGACCCCTGACTCTTTGTCGTGGTGTAGGTCTGGAGAAAGAGGCCTCCCAGGCGGCTGAGGCCTCCGTCGCAGTGCAAGCGGCGCTGGACGTTGAGGTCCAGGAGCATGAGGCTCTGCGCAGCGCCGCTCGTACCGCCTGCGAGGCTCTAGAGGTCGAGGGGGTCCAATCAGCCAGCTCCCTTGGGAACCGCCTAATTGCGTTGAGCGGCCGCGTCCATGAGAGGCTCCGGGAGGCGTTGCACACGGGTGTCAAGCGCGCCCTGGCCGTCGTCTCCTCGCACTACGCCGTCAACCTTGAGGCTGTCAGCGACGGCTACGTCTTGCCGGAAGATGACGAGGAGGCCGACGCAGAGGTCACGAAGCTGATGGAGGCGGTGGAGGCGCCTGGCACAGCGCTGGCTAGCCTGTTTGAAGAAGAGGTGGTCCCTCCCGCGCCAGCCGCCGATCCCTGAGCTTTGACCTAGGCCAACAGGGGCCATGTAAACGGATTGGTTTAATTGTCACATCGTGATGTTTTGTGGCCGTCGAGGCCTTTTAAAGTACTTGCGTATGTGCATTTTTAACCGCTTTCTTATTCCATTTCCGAGCCTGTGCCCCATGTCTCGTTCTTGGATACCCGCAAAGAACTTCCTCGGAGCCTAAGTCGTCCCTTGGCGAAGGGTGGCGAGGGAGTTGCCGTAGCCCGGGGGCATAGGCTGTTCTCACGGCTCGACCGGCCCTTTGGCCTCAGGACACGCTTTTGGTCCTTAGGTTTCTTGCGACGGTCCTATCGGAGCGCGAGAGAGTTTGGCGTGGAAATTTTTGAAAGACGGTTAAGAAACGGTGTCCGGGACTTAGGGGGTTCCTCCCTTTTTGGCCCCCGAGGGAGGCTTAGCTCTGCAGAGGCAGAGCTGAGTCTCTCTTGTGGCGTTATTGTGACGTCGAGCCCCTATCGATAGACAAGCTCTTTGCAAAGAACTTCCTCGGAGCCTAAGCTGTCTCTTGGGCGAAAAGGTGGTGAGGGAGCTGCCGTAGCCCAGAGGCGTAGGCCGTTCTCACGGCTCAGCCGGTCTTTTGCTTTTGAGACGAACTTTTGGTCCTTAGGTTCCATACAATCGAGTTGCCTATTAAGGGGGGTCCTCGAAAGATTGTAACAACTAAAAAACGCTTCTTTATTGTATTCCGAGAAACAATGTAAACAATGTTTGGAAACTTAAGGGTAGCAACGACGTAGCTGTTCTATGTTCCAAGCGTTGGTGAAGATATCGCCCTTCTCGTTGGCCAGCTTGTAGGTTCCGGGCTTCAGTACTTGGGCGACGATGTACGGCCATTCCCATGGCGGGGTCAGCTTGTGGCGGCCCTTGTTGCTCTGCCTCAGCCTCAGCACCAGGTCGCCCACCTTCAGGTCTCGGCTCCGAATGTGCCGGGCTTGGTAGCGTCGTAGGGCTTGCTGGTATTTGGCCGAGTGTAGCAGGGCAACGTCTCGGGCTTCCTTAAGTTGGTCGAGGGCGTCCTCGCGGGCAGTGCGGTTGCTTTGCTCATTGTAGGCCTGTAGTCTCGGGGAGCCGTACTCCAAGTCGGTGGGGAGGATGGCCTCGGCCCCATAGACCAGGAAGAACGGTGTGAACCCCGTGGACTCGTCGCCCCTCCGTGGTAGAGGGCTCGGGCATCGCTCGGACCAGTATTGCCGCCGCAGCGACGTTCTGGCTAGCACGATTGAACACAGGGGGTTGCTCACCCCCCTCATCATCGTTAATGCGGCGGTTGACGTCGCGAGCCCCCAGCTGGGCCGTTCCGCCATCGCCGCGCCCCCGCTGCTCTTGCTCGAGGGTGGCTCGGAGCTGCTGCAGGAGGAGTCGATCTTGCTCGACCTTGGCTTGAAGCTCACGGAGCTGCTCTAGGTCTATGCGTCGAAGTTGCTCGGGGGTGGGGACACCTGCCGCTGCTGGTGGGGACCCCTTGCGTGGTGGCGTGGCATTGGCTGCCCTTCCTCCATCGTTGCCCGTGCTTGGCATTCCGAGTCCGATGTGGAAACACTCACGAGTCGGGTCGTAAGCGTCCTCGCCGTCGGAATCAGAGTAGCCGAAGCAGTAGTCGCTCGCGATCATGAAGCGGCGCATCGCCTCAGGGTTGCGAATCCCGGAGAAGTCTGCTCCAACCCACGCCTCGTCCTCCTCCGAGGAGTCAGAGTGGGGGTGGATTGGAGTTGTGACTATGGGGTTATGGGCATGATGTTGATGAATGGAGACGAGGGCGGTGGCGTAGGAGGCGGCGACATTGGTCAGCCCGAAAGGGTACGGGGATGGCGCCGTCGCCAGGCTCTGCTCCGCCAGAGCTGGCTCCTCGGGAGGAGGCGGGACAGAGCTTGATGATGGGGCGTCGCTGTGCGCCACCGGCCCTTTTCCCCTATCGAGGCTTAAGCCGGACAGGTCCCCGTGTAGGGACTCTGTGCCAGCAGCGGGGTATGGGATTCCGGTGGAGCACAGATCGACGTTTTGTACTTGCGTGGTGTTAGGGTGGACTCGCCCGCGCGGCGCTTGGCGAGCTTGACGGGAGCGGTGGCCCGGGCACCGTTCGCGCGTGGGCTGCCGGTGCATGACGTCGTCATCGGTTGATGGCGCTCTGAGTGAGAGGAGTACCATGTCGTACTCGTGCCCTAGAGACATGAATTCTAGGCTCCCGAACCAGACAATCGTCCCGAGACGCAACGATCGCACGGGATCTGCCATCCGGAATCTGGTGGGATGACTAAGCTGACACGCAGAGGCCCCTACCTGGCGCGCCAACTGTCGGCGTTTCAGAACCGGGGGTCCTTAACCGACTAGTGAATTTGTGCTGCGTGCTCCCAATTCCGGATGGTGATGTAAAGAGACACAAGGTTTATACTGGTTCGGGCAATGGATGCCCTACGTCCAGTCTGAGAAGATGTTCTTGTATTCCTTGCACCGGGGTGCTCGTAATAGGGGGTTACAAGCTAGGCCAGAGAGAGGGAGTTCGTCCCAGATCTTTGTGAGGGGAGGTGATATGAATTACAGAATGAGGCATGTTGTTCGTGCGAGTATTCGTGACTCTATCCGCCGTCCTCAGAAACGGTCCTGGCTGCCTCCTTTTATAGCCGTAGGGAGGAAACCAGGAGTACATAAGAGAGCTACACGTGGAACAAGGACTATTCGATGACGTATTTACTCTGGAGCAAAGATGGCGTTGTCGTGGGAGTTCCGTAGAGATGTCTAATCGGTATGGTCTCTATCGCAAGTAACATGTCGCGCATTTGTTGACTTGGTGGATTGCGCGAGGCTCGGCGGCCATCGTAGCGGTCGTCTGCGAGGCCTGCTGTCGTGCCGAGGCCTTTTGTGCCGAGGCTGCCGTGTCGAGGCCCGAGAAGTGACCCAGTGCGCGAATCGGGTCTCAGCGCCATCATCAGCGGAATAGTGCGAGACGTCGCCCTCAGGGATCTGGTACACCATTGTCGATGGGGATGTTAAAAAGGTGATCTCGACCGTTGTCCCGTCGCTCTGTTGTAGCACACCGCCGATCGTGGCATACGTGGCGGTGCAAATGGCGCGATTAATCGGATCGACGACTGCCAGAGAGACCTTTGAGGCGGAGGCGACGAGGTTGCGGGATTTGCGCCTCGCCTCGGGCGAGGCGGGCGTGGCCAATTCATCCGAGAGCCCTACCGGGGGGTCAGCGGCGACGGGCGAGGCGGAGTAAGATCGCTGAATCCGAGGCCCTATCGAGGGGCTCGGGCGAGACGGAGCGGCGGTCGGCCCACCGATTCCGAGGCTACAAGAACCCGCTCGACTCCCCGTTGCTATGATGTCCTTGGTGCAGGAGTTAGGCAAAGACAAAGGGTCGGTAACCCCTCGCCTGCGCCCATCGTAGATGGCGGGGAGGTTGACGCGACCGGGCGTGTAGTCGGTCACTTGCCGTCTTGTGCCGCCGCAAGGCGTCTGTTGGAGTGGTTGGGTGCTTGGATGCGACGTTCGGTCAGAGCAGTTTGGTCGAAGAGGCGGTCACGAGGCTGGTGTCGAGCCGGCCTCGCGCGAATCAGAGAATCGGCACTTCCTCCTCTGGGGCTCGGCGACGAGGTCTCGGGCGAATCGGAGATTTCGGCCGAGACCTCGTTTGTTTATTCCGTTGGTTCTGTTTTTAGGGTCTAAGCAGTTTTTCGATCTTTGCTTGGGGTACCCCATTTTCTGGTATCCGACACTAGCTGCCTTTCTTCTTCATTTTGAGCTTTTTCAGCATCGGTTGCCTCTAGCTGCAAGAGCGTGGAGTTGCTCGCTGTAGAGGCGCTAAGCTCACTGCTGTTGGTGTCATGCAGCCCAACGTCCTTTAGATTGACGTTGATGGGCTTCACAACACCGGATCCTCCCTCGATCACCATACCTCACGCGGTGAAGTGCACACAAGGTAACCCGCTCTGATGCCACTTGTAGGATCTCTTGTACGCCTAGGGGGTGAATAGGCCTGTAAAAGCTCAACTCAAACCGAAGTCAAATTCACCCACGGCACTACCGCTCTGTGAGCGTGGCACTGCCGCACTTGTAGGAGAGATTAGTTCACAGTTCAAAATCTTTCCAACGAAATTTAGATCGGATATATTTTTTAGCTTCCTGTAAGGTAGTAGATCACAGACCGACAGCTGAAAGTAGTGGGAACACCACACACAAGTAGATCAGCCTCAAACTCTAGAAATCACCTCAATCAACAATATGTCATGCAAGTAATGTAAATCAAGCATAAGTGACACAATGATTTATCTCGTGGTTCAGCTCGCCACCAAGACTTGCCTACCTCCACGTTGTTGAGGTTAGCCACCAAGGCTTAGAGCTTTCTAGCCCTTCCTCGTTCTCAAGTCAATCGACTTAACTCTTGAGATGAGGGGTGAGTTTACTAGCTTCAAGAGATGGTTACAAACCTCCCGGGGCTGCCACACAAGTTGGCAAGCTCCACAGGCGACGCTTTAACCAGCTAGGAGCCAAGCTCCAAGAGTAACAAACACAACCGCCGACCAAAACGTGAACCAAGTGCTCTTTAGTGTTTGGGAATCAATGGAACTGCTCTCTAATCGAGTTTGGGACCTTTTTTCTCAAGGATTGATGGAAAAATCAATGGATTTGCTTGAGGGCTTTGAAGTCAACAATGGAGTGAGAGAGAGAGCTCCTGCTCTGTTTTGGGCATGCTGAAGTGAGGAAGAAGAGAGTTGGTTCGTTACCATTGGGAAGGAAGGGAAAAGGTATATATACCCCCGGTCCCCCAATGGTCACTAAAATCGCAGATAGCCGTTAGGAAGCAAAGGAAAAAGTATATATTCCCCTAGCCGTCAACGGACACTGCACCCAAGAGGTCAGGCGAGACGAGGACGCGACTAAAGGGTCGGGCGAGCCAGAGCTCGCGACCTTAGGGTCGGACGAGACCGAGCCCGCGACCAAAGGGTCGGACGATTCGGAGCCCGCGACCTTGGAGTCGGGTGAGACGGAGCCTGTGACCAAAGGGTCGGCCGAGCCGAAGCCCGCGACCGAGGGTCGACCGAACCGGAGCCCGTGACCAAGGGGTCGAGCGAGCCGGAGCCCACGACCGAGGGGTCTAGCGAGCCGGAGCCCGCGACCAAGGGGTCGGGCGAGCCTCTCTTCAAGTGCGGCAGTGCCGCACCATGTAAGACAGCAAGGGTAATAGTAAAGTGTAGACTGTCTTGGCTGTAAATCAGAGGATCTTGTGGTTGTTTGAGTACTTGGTAGCACATATTAGCTTAAGCATTGTGCCCCCTTTATAGTACGGCTTTTCTTATACTTAAATTTAATATATAAAAGAATTTAAACCTCATTTAAGTTTGAAGCCATCTACATTTGTAATTGAGGACTCCTCCGTTCCGTGTAGCATCCTCGAATATAAGTTCCCTGCTTGTCATCTCGATAAATCTCATTAGTTCTCTAATTGCGTTGTCATTATCACCAAAACCCACAATTAAGGCTTGATTGCACTTTCATCATGACTGTATAAAAATGTATCTCTGAAGTTGCAAAAGAACTAGGCAAAGAGCACAAAAGAATGCGACCCAAATCTTCATCATCGTAATCTACCTCCATGGCCTGTAGATCTGAAACGATCTCCTCGAAGACCGAAAGATGGTTAAGCACAGAACTACCCTCTTGTAACTTGTGTGTATATAACTTTATTTGCATATGCATTTTGCTTGTCAAATCTTTAGACATGCAATGCAAATCAACTCTAACTTGAGCCATAGTGAAGCTACAGTTTTCTCCTACAAACAACCTTGCAAAAAAATATTTGATAGATGAAGTTGAATTTGAGTCAAGGCCTTATGATCTTTTCGCTTCTCATCATCGGTCCAGAAGTTTAAATCTTTGCTACCAAATTTATCAAGAGCATGATCCACTTCAATTTGTGTAAAAATATCTCTCATCTTGATTTGCTATAGTGCGAACCTTGTATCACGATCCAAGGATGGAAGATCATGCTTCATCGATATGGTGAAGAAAATAACAGTAATAACTAGAAAAATACTAATACTCTGCAGAAATCTAGGTGCAACCCTAGCTGAAACCTGCAGCTTGATACACAATTGTGTACCACCAGCAATAAACTGAAAGTATAGATCTCCTGGTAGGCTTTACGTGTGCACGTGCACGCAGCAAATCTTCCCCAAATTTGATTTCACGTGAACTTTTTTTTTGAAACTTTTCACGTGAACTTGGTTCTCCTCGGGCCGCGCGCGTGACGAGTCTCCTCCTGGACGGACAGCAAACAGTCTTCGTTGTTAGCAATCGGTGTGGAATTTTTTTTATTTTAACACATTTTTAAACTATTTTTAAAATTGACGCTGTTTATTTTTTTTTCAAAACTAACACTTTTGGACACGCCTATTTACACGACGCGGCGAAACAACTCTGCCGCGCCATGCATGGCGACGCGGCAAAGGTGCGTACGTGGCAATGTCCCGCTCGCTGGTCGCTGACGTGGCAGGCCTTGCCGCGCCACCGATCAGGGCGCGGCTGTGACGCGCAACTTGTCAGGGCGCGGCAGAGCCAAATAGAGGCCTGCGGCCCAGTCCCTTTCCCCCCTCTCTGTTTCACTCCGCGCCGCACAGTAGCCGCCTCCGTGCCGCCTAGCCCCCGCCGCCACGCCTCCCGGGCCGCACCGCCGCGCCATTGCCTCCCGGCTCCCCCACGGTCGACCGCCGAATTTCCCTTCCTTGCCGGCCCCTCCCTATCTTCCCCGAAGCTCCTCCTCAGCCTTGTCAAGGTAATGAAGCTCCTCCTCGGCCTCCACGGTGGATCGAATGATTTGAATGAGTAGTCGGGGTATAGAGAAAAATATGAGTTCGTTAGAACGTTAGATTAAAGGATTAGGATTAGGATTGCGAATGTTAAGGTTAATCGGTTAGTTAAAATTATGATTACCATATATTCTAAGGTCAATTTTTATATGAATTTCACTTGTTTGAGTTTGTATCTCAACTTTTATATGTGAATAAATATATGTACACACTGTTGATGTACCAAATTTTATTTTTTACTGACCAAAGTATAGTTTTTATATAGTTTTCATGTTTGCATCTAAGATAGAGTTTGCACCAAAGTGTGGGTTATACTTTATTTGTTGTAATGCAAATGGTCCTCATTGACATTAATTTGTGATGTTTTGATTTTTGTTTGTTAAATTACAACTGTTTTGTTAGATGCAAGAAATGTATCGGGAGGAGTTTTGGCGAAAACGGGGTCATCCTCGAGAATTATACCCCGACGCGTCTAGCAAAGATGTCCCCGTCCCTCCTGACTCCCCTGTCCCTAACTGTGACTGTGGTTTCCCGGCCGACGTGTTTCAATCGAGACATCCAGACACAGCAGCACGTTACTTCTACATATGCAGCCGTTTTAATGTAAGTAATTGTTTCCACTATCTTTTTTTTCTTTATTTGTGTAAGTAGGCTACTAATATTTTGTTGGAATCTTGTTGTGTAGGGCAATGAGAGGTGTCTTTTCTTTTAGTGGGTTGACGGTGCAGACAAGTTTGACCCTAGGTACCTCCTTTTTCTACGATTGGTGTAGAGGGAGACATCCACGTGAGTACTTCTAGCGGTGGATTCCACCACCCCCTAACCCCCTACCAATGATGGCTAAGGAGAAGCATCTAGCCGCAGTTAGACGACTCGAGGAACCTCCTCTGTGTGAATGCGGAGATCGAGCTATGATAAACCCTGAGAATACGTTAGAGTTTGTGTGCCCGAACAAACACAAAGTAAATGAAAAGTGTATCTGTTTAAATGTTTATCTCTATATGTGTACGTGTACTAATGTATTCTCTTATAGCGTTATGGATTTGTGAAGTGTCGTTTCAATGAGTAACTCTACGGTCCTAAGAATCAATGGCCGGATCCACCGAAGGCAAAGAAAAAG
This sequence comes from Miscanthus lutarioriparius, assembly GCA_904845875.1. Taxonomy (NCBI): domain Eukaryota; kingdom Viridiplantae; phylum Streptophyta; class Magnoliopsida; order Poales; family Poaceae; genus Miscanthus; species Miscanthus lutarioriparius. The sequence goes on along the minus strand of CAJGYO010000004.1, from coordinate 45,191,498 downwards.
AAGAAAGAAAGGTTAATTTACAAAACACCTCCAGTCAAGTGCGAATGTGGTGTTAAATCCAACTATGGTCTAGTCCCTTCGGAGCTTGGAATAGGCTATTATTGCGGCCATATGGTTGACTATGATGAGGTTGGTTATTTTTGTGGTAAACATGAAATCGTATTTTGTTTTTTTTTGCTAAGACATATATGATATAATTTTTTGTTTGAACAGAGCACTAGGAAATATAGGTGGGAATGTTATGATGGTCAAACTAAGTTATTGGATGAACTAAAGGGGAGGCAAGTAATTGCACGGAAGAGGGGATATGGACCTGACTACGTCAACCTATTCGATAAACATCACAAAAATAAGATGCGTGAGTTTGCTAGACAGCGCGGTATTCATAACCCGATCAATGTTAGGCTTGACAAATGGGGATTGAAGAAACGGAAGACATTAGAGGAGGAGAGGGCAATGAAGGAGGCAAGGGAGGAGAAAAGAGTACAGATGCAGGTCTTGAACGACCATATCGTTGCATTGTGTGCCAGTAAGTCATTGGAAGCATTGTTATTTTCATTACCTGCTTTTAAATGTAATATAACCATGCCGTAGAGGTGCCCCGTGCAAGATTTGAGAAAAAGAAGTTACATGAGCACAGAACGCGAGCTGGTCGCACCGTTCAATCTTCGATCGTGTTGTCTGATGAGGGGGACAAGGATGAGGATGACACTGCTAGGTTGAGCGATCTCATCGCTCTTGCTGAGGAGGGCTTGCAGGCGGAGGAGGTTGAGGACGACACTGACAGACTGAGCGAGCTCATCGCTCTAGCAGGGGCGGCGGCGGCAGTAAGGGAGGCAACGAGACAGGGGGAGAATGAGATGGAGTCAGGGAGGACTGGCACACGGCGGCGGCCTTGGCGCCCGGGGTCGCGTCGGGCGAGAGCGCTGGGCGGGGCGGCCACGGCCACGGCGGGCGATGCGTGGTGGCGGCGCGGCGTGGCGCGGCGGGCGTGGCCGCTCTGGGCGGGGCGTGGTGGCGACGCGCCGGGTGGGGCGCGCTGGGCGGGGCGCAGCGTGGTGGTGGCCGAGTGAGACAGAGAGAGAAAGGGAAGCAAGGCCGGGTACAAGGGGCTACCGCGCCGTGACGGGTGGCGCGTCAGACCTGCCATATCAGCGGTCGCCACAGCCGTGAATTAGCCGCGTCGTGCAAACAGGCACGTCCAAAAGAGTTAGTTTTGAAAAAAAAATTAAACAGTGGCAGTTTTTAAAATAATTTAAAAAATGTGTTAAAAAAATCGGTGTGAGCGTAAATACGGACGGCAACTTGGTTCTAATCTCTCCGTGGCTGGTCATCACGATTTACTTGTCGATAACTTTAATTCAATTTATAGAAAATACGTGTAATATTTCTATCTCTAAATAAATTTATTAAAAAACTAGATTCAAATATCTATTCAATGATACTAATTATATATCATAAATATTAATAATTTTTAATATATATATATCTAGTCAGCTGTTTTTCGGGTAACGAAAACGACAGACAAAACGGAGGGAGTACTCGTTAAGAGCTGAACTCTGAAGGCAGGAGAGAGCAGCCTTCTGCTGAGAGCCTCCAAAGTGAGCGTCCCCGCCGCCGGCCCCCTGCCCTTCCTCCCTGGCGTGTTCGCCGGGCGACGAGGGTAGGTGGGCCGGACCCCCCCTCGCCTGCCTTCTCCCTCCCACCCTCCCTGTAGAGTTCCCTAGTGGAATAAGTGCCTGGATGGACGTTTCGAGGGCTCTAGTCCTCCTCACTGTTGTCTTCTTGGAGGTGGGCGAACCTGCCGTGGTCATGGTGGCTGACGGGAGGTTCCTCCAAATCGACGCGGTGAGTCCTTCAATAAAGCCCTTTCCTTCTCCCGTGCTTCTTCCTCCCATGCTCCATGGTTGTATGGGCTGCATGGTGCTGCTCTCCTCCAAATCGAGCCAAGGGGGAAGCATGGTTACCAACAGCGTCAACGACACCGGCGTCCTCGACCCACTGCGCGTGGAAGCGGCGGTCCTGTCGCCTTCGTCGGACCCGAGCTCGACTGCTGTGTCCCTGTGCAGATAATCCGACCTGGGCGCAAACACGCCTTCGGTTTCCAGATAGATTCCGACGACGGTGGCGGCCGACGAACAGGAATTAAACCCTAATATTTTTTTTTCAATTTCATGTCTGATACCACTTGTTAGCAAATATAATTACAAATAAAGATCAAACATGAGATAAAGATTTTTTTACGTGAAAAATCCTTGCGGGAAAAAAAACAACGATCGTCAACCGGCAATCTTGAGTTTACGGGACACACGGAATATAATGAATCCTTATGGTAAAAAACCACGTCAACCGACACACGGAATATAATGAATCCTTATGGTAAAAAACCACGTCAACCGACAATCTTGAGTTTACAGAATGCAGGAATGCAGGGAATATAACGAATCCTTGCGGCAAAAAATCACGAGCATCTACCAACAATCTTCACTGTAAGGAGAGTTTACATAACGCAGAGAATATAACTAGTTGTTTCCTCTTGCCATATGGCTTACAATAACATGAACTCACTGCAGTCAAATATGAAAACAAATCAGTTAAACATATAACCTGAACCGCGGCCCGCAAAACTAACCTTAGAATTTGAATCATATTCCAACAATATATTAATTAATATTTTTTTTTTCAAAAGACCGTTAATCTTATTGTGGGAAGTACATATAGAGCAGCGAATTTACAAAGAGCTCATCAGCCATACAATATACTGTACTACACTTGCTTCTGTTCCTAGAAGATCTGGAACCGCTAGTTCCTCAGCCAAAATCCGTTACAGAGATACAAGTTTCGCAATGCTCGACGCCGACCTATGCTGCTCCGGGAGCGTCCTCCACCACGCCACGAAAGACGAGCTCCCCAGAAACACGTCCTTGCCCAAATTTCCAGAGTTATACCAGCCATGTGCATCGTTCTCAAGTTTAACCACCCGGTCTCTCAGGTCCTCGAAAGCCCTGCCGTCGGCCATCTCCGCCTGGAGCTCCTCGACCACCGCCCAGAAGCAGGACTCGAGGCTGGACCCAACGGGAGCGCGCTGCAGCTGCTCGTGCCAATTCTGCGTGTACTTGTACCGCCTCGGCCGCCCCTTGGAGAGGTAGGAGCCGGTGCCCTCATTCTTGGAGTGCCGGTAATAGTTGGCGATGTCCAGCGGCTCGACCAGGCGACGGAACAAGGTCCCCAGGCTCACCCACTCCTCACGAGCCTCGAAGCGGTCCGGCAGTTCACGCCTCCGCAACATCTCCACTATCTCGTCCCAGAGGCCAGCTAGCACCAGCCTCCGCACGTTTGCATCGAAGTCATGCACCTCACGTTGGAGCTTGAAGGAATCGTAGCAGCTTACACCACGGAGTTCCCTTGATCTTTTGTACTCGTTTAGGGACCCGAGGGCTTCCTGAATCTTTTGGCAACTTTCATCTATTTTTGTTTGGTTTCTCTGTCTTTGCTTCTCCCATTGCGCAGCTTCAGAAAGGTGCAGTATAGTTTCCCTGCTCTGTGATAAAAAAGAAGTTTTCTTTTCTACATTGGAAGAATGCATGTTGGTTAGAAAATGCTTTGAACACAAGCGGAGTCAGTGGTATGCGTGGGACAATGTCCAGTGGAAGAAGGAAATGCAAAATACACTGTGACCAGCCCTCTCTTTTAACAGCATGGTTGAAGATATTGTCTCCAACAAGAGGAGCTCCAAAGGTCACACAAAATGGGTGTGCTTGATTAATACTTCCTCGTCTGGTGCACTTCTCAAGAAACCATATAGCAACAAGGGTCGCTATTGAACCTCCTGATGAATGGCCTGTGAATACTAGGCGTTTCTCCTCCGCCACAGCTCTTGATACCTGTATTTGCGGGGAAATAGTTTTACTTTATGTTCCCTTCCGTGAAAGCATAGTGAATCCAAAATCCAAATCTAATTTATCATTTCAAGACTATCATTTTCAATTTAAAACATCGATATTCTATACATCATCATATAGAAATAGTACCCGGTGCAACCAAGACCATGAAAGGCCTATGCTGATCACCCATAAGAAAGCAAGGAACAGAAATCGTGACTTTTCCCCTTTTTTTTGTGTGTGTGAAATAATGCAATATTGTTGATCATGAAAACAGCACATGATAACACTAAGCACCTGGATGGTTGGAGCTGGAGCATCGAAGTGGCAATGCTACGAATATGCTATGGAACTTACCTGTCTGAATTTTACTAATTCCTGGAATCTCATCACCTCCCCTTCTGTGTTTTATAAGCTCAAGTGAAACAAAATAACAGAAAGCACAGATAAATTGAATATTTGCTAAAATATTTACGTTAGTCTACCTACACGGCTGTTTTGGAGTCTAAGCCTAGATGCAAACCTGCTGCGCCACCCTTTTATGAGATGTAATTATATAGCTATGTTTCAATCAGACTGGCTGCTTTATTTGCAACTGTGTGACTTTATTTATGGTTCCTGCTATCCTGCCCCTGACAAGAGATCTGGGTTATGTAGTGTGAGCGAAAATGTTCTGCTTCCTTTTCTCTAACAAAAATAGGTAAATCAAAATTTTGCCAAAGAAACATCATGTCAAAGACCATCCAGAAAAGATGCTCTTGGTGGCATCCACTAGAGCAAAGAAAACACACAAGTATAACTGTATCTCCGATCTCATACTGCTGACTAGCTCAATATCAACCAATACATACATGAACAGACAATTAGTTAAACTACATCTATGTCGCATGTACGAAAATTGTGTCAGCGGATTAATATTCAAAATACCTTTAAGACATGTTGATTTTGTAGCCATTGACAATATGGTCACTGAGGGATCAATGGTCAAAATCCACTTTTTGATGACTTTCTCATTTTAAAACATGCCTTACAATACCAGATCGAGGGAGTATTTCAATATACAGCAGACAAGTATGACTTTCTCATTCTAAAACATGACTTAACACACCTCGAGCTTAAAACTTTAACCCATGTATACGTCATAAGTATTTTGGAAGGAAACAAGTTTCAAAACTACCAATATAATCTCATATCCAGCTCTTAGTCGCAATATAATTTGTACTACAAGTAATATCATTTCCTTTAGCAGCAACAATATCTGGTCACAAAAATTCAAAGAGGGTTTATCAAGCTACCTCGGACTGGAGCGTCGATCCGTCGAGCAGCTGGCGGAAGGCCCCGAGGAAGGCGGCGTTGGTCCGCGCGGGGATGCCGCTCCCGACAGCGCGGAGTGACGGGAACAGGGCCGGGTCCACCTCGGCGTCCCCGAACGGCGGGCGGCCGCCGTCGCCTCCCATCCAGTCGGCGGCGGACCAGGAGGGCGGGAAGGCGAAGGCGGCGCAGGGGTAGGGGTGTGACGCATGGTGCACCTGGAAGGAGGCGGAGGGGGAGGCGGCGGCAGCGGTGGCTGTGGCGGTGGGGGAGCTGGCGGGGATGGAGAGCGCGGCGCAGTGGGCGATGAGCAGGCGGTCGTCTTCGGACAGCGACGCTGATGCGCTCGGCGGCGCGGAGTCCGTCGGCATCGGGAGGGGGAGTTTCATATACAGGCTGCACTGCGTACTGAAGCTCGCGGTGTCAAAATTGTTCTTACCCTTTTGAAACGTGACAGATCTCGTGGGTTCATGATTTCATTCATCTTTGGAGCGCGCGTTGCTCCAAGTCCCTTGTGCAGACGTACGCAATGTTTTGAGCCGTGCAGCCATGACGTCAACTGTGGCTGTACCGCAGTAGTACAGCCGAAGGGGGACGGACTTCCACACCTCCACAAGCACTCGCATTTGCGTTTGGATTTCATTAACCACAACTTCACGCGATTCCAAAAAATCTCAAACATGTACAGTGCAGCTCTTATAACATACTGGACAGAACGAACGGAGTAAGCCAAATTAACATAACGCTGTGGCCCCTCAAATACCAAAACACTGGAAGGCAGTGCCAACAAAACTGCCTAGTGCCTACACATAGGAGTATGTTCGCATGCTGCATTCATGATATACACATATGTGCAGGCTTTGTTTGAATTTGAATAGAGTCAAATCTATCATAATCCACACGTATTGAGGTTAATTTCCATCCCAATCCAGTCCAACGCACATATTGGTGTGAAACACAAGTGCATCCAAATAAGTCTGCAGTATTTTTATGCTACATGTTCTGGAGGAAAAAAGAAATCATAAAGACCGAGTTAGAGCCCTCAATTTGTCACCCTTTTACAAATTACACTAGGACCAACTCAGAAACATATTCCAGAAGCTATAAGACCTACTTTTGCAGTATTATTTTACGAACCCTCATGTTCACGATGAACAGGGGAAGAGCTGCAATATCCTATCAATGTAAATCATCTTGGTTCAGAGTATCCAATGACAGATAAAACACCTCAGGAAGCCAAGTCCGTTCCAAAAATGTTGTCTCATAAATCCTTCAGCTGCTACAGAATTCTCAATGAGATACAAAAGCGGGATGACAAAAATAGCAGTAACAAATGGGGCAGTTCAGTCAAAACATATCGGTGTAAAGCACAAGCCAATATTACTAACCTCAAGATACTCAGACAGGCTAGGTGGAAGAATGGATGAGCCCTGAACTTGAATATGATAGTGCATACTCTTCTATGTTCTCAAACCTGTTATCATAGTTACAACATACTGCCCATGAAACCCATCCAAAGGTATTCAGATCACTAGTACATCAATAGAAGCAATACCTGTAAAGATAATTGACCATGATACCTCCACTTTGCTGAATGCCCTTCTCTGATTGGTCGGCCATCCAGTTTATTCTCTCAATCATCTACCAAAATAGCAAGTGCTGTTATGTGAAGCAATTGTTCCAAATAGCTACTCCTTCCAGTAGTTATTATCTGATTTGATTAGACCCAGACTTTACGCATAAAAAAATAGCATATAACGGTTACATGGTAAAGAAGGCACTCCAACATCGTTTTACAAAGTTATTAAAAAAAATTCGGGTATAGGTTAACCAAACATAAATTTTGTTTTCTGAACATGGAAAAATCACATCTGTTCCTCAGCAGCACCATTCCAAACTGAATTTGTGATAGTAGCTTACTGCTCCATTTTGCAAGTGAAAATTTGCTACAGCATCTAGAGCTTTTCCTCGCTTCTTCTCTCTGGCAAGATACCTAGACATAATAGGCATTAGCACAAAACTATCAAAGATTGCAACTAACTCGCGTTTTCTAATGTGCACATACGGTGGAAATAATGTTTTTGCATACCTTGCACATAAACGCATAAGAGGCAGTTTTAATGCAGCAGATAATTTGTCAGATTTTACCCACTGTCTTGATTTCAGTATATCTTGCAATAGTTCAATCCCTTGCTTTCCATCAGCTTGTTCACTGCAGCAACAGTAACAACACAGCTGATCAAAGATCAATAGTAAACTTTTTAAAGTTTTTGCCCTCTTGCTTTGTTGAATAGAAATATATTCACAACAAACATAAACAGGAGTTGATAAATTGCAGAACAGATGCATGTTTCTAAAGTTTAGAACATCCGAATTCCCAGAAAATGGAAATATGTGGAGTTACTAGGTACTACGAACTTCCAGAAGGGAAAGGAACTTAGAACAGTAGAAGTATAAGACAAGAATAGTCCTGGCTACAGATGAAGCTCAATTTCAGACATTGTCTCAGAATGAACATACATGGCATCATGAATCATTCTCTCTTCTTCAGGTAGAAGTATGGATTCTTTGAAAGTAGAACAAGCTCCTAGTGAATTCCCCTCCTGTGACTCTGCCTCTGATAATTTTATTTGGGAGGCCAGCTTAGCAAGAAGCCATTGCATGAAACCAGGGATTGGGCTAAGTGTTGCAAAAATCTGCATGAAATACCAAAAAAAGAAGTATATGACATTTAAGGTATTAAGAAACACAGCCAATGTCTTAACATGAGCTTTGTGAGCCTGATAAATTATTTTGTAATGTTACTATCAATGCCTTAACTAATTTTGAGGGAACCAGTAAGTATTACGCTTTTAAGCAAAACAATTAATTGACACTCAGAAGCACAAGGCTATTGATTCCAGTGGTTTAGAACAAAATAAAAATAAAAATGGCGTATGTTTAACAGTGACTTAGGTAGAGGCAATAAAAGGAGACTTGAAAGGATGGAATATACCCAAAGACTTAGCCTTAGATAGGAGTGCTTGGAAAACAGCTATTCACGTGCCTGAACCTTGATTGCTTCTGCTGGGTTTCAACTCTATCCTACCCCAACTTGTTTGGGACTTAAAGGCTTTGTTGTTGTTGTTGTATGTTTAACAATGATGATTAATATTGGATATTATAAGTGGTACCTGTACTGATGGCATATCTCTTCTCAACATGTCAATCACACGCTTGAGAAGAAACTTCCCTAGATTAATACCTGATAAACCAGGCTGACAACATTAATAAATGATTAGTTCAAGGCACCAGTTTGTTGGTCAAGCTAGTGCCTATAATAATAAAACTATATTTGTGAATTATGTTTAGCAACTTTGATTACCTGGGTTGACGATATTGAGTAAAATAGTGCACAGCTGGCTTCAGATTCAGGAGTCGGGGGGTCATCCCACAAGATCTCCTACATGATAAAGGAAGAGCATAAGGTGCAGCGGAGGAATAGGATACCCATTTAATTGATATGACAAACTTTAAATAACCTGTATAGATGCGGCCATATCTTTGAGTAAAGCAACTTCAATGAAAATCAGGGGCTCCCCTAATGTTAAAAAAAGATAGTGAGAGCATTGAGAGAAAGTCAACTGCAGGAAAACAAATATCGCAAACAGCCGATTGCTGCACTCAATATCCTAACCACTAACTGTATAGATGCAAACATGCAGTCATACACTAATTTCGTCCTAATGGAAAATTATTAATACATTTTTTAGATGATGGGACAATTGATACATGTTAGGATAAGGTGAGCCTATAAAACTAGATATCTGCATCAGGTTAGGCAAATTTGCAGAGTTACTTAGAAAACTAGATTCGTTTGTATAGATATCTGCATCAGGTTAGGCAAATTTGCAGATTCGTTTGTAGCATGACTAGTAACAGTAGGCAGCAATACTCTAGAATTGCAGAAAGCCACAACTAGCAAACAAACATTTCTTTTTCTATTCTTTAAATGAACTAGTAGACGGTGAAGCCACTATTTTTGGCTTCACCGGCTTCCGGCTCCTCCATGTAAAGTATCAAAGAGCCGGAGCTGTTTCCAGCCGTGCCAAATGGGACCTCAATCCTACCTGGTATTGCTGGATGGAAGTACCCAAAGCATCGGCGGCCAATGCCCAATCTTCTCTTCAAGTCTATCAGATTCCTGATTGGATGCACGGCCTAAATAATTGAAGTCAAAACCATCAGTGGAAACACCGCAGTATCAATTCATGCTGCACGAAACCAAATGATCAGGGAGCCGGCCACAAACTTCATATGCCACAATCTTCTCTAGCAAGGACGCAGGATCATCCCAGGTAATCTGGTGGAGCGTCAGTGCTGCAGGACTAAGCCAAGTCACCAGCTTCTCCTTCAAGTACGAGTCCAGAGCCCGCAGAGCTGGAGCGTTCTCCTCCCTGCATTGTAAAATTGGGATCAGCTAGGGTCCCATCTCCCAGGCAATCCCCAAGTTTCTCGTAATGAAAATAACAAAGTACGGCAATGGTAGTGTTAATTGCAATCAATCTCACCCCAGCAAGGCGAGGAGATCGGCGCGGAGCACGGCGAGGAGCTTGAGCCCGCCTGGCTGCGCGTTCATGGCCTCGAGGAACCCGGCGTACCGGGGCCGGAGTGCGTCCCGAAGCCCACGCTCCATCCGGTACAGCGCCGACGCGGCGCCCTCCTTCCCCTCCGCCTCCACGTCATCCCCTCCTGACGGCTCGGCGGAGGCAACGCTCATGTACTGTCTCATGAGGTCCCCGACACGCGCGCGGGGCACGTCGTAGTCGATGGCAAGGGAACGGAGGACCTCGCGGCGCCCGACGAGGTCGAGGGAGCGGTACCCATCGGAGAAGCTGTCGAGCGCCGCGGGGGGCGGGGAGGCGGCGGAGGCAGACGCGTGGAGCCAGTGGCGGACGAGAGCCACGGGCGGGGCGGCGGGGTCGGGGTCCGTGGGCGGCGGCGGAGGGGTCGGCTGCGGCGGCGGCGGCGGCGGGGAGGAGATGGGGTTGGGCTGCATGCGGGCGCGGAGGAGGACGGCGAGCGACTTCGATATGTTGTGTCTTGTCATGTGACGCGGCCGTCCGTGGTCCGAAGGCCGGAGGCAGGGAGGGTCGCAGCGCCGGCGGTTGCGTTCTCGCGGGCGGTGCCGCGGTGCCAACTTTTGCGGTTGGGTTCGGCCGGAGGTGACCGGTAAGGTGTCAGCGTGTTCTAGGAGTCACTGCTCCTGCTCGGGACTCACCAACGACTGGCCTGTTTGATATACTTTGATTGCTTTCGAACCAAGGACGGCGGCCAGTTTGATTACTTTCGAAGGACTTGTTGACACTCAGAAAAATGATAAGGTGAGTTGGACTGGAAAAAAACATCAAACAAAAAAGGATTAAATTCAAATCGAATTGCATTTAAATAGACAAAATTTTGGTAAACTCTATAAAATCCGGCCCTGACAGTATTGAGAAACCGGTCTAGACCGGTTTAGGCATAAGTTGTGCTTGTGCATGGTCTGCCTAGGACGGTTTTGGCTGAGTCCACGCTCGGGGTTGTGTAAACCGGCCCAGACCTGTTTCGGTGGTCAGAGCCACGATTTGTTTATTTTCTTGCATGTAGAATAAAATTTTTATTGGGACCCTCTCTCTATTTATACGAGCGAATCATGGATGATTGAGTGCATCTTTAAAATTCTTTTTAAAACTCACTCTCTAGGTCATCATTGGAGTCATTCGTATAAAAATTACTTTCTATGTCTTTTTATTCTCCAACAGTTTATATCTTATTTGCACTCTGAAGAGTCATTCTTATTTTTTATTTTTTAATATTCTATATCGAAGATGTCTATATTTAGATAACCAAATAGAGAGGAGCAATTAGGAACGATATAGAGTCTCTTAGAGTTCCTCCGAGAGATCCATCTACCCAATCGACAATTTTAATAGACTTAGCGGTTAGTTTGGTGCATGAATGTTTTTTTTCTTATTACTCTGTTTGCTCTTTGAGAGCTTTGTTAGATTGAAGGCTGGACTTTGTAGTAAAGGATGATTAAGTACAGACTTATATAGAGGCTCAAATTTTTTTTTTAATGATGTCCTTTTGTCAACGAAAGATTGGCGAACAAATGATGTTTTTCAATATTTTGTGCATAATGTTTTGTGGTATTTATCATAATTTTAATTATAATCTTTTCAATATTTTCATATTAGTTTATAGACACCTTATTATGATAACTTTTGTACGTACGGTGTGTTTGGTTCATGGCCATAACGCGCCACAGCCGCACCTTGGCTGCCACAACTTTTTACCACTGCTGTTTGGTCTGTACTTCACTTTTGGCAGCCATAACTTTTTCACTGAGCAGATTCCGCTGCAGTTGTGACGCTGGTTTCTACCGCCACAGATGTGTGGCCGCCACACTTTGAGCATGGCGCAGTGCGGCCAGCAACCAAATGTCCCCGTAACCTTTGAATCCTAACTTTTATTTATAATTATCGATGAACAAACTTATTCATAATCATTTCTCAACATAACTTTTTATAGCACAAATTTACAGAATAAACTTTACAAATAACTTATACACATCAGATTTTGTTGTCATGTTTTTTCAAAAGAAAATACATACTTATCAAGCACAATTTTCTACGTAATCCATTCTGGACAAATTGTTCAACCTAGAAAATTTTATTCACAGAAGGAAAATGGGGAGATTAATATAAAAAGGTTAAAAGAAAAAAATTATAAAGGAAGTGAGAAAATAAAATGCAAATGATATGGAGAGAAAAGAAAGAAGTGAGAGAATTGCATACAGTTATGTCTGTGAATTGTGATCATGACCATGGACGAATCGCTCTGAGTGCAGAGTGAAGGAATAGAGATAAGAAAGAAAATACTAAGCTGCAGTAGTTACTGTGGATGGAGACACAGGAAGATAGCGTTGCCATCTAGGTCCAGCACACGTGAAAGGAAGGAAATGGAAGAGACATGTTCATACACATATATAGCAACATAAAAACGTTCGTTCTAGGAGTAGATCTACCAATATGGCGAGGACGCGAGGTCCGGCGGACGGCAGACCTCCCCTTTGGTGGGAACGTAACCCCTACGTGCAACCGGACGGGCAGTGCTGGCCACCGACCGGGGTGGCCACCAAACACCTTTTTTTTTTTGAGAAACCAAGAAAATATATTACATAAACTTTTTAATGTTTACACTAAATCTTACAAAGACCCTCTCGGGGAAAATGAAACTACAACCTAGTCCTTGCAAGATCATGGTCCCCCTGGTTGACCTCATCGCCGGTGATCGGAGCAATCTGCAGCTTAAGCCGACCCCCTTCCGGACAAAAGCTCTTCACAATTTTTCGATGCCACCATGAGTCATATATTGAGTGCATCGACATGCTATAAGCTCGTTGAACGTCCTGGCTGAAGAATAAGGCCGCCGACCATCACATCGCTGGTAAAACAAGGAATCTGGCGCCTCAAAGGCCACCAGCAGCTCGGACTCACCGGAGAAAGATACAACCCGAAGGGAAGCAAAACCACCGGAGAAGGTGGGATCCAAACCCAACCCGGTTTCTCTACGAGTTGGTAGACATACCTTCCAAAATTTCTCCATATATCCATTGCCGTATTCTGGATTACAAGTCCAGCACTATTATTGGCACCATGGGCACCAACGGCACCAAGAAAATCACAGGGAAACCGAGCACCAACGCAGAAGATAAAATCGATGACATAACCATCGATGTTGAGACCCTGCAAAAGATATCACCATCAATCACCACACGTACTTTAGACAGCACTAGGACTCGCTCATCACGAACACAGGCAATAGTAGAGAAACAATGGAAGGGACAAAAGCTTACCGACAACATCTTCACCGGTGAGAAATCCAACCTTATTCTAGGTAAAACTACTCTATTAGAAGAGGATATGTAAATCACCCACCGGATCCACCGTTCCCCAAGCACATCAGCGCCAAAAAGGCCACCGATGGCGAGAAGCAGCAAATCCGGCGGGAAGACAAGAAATCGCCGGCGCGTCGCCTCTCTCTACTGTTGGGGAACAAACGCTTCGAGAGTACCTGAACTGGGCACAAGCATGATGGACTCAGTGTGCCTGGCACCAACACCTCGCCGACCACTCCCCGCCTATGCACGGCCCAATTCTGAGCACGCCCGCCAGCGTGTCTGCTCTGCTGTTGCGCCCGGCCCACTTCCAATACGGCCCAATTCCACGCGCACCCGCCCCGCATGTCTACTCTGCTGTTTCGCATGTACCCATCGCCATCACTTCACTCTGGTTTGTCTAGGAAAGAAAATTGGAAATATGATGAGTAAAAATTGCTATAAAACATGTTGCTAGCGGTTAGATCATTTCCCTCTTCGTCTCTCATGATCAACACAGTTGATGAAAATAGAAGAACAAATAGACATAAGATAGGGAGACAATTCTTTATTTCTCTGAATATTAGTAATTACAGCATAGAGCTCCCACGTATATATAGTCCTGCCAAGGACAAAGAGTTTGGTAAGATTCCACACACAAACAAACTAGGATTAGGATTTCTCATTCTCATTTCCTTCTAGGATAGAGTCCGTATGTTTTACAACACTCCTCCTTGGGCGATTACCACGATATGCACATGCCTCATTAAAAACTCCATCTGAAAAACCCAGTGGGGAAAAAACGGTTCTTGAAGAAAAGAGTACATCGCATTCGTTAATTGCATTGCACATGTTATCTCATTAAAAACCTTGTGTGAGAAACCTTCAAATAAAAACTCATATAGAAAAAAAGAGTGCAACATTTAACCTTCTTAGTCATGTATTCTTCAGGATATTCTATTCTTCATGAATAGATATTTATCTTCATGATAAATGCATAAACTTCAATGTTTTTAGCAAATATGACCTACTTAATCTTGATAATTCTAGTGGTTTAATTACCTTCAAGGTAGATTCAAACAAATTCCCCCCCTCATAAAGCCATCCTTTGAACATAATTGTTCAAACCACACTTTTCATAAATACGTGTTTAATAATGGTATGAAGTACCACAATACTATATCTTTTAAAATATTGGCTCACAATTCTTCTATGAATTATAATATGAGTAAACAAGAGCAATATGCTTCATGCATAAATAACCACTTATTAGTTGTGTAAAACAAATAAAATTTATCCTTTAGGAAAATAAATCCTTTAGAGGATTATAGGGTAAATAGTTTACAATATTCAATATCTTTGAGATAGTGTATTAAACTTATACTAGAGTTTGAATACTTATAATTCTCTTTTAGTGGATTTTCAAATTATATGTTCTACAAATCTTCGAACTTTGATTGTACCACTAGATAATAAATCCAGTCTTACATTTAGGCATTTAGGAGATAATTCAATTGTCAAGATCACCATTATTCTTATACCTTCTATGGTATTTAGAGTATATCATCACTTTAATGCTAGCTTTTCAATATGCACTTTCTAAGTGTTTATATGGCACCTTCATGGTGTTTATGATTCCTCATTTGTTTTCTCTTGGGTCTATATTCACTTAAGGGATTGATGGTGTTTATTTAAGAATCGAAACTGTATATCCTTCATAGATTAATTCCTTCAAGGATGTTCTTATTCTTAGCGAATATAACATTTCTCTTTTATGAGATATATTCTCTACTACATAAGAGATTATTATGTGATATACATAACAAAATAGTGTTATTCACTACAAAGTCGTTCAATGACTCTTTTCCTTCTAGGACATGCTCTTCTTGAGACTTCAATATTCATATAGGAATATATATTCTACCTTAGACTTCTTAATACTTAGTACTGCGAGATTTAATTTCCACATGTTGCGATTTCTATCCTTCAGAACTATATGGATTTTCAGAATCCACTTACTAACTACATATTTCATATTCATTCATTTCATTTGCTAGAGATATAGCAGAACATTTATTTCTTCTTAATAGGAGATTAAACCTCAATTGCTTTCTTCATTGATCCGATATAATCGCTACAGACGACTTTGCCATGGACTTTGTTTTCTAGATTCGGGTTCTCATAAGAGAAATATTTGCAATTATAAAGGTGGCATTGTCGACAACTATTATTTTCTCCTAATATTCTCACAAAGTGAGATTATTCTATCTCTTTGTCATTTCCTAAACAAGAGATGATTTGTTGTTCTGCATACCCAACACTAATGATGCGCACGCTTAGTGTGTTGGATTTTATCTTCATGACGATTCTCTTCATGAGGTGCTTAACCTTCTTCATGAGGTGTTCTCTTCATGAGAATGGAGGAGTTTGTTCTTGTTTCATTTGAAAAGTATACACTAAACTAGAATTCACAGACGTCCCCATAGATTTTAGATTGATAGTATACAATATTTAGTTTACTACTAGTAAACACAACTTCTGATTTACAACTTCAAGTTACTCCTCTCATTTTTCAAAAATATCTGGCATATGCTCCGCTTCATGCTTCACAAGAGCATTAGTCAAACTATTGTTTGATTTAGTGTGTGATATTATTCCTGCTTCAAGCATCGAGGAATATTTTCTTTAGATCATTTTCCTTCTGTGAAAATAATATTTGGCATTCAAAATAGGCTTTCTCTCCCCCTAATGCTCATATTAGATCTTTATAGCATACAAAGATATCCGCTATCATGGGTTTAAAATAATTAAATTCATGCATTATGACAGAACCGTCCAATTTATACAAGATCAAGTACGTATGTCCCCGTTTAGCACATTGACGCGCACATACTTTCACTTATATAAACCCGGTAGTCTGCCAAGTGTCACGAAGGACCTCGGTAAATCAACATCACAACCAAGATCGTATGATTAAGTAAATACACATCACATACACAGAGTTGCAGCGGAAATAATGTTTACAATGAGTTCACAAATAATAATACAAGTTTGGGTTTCAAAACCGGTTAAGGGAAAACAACATAGCTTTCAAATGATTACATTAATATAAGTTCCAAATACATTGCTAGCATAAGTGACATCCTCTGATAAAAGCATATAGATAAGAAATAAATATAGAGTCACCGAGCCCACCGGCAGTTAGCCACCATCTTCAGCAGGCCGAGAACTTCACCTGCAATATGGTGAGATAAACCCTGAGTACTCGAATGTACTCAGCTAGACTTACCTATCAATAACCAGAAATAAAGTGACACCAAAGAGTATGCAAGGCTTTATAGGTGGAGCCAGCTTGACAAAATTTTACATAAAAGCCACTAGTTGAGCTATACATTTTATAATTCGGTAACCAAGTTAATTATAGCTATCCATCTCTAGATTAGCAACAAAACAGTGCCAAACATGTGGAATATCATTTAGTAACAGGCAATAGTAACCATAGCCGGTGTAGTAATGTGAGCATCATCATCGTAACCATCAAGTTTCCATTAAGTTACTCTACGTTGCCGCTGCTCAGTTAAGTTCTCACTATCCGGGAGAGACGACGATTCGAATCGATTCCTACCCAGCTAGGGAATTTATTTCTAACATAAACCGAGGCACATCTGCGTCAAGGTAGCCTCAGGTCACCTTTGGTATAATTCAGGACTAACTCGTGGGTCCAATCAGCGCCGCACCCTTAGAGACTCTACTAATCTACCAGGAAGATCAGGACCCGGTCTAGCCCTTGGACTCACGCCATTGGCTCTCCGCACATCCTTACTACCTCTAGTGTGCGCACTTTCACTTATCGGGGACCACCCTGAATTGAGCTACTCGGCTTCGCGGTCGTATCATCGGATCCGGCATGCTAAGTGCTAGGCATGCGTTCAACATGACATGAGGACGTACAACGAATCGGTCCTTAATCGACACAGACAGGGATAGATAGGCACCCAAGACCTCCATGCCTTGTTGCTTCTCTATCACGATCTCGTCCGGTCTCCTTTATTCATTGACACATGGTTATTTCCACGATAGCAAATATAGCCAACCGTGCTTTGGTATCCACCTATATCTCGCAAGTGACAGGAAATCACCCGACTTCTACCGGTCTAAGCATTGCTAAGCATACATTTGATCCTGGACCTACATAGGGTTCAAGATATATTTCTAGGTAAGGTAGTTCTGTGCATCAAGTGGTTCCAATCAACTCTTATAACCTAATGCATCAAACATAAAGGACTCAAGTGATATTTGTAAAAAACATAGGAGGCTTAGAATGCTCCGGGGCTTGCCTAGGATCCAACACTAGGTTAGTGTTTGTTAGACAACACTCGCTTGGCGAGCATCTCCTGTTCAGGTGAAAGGTCCTAATATGGCTAGAGGGGGGGTGAATAGCCTATTTAAAAATCTATAAACCAACTAGAGCAATTTGATTAGTATGACAAATAGCGAAAAGCAAACTTTCTCTAGCTCTACAAGGGTTGCTAGCCACCTATCCAACAATTCTAGTTACTATGATCACTAGACACACAATTTACTAAGTTACTACTCACTAAGAGCTCTCACAGTTGCTACACTAAAGAGCTCCACTAGATGAACTTAAGCTACAAAGCAAGCTCTCAATTCTAGCTACACTAAAGAGCATGCTACAACTAGTTTGCGGGTATGTAAATGCGTAAGTAAGGTGATTATACCGCCACATAGAGGAGAGAACCAATCACAAGATGAATACTAACTCGATCACCGGGAGAATACCAAAGGACAAGAGACAACCAATTTTCTCCCGAGGTTCACGTGCTTGCCAACACGCTATGTCGCCATTGTGTCGACCAACACTTGGTGGTTCGGCGGCTAAGAGGTGTTGCATGAACCTCGTCCACACAATTGAATACCGCAAGAACCTACCCACAAGTGAGGCAACTCAATGACACGAGCAATCCACTAGGGTTACCTTTCGGCGCTCCACCGGGGAAGGTACAAGTCTCCTCACAATCACCGGAGATGGCCACGAATAATCACCAACTCATGCCAATCCTCCTCCGCTGCACCAAGCCATCTATGTGGTGGCAACCCCCAAGAGCAACAAGTGAATCCCATAGCAAAACACGAATACCAAGTGCCTCTAGATGAAATCACTCAAGCAATGCACTTGGATTATCTCCTAATCTCACAAAGATGATGAATCATTGATGGAGATAAGTGGGAGGGCTTTGGCTAAGCTCACAAGGTTGCTATGTCAATGCAAATGGCCAAGAGAGTGAGCTTGAGCCGACCATGGGGCTTAAATAGAAGCCCCCACGAAATAGAGCCATTGGCTCTCTGTTCTCTGAAAATTTGGGGCGACCAGACGCACCGGTCATATCGTCAGGACGTAGGACCCCAGCGTCCGGTCACGCGATGCACGCCATGTGGCCCTTGCTTCAAACGCTGATTGCTCGATCTCAACGGTCATCGGCGCATTTAAGTTGTGACCTGACGCGCTGCTCAAAGTGATCGGACGCAGCACCCCAGCGTCTGGTCTTTTCCAGTAAGGTTCCAGTCATGACCGGACGTGTTCGGTCACGCTCGACCGGACTTGCTCAGCGTTCGGTCACTCACCATTTACTCTGTGTGCCGCCACATCAGCAGAACCGGACGCTGAACAGTGTTCAGCTAGAGTTCGGTCGCCTACGTTTTCGGTCAAGAGACTGAGGGCGGCCTTCACTACGCCACTGACCGGGGTCACTGCGTGACCAGCGTCCGATCACTACATGACCAGCGTCTGGTGCACTCTGTGAAACCCTGTCTTTTCTGTACGGGCGAACACTCCACCGGTGAAGTTTTGAACCGTTACTCCCAAGTGCTAAACACAATGTGTATCACCTTTGTGCATGTGTGTTAGTATATTTTCACAAACATTTTCAACGTGTTAGCACTCCACTAGATTCTAAATGCATATGCAATGAGTTAGAGCATCTAGTGGCACTTTCATAACCGCATTTCGATATGAGTTTGACCCCTCTTAATAGTATGGCTATCGATCCTAAATGTGATCACACTCTCTAAGTGTCTCGATCACTAAACCAAAAAACTCCTATCACTTTAACCTTTGCCTTGAGCCTTTTGTTTTTCTTTCTCCTTTTCCAAGTCCAAGCATTTGATCATCACTATCATCATGTCATGATCTTCACATGCTTAATCACTTGGAGTAGTGCAACCTATCTCATAATTACTTTGATAAACACTTAGAGTTTTATCAATTCACCAAAGCCAAACTAGAGCTTTCAATCTCCCCCTTTTTGGTAATTGATGACAACTCTTTCACAAAGATATGAATTGAAATTTAATTGAATCAATGTTGCTTGCCCAAGCATATTTACCATGTGTAAAAGGATATTGACAAGTTTCATAAATTCCATATGGTAGCAATTGCTCCCCCTACATATGTGCTATGAGTTTGGATTGTAGCTTGCACATATGCTTAGATAGGAAGTATAGGAGACAATGTCTACCAAATGATGCTAAGGTATAAGAGATAGACCTTTGAAGCGTGATACCAATCGGAGTGCACCAATATACCATCCTTAGCACCATTAGTAACTAGACATACACAAAAACTAGAATACCCCATGAGATCAACATTAGAAGTAAGGGTCTAGTTTTCATAATGTGAGCATGAGTCTAGTTACTTAACCTACGCATGCTAGTTTTTCATTTCATCATTCAAACCTACACCTAGCATACACCACACAAGCATGGATATTGAAATTAAAAACTTGTGCCATGCAAGCAAATATATGAAATACACATTCAAATGCAATATACAAGTTTATGAGCTTGCTCCCCCTACTTATGTACAATTTTGATTGATCCCCTTACAATGTCATTTCATTTGTTTGCTCCCCCTATCTTATTATCTTTGTGAATTTCTCTCCCCCTTTGTCAACAATTAGCACAAAAGGCGAATTCAAATTTTAGATAGGTTGGGGTGAAACCATGTGAAGTGAGGATTATTTTCCCAATTTGGTTCAATCTAGATCACTCGCAAAAGATATTTAACTCGGGTTGATCCAAGGACAAGCTTCTTCACACCTCCAAATAAGGGTTATCTTGTACCATATTGAGTTAAACACTTAGAGCACATTTTCTAGATCAAACACTAGGTTTACAATCCCACAAACATGTCATATGCTACCACTAGATCATTTCAAGCATACAAGCAATAGTGGTACCATACAAGCATCAAATTCATTTGATTTTCATGAATGAGCCTTGGACATGATAGAAATGACTAGATGCACTAAATAAGTCCTTAGCAAGGATGTATGCCATGCCAATCAACTTTACCTTGCTTTGCTCAAAGGAGAGGCATGTCATATAATGGGGGGGGTGCATCAACACATATTTGAGAAGTCAAGTATGTTCAATTCATTCCTTAGCTTGCAAAACCTCTTCTCATCAAGTGGCTTGGTGAAGATATCGGCAAATTGATCTTCGGTGCCTACACTCTCAATACAAATGTTTCCTTTTTGTTGGTGATCTCTTATGAAATGATGGCGGACATCAATGTGCTTTGTTCTTGCATGTTGAACCAGGTTGTTGGTGAGCTTTACGACACTCTCATTGTCACATAGCAATGGCACTTTCTTGAACTTGATTCCAAAGTCACTCAAAGTGGCATTCATCCAAAGTATTTGTGCACAACAACTACCGGCGAATATGTATTCAGCCTCAGTGGTTGATAATGCAACACTATTTTGTTTCTTTGATGACCATGAAACAAGTGATCTTCCCAACAATTGACATATGCCCGAGGTGCTCTTCCTTTCAACCTTGCATCCCGCATAATCCGAGTCGGAGTAACAAACTAGCTCAAACTTTGCTCCTTTGGGATACCACAAACCAACATTTTGTGTATGCTTCAAGTACCTTAATATTATTTTTGTTGCCTTCAAATGTCTTTCTCTCGGCGAGTCTTGAAATATTGCACACATGCATACACTAAACATAACATCCAGCCTTGATGCAGTCATATAAAGTAGGCTTCGAATCATAGACCGATACATCTTTTGATCCACCATGTTGCCACTAGCATCACTATCCAAGCTTCCATTTGTCCCCATTGGTGTACTAATAGCTTTAGCATCATCCATTCCAAACTTCTTAAGCATGTCTTTGATGTACTTACCTTGACTCACAAATGTGCCATTATTCATTTGCTTGATTTGAAGACCAATGAAGTAACTAAGCTCTCTAATCATGGACATCTCAAACTCACTTGTCATCATCTTGCCAAACTCTTCACAAAAATTTTGGTTTGTTGACCCAAATATGATGTCATCAACATAGATTTGCAATGCAAACAAGTCATTTTCAAGCTTCTTGGTGAAGAGAGTGGTGTCAACCTTTCCCATCTTAAATCCCTTAGAGAGTAGAAAATCCCTCAATCTCTCATACCATGCTCTTGGTGCTTGTTTCAATCCATACAAAGCCTTTCTCAACTTGTAAATATGGTTGGGTTTCTTTTCATCTTCAAAACTAGAAGGTTGCTCAACATACACAAGCTCATTGATATACCCATTGAGAAATACACTCTTCACATCTATTTGGTACAACTTGATGTTGTGGGCACAAGCATAGGCTAGCAAGATTCTAATTGCTTCCAATCTAGCAACCAGGGCATATGTTTCTCCAAAGTCAAGACCTTCAATTTGTGTATAGCCTTGTGCTACCAATCTTGCTTTGTTCCTTACTACTATCCCATCTTGATCTTACTTATTCTGAAAGACCCACTTGGTTCCAATTACATTATAATCCATAGGCCTCTTAATTAACTCACATACTTGATTTCTCTTGAAGTTGTTTAGCTCTTCATGCATAGCATTGACCCAATCAACATCCTTCAAGGCTTCATCTATCTTCTTAGGTTCAATGGATGACATAAATGAGAAATGTTCACAAAATGATGCCAATCTAGATCTTGTTTGTACACCTATAGAAATATCACCAATTATAGAGTCCAAATGATGATCTCTTGCAACATTGGTTGGTTGAAGCACTTGCATTTGATTGCTTGCATTTGATTGAGATGATGAACTAGCCACTTGTTGTTGATCTTGCACTTTATCAACACTAGCACTTGCTTGACTTTGATCTTGAGAACCACTAGCTTGTACATTTGAGTTAGAGAGCACTTGATTCTTGTCATCTTCAACATCAATCACCTCTCTAGGTCTTATATCACCAATGTCTATGTTTTTAATTGCATTGACTAATTGAGTGCCTCTCACATCATCTAGATTCTCATCTTCCTCTTGGGAACCATTTGTTTTATCAAATTCCACATCATGAACCTCCTCTAGAGTACCACTAGCCAAATTCCAAACTCTATATGCCTTGCTAGTAGTAGAGTATCCAAGCAAGAAACCTTCATCACATTTCTTTTCAAACTTGCTCAATCTAGTGCCTTTCTTCAATATGTAGCATTTACAACCAAAAACCCAAAAGTATGCTATGTTGGGCTTCTTCCATTCAATAGCTCATAAGGTGTTTTCTCCATTATGGGGTGACAATAGAGTCGGTTGCTATAATAGCGAGCCATGTTGATTGCTTCGGCCCAAAAAGAATGATTCACATTGTACTCACTCAACATTGATCTTGCCATGTCAATCAAAGTTCTATTCTTTCTTTCAACTAGGCCATTTGATTGAAGAGTATACTTGGCTAAAAATTGATGCCTAATACCAAAATCATCATACAAATCATCCACTCTTGTGTTCTTGAACTCACTTCTATTGTCACTTCTTACTTTCGTGATGGTTGTTTCAAATTCGTTATGAATTCTCTTGATGAATGTCTTGAAGGTTGTGAACACATCACTCTTGTCAACAAGAAAGAACACCCATATGTATCTAGTGAAATCATCTACAATCACAAATCTATATTTGTTTCCACCAATGCTAGTGTATGTGGTTGGTTCAAACAAGTCCATATGCACCAACTCAAATGCCTTAGATGTGCTCATTATGCTCTTCTTAGGATGTGTGTTACCAATTTGCTTTCTGGCTTGACATGCACTACATAGCTTATTCTTCTTAAATGTGACATCTTTCAAGCCTCTAACTAAGTCATGCTTGATCAACTTGTTCAATTGTTTCATTCCAACATGACCAAGCCTTCTATGCTATAACCAACCCATGCTAGACTTAGTGATCAAATATGTTGACAATTGAGCTTCTCTAGCATTGAAATCAACCAAGTATAGATTCTCATATCTAAATTCTTTGAATATTAAGTTAGAGCCATCTACACTTATGATCTCTACATCATCCACACCAAATATGCACTTGAAACCAAGATCACACAATTGAGCTACCGATAATAGGTTGAAGTTCAAACTCTCTACTAGTAGCATATTGGAAATGCTCAAGTCATTGGATATTGCAATCTTACCAAGCCCTTTGACCTTGTCTTTGCCATTGTTACCAAATGTGATACTATCAATCCCATTGCTCTTATTTTCATTGATTGAATTGAATATTCTTGGATCATCGGTCATGTGTTGTGTGCACCCACTATCAAGCACCCAATGTCTTCCTCTAGCTTTATAATTTACCTACAAAAGAAGATCAATTCTTTTTAGGTACCTAAGCTTGCTTGGGTCCTTGAAGGTTAGTTACCAAGGTCTTTGGTACCTAAATGACCTTCTTCTTTGGGCCTACAATTGGTGTACCAATGAACTTAGCCTTCACACTATTGACACCTTTAACAAGCATGTAACAAGAATCAAATTTAATTGAGGATACATTAGGTAGCTTATTCTTGTTAATCTTGCAATATTGCTCTATATGCCCAACTTGCTTGCATCTATTGTGAAACTGACCATTGCCCTTCACAAAGTTAGCTTTGGGGGTGACAAAGGCCACCTTGCCTTTCTTGGGGGTATAGTCTAATCTCTCTTTATTGAGAGAAAACCTTTGGCTACCCAAGCACTTTAGTAAGAAGGCATCTCCACCATAGGCATTGCCTAAGGCACGAGTGAGCTTATTCACCTCCTTCTTAAGGGTCTCATTTTCCACCATTAGTGAGGCATCACAAGTGAGACCATCACTCAAAGGTGAAGTAGAAGTAGAAGTGCTACAAGAAGGGTTAGTGGGAGAAACAACAATGGGCTTATAAAAAGATTCATCAATAATATCATATGTTAGTCCTACATCACAAGACACGATCACTTGCTCCTTCTTGGCTTCCTCCATTTTGACTTGCTCAACAAGAGAGGAGTGAGCCTTTTCAAGCTTAGAATGAGCTTTGCCAAGCTTCTCATGGGCTTATAATTGCCTCTCATGAGTGGCTTTGAGCTCATCAAGAGATTGCTCAAGAAATTTGACTTTCTTGTGCAATTGTTTACACTCCTTTCTCTTCATCTCAAAGCATGTGTGCACTTGCTCACACATGTCCATGAGCTCCTCCTTGGTGTACTCATCATCATCATCACTCCGACAAGCATCACTTTCACATTCATCCTCATCACTCATATCATATTTTACCTTGGTAGGCTTTGCCATGAGGCATGTCGATGGAGTGTCGAAGATGGAGGGCTTGTTGTTGATGGCGATGCTTGCTAGTGCTTTCTTGATAGATTTCTTGCCATCATCACTAGAGCCATCACTATCCAAAGAGCCATCACTATCCCATGTGACCACATAGCCTCCACCCTTCTTCTTCTTTTGGAAGGTCATCCTCTTCTCCTTCTTCTCCTTCTTTTCCTTCTTGTCCTTCTTCTTCCCATCCTCATCATTGTCACTATTGTAGGGATAATCTGCTACAACGTGATCGGGGCTCTTGCAATTGTATCATCTTCTCACATATTCTTTGCTTTTGGTGTGATCTCTTCTCTTTCTTGCACCATAGCCCTTCTTCTTCATGAATTTGCCCATCTTATGCATAAATAGAGCCATGGCTTCATCATCAGTGTCACTAAGATCCTCATCATCACTTGATTATTTCTTGGACTTGTCCTTGTTCTTGGATGGTGAGCTAGCCTTGAATGCTACACTCTTTTTCTTATTGTCTTTGTCTTCCTTCTTGTCATCCTTGTCAATCCCTTCCCTTTCTAAATGGTATGTCTCTTGTGTCATGACATCACCTAGTACTTGGTTAGGGGTAACCTCCTTCAAATTGCCTCTTATGATAAGCAATCTCAACATCTCAAATCTTGGAGGTAAGCACATCAAGAACCGATAAGAGACATCATCATCATTGATCTTTTCTCCCAATGCCTTCAAATCATTGACAATCACTTACAATCGATGGAATATCTCCAGAATGCTCTCATCTTCCTTCAACTTAAAGCTTGTCAACTTGTCCTTGAGAATATATAACTTGGCACTCTTCACCGCTGGTGTGCCCTCATATGTTTCCTCCAATCTCTTCCACACCTCATTAGCTCTCTCATAATCCTTGATTTGCTCAAACACCTTGGAATCAATGGCTGTATATGGTATTGAGAGCCATTGTATTGCATTGCTTGTTGATCTTGTCTTGGTTGGTGAGATTGTCAGGATCAATGATAGCATAGTCACTCTCGGTCACATTCCATACTTGATCATTGATTGAACCAAGATACATTCTCATCTTTCTTTTCCAATAATCATAGCTTGCGCCATCAAAGAACAGTTGTTTGCCGCCCACATGGTTGAACACAACTTGAGCCATAATTTGACACCAA
Source organism: Miscanthus lutarioriparius (assembly GCA_904845875.1). Lineage (NCBI taxonomy): Eukaryota > Viridiplantae > Streptophyta > Magnoliopsida > Poales > Poaceae > Miscanthus > Miscanthus lutarioriparius. The sequence goes on along the minus strand of CAJGYO010000004.1, from coordinate 45,165,655 downwards.
GGTTGTTAAGCCTTCAATTAAACAGTGACCACAGCTTCGATACCACTTGAAAGGTCCTAATATGGCTAGAGGGGGGTGAATAGCCTATTTAAAAATCTACAAACTAACTAGAGCAATTTGATTAGTATGACAAATAGCGAAAAACAAGCTTGGTCTAGCTCTACAAGGGTTGCTAGCTACCTATCCAACAATTCTAGTTACTATGATCACTAGACACACAATTTACTAAGTCACTACTCACTAAGAGCTCTCACACTTGCTACACTAAAGAGCTCCACTAGATGAACTTAAGCTACAAAGCAAGCTCTCAATTCTAGCTACACTAAAGAGCATGCTACAACTAGTTTGCGGGTATGTAAATGCATAAGTAAGGTGATTATACCACCGCATAGAGGAGAGAACCAATCATAAGATGAATACTAACTCGATCACTGGGAGAATACCAAAGGACAAGAGACAACCAATTTTCTCCTGAGGTTCACGTGCTTGCCAACACGCTACGTCCCCATTATGTCGACCAACACTTGGTGGTTCGGCGGCTAAGAGGTGTTGCACGAACCTCGTCCACACAATTGGACACCGCAAGAACCTACCCACAAGTGAGGTAACTCAATGACACGAGCAATCCACTAGGGTTACCTTTTGGTGCTCCACTAGGGAAGGTACAAGTCCCCTCACAATCATCGGAGATGGCCACAAACAATCACCAACTCATGCCAATCCTCCTCCGTTGCACCAAGCCGTCTATGTGGTGGCAACCACCAAGAGCAACAAGTGAATCCCACAGTGAAACACGAATACCAAGTGCCTCTAGATGCAATCACTCAAGCAATGCACTTGGATTCTCTCCCAATCTCACAAAGATGATGAATCAATGATGGAGATGAGTGGGAGGGCTTTCGCTAAGCTCACAAGGTTGCTATGTCAATGCAAATGGCCAAGGGAGTGAGCTTGAGCCGGCCATGAGGCTTAAATAGAAGCCCCCACAAAATAGTGCAGTTGGCTCTCTATTCTCTAAAAATTCGGGGCGACCGGATGCACCGGTCATATCGATTGGATGTAGGACCCCAGCATCCGATCGCATGATGCACGCCACGTGGCCCCTGCTTCAAACGCTGATCGCCCGATCTCAATGGTCATCAGTGCATTTAAGTTGTGACTGGATGCGCTGCTCAAAGTAACCGGACGTAGGACCCCAGCGTCCGGTCGTTTCTAGTAAGGTTCTAGTCATGACCGAATGCGTCTAGTCACGCCCGACCAGACTCGTCCAGCTTCCGGTCACTCACCGTCTACTCTGTGCGCCGCCACTTTAGTAGGACCAGACGCTAAATTGTGTTCAGCCAGATTCCTGTCACCTATGTCCGGTCAAGAGACCGAGGGCGGCCTTTACTGCACCACTGACCGGACGTAGGACCAAAGCGTCTGATCACTGCGTGACCAGCATCGGGTCACTGCGTGACTAGCGTCCAATGCACTCTGTGAAACCTTATCTTTTCTGTACAGGCGGACACTCCATCAATGAAGTTTCGAACCCTTGCTCCCAAATGCTAAACACAATGTATATCACCTTTCTGCATGTGTGTTAGCATATTTTCACAAACATTTTCAAGGGTGTTAGCACTCCACTAGATTATAAATGCATATGCAATGAGTTAGAGCATCTAGTGGCACTTTGATAACCGCATTTCGATACGAGTTTCACCCCTCTTAATACTATGGCTATCGATCCTAAATGTGATCACACTCTCTAAGTGTCTCAATCACTAAACCAAAAAGCTCCTATTACTTTCACCTTTGCCTTGAGCCTTTTATTTTTCTTTATCCTTTTCCAAGTCCAAGCATTTGTTTATCACCATGCCATCACCATCATCATGTCATGATCTTCACATGTTTAATCACTTGAAGCAGTGCTACCTATCTCATAATCACTTTGATAAACTTGGTTAGCACTTAAGGTTTTATCTATTCACCAAAACCAAACTAGAGCTTTCATCAGGCATGTACTCTAGGGGTCCTTCCATCTTTGGGATAGGTCCACCAACACCGTCTTTTGGTTCGCTTCCATCATCGTGTCCTTCACGTGGTGCATCTAGCGTACCTAGATGAGATGCAATAATACAAGTGCATGAATTTGAAGAATGGTAACATCATATTGATTTAAGCACTAGATAGCAAATCATTCAACTAAGTAACTAGGGCTACATAATTTAGAGAATGCACCGCAACATCAAGAATGGGAAATCAACTTAAGTGCATACATAGAATTTGGATAGCCGTACAATAGTCGCATGTTTCAACCATAACTGGAGTTAATATCAATCAATAAAAGTGATCTTATACTTTATGGAAAGCTAATGAAATTGTCTACAACTTTGTTATTCATTCCAAAAGCTAACTCATAGGTTAACATGATCAAATATGCCAATATCTCAGGTCTATACCGATAAGGACAAAAAAACTGACATTAACTTCATAAATGTATAATTGGAGTTTTAATCATCCAACAAGCATGATACTTAACTTTATAGAAATCTTATTAAGTTATCTACAACTTTCTTATTATCATCTTTAGGTGATTCAATAGTTATTTGGCCCTAAACACACAAAGCAACAATTCTGTCCAAAACATGGACAAAATCTGACTTGCAACTTCATACAGCAATAAGTTAAGTTCTAGCTTTCCCAACATGGTGGTTCTAGACTCTTTAGAAATCTTAGCAAACCATGCACAACTTTTTTATAAACACCACAAGCTAATTTCAAAGTTAACCAGGTCAAACATCACAAAGAAGACATCTCTATCTAGACTAGGATAGAATCTGTCACTCCACTTCACAAGCTTATAACTGAAGATTTAGACTACCAAAAGAGGTGATCTTTAACAATTTGGAAAGCTCATGAAAATCACTACACTTGTTCTATTATCTCTAAGACATGATTCAAAGCTGAGCTAAGTCAAACAACACAATCATTCAGATCGGTATAGAGAGCATGCAAAAACCTGACAACAAACTTCTAAAATCTATAATTCCTAAACTATCAGGACTATGGTCATGAAAATTTAACACAAGCTAGATTATGAAGTTAGATACAAATTTTGTATTCACGACATTTATTGAAAACATTATTATCATCTCGAAAACGATTACACCACAAAAAGTACAGATGCAGCCAAATTTTCGAATGTAGCATGTTGGTGTTTTAACTTGTTTCCCCCAACAGAGATTTCATACATATATCATTCAAAGTCTCAAATAAACATCCATATAGCTCAACTACATTTCACAAAGTTAGTGTAATTAAAGTAGCATCCCATGGCTTAGGCATATGCCTATTTGTTATTAACTTTCATTAACTTACATAGAATGACATATATATATTTGTAATTAACTTTCATTAACTTACATAGAATGACATATATATATATATATTATTTTTAGTGCCATACGAGAACAACTAGTTTGGGGCTAAGATTTTTATGATAGGAATATGATGACCAAACATGATTACTATACAAATTTCACATGCTCAGGTTTTGTAATTTAATTACTACAAAAAGGATAAATTGCAATTGCAAGAAATCATGTGAGAGCAAGATAAATATGAAATTCAATATTTTCTGCAAATGCATGGTCATATTATGTATCAACATGACACAACCACATCATACCAAGGTAATGGAACAATATTTTCCATTTTTACCTCATCATAAAAATTATAACTTATTTAAAACCATTTAAAGCTATTTATCCAAATCTAAACAAGATAAATCAATAACTCCTTCATACTGCATCCAATGATCCTAAAATGTTTACCACAACACACACATAGTATCATTAGCCTACCATAAAAATTTCACAGCAATTGGAGCACCAAAACTTTATATATGAAAATGACAAGCAAAACAAGCTAAAATTGCCTATTTAACAAGATTAAATCAAAACATAATAAAAACAGTACACAACTGGCATATTTAATATTTTTCTTAGATAGATAGTATCATCACAAGACTAACACAACTGGAATCACAATTTTTGTAGATCTATAATTCAAGATATGCATCTAACCAACTTAAAAGGATCTAAAAGCACTTTGCAAGAATAAATAAAAACATCAGAAACCTTCTACTAGCACATATCATATTATGACTGTATTGTGTAGATATACTCACAAGGACTCCAAAAAGTCCTCATTTACTATTTTATGATTTTTCTACAATTTGTTATGATTTTCCAAATTTTTAGCCATAAAAGAAAAGCAAACTTGCACCGAGGACCCTAGACTTGTCTTTAATACCGATTCCAGCAAACAGGTCCTTATAGGCAGTATTTAAATGAGTCTACGGTTTGCAGATCGACCTCCCCTTTCTTCGAATTCCTGCGCGAAGCCCTTGACGGGAATTTGGAGCAGAGGACGCCGGGGAACGGCCGATTTCCAGCACGGTGGTCGACGGTGGCGGAGAAGTGGCGGGGAAGCACTAGGGGAGTCATGCGCACCCAGGGGATAGCTCAGCTCGGCACAAGGTGGCCCAGCCACGCGCGCAACGGCCACAGCGAGCGGCTGCACGGTGACGGTAGCAGCGGGGTTGGTCGGCCTTGGTGGGCGGTGGTCGGCAGCGGCGAGGAGCATCAGGGTGCCCACACGCATCCATGGGTGCCCTTGGCTCGGTCCACAGTGGCCCTAGGCTAGTCGGCCACGCACAGTGGCACTGACACGAGGACGATGGTAGAGCGGCGGTGGAGGGCGGCAGCGACTGGCTGCTCTAGGTGAAGAGGAGCGGTGCTCTAGGTGGTCAGCCATGAATGTGAGGCTTTGCAAACACTATCAATACTACCACAAAAATATAACTGAAACTGCCAACTTTCCCATCCTCTATCTCCCGATTTCGTGGAGTAGCGGATCAAACTTCCTTACTACGAGTTGTTGAGCTATATGTGGTGAACAACTTTGCTTAAAGGATCCAAGTGAGATTCGGATCCATTTGAGAGATCAGAGCTCTGAAGATGAGTAAATGAAACTACAAACCAGTTCAGAACATTCAGACCAAAGTTCGGTTTTCAGAGCCAACATTCAATTTTGGGATTGAAGTTTGAAGGTGCAAACACGATCCAAACTTGATGAGACTTATTTTGTTGTTTGCAACACAAAATGTACTGCAACTCATATTAAGGGATCCAGTTGAGTTACCATATGAATTTCGAAGATAAAAATTCATAAACATGTCAACTTGTTGTCAATCGGGGACAGAAATAATTCGGGGAGCTCAAAAGAAGCACTGCATTCAAACTTGAGGCCACTGTTTGAGCCACTTAGAAGTTGAATTAGGTCTTGGTCCAAAAATAAAGTTTGTTGTACTCCATTCAAACTTCAACTTTTATTTAAGGTGCAACTCCATGCAAGCAATCTAAGTCATTGGTCAACATAGGTCAAAACAACATCATGATAAACCCTGGAATTAGGGTTTTTGACCAATTGAGGCATTTTCTCGACATGAACCCTTCATGACTTTTATTGTAGGGTTCAATTAGAGTCATTTCGGCAAGGTTACAAGGTTTGGTCGACATCTCATTGTCGGGGATCTAATATCGGGGTACCCAATGAGGTGGAACTAATAACCATCGAACGTTAACGCTTCCGGTCAGACAAGAACACTACCACACTTCTTGCTCGAACGATGGAAGATTGGTTCTGCCTCGCCCGACTCCAAGGGCTAGACTCTACCTCTCTCGATGGCTGAGGGTTGGCTTCGCCTCGCCCGATGTCTGAGGGCTGGCTCCGCCTCTCCCGACGTCTAAGGGCTGGCTCCACCTCGCCCGATGGATGAGGGCTGGCTTCGCCTCGCTCGACGGCTGAGGGCTGGCTCCGCCTCACCCGACGTCTAAGGATAGGCTTCGCCTCACCCGATGTCTGAGGGCTGGCTCTGCCTCACCCGACGTCTGAGGGCTAGCTCCCCCTCGCCCGACGGCTGAGGGCAGGCTCCGCCTCGCCCGACGGCTAAGGGCTGGCTCTGCCTCGCCCAACGACTGTGCCCTGCTCCTTCATGATGACGAGCATGAGGTAAGACAGGACATTTGAGTCAATCGTAGTATCGAGGACCATACCCTGCACTCCTATAGAAAAGTACCGTCAAGATACGACGGGACAAGCGCGTTAAGCCCTTCCAGGCATGGTAGAGCCCGAACAGTGTTGTAGGCGCCGACTTTGGTCTTATAGTGTTGTGGGCGCCGCCATCCACCCTCGGGCGTAGATCCTAACATGAACATATGACAACCACTGCAATCCAAGAGGGGACTCACATCGTTAATAGTAACAGGCGTATAGTCATTTCCCCGTCTACTCCCCGCAGAGTCACGGCTCAGCGCCCTGACACACCGCACCGTCCACTAGGGGAGGATGGGACGTGACCACTCGCTGAAACGAAGCCAGAGCCTGGCCCTATCAGGATCAGCAAAGCATGCTATCCCTGGCGTGGTCTGCCATGTCAGCAGGGCAGGCTCAAGGAAAAAGGAAGACCCGACACCTACAAAGGACCTTCTCTACCTTTGGTTTTTTCCTCTTTCTCCCATCTGTAGTCCCTGCTCCCCCTTGGTCTATAAAAGGGAGGGTAGGGCACCCCACTAGGTGGATGGATCAATTCCACACACAACACACAGCCAAGCGGCAACCGAGCTCTTGGCATCCTTTTGACCTTTCCATCAGAGACTTGGGACCTGTCCCTCTCTCGACCGTTTATACCCCCTACTATGAACCTTTTTTGGTGCTAATAACACGAGTGGCAACATACTAGATGTAGGGAAATTCTGCCAAAACCAGTATAAACCTTGTGTCCTTTAGCACACCATCCGAGCCTAACGCGCAACAAATATAAATTTACTAGTTGGTGTTTATTCGAAACACCAACAGTTGGCACTCTAGGAAGGGGCCTTTACGCGTTCCATATCAGGTCATGGATGGCTCGACATGCAATCAGCTGGGTCCCGGGTGCACACGTTCATTTTGGTGACCTGGACTTCATCGTCACGGTGAGAGGAGAGTTGGCGTTGGCCCACGCCGCCATCCAATCTCTCCCCTCCATCGGCTTCAACTATGGGAGGCTTGAGTGCTAGCCCGACGTCTCCCTTGGACCCCGGCCATCCAGGGAGGACCCACACCGCCTCACGCTCTCTCTGGAACACTCCGCACGGAGCACCCCGATGGCGCTTCCGTTCAGTCTTCGCAACGCTACGGGGACCGTTAGCTGCCTTGTGGCACAGCGCATGATCCCGTCCCCCGCGAACGATGAGTTCATGGGGATGATTGAAAGCATCATGGAATCCCTCCATGGCCTCCTCGTGGAGGGCCAGGGTCAGACTCTGGCTCTAACTCCAGCAGGTGGAGCCATCACCCCTCCCGGGAATGTTTCATGGCGGGTACCCCTGAGGGACACGTCGAAAGCGTCTTCGTGGAGGAGGCTACCCCGGCAGGCAACCTCGGCTACAAAACTAAAGAGGAGATAGCGGCCCCACATCCTGTGGGGGTGGAGCATAGCTAAGAGCCCAAAAGCAGGAGATCAATGAAGATGGACTCTAGCTTGTGCGGGAATACGCGGAGATCAATCGGAGATTGAATGCCACGGAGATGGTGGGTGCGCGCGCGCCGTGGCCCGTGACATAAACCGAAGGATCATCGCCGACGATGAAGCCCTTCCTCACTTCACTTGGGCAAGCCAGAACATCGCCACCACAACGGTCTTGCTCCATAGCCTTCCAGAGGCAGCAACGCCCGAGGATCGTTAGGCCCACCACGAAATTCACACACTGCTTGAGCATGCAGCAACGTAGCAGGCGGAGAGCTCGTTGTCTAAGCGACTCAAGCTCGACACCAGCTAGCACACGCCCTCGGTACGCCCTGCCAGGGATCCATCAGTCCACCAGGCACCACAAGGCGGCAGGCAGTGTGCTGTGATCTCGATACATCAATGTCTCGACCGCAACCACGATGCACACAGCACTCTCGACACCCGCAGACGCACCTACAGCGACACAAGAGAAGGAGCCCGCCGTGGCTATCATCCTCGTCATGATGGACGCTACGACAGCAGCGAGGACCGAAGCCCGAGCCGTAGCCTGCCAGGCCCTCAGGCCTTTGGTTGACACATCCTCAACGCTGCTTTCCCACCAAGGTACCGACCACCTACCAATATCCCTAAATACTCTAGGGAGACAAACCTGGACTTTGGCTTGAAGATTATCGGCTTGCCTGTCAAGCCAGTGGTGCGGATAATGAAGACTTCATTATCTAGAACCTTCCACTATTGTTGGCCGATTCGGCATGAGCGTGGTTGGAACACCTGCCGTTCAACGCAATCCAAAGTTGGGCGGATCTGAAGGAGATCTTTGTGGGAAACTTCCAGGGCACATACAAGTGCTCTGGGAACCCATGTGACCTCAAGAAATACCGTCAGAAGGCTGGTGAGACCCTCCATGGTTACATCCGGCGCTTCTCCCGACAGTGCAATGAGCTCCCTAACGTCGTCGACGCCGACGTGATAGGAGCCTTCCTGTCTAGGACGACCTGTGAGTCCTTGGTTCATAAGCTGGGACGCAAGGGCCCACGAACCACCAAGGAACTCCTAGACATCGCCACTAGCCATGCCTCAGGAGAAGAGGTGGTCGGAGCGATCTTTGATCACCTCAAGGGCAAGGCAAGGCGGGACAAGGGTGCCGGCGAAGGCACCTCTAATCGTTCCGCCAAAACGAAGAATAAGAAGCAACGGCGTGAGGACTCACTTGTGGCCACTGCTGACCGCAAGGGTGGTCGAAAGCCCATGGAGGGCACTCAGAACCACTTCGAAAAAATACTCGAGGGGCCATGCTCGAACCACGCCTTTTCTGTTAAGCATCTGCTCAAGGACTGCAGCCTCATGCAGCGGTTCTTGTCTGGAGGCTCCAACAAAGGGGAGCAGGGGAAGGACCCTACCCCCACTACGGATGACGTCGAGGAGAAGGATGATGGCTTTCCAATGCCGGATGGCTGCCTTTTGATCTTCGGAGGATCAGCGGCCTATGACTCCAAACGCTGTCAGAAGGTTGCACGCCGTGAAGTCTACATGGCCCAACCAGCCACACCTCCCTTCCTTCGGTGGTCGGAGTCCGCCATAACCTTCAATAGGACCGACCATCTGGATACCGTCCTACACCTAGGGACATATCCGCTTGTGGTCGACCCAATCGTCGGCCCAAAGTGACTCACCAAAGTACGGATGGATGGAGGCAGCGGCCTCAACATCATGTACGCTAAGACGCTCGATGAGATGGGCATCGACTGGACGTGCCTCCTCCCAACCCATGCACCTTTCAATGGCATCGTGCCTGGGAAGCAGGCCATGCCACTTGGGCAGATCGATCTGCCCATTACCTTCGGGGATCAGTTGAATTATAGGACTAAGACCCTCACCTTCGAGGTGGTTGGGTTCCCCGAAACCTTCCACGCCATCCTAGGATGTCCATGCTACGTGAAGTTCATGGCTGTCCCCAACTACACATACCTCAAGCTGAAGATGTCGGGCCTCCATGGGGTCATCACCATCGGCACCTCCTTCTAGTGCGCCTATGAGTGTGAGGTCGAGTGCTGCGGCCATGCCACAGCAATCATCGCCTCCGGGGAACTCATCACCCTCGAGGAGGAGGTAGCCGAAGAGGCGCCCGACGCCATGAAATCGACCGGGTCATTTGAGTCGACCAAGGGCTCTAAAAAGTCCTTGTAGATCCCAGCAGCTCCGAGGGTAAAACGGTACGCATTGGTACCACACTTTCCTCTAAATAGGAAAGCACGCTCGTTGACTTCCTCCGTGACAACAAAGACATCTTTGTGTGGAAACCCTCGAATATGCCGGGCATTCCAAGGGAAGTCACCAAGCATACCTTGAAGATCCATCCAGGCTCTAGGCCAGTGAAGCAACGTCTATGTCGCTTCGACGAGGAGAAACGTAGGGCCATCGGTGAGGAGATAGCCAAACTTTTGGTGGCTGGATTCATCAAGGAAGTATACCACCTAGAGTGGTTAGCAAATCCTATTCTTGTACGAAAGAAGAGTGGGAAATGGAGGATGTGTGTTGACTATACGGGTGCCCAAAGGATCCATTTCCTTTGCCGCGCATAGACCAAATAGTCGAGCCTACCTCGGGGTGCGAAACTCTCTGCTTCCTTGATGCGTGCTCCGGCTACCATCAAATCACGATGAAAGAGTTCGACCAGCTCGTGACATCTTTCATCACCCCTTCGGATCGTTCTGCTACATCTCAATGCCGTTCGATCGGAAGAACGTTGGGGCTACGTACCAGCGCTATATGCTCAAATGCTTCGGGGACCTCATCGGGCGGACCGTTGAGGCCAACGTTGATGACATCGTAGTTAAGTCCAAACGGGCTGACCACCTCATTGCCGATCTTGAGTAGACCTTTGCAAAACTCTGAGCGAATGTCATCAAACTCAATCCCGAGAAGTGTGTTTTCGGGGTCCCGAGGGGCATGCTGCTCGGCTTCATCGTCTCCGAGCGTGGCATCGAAGCCAACCTAGAGAAAATCTCAGCCATCACAAGGATGGGCCGATTCAGAACATAAAGGGGGTTTAGCGAGTCATAGGGTGCCTTGCTACACTCAGCCGATTCATCTCGTGCCTCGGCGAATGAGGTCTCCCCCCTTATCGCCTCCTAAAGAAAGCCGACCACTTCGAGTGGACATCCGAGGCCCATGAGGCACTTGACATGGTCAAACTGCTTCTAACAAGGGCCCCGATCCTAGTTCCGCCATGCAACGGAGAATCTCTCCTGCTATACATAGCAGCCACCATGCAAGTGGTCAGCGCCGCCCTAGTAGTAGAGCGGAAGGAAGAAGGGCAAGCCCTCAAGGTGCAGCGCCCTGTGTACTTCATCAGCGAGGTACTATCCGACTCTAAGTCCCGCTACTCCCAAATCCAGAAGCTCCTATACACCGTCCTCATCACTAAGAGGAAGCTACGCCACTACTTTGAGTCACACCCTGTGATGGTCCTGACGTCATTCCCCCTCGGTGAGGTCATCTAGAGCCAGGATGCCATAGGAAGAACCACAAAGTGGGCGCTCGAGTTAATGGATCGAGGCATCACGTATGCCTCCCGAATGGTGATCAAGTCCTAGGTGTTGGCTAACTTCATCGTGGAATGGACCGAGGTCCAAATACCACCGACGGTCGTCGATCATGAGTACTGGACGATGTACTTTGATGGGTCGCTGATGAAGAAGGGCACCGGCGTGGGGCTGGTCTTCGTATCACCCCTCGGGGTTTGCATGAGGTACATGGTTCGTCTCCATTTCCCCTCATCGAATAATGTGGCTGAGTATGAAGCGCTCATCAATGGCCTACGCATCACCATCGAGTTGGGCATCCGATGCCTCAACATCCGGGATGACTCTCAGCTGGTCGTCAACCAAGTCATGAAGGAGTCGAGCTACCACGATGCCAAGATGGCTGCGTACTGCCAAGAAGTCCGATGGTTGGAGGACAAGTTCGACGGCCTCGAACTCAATCACATCCCAAGGCGCCTCAATGAGGCGGCCAACGCACTTGCAAAAGTGGCATCCGGTCGAGAGCTGGTGCCAACGGGTGTCTTCGCCAGTGACCAACACAAACCCTTGGTGTGCTACGAAGGGTCAGAATGGGCCAATGATGGCCCGCCTGATCCAGCCTCGGGGGCTAACCAACCGACAGCTCCGTTTGGCCCCGAGGTCATGGAGCTTGAAGAGGATCCAGTGATAGAGCCCAACCCTCTGATCGACTAGAGAATGCTCTACCTCGACTACCTCCTCCATGACACGTTGCCAACGAACAAGATGGAAGCTCGATGGCTCGCACATTGTGCCAAATCCTTCATTCTTATAGAAGGCGAACTCTACAAACGAAGCCACACCGAGATCGTGCAGCTCTGCATCCCCATCGAACAGGGGAAGCTTTTGCTGAGTGATATCCACGGTGGGGTCTGTGGTCATCATGCCATGCCTAGAACCTTGGTTGGGAATGCATTTCGATAGGGCTTCTACTGGCCCACTGCAGTAGCCAACGCTGAGCAGATCGTACGCACCTGCGAAGGGTGCCAGTACTACGCTCGGCAAACTCACCTCCTAGACCAGGCACTCCAGATGATCCCCATCATGTGGCCCTTCATGGTCTGGGGGCTCGATCTAGTTGGGCCTCTCAAGAAGGCGCCCGAGGGCTACACCCACTTACTTGTCACCATAGACAAGTTCACAAAATGGATAGAAGCTCAGTCGATCTCCGTGATCAAGTCCAAGCAAGTTGTGTTGTTCTTCCATCATCACGGACAACGACAGGTCCATCGCTTTGGGGTACCAAACTCCATCATCACGGACAACGACACACAGTTCATCGGCAGGAAGTTCCTTCAATTTTGCGATGAACAACACATCTGAGTCGATTGGGCCGCCATCGTGCACCCCCAAATGAATGGGCAGGTCGAGCGCGCAAACGGCATGCTCCTACAGGGCCTCAAATCCAGGATCTTCAACTGGTTGAACAAGTTCAGCGCACACTTGGTCGCTGAGCTCCCCACGGTGCTCTAGAGCCTAAGGACAACTCCTAACCGAGCCACCGGCTACACACCTTTCTTCATGGTCTTCGGTTCAGAGGCCGTCCTCCCAACTGACCTCGACTATGGAGCACCAAGGTTTAGAGCTTACGACGAACAGGGAGCTGAGGCATCCCATGAAGATGCCATGGACCAGCTAGACGAAGCTCGTGACATCACCCTCCTTTGTTTAGCTAAGTACCAGCAGGCACTGCGATGGTACCATAGCTGATGGGTGCAAGACTGAGCCTTCAACGTCGGGGACCTGGTTCTCCACCTCATGCAAAGCAACAAGGACTGCCACAAGCTCTCCCCTCCCTAGGAAGGGCCGTACATCATCACGGAAGTACTCTGGCCAGGCGCCTACAAGTTGAAAACCATCGATGGCGAGGTATTCACCAATGCCTGAAACATTGAGCAGCTACATCATTTTTACCCTTAAATAAACGCATACTTTCTCTTATCAGTTTTGTCATCAAAATCCCTGATCTTTCGTGACATCCGACCCCTGCAAGTGCGAGGGGTTGAACCTCACTCGGGGGCTGGTACGAGCATGTTTACCTTGCAAAAACATTTTCTGTGTTATCTTGCAAACATTCTCTGTGTTTTTTATCTCTTCTCACGGTAAGTCCTAAGGGCTAGGATTTCAGGGACAAGATCTGAGTATAACTAGTAGGACTGCGGGAAACCCATGCCCCAGCGGCTATGGTCTCTTTGCTCACCAGCGTGATCAAAATTGTCTCCCCTGCACTCTAAGTCTTTTGTGACTGTAACTGTGGGAAGAGTCAGAAGGCATTAAACCTCTTTTGCCAAAAAGAGGGAGAAGAGCTGAAAAGCTGTTTGCCATAATGAAATTTGAGAACATGTTCATTTTTGCACAAATTCATCGCTTACAAAGTGATTTCATTACAAAAAGGGACTGATGTATTCATGAATACATAAAACTGTTCACACGGGGGCTCCCCCACAACTTATTCGATTATAGTTTCTGACCATTTCTACTCTAAAGTATTACTACGGTCATCGCGCCATGCTCTCCATCCACAACATCCTACTGCTCCGAAGGATCCCTGAGGGTGCCATCGTCTGCAACGTTGAGCACCACGTTGGTGACCGTGGCACCTTTGCCGAGGCATCCAGGGACTACACCATTGTGATCAGCCACAACCCTGACAATAGCGCCTAGACGGGGGGTGCTTCCTACCGAAGAAAGGCCGCCATGGCTGATGGATGTCTCTGACATCTCATCAAGCTTCATGAACTGGCCAATCTGAGCGGCAGCAAGGGTGAAGCCTCCTATCGACGTAGTCCTAGGCGGCTTCCTCACCAACAAGACTCGCCCAAAGAAGATTCGCTGGAAGAGCTTCCCGTACAGCTCCATTCCGATGAAGGCCTCGCGGACGATGGCAAAACTAACGACGCTCGGCACCCTCCAGTGCGCCTCCTCCTTCGGCAGAAGCGGCCCCTTCTCAGTGAAGGCGGCCGACACCACCTCATCTACATTGGATGACCTCTAGCTCGACATTGTGCTCCAGATTCATGAGCAATATATGAGTTTTTCTCTCCCCGGCATTACCCTCTCTCTCTTAGGAACCGCTGCGACGCACGAACGCATTCGGTGAAAAGGAAGAAGGAGAGGAGGTAGCAGCTCAAGAATAGGTGAAGGAATAGGGACGAGAACCCCCTCCCCCCTATTTAAGGAGGAGATGCATCAGCGGAAGAAAGGCGAAAGGTTGGGACGAAAAACCCTCTCCCTTCCCCTATTCAAAGTAGACGGGAAATCGATGCTGACGGGAATCCGAGGGGACGCGCCTGGACCGACGGGACACGCTTTGGTCGATGAGACATCGCCTGGTCAAATAGGACATTGCCTAGGTATGGCCCACCACTACCGCACATTGGGTGCGAGAATCAGGGCGCACCCACATGCAGGCAACTCTCCGCTTCCCTAGGCAGGACCTAGAAGGACCCGATGATGGAACCTCCATCAAAGGGGGCCCAACGGGCCTCCTAGGTCGATCGAACGTCCCAGGTAAAATGATGAACAAACGGCCACCGAAAGATAAGCACCTCTGTTTACTTACTTTGCGTGTTAATTTCAGTACCGAGCCTCTGACCCCAGCAACGGTAGGGGCACGAACATCGCTCGGGGGCTGCCGAGGGTGTCTACTTGTTTAGACATCCTCTTCGCTCGACCCCTCCTTACATTGAAAACCGAAGACACGGGGTGCGGGTGTAAAACTTTGAGTAAAACTGAACGAGCTGCTAGACCCTATGCCCCGGCGGCTACGGTGTTTTTTTCACCAGCATAATCGAATTCACAGTTTCCCGCACCCCAAGCTTTAGCATTCGCCTTCTCGAGAAGGGTTCGAGGGGTCCACCTACAGAATCTCCTTCAAGGAGAAGCTGTTAGGTCGCCTAAGTAAATCGAACGGCTCGGATCGCCACCAAGAGACAGAAACGAAAAATTGCGATGCTCGTGCAGGTTACACCGGCCCCATCACAAATGTTGGACTTGAACCCCACATGAACATGTCCGATAAGAGCTTCCCGTCGCTCATGCCACCAAGGTAACATCACCGACCCCCGCTTTCATTTCAATTAAATCGTACATTAATCCCATACATCCAAAACGTTGCATATGCAATTGCTGCATCTCATCGCTTTGTGTCCCATCATGAAGCGGTAGTCGCCTCATTCGATATGAGTGGCAATTGATCGAGGTTCGAAGGCCGGCCCGCGAAGGGCTCGAGGCCGCCTCGCGTCAAACAGAGCCAGGGGAGAAAAACCGAGATGAGCCCCAGTGGCCTTGCCCGACCCCGCTCAGAAGAGAACAGGGACATCTTGACCTTTCTCATTTGATTCTAACCTCGAGCCAAACCCACAGAATCTCCATCGAGGAGAGGCCAACGGGCCACCTAAGCCTATCGAATGGCTCGGGCATCTACCGGGAGGTGGGTTAAGAAGTAGTGGAATGCCACATGAGGGCTCTGCCGACCCCGTCAGCGAATGACGGACCCAGATTCCACACGAACACGCCCGTTAGTGAGCTCATTGAGCACGACACTCGAGCCATCGAGGCAAGTGTCGTCAGCTCAGCCCCTCCGGTTGTTGAAACCGAGGACGGGGTGACGCGCGAAACATGGCCAACCCCTATCAAACCCCAAGGGGCTTGGGGGATCGAGCCGCTCGATCCGAGATCGAGAGACCGAGGTTTGAAAGCTGGCCCATGAAGGGTTTGAGGCCGCCTCGCGTCAAACAAGAGCCAGGGGAGAAAACACAGATGAGCCTCAGCGGCCTTTGCCCAACCCGCATTGAGGCAGATAGGGTCATCTCAACCTTCTAGTTTAATCCAGCCTTTAGTCGAGCCCATAGAATCCCCATTGAGGGGGAATCTGTTGGAAGGCAGGTCAAGGAGCAACGGAACGCCACCCGAGGGCTTTGCTGACCCTGTCGCAAAGCAATGGGATCGGATTCCATTCGAACATCTCTGTTAGCGAGCTCATCAAGCATGTCGCTCGAGCCATCGAGGCAAGTGATGTTGCCTCAACCCCTCCAGTTGCAGAAACCATGAACGGGGTGACAGAAACAAAATGAGCCGACCCTTGACTGAATCCCTGCCATGCGCAGGGGCTCAGGGAAGGCCGGGCCAGCAATGAGACCAAATGCATGGTCATGGAACGATCGCTAAAATCCTAAGTAAGGGGTACGTGCGCATACAAGAGTAAGTTCGCTATCCTCGCTTCGGTCTCCAGTAACATCCGGCCCCAACAACCGCAAGGGGTCGGATCTCACCCGGGGGCTGATAAAGGTATAAATACCTCCTTTTTTGAAACAGTCATTGTGTCAGACCTCTTCCTCGTGTTAAGGTTAGAGGCAAGATTTGCGGGAACAGATAAACGAGCCTGCCTGGTAAGACTACAAAAAACACACGCCCCGATGGCTATGATAACTTTGCTCACCAGCATGGTCTTAATGAACGGAAGGGTCAAATCGCATAAAACCTTTTTTTCTCGAATGCAAAAGGGAAGAAAGTAAAGTTCAAACAAACAAAACAAAATTATGAATCTATTTTCAGACACAAAAGTACCGACACTTGTCCATAGATTACAGATAAATGTTTATCAGACTCATTCGACTAACTACTTCCTTGGAGGGAGAACTATGTCTTTCAGCCTGTCCGCCAGGTTCCGCGCAATAGGACTCATCGCCTTCTCAATCTCATCCAGCTCGGAGTTTTCGTAACGAGGCGCGAAGCCGAGCCTCATTGCCTCCAAGTTAATTTCCTGATCATAATGAGAGCGGGCAATAGAAAAGGCTTGGGTGATCTCGGCGTGAAAGGCGTTCTCCACAAGCTAGCGCACTTGCGCCATGATATCCACGGCATGGGCCGCAAGTGAGCCGATTTCTTCCGGCCGCCCCACCCCCAGGTCATCGAAAACCACCCCGATGGTAGCGCGTAGAAGATCATGCTCATCGCTCTCGGCATGAAGAATCCCCCACACCTCGGCGAGCTCCGTGCCCAGCCCGGCAGAGATGCTCTCGGCCTCCAACCTTCGGGCCACCGTGGCTCCAAGATCCGCCTAGAGGGAGCTGACACCCTAACGCGCCTTGTCGCGCTCTCGGATGGCCTGGTTATGCTCCTCGCATGCCATGCCATGCTCTAAGCGGAGTCTTTCTGCAGTCTAGCGCAGATCGTCTCGCTCCCTGCGCAGCCAGGCAATCACCTCGGCATCTAGATTTGCCTTCTGCTGTAGGGCCGCAGACCTCTCCTCAGCTTCCAGCTTGAGATCCCGCTCCCTCTCCAGCTCTTCTAGGAGGTCAATGGGTCGCTGGCAGGCCTTGGCATCCTTCTAGAGCAGCTCATCCCACTCCTTTCGGACCCTGGTGGCCGCCTCCTCGTCCTGCTGCACCCTCGCCGACAGATCCTTGAACATCCCATGGACCTCCTTCACATCCCGACGCGCCTCGGCTTCCCGCTGTTGGGCGACAGCAAGCTAGGCGCTCACATCTCCACACAACCGGGCCTCCTTAGTGAGGCGGTCCCATTCCACCTTCTGCTCATGGAGGAACCGGGATTTCTCCCGGCTATGTGCAATGAGGGACTGAACAGAAGACCAGTGTAAAAAATACAAAAATACATGGAGAAAGAAGAAAGCGAGAGGGAAGATCAAGCGGATACCTGGCCAGTGGGAGCGATGACATCATGTAGGACACCCTGGCCTAGCTTAGGACATCCATCATGGCCGAGATCCCTTTGTCAAGACTCTCCCGCTCTATGCTCTCGGTAGCATCGTCGAGCGAGAAGAGAGTCGACGTTGGGTCTTGAGGATCCATCCACTAGAGTGGCAGCTCACCCCACATGGGCGAGCGGCTGCCCCCCGACATTAGGGCCAAGGGTGACCCCCAGCTGGTCCTCTCCACTACCGCCATGATGCCCGAGGACCCTCCGGCCATATCCCCCTCCGTCTGGGCTGCCTCGGGTGCCGTCGCCTGCGCCGCTGGTAGCACGGATTGCGCCGCTCCCTTGGACACCACCATGGCTGTGTCCAGCGGCGCTTGGCTTGTCACGCTTGTGGCCACCTCCGCTTGCGATGCCAGGGTCTCGACTTGTGGCGCTGCGCCCACCACGAAGGGTGCCACAAGCGCGAGCGGCGGCCCCGTCCGCTTCGACGTAGGTGGCGGAATCACCTACGCCGCCATGTGCTCGGTGACCCCTAAAAATGCTTTTCCAGCCTTTAGCGCTCGCTGACCCGGCCGAGGGCACAGGCGCCACCAAGCGGCGCTGATCGATCGGCCGACAAGGCCGCAACATCGCTCATTGCCGCCCAAACAGAGCGACATCGCGGCGGCGCCCACCCCGCCTCAAGAGCAACGCTTTCTTGGGCGCCAGCACAAAAGAATGGCCCCGCCTCAAGACTCGCAAGAGTTAAAAGGTATAGGTCACACTAAAAAATAGAAAAACAGAAAAATAGGAAAAATAGAGGAACGGCGACTTCTGTTGGCGGCCAACATTGGTGGCGAGAATGTTTTGGGGACGAACCCCTAGATTCCTGCTCCAACTTGTCTGGGCCGGACCGTTTCGAGCCTGCCCCCTGCTCCCGGGCAGAGGGGCTCGTCTCCCTTGCCTCTGAGGACATTGCAACAGAGCCACCCCTCTCTGTCGGTGCCTCGGGCGCGGCGACAGATGTGCCCGCCCCTATAAGCTCGTTGGGCACGGCAGTGGAGCCACCCCCCTCCACTGGCACCCTGGGTGCGGCGGCAGATCCACCTGCTCCCACCGGTCCTGAGGACGGGCCAATGGTTTGGCCCATCTCCGCCGGCCGCTCGGAGTCACTTCTCCCCGTGTGGAACGGGAAGGGTCCCTACGTGGACGAGGGGGTACCTATCAGTGTATCCTCGCCCTCTAGGACATCCCACTCCACATCAGCAACAACCTCGTCATTGTCATCTTCGTCATCTTCACTGTTTGTCTCCTCTCCTCGCTCCCATGCCTGCTATTTCCGCTGTTTCTTCTTCCGCTCGAACTCCTTCGTCTTCCTCTGCCACTCAGCTATGGCGCGGTTGGCCACCGCCATGAACTTGTCCTTCGGTAGTGGAGCCAGGCAATCCATAAAGACAAGTTTCTTTGGCTGGTCCTTCTATCCCAGTGTCAGCACCAAGGGGTCAGGAATTCAAGTAAAAAAGAGGCACGGGGAAAGAGAACTTACGAAGTCGATGAACCCTGGTTCCGGCCGCATTGCGGGATGCCCCGGCACCAGATACATGAAATCAAGGACGACGCCGACATTGTCCTTCAAAGGCTCCATCGCCTCCTTGATGCGCTACACCACTTCGGAGGGGGGAGCTCTTCGTCGATAAGCACCGTCCCTTCGAGCGACGTTGTAGGAACCATATGGTGCAGGGGAAGCGCGTGCGCCATCAGCGGTGCCACCCTCCTCTTGTAGTTGGCACCGATGATCCCCGACCCCTTCACGCCCCTCTCCTTTAGAATTTGGAGGGCGGTGAGATGGTCCTTGATCTTCTTCTTATCTTTGTCCGGGACACCCACTTCCACGACTCTGGGACCTCTTCGATGATGCGCCCGGAGAACGCTGGCAAGGGGGTGGCAACGTTGTCCTTGACATAAAACCAATGCGAATGCCAGCCCTTGTTGGAGGTCGACAGACGCATCGATGGGTATTCGTTCACCCGGTTGTTACGGATATGAATGCCAGTGCATCCCACTGGCATGCTCAACTCTTGCTTCCTGGCCTGCTTCTTCAGAAGGTTGATGGCGAAGAGATACCGCCATAGGTCGAAGTGGGGATCAATCCCCAAGAATCCCTCGCATAGGGCGACGAATGTCGCAATGTGTTGGACCCCATTGGGAGTAAGGTGGTGCTACTCCACCTTGTAGTAATCCAGCAGCCCTCGAAGGAACTTGTGGGCGGGGGTGGTGAATCCCCATTCATGAAAGCGAGGGAAGGACATAGGGCGGCGATGGCTTGTCCTCATTACCGGGCAACAGCCACTCCTTGGCGGCGGTCAGCGGGCAAAGGAGGCCGTGGCGAATGAGGCCCTCCATGCGCTGAGGGGTGATGTTGGATCTGCACCATGGCTCCATTGAAAGATTGGGAGGAGGGTGAATGTGAGCTTGACGCCGGCTGCGATGCGGGTGCAGGAGGCTTAGGCGATTGGCGGCGGAGGTTGTAGATGCAAAGGCGAGGAGGCAAAGTACGGAACCCTAGGGACGAACCCCTTGGTTTTATAGGGGCGATGGATGTGAGAAGAGCAACCGTCCACCTAGGTCTCTGAGCCTGCCACGATACGCCGCCACGTCACGTCGCGGGATATGCGCTCGTAATCCCTATCCCTTTAACACCAAAATCATGTTGGACATTTCGCCTTCCCGAGCAGACCAGGGCTCTTTTCCCACACAGGGGATATGGGTCAAAAAAGTATTTCTCTAGCCCACCTAGGCCCAGGAGTTCGAGGGCTGGCCCAATAGTTACTACGGCTATCCCAATGAGGGACGGGCCCACGAACGGCCAGAACTCAGGCGCATGAGCCTCAAGGGAGCCTCGATCAACAATCGAGTCCCAACCGGGCTGACCCTGGATGAATCCCCACGAATAGGATACCAAGGTTTCCTTTAAGCTATCTAGTTGTCAAAACACCAAATCTCATAGTCATACCCGCAAAGGGTCCAAAATACCCCCCGGGCGATTCTATCCGAATCACCCGGGGGCTCGGGGGCTACACCCTATGGGTGTGCTCGCGCGCACCCTCTGGCGAATCAAAATACCCCCCGGGAAATTCTGTCCGTATCACCCAGGGGATACACCCTATGGGTGTGCTCGCATGCACCCTCTAGCGAATCGAAATACCCCCAGGGCGATTCTATCCGAATCACCCGGGGGCTACTGTCGTGGACCTAATACCGGGGTACCCAATGAGGTGGAACTAATAACCATCGAACATTAACGCTTCTATTTAGACAAGAACACAACCACACTTCTTGCCCGAATGATGAAAGATTGGTTCCGCCTCGCCCGACCACCGAGGGCTAGACTCCGCCTCGCCCGATGACTGAGGGCTGGCTTCGCCTCGCTCGATGTCTGAGGGCTGGCTCTGCCTTGCCCGACGTCTGAGGGCTGGCTCCACCTCACCCGATGGCTGAGGGCTGGCTCCACCTCGCCCGACATCCGAGGACAGGATTCGCCTCGCCCGATGGCTGAGGGCTGGCTCCGCCTCACCCGACGTCTGAGGGCAGGCTCCGCCTCGCCCAACGACTGTGCCTTGCTCCTTCATGATGATGAGCACGAGGTAAGACAGGACATTCGAGTCAACCATAGTACCGAGGACCATACCCTACACTCCTGCAGAAAAGTACCATCAGGATACGACGGGACAGGCGCGTTAAGCCCTTCTAGGCACGGCAGAGCCCAAACAGTATTGTAGGTGCCGACTTTGATCTTATAGTGTTGTGGGTGCCGCCATCAGCCCTCGGGCGCAGATCCTAACATGAGCATACAACAACCACCACAATCTAAGAGGGGACCCACGTCTTCAACAGTAATAGGCGTATAGTCATTTCCCCATCTACTCCCCGTAGAGTCACGTCTCGGCGCCCTGACACACCGCACCATCCGCCGGGGGAGGATGGGATGTGACGACTCACTGAAACGAAGCCAGAGCCTGGCCCTATCTGGATTAGAGTAGCATGCTATCCCTGGCATGGTCTGCCATGTCAACAGGGCAGGCTCAAGGGAAAAGGAAGGCCCGACACCTTCGAAGGACCTTCTCTATCTTTGATTTTTCCTCTTTCTCCCATCTATAGTCCTTTCTCCCCCTTGGTCTATAAAAGGGAGGGCAGGGCACCCCACTAGGGGGATGGATCAATTCCACACACAACACACAACCAAGCAGCAACTGAACTCTTGGCATCCTATCGACCTTTCCATCAGAGACTTGGGATCTGTCCCTCTCTCGACCGTTTGTACCCCCTACTATGAACCTTTTTCGGTGCTAATAACACGAGCAGTAGCAAACTGGACGTAGGGATATTCTACCCGAACCAGTATAAACCTTGTATCCTTTAGCACACCATCCGAGCCTAACGCGCAACAAATATAAATTTACTAGTTGGTGTTTGTTCAAAACACCGACACTCATATTCCCATTTACTTAATAAAGCAATCCAAGAAAGATTATAACTTATTATTTCATGTGACTTCTTGATTTCAAACTTCATAAAACTTTTCCACCGGTCAAGATGGATGCATGTTGATGTAATGTACATGAAACAAACATATTTAACATTACTCATGCCTAACCTTAACCAGGGTCCACATGTAAGCAAAGGTGTGTCCAAGTTTAAGTTGGAGCTCACTCTTGTAGATTTGATCTTGACACCTTCATCACCACTTAACATGTCATGTTTGAGCTCAAACCCATTGCTTAACTGGTGACAAACACCTAGGGTGTTAGAGCCCTCCCCCTTATGGGAATCTTGCCCCAAGATTCGGTGCGAAAGACTTTTAAGGGAAGAGAAGCATGTCATCCATTTTCCAACATCAGTGATAGCATTAGGCTACATAACTTCAGAGTATCGGAGAGGCTAATTTGGTCAAGACACTTTCTGATACTTGCTCTTCGTAGTAAGTTTTGTCTGAAGAATTTCCTTCGTTGGCTTCCATGAAGCATTGTTACTTTGGGAGGAATCCAAGACAGCACAACACTTTGTTCTCGGGATACAGAGAGTACTACAAAGCATAAACTAACTACCCATAATATCTATTTCCCAAGTGAATATAGCATGGACAATGTGAAGTTTGTATTAGACTGCAAGCTTAGGAAAGCTACTCATTATAATGGTTCCATGTTCATTCACAAAGTTTGAAAAGCAGTCCTCTACCAAAGTAGCTTGAGTACAACCTTTCATAAGGGATGAGATCACAGACGGGGTAAGCATCCTCCGAGGCTGTAAGAAACCAAAAACCGAGTGACCAATAGACAATATCTATGCCGGTCGTAACCGTTCAATCACTCAGATGCCCACCGATGGAAAACTACATAAAGTTCCATGTGTGCAATTCTCCTTCTCTAATGATAACACTTTATTGACTGAGACAGTTGAGTGAGTGGTGAATGTGATAGCTGACTCTATTGACTTAGCATTTTTGATGATCATTATTTGAGGGAATCCTCGTATCCAAGCGGCAATAGTTATCTGGGTTGAATCTGAGGCAACCTCTTAGGTAAAAACACATAGAATGTACCAAGGACAAGTTCACCTTGGAAATCCTTGCTAAAGAAGGATGATAGCGAGGCCTGAAGGTTAATGAAAGTTGCAAGTATACACCGACTATAAAAACAGTATACTACCAAGATCGAGTATAGTTTTCCTTCATGGTGCTGTTGCACAGTAAGTTGGGTTGACTTGCACTGTAGCAAAACTAGCTTTGTTGAACTACATTTGACATTGAAGCTTCCTTTCTAATGTCAATCAACAACTCAAAATCATAATCTAAAATCTGTTGTTTGGTACTTTTCAAATTGTTTTTGATTCGTAATGGCACAAATTGACTTGTGGAACACCTTGACTGCTCAAGCATTGTTGATATGAGAGGGCAAAAGCAAGGCACAAAGGGGTGCCAGGAGTCTTCTCTAGGGCATCTAAAGTATTAACAATCATCACATTACCAACATGACCTGAGCTACAAACACAACCTTCTAATATGAGGGATGATAGTAGTCAGCAGAGAAATCACAGATTCTGTACCTCTTGGTAATCAGTTCATATCCTGCAAACTACTGCTCCATTGTGCACAAATTTTGGTAGGCATTTAGATTCAAGATTCCTTTAATGACTAACCAAAATGTAGCTCAAACGAACACCGTTTGTCTATCCAAACAAATCATCTACCAAAACTGCTTTGTTCTGAAATTTTGGGACCGAACTATCAAAACATCTCTCAAATCCAATGCTTTACTCAACCAATCCTCAAACCAACTTAAGACATTGAAGTACCTTAAGCGAGGAATGAGATCACCAAGTTTGGTGTGAATTCAACCATGTTTGTGACACTAATCACTGGTTTAAAGATAACCGGTTTAGTGCCATGAAATCTCGATAGATTTCCCGCTCTTCTTTTCCTTTGATTTACACATTGGAAAGTGTGTTCGCAGTCTTTAACTCTTTTTATGACAGCGGTCGCTTTCTCGCTGAGGATGGAGGCTAGGGTTTTCCTTACATGTCTCTTAGGAAACAACCTCAACCTTTGATTTAGACACCAACTCAACGATACACAAGCACTAGACTTGTGGGCTGTTTTGTAGGGCACAATGCATACTTCATGTGGAGGGACAGTCCTACTAGATATGGAAATGTTTCTGATTATCCTTCTGTGCTTCATCCAATAGAGTCCTAAACAAATCCTTTGATAGCACCATATACATAATGATGCTGACCGAGACTAGGGACGTGCTTTCTCTAGCTCTTTACTTAGCTGATACAGTATCTTGCACTACCCATGTGATTGTCCAAGATGGAATTGACTTGACGACACAGGGCTTGGAGAAGAAAGTAGTACTGGCATCGATGACCGGCTTTGCTATTTCTTTGCTTAGCATTGTTCCGTGAGACCTAGCCTTCGAAGCTACCAAAGAATTGTTGCCTAGATAGATATTAACCCTCCTACTGGTAACTAATTAGTTGTCTCTCAACATTTAAATGCTCCAAAACTTCCTTTTTGATGGCAACAATTGTATTTGACGTGCAAATAGATAGTCCCATGGAAGTCAGCAGAAAAGGGGCGACACCAAAGAAGGTTGGTTTTTGACTACATGATCCTTATGCACCTAAAGATTGAGAACTTGGATAGGATGCTCATGAGTACCAGGTGACCTATTACAACACATAATATCCCAGTCCATTTACCATCCGACTGATAACTTGTTCAACCTTAAGTGTGGTGCACCTTTCTAATCCAACAGGGACAGTCATTATAGGGACAGTCAAGTAGAGTCACTTGTCTACCACCTCTTGCAGTCTATTAATGTTCATGTTAGTGACCTGTTCTTCAAAGGTTATCCTCTTTGCAACATTAGAAGGAAACTCTACTACCTTTGGTCTGATATAAGGATCTTCCAATTAGATATGGAGAGATAGCCAAGGAAGAGCTCACATGAAAATAACACATCGGTGCAGTTCTGCAATGGATCATGACTAGAAACCTCGATACCAGCGTGTGCCGAGTAGCACAACCTCATGTCACGTGCCACCGGAGGCTCTCGGTTTTGTCACAGCACCGTAGTTGCTACTCATAACACCATTACTGATCACACACCCAAAGTGAAATTTCAAGTTCCACAGATTGGGTTGTATGACAAGCACTATGAAAAGGAGGGATAGCAAGCAAAGGTAGTCACAAGGTTAGGAGTCAACAAGGAGGTGATCCAAAGATCAAAACATAGCGCAAGAGAACATAGCTTAATTGCTGAAGACAACTGAGTAGGGGACTCTTGCCTAATTTCCATATACGCCTTGTGTCCACCAAGGGGATTACCAGATAAAGATTAACATGAGATTTGGTCTTGCCGAGCAGCAACATGAGGTCAAGATTGATAAACATCCAGAGACTTGGAAGGGTTGGAGACAAAACAAATGAGATTCGACAAACAGAGCCAATGCACTGACTAGGGATTCAATTGATAAAGCAATGACATGATCTGCGAGGAAAAGGTTCCAAAGCTAGGGTAGATAGCAATTAGCGTTGCACCAGATCGTCTGTAGGAGAAGGAGCAATGAAGTCCGACAATGATTTTTTAGCAAGGTCCTCCCACATAGGAGCGGGACAACCATGACACATGCAAGCATTTCAAAATACTCAATCCAATTAGCTTAAGCGACTATTACTAAGAACAAAGCTTGTACATAACAAGGAGTCACCTACAACAACACCACTACCCATATCATGCAAAACATGGTGGTAAGGTATTGTTATCTTTTATTTCCTTTTTACTGAGTAGGTGGATATCTCTACAAAACAAGTTTTACTTACATTTAGCAATTTAGTTTTCAAAGGGGTGAAGTTTTTGCTAACTATTAACTTGTCATC
This sequence comes from Miscanthus lutarioriparius, assembly GCA_904845875.1. Taxonomy (NCBI): domain Eukaryota; kingdom Viridiplantae; phylum Streptophyta; class Magnoliopsida; order Poales; family Poaceae; genus Miscanthus; species Miscanthus lutarioriparius. Next base: position 45,139,452 of record CAJGYO010000004.1, on the reverse strand, counting down.
TATTTTCTTTGGAAGCAAACATACAAGGCAAAGCTAATCACACATTATCTTCAAGCATAGTTATTCAAGCGGCATGGAACAAGGCATTTTGCCTAGCTTCACACAGGGAAGATAGTAACATCACATTGATCACAAGTTACTTAGTATTAGAACAAAGTGAGGGAAGCATATTTATGCACAAGCACAATCATGATGCATTCTCATCCTATTCTTCCTGACGAAATTGCCAGCCTACGGTGGCAATCACGTTCTATGTCGGTGGCATAACACGTACTCTCTCAATATATAGCTAGTCATCAGCTACATTCAATCTACACATTCGTGGTTAGCATACCTGTAGAAGGATTTTATTTCAGCCCAACCCCACAATTATATATGCAAAAATGAAAGTTTGGGCTCTAGGTTGCAAGCTAAATACTTCCATATATATACCCACATATATATATATACTTCCATATCAAAGCTACCCGAAAGTAAATATGTCTATACATACATATAGAATATGCATATATAGTCGTACCAAAGCTAACCCACAATTAAGTACTTCCATATATATACGAGATATATATACTTAAGTATCAAAACTGCCTCTCCCCTTTGACCACACACTCACATCTTGCGGTCATGCCACTCACCATCTTACCTAGGCGTAGAGGTATATTGATCCATACATTATCACTCAAGCGAATGGCATCCATACAATAGCACGCCGTATGGACGACGAAATAAAAATTGCAATAAAGTATGTCCCCCATAGTTAGTATCAGTTTACTTAGCCACCTAGTAGTCCTTAATTGGGCTTAACTAGAGGTTGTCGCTAGCATAGTTTTACAAATATTTTTTGACAAATTTGCCTGTAGTTAAAGGTTTAGTTAAAATAGGCTTTTTAAAACCAAAACTTTGTTTATTTTTTTAAAACAATGTACATGACAACATTATGCTTAACCTTGCTCTGATGCTAGCTATGACAAAACCGCCCAATTTATACAAGATCAAGTACGGCTGTTCCCATTTAGCACGTTGACGCGCACATACTTTCGCTTATATAAACATGGTAGTCCGCCGAGTGTCACGAAGGACCTCGGTCAATCAACATCACAACTGTAACACTCTAGGTGTTTTGGCTTCTACTAATTGCATTTCGTTTTATAAACATGTGCATCATCTATCTCATCATGCCATGGTCCCTGAAACATACATATGAAACATTCGCATATTCTGTTTGTTTCGTACTGGATTGCTTGCGAATGGTAGTAGTGCAACATATGAATGCAACATGAATTTCTCATATCTTGAAGCATGGCAACATGGTAGTAATGTGACAAGTATAGGATAACAACAAGGTCATGCAACATGTGAAACATTGTATTGAAACATATGTATGAATTGCTTGTTTTACTTTCTTTATCACATGTGATCATTAGAAGTGGTATTACAATTTTGTAAAGTGGTTGATCATGGTCTATTACACCTTAACTATACTTAGGTTACTTGTTGGAACATTGTTCATGTAGATCAAAATGACCAAAATGCCCTCAAGTGCAAGTTTGACTTTAATTGACCCTTGGAGTGTCACCGTTTGACTGATTCAAAAGTCCAACTTAGAAACCTTGCATGGCTGTGCACTCTTTACAAAAGTTGTAGCAAATTTATCAAGGAACAAAAGTCTCAATATGATCATCTCACGAAAATGGTTAGAACATGTTCAAAAAGGACCCACCAGTCAGCATTGATGGTGGATTCAACATTTGAAAATTTTCTAAGTCACAAAGCAGATTTCAGTTCGTTGAGCTGATGTTTGGAGCACTGTATCTCACTAACCAAGCCAAACTAGCTCGAGCTCCAATTAGCAAACTTGTAGTACTCACATAGGTCTCCAACTTTGTTAACTACAACTTAACCTGGATCGCCACGGTTTAAGAGATCCAACGCGTCGAATACGTGCTGTCAGTCACCTTCACTGATCACTGAATCGTTGTTTTCAGAAATCGGTCAGTGACCGTCATGGCTGACCGGCTTAGGCGACGTTTGCCGCATGGCGTTCATGCGCTGCCAAGGTGTCCACGTCGCGCGTCCGCGCTCCAGAAGAGGGCCAGTGCCTGCCCGAACGCACTCGCCGCTCCATTCGCTTCCCTCTCGCCTTCTCCGCGACAAAGATCGAGTCCGCAGCCGCCTCCTTTTCCCAAACGAGCATCGCCGTCGTCGAGCACGCTTCGTCGCCGCAAAAACGCGCCACCATCTCGGCCGCTAGCGTCGCCGTGATCTACTCTACCACCTCCACCTTTTAGCCGGGGCGATTGAGGCTGGGTAAGGGCGTGATCGATAGTTCTTCCACCGCCGCCATGGCGGGACCTCACCGGAGTTGGCGCTCCGCGCGACCAACTGCCACCACGGCCTTCCCATCCTCTTCTCTCCCTTGCGCTAGCTGCTGCATGGGCTGCTGATGCTCGGAGAGCGGGCCATTAGGGCCGAGACGCCGTCGTCTCGCCAGAGCCGGCCATGTCGCGGCCGTGCACCGCCGTGCTCGTCGCCACCCCCTCTAGCTATGTCCTTAGCTGCAATAGATGGTTCCCCTAGGTCCGCTAGGGTGAGGCGAACGCATTGGCACCGTTGCCTTCGCCGGAGGAGCCACCGGCGGCGAGTTGCGCCGTCGTCTTCCTCCGCTCCCCTGCCTGGTCTCGCTGACATGCGGGCCCTCCTTGTCGATCATTGACGCCAGCAAGAAGCTGAACCACCTAGGCCACGCCGAAAGTTTGGGCTACGTTCTTATGCAGCAGTTCAAGGGAACGCCCGTTCCTTCGGGCCGGCCCAACAGTGGCTGTGATGTGTTTTCTTATTTGTTTTGCTTTATTATTTCAAAGATTTGTGTTGATATTCAAAAATATGTATTTCCTAGTATATAGATCCAAATGCTATGGTTCCAATTTTGTTGAGTTCATGATAATGTCTAGTATTTAACAAAAATATTATATGAGCACATGTTTTAGAAATTCTGGATGAATTAAATAGGACTTTGAAATGTGTTTTGGGATACATGCAAATTTGTTTGAATTTTATCTTGAGTTTCTGTGGTCCAAAAATTATGAAATTTTGTGAGTAGTCTATTATTGCTTATTAGAAGCTCTGGTTAAAATTTCAGAGCTAGTGCATGTGTAGTTTTTAAGTTATAGAATTTCCTTTTATTAATGGATGGATCTTGTGTGAATTTTCATAATTTTTCTATAGATCCAGTGGAGGTAAAATTTGATGAGTGCTATTCTTATGCTAGAATGTGTCTAGGAAAAATGAGAAATCTGTTGCTTGACACTTTTTAATAAGGTTTCCTAATTATGCTAGAAATAGACATGTCATCTGTTAATTTAGATACAGCAAGTTTTACTTGCCCAATGGCTTTGAAATTTTTATGGTAGTCTATGTGCAGCATGAGATAGCTACTATAATTTTTTTAGATTTTTATGAATAGTTTTACTATATATTGCTTAAATTACCTAATTAACTAAATAAATTGGAAAAGGATATTAAATAAATTATTTAGAAGTTGGCACTTTACTTTCTGATGTTTCTTAGGTATGAAAAACAAGTTGGTAAGCTTGGATTGATCAAATTATGCTTTTGCATCATCATTAAATAATTAAGTTAGCAACCCTGTCATTGCGGGATAGATTCTAGGTCTACTGGAATTTGATTTGGTTAACTTAAGAAGCATGCTTTGATGTTTACAAATGAATTGTAGAGAATTTCATAAGCTTTCCAGAATGTCCTCTTGCAAGTCATTTGGATTTGTAGAATTTTGGTTGTGATTGAATTAAGGGACTATTTGTGTGCATATGAAACTTTAAATGTTGAATTATGTATGCCTTTACTATTTCTAAGTTTGTGGTAATGTTCCTAGGTGTTAGGCCGTTAACTGAAGATGAGCATCTTTATCTTAGGTTATGCAAGTTAGGTAAGTTGATCTTGTTCTTTAAGTTAAGTAGATACATGCTTAAAGTGATTTGAATAGAGCTAATTACTCGGTAAACGAGTGTCCAGTGATGCTTTCGTAAACACTCACTGTGATTCATTCATCATGAGCATCATGTCATTCCTTATGCATCCATGATATTTATCTTTTGCATCGGCATGCAATAGGTGTACCGGAAGGAGTAACCCTGCTGGAATTCGAGGAACCAAGCGAGCAGCAGCAGCCGACGCCGGAGATTCAGGAGGAGCAGCCTTCAGGAGAAGTGCCAGACGAGGTCGCCGTTGAGTGCCCGGACCACCGTCCTTGCAACTTTGTGAAAGGCAAGCCCCGGAGCATATTAAGCCTCCTAATTTCCGAAATGCAGTTACATTATTATTATTATATATCTATATATATATTGTTGCATTAAGTTTAGGTGTTGGATGCAAACCATTGCTGCATTGGTTACCCAATCCTTGTCCAGATATTGTTACCCTGAATCCTATGTAGCTCATGCTCGTGTAGTGCTTAGCCCTACTTAAACGCTTGTAGAAGTCGGGTGATTTCTGTCACCGCGAGATATAGGAATATACATGTGGCACGGTTGGCTATATTTGCTATCATGGAAAAGAACCAGTCTTAATTTGAAATGAAGACCCAGGCGGAGGCTTGCCGGTTTGCAATGACTCCGTCTCAGGTCGCTTAAGGACCGATTCTTGGAGCCTTTTTCTGCTCATGTTGAACGATGCCTCTCTCTTAGTTGGCGGGTCTAGAGACCGACCACGGCCGAGTAGCTCACCTCGGGCCGGAGTCGATAAGTATAAAGTGCGCCTCGGAAGGGAGCCGTAGGCGTGAGTCCAAGGGCAGGTGATTTAAAAGTCCTGATCGTCCTGGCAGAAGGGTAATCCCTGAGAGTGCTGGTGCTGATCGAACCCGCAAATTTGGTTCCTGAGTTGTCCCAAAGGTGACCCACGGCTACCCTTGCAAAGTATGCCAGGTGAGAGTTAGGAATACCCCTCAATTGAGTTGTAATTCGATTCAATCGCCGTCTCCCCGGTTAGTGAGAACTTGACGGGCTTATCTCCAATGTAGATACACTTAATAACTTAATGGTTCGGAAATGATGATATGATGATGACAGCCTTATTATACCTGCTATGGTTAATATTGTTTGCTCCTAATAAGTGAGTGCTCTAGTACAAAAAGCTAATCTAGTGGACAGTAAATAATGATAAGCTTGATAATAAGTTTAAATTGGTTACTATAATCATAAGTCTTTTATGCAAGCGTGTCAAGCTAGCCCACCGAAAAGCCTTGCATGATCCTTGGTGTCTTTTATTTCTGGTTTTGACGGTAAGTCTAGTGAGTACCTTCTCGTACTCGTGGTTTATCTCCCACCGCTGCGTGATGACAAGTTCTTCTTTGGTTGTCGTAAGTACGCCTTCTCCCTCACCGGGATGAAGACTAGACCGTTGGGCGCGGTCTCTACTAGTTCTTGTACCTAATAATGCTTTTGTGGGACATGACTCTGATCTGGCAATGTATTTGAAACTATGAAGTTATGTACTAAACTATGTTGCTTCCGCGCATTTAAACTTGGGTTGTAATATTTATTTGAACTCTGATGGATGTAATCCGAATGCTACTTGTGAAATGTTATAACGGATGATGTGTTGTGTTGAATCATTACGATCTTGGTTTGTATGTCGAGAGTTGGTTGAAATCCTTCATGATTTTCTACAGAGTACAGGAATTTGATCGCTTCGGTGATTGTTTTTGTACTTACGTTCTTATGATTTGGTCGGTTCTGTTACAACAACCAAGATCGTATGATTAAGTAAATACACATCACATACACAGAGTTGCAGCAGAAATAATGTTTACAATGAGTTCACAAATAATAATATAAGTTTAGATTTTAAAACCGGTTAAGGGAAAACAACATAGCTTTCAAATGATTATATTAATATAAGTTTCAAATATATTGCTAGCATAAGTGACATCCTCTGATAAAAGCATATAGATGAGAAATAAATATAGAGTCACCGAGCCCACCGGCGGTTAGCCACCATCTTCAGCAGGTCGAGAACTTCACCTGCAACATGGTGGGATAAACCCTAAGTACTCGAATGTACTCAGCTAGACTTACCCATCAATAACCGGAAATAAAGTGACACCAAAGAGTATGCAAGGCTTTATAGGTGGAGCTAGCTTGACAAAATTTTGCATAAAAGCCACTAGTTGAGCTATACATTTTAAAATTCGGTAACTAAGTTAATTATAGCTATTCATATCTAGATTAGCAACTAACTGTCGACAGAATATGCTCGGCGGTCCACCGAGGGGTATCCCGCGATGGTAGATTTATCAGTGGGGATGCGCGTAATCAGGAACCAGATGGTGACACAAGGCGCAGAGACAGCGATTTAGACAGGTTCGGGCCGTCTGATCGACGTAATACCCTATGTCCTGTGTCTTTGGTGTATTTTATTGAATACATGATGATGAGTAGAGGACCCCTGCCTCTCCTTATATACTCTAGAGGGGCAGGGTTACAAGTAAAGTATCCTATTTGGTACTATACAATGTCTTGCGGTGCACGTCGAGCAGCGCCGTGCACGCCTTGATCTTCTGGGCTGGGCCACCTCCGATGGTGCGGCCCATGTCTTGGGGGCCATACCCCCACAGTTAGTCCCCGAGCCTGACAGTAGGTGATGCAGTCACGAGGTGCCAAGCTCATAAAGTAGAAGACCAGCCGAGCAGGCAGCTAGTCCCCGGGCGTAGCCTCGAGATGAGAACAAGCACATTCACCGCAAGGTGAAGTGTGCCCACTTAGTCCCCGAGCCTGCTGGAAGATGAAGAATGAATCTTGTAGCAGGGTCAAAGAAGTCTCTAAAGCTTGTTGACGTCGTCGTCGACATGCGCATATCAAGACCCAGACGTCTTGCCCCCAAGATCAGCACCACGATCCGAACAGGGGAGCACTGATAGCACACCGACGAGACGTAGCAAGATCCGAGCAGCAAGGGAGTCCCCGGCGTCGCTGGCGATGTTCGAGCACCGAGGAGCGAGGAGTCTCCGGCGTCGCTGGCGATGTCCGAGCACCGAGGAGCGAGGAGTTCCTAGCATCGCTGGCGATGTCCGAGCACCGAGGAGCGAGGAGTCCCCGGAGTCGCTGGCGATGACCGAGCATCGAGGAGCGAGGAGTACCCGGCGTAGGCGGCGAGGTCCGAGCATCGAGGAGTCCCCGGCGTAGGCGGCGAGGTCCGAGCACCGAGGAGTCCCCGGCGTAGGCGGCGAGGTCCGAGCACCGAGGAGTCCTCGGCGTAGGCGGCGAGGTCCGAGCACCGAGGAGTCCTCGGCGTAGGCGGCGAGGTCCGAGCATCGAGGAGTCCCCGATGTAGGCGGCGAGGTCCGAGCACCGAGGAGTCCCCGGCGTAGGCGGCGAGGTCCGAGCACCGAGGAGTCCCCGGCATAGGCGGCGAGGTCCGAGCACCGAGGAGTCCCCGGCGTAGGCGGCGAGGTCCGAGCACCGAGGAGTCCTCGGCGTAGGCGGCGAGGTCCGAGCACCGAGGAGTCCCCGACATAGGCGGCGAGGTCCGAGCACCGACGTAGCTAACGACGTCCGTGCAATGAAGTGTGCCCACTTAGTCCTCGAGCACGAAGAATCCGAGGGCCGAGGAGTAACCGACGTAACTGGCGATGAAGCACGAGCGACAAACATTCTGGTCGACTGGTCGGCAGCGAAGTGAACATTGAGTAGAAGCGACCGGCGAACAGTCCGATCAACTGGTCGGCAACGGAGTCCATGAACCAAGCGGTCTGACCAGTTGATCGGTGGACAAGCCTGAGCACCAGGTGGACGATGATCCAGCAATATAAACATGTAGAACAGGTAGTACATGGTGTAAAAATAAATGAACTCTGTAGAAAAATTAGCAATGGTGATGAAACGACGTATGCAGTTCGGCGATCAGTTGGCGTGAAAATATATTTATGTTTAATATAAACCGCCCGAACAGTTAGTGTGCAGCTGAGTCTTCAGTCCTAGCTAGCCCATAGTCCATAACATCGAGCGCGGAGCCCATGCACGTGTAGGAGGAACAGGCGTGACCAAGGAGCCGCTGCCGACCACCCATAACGTAGAGCGCGGAGCCCGTAGCACGTGTAGGGAGGAGCCGGAGACAGGGCCGTCTCTGAAGGCATCCGAGCATCAACGTGACTGTTCGAGGGTTCGAAAAATTGTTTGGAGAGCAAATATGGAGAAAACAGTTTGGAGAAACATTATGACGATATACGGAGATTGAAAAATATTTAGAAGAATATTAAAACATGACTTAGCTTTAGACAGAATGTCTGGTCAGCGGCGTATGGCATTATCTGGTCAGCGACGTGGGCAGCTCGCTTGCAGCTCGATGGCGACAAGGGATGTCGGTGAGGGCCGCCGAGTGGTGACAACGAGTCAATGGCGAGGGACGTCAGCGAAAGATGTCGGCGAAGGCCGCCGAGGGCAGCGGCGGCGAGTCATCGCCGAGCGGTGACGACGAGTCGACGGCGAGGGCTGACGAGAGCATTGGCGGCGAGTTGTTGGTTCCGAGATCGGATCTGCTGTTGCAGGGGCTGGTGTAGCAGCGATGAATCATCGTCGTGGACCGGGATGGATCTCCACGAGATTGATGATGAGAACGCGTTGTTGATTTGAGATCCATCTGGCTCGCCATGGATCAAGCGCACACCCCTACCTGGCGCGCCAACTGTCGACAGAATATGCTCGGCAGTCCACCGAGGGGTATCCCGCGATGGTAGATTTATCGGTGGGGATGCGCGTAATCAGGAACCAGATGGTGACACAAGGCGCAGAGACAGCGATTTAGACAGGTTCGGGCCGTCTGATCGACGTAATACCCTACGTCCTGTGTCTTTGGTGTATTATATTGAATACATGATGATGAGTAGAGGACCCCTGCCTCTCCTTATATACTCTAGAGGGGCAGGGTTACAAGTAAAGTATCCTATTTGGTACTATACAATGTCTTGCGGTGCACGTCGAGCAGCGCCGTGCACGCCTTGATCTTCTGGGCCGGGCCACCTCCGATGGTGCGGCCCATGTCTTGGGGGGCCATACCCCCACACTAACCTATGCCAAATATGTGCAATATCATTTAGTAATAGGCAATAGTAACCATAGCCGGTGTAGTAATGTGAGTATCATCATCGTAACCATCAAGTTTCCATTAAGTTACTCTATGTTGCCGCTGCTCAGTCAAGTTCTCACTATCCAGGAGAGACGGCGATTCAAATCGATTCTTACCCAGCTGGGGAATTTATTCCTAACACAAATCGAGGCACACCTACGCCAAGGTAGCCTCAGGTCACCTTTGGTATAATTCAGGACTAACTCGTGGGTCCAATCAGCGCCTCACCCTTAGATATTCTACCAATCTGCTAGGAAGATCGGGACCTGGTCCCACCCTTAGACTCACGCCATTGGCTCTCTGCACATCCTTACTGCCTCCAGCGTGCGCACTTTCACTTCTCGGGGCCTAGCTTGAATTGAGCTACTCGGCTTCGTGGTCGTATCATCGGATCCGCCAGCTAAGTGCTAGGCATGCGTTCAACATGACATGAGGATGTACAAATGAATCGGTCCTCAATCGACACAGACAGGGATAGATAGGCACCCAAGACCTCAATGCCTTGTTGCTTCTCTATCACGATCCCGCCCGATCTCCTTTATTCATTGACACATGGTTATTTCTGCGATAGCAAATATAGCCAACCGTGCTTTGATATCCACCTATATCTCATAGGTGATAAGAAATCACCCGACTTCTACCGGTCTAAGCATTGCTAAGCATACATTCGATCATGGATCTACATAGGGTTCAAGGTATATTTCTAGATAAGGTAATTCTATTCATCAAGTGGTTCCAATCAACTCTTATAACCTAATGCATCAAACATAAAGGACTCAAGTGATATTTGTAAAAACATAGGAGGCTTAGAATGCTCCGGGGCTTGCCTGGGATCCAACACTAGATTAGTGTTTGTTAGACGACACTAAACATGCGAGCATCTCCTATTCATGCATGTACTCCAGGGGTCCTTCCATCTTCGGGATAGGTCCACCAACACCGTCTTCTGGTTCGCTTCCATCATCGCGTCCTTCACGTGGTGCATCTAGAGTACCTAGATGAGATGCAATAATGCAAGTGCATGAATATTAAGAATGGTCACATCATATTGATTTAAGCACTAGATAGCAAGTCATTCAACTAATTAACTAGGGCTACATAATTTAGAGCATGCACCAAAGAACTTAAGTGCATACACATAATTTGGACAGCCGTATAAAGAGTCATAGCGTGTTTCAACCGTAAATCTAGAGTTACTATCAATCAATAAAAATGATCTTGGACTTTATGGAAAGCTAATGAAATTGTCTACAACTTTGTTATTCATTCCAAAAGCTAACTCATAGGTTAACATGATCAAATATGCCAATATCTCGGTCTGTACCGATAAGGATAGAAAACTAACATTAACTTTAGAAATGTATAACTAGAGTTCTAATCATCCAACAAGCATGATACTTAACTTTATAGAAATCTTATTAAGTTATCTACAACTTTCTTATTATCATATTTTGGCGATTCAATAGTTATTTGGCCTTAAACACACAAAAAGCAACAATTATGTCCAAAACATGGACATAATCGACATGCAACTTCATACAAAGAATAAGTTAAGTTCTAGCTTTCACAACATGGTGGTTCTAGACTCTTTAGAAATCTTAGCAAAGCATGCACAACTTTTTTATAAACACCACAAGCTAATTCCAAAGTTAAACAGGTCAAACATCATAAAGAAGACATCTCTATCCAGACTAGGACAGAATCTATCACTCCACTTCACAAGCTTATAACTAGAGATTTAGACTACCAAAAGGGGTGATCTTTAACAATTTGGAAAGCTCATGAAAATCACTACACTTGTTCTATTATCTCTAAGACATGATTCAAAGCTGAGCTAAGTCAAACAAAACAATCATTCAGATCGGTACAGAGAGCATGCAAAAACCTGACAACAAACTTCTAAAATCTATAATTCCTAAACCATCAGGCCTATGGTCATGAAAATTTAACACAAGCTGGATTATAAAGTTAGATACAACTTTTGTACTCACCACATTTACAGAAAACATCATTATCATCTTAAAAATGATTACACCACAAAAAGTACACATGCAGCCAAATTTCAGAATGTAGCATGTTGGTGTTTTCACTTGTTTCCCCCAACAGAGATTTCATACATATATCATTCAAATGCTCAAATAAACATCCATATAGCTCAACTACATTTCACAAAGTTAGTGTAATTAAAGTAGCATCTCATGCCTTAGGCATATGCCTATTTGTTATTAACTCCCATTAACTATTAACTTACATAGAACAACATATATATATATATATATATATATATATAATTTTTAGTGCCATACGAGAACAACTAGTTTGGGGCTGAGATTTTTATGATAGGATTATGATGACCAAACATAATTACTGTACAAATTACACATGCTCAGGTTTTGTAATTTAATTACTAGAAAAAGGACAAATTGCAATTGTAAGAAATCATGTGAGAGCAAGATAAATATGAAATTCAATATTTTCTGTAAATGCATGGTTATATTATGTATCAACATGACACAACCACATCATACCAAGGTAATGGAACAACATTTTCCATTACCTCATCATAAAAATTATAACTTATTTAAAACCATTTAAAGCTATTTATCCAACCCTAAACAAGATAAATCAATAACTCCTTCATACTACATCCAATGAGCCTGAAATGTTTACCACAGCACACACAAAGCATCATTAGCCTACCATAAAAATTTCACAGCAATTGGAGCACCAAAACTTTATATGTGAAAATGACAAGCAAAACAAGCTAAAATTGCCTATTTAACAAGATTAAATCAAAACATGATAAAAACAGTACATAACTAGCATGTTTAATATTGTTCTTAGATAGAGAGTATCATCACAAGACTAACACAATAGGAATCACAATTTTTGTACATCTATAATTCAAGATATGCATCTAACCAACTTAAAAGGATTTCTAAAAGCACTTTGCAAGAATAAATAAAAACATCAGAAACTTTCTACTAACACATATCATATTATGACTCTATTGTGTAGATATACTCACAAGGATTCCAAAAAGTCCTCATTTGCTATTTTATGATGTTTCTACAATTGGTTATGATTTTCCAAAGTTTCAGCCATAAAAGAAAAGCAAACTTGCACCGAGGACCCTAGACTTGTTATTAATACCGATTCCAGCAAATAGGACCTTATAGGAACTATTTAAATGAGTCTACGGTTTGCAGATCTACCCTCCCCTTTCTTCAAATTCCTGAGCGAAGCCCTTGACGGGAATTTGGAGCAGAGGACGCCGGGGAACGGTCGATTTCCGGCGCGGTGGTCGACGGTGGTGGAGAAGAAGTGGCAGGGAAGCACCAAGGGAGTCATGCGCACCTAGGGGACAGCGCAGCTCAGCTCAAGGTGGCCTGAGTTGGCCCAGCCATGCGCGCGGCGGCCGCAGCGAGCGGCTGCAAGGCGACGGCGGCGGCGGGGTTGGCCGGCCTGGGCGGGCTGTGGCCGGCTGTGGCGAGGAGCATCAGGGTGCCTGCACGCATCCGCGGGTGCCCTTGGCTCGCTCCACGGTGCCCCAAGGCTAGCTGGCCATGCATAGCGGCACCGATAGCAAGGACGATGGTAGAGCGGCGGTAGAGGGCAGCAGCGGCTGGCTGCTCCAGACGAAGAGGAGCGGTGCGCTGGCTACGACGCATGACGGTGAAGGTGATGGTGCTGGCAAGGAGTAGGGGCACAGAGGCGAGGTGGATGTGGGAGGCATGGAGCTTTGCCTCGGCCATCCATGGCGGATGCGCTCTGGAGTGGCCAGAGTGATAGAATGAGAGAGCGAGAGAGAAAGGAGGGCGCTCGGGCGTCCAAAATGAGCGAGCATGGCGCCATGGCATGCATGCATGCGAGCGCGAGGCCACATGGCGTGTTTAACCTACGCGCGGTCAGCCATGAACGTGAGGCTTTGCAAACACTATCAATACTACCGTGAAAATATAACTAAAACCTCCAACTTTCCCATCCTCTATCTCCCAATTTCGTGTAGTAGCGGATCAAACTTCCTTACAACGAGTTGTAGAGGTATATGTGGTGAACAACTTTGCTTAAAGGATCCAAGTGAGATTCGGGTCGGTTTGAGGGATCCAGAGCTCTAAAGATGAGTAAACAAAACTGTAAACCAGTTCAGAACATTCAGACCAAAGTGTGGTTTTCAGAGCCAACATTCGATTTTGGGATTGAAGTTTGAAGGTGCAAACATGATCCAAACTTGATGAGACTTATTTTGTTGTTTGCAACACAAAATGTACTTCAACACAAAATTCATAAACATGTCAACTTGCTGTTATCAATCGGGGACTTGGAAATAATTCTGAGAGCTCAAAAGGAGCACTGCATTCAAACTTGAGGCCACTGTTTGAGCCACTTAGAAGTTGAATCAGGTCTTGGTCCAAAGATAATGTTTGTTGTACTCCATTCAAGCTTCAACTTTTATTTAAGGTGCAACTCCATACAAGCACTCTAAGTGATTGGTCAACACAGGTCAAAACATCATCATGATAAACCCTGGAATTAGGGTTTTTGACCAATTGAGGCATTTTCTCGACATTTGCTCAACATGAACCCCTCATGACTTTTGTTGTAGGGTTCAATTAGAGTCATTTGGGCATGGTTACAAGGTTTGGTCGACATCTCATATTCCCATTTACTTAATAAAGCAATCCAAGAAAGATTATAACTTATCATTTCATGTGACTTCTTGATTCCCAACTTCATGAAACTTTTCCCCTGGTTAAGATGGATGCATGTTGATGTAATGTACATGAAACAAGCATATTTAACATTACTCATGCCTAACCTTAACCAGGGTCCACATGTAAGCAAAGGTGCGTTGTCCAAGTTTAAGTTGGAGCCCACTCTTGTAGATTTGATCTTGACACCTTCATCACCCCTTAACATGTCATGTTTGAGCTCAAACCCATTGCTTAACTGGTGACAAACACCTAGGGTGTTACAGCCCTCCCCCTTATGGGAATCTTGCCCTGAGATTCAGTGTGAAAGACTTTTAAGGGAAGAGAAGCATGTCATCCATTTTCCAACATCAGTGAGAGCATTAGGCTACATAACTTCAGAGTATCAGAGAGGCTAATTTGGTCAAGACACTTTCTGATACTTGCTCTTCATAGTAAGTTTTGTCTAAAGAATTTCCTTCATTGGCTTCCATGAAGCATTGTTAGTTTGGGAGGAATCTAAGACAGCATAGCACTTCATTCTCGAGATACGGAGAGTACTACGTGTGGCAGAACTGCCCTAAATAACGCACTTACGGAGGCGCTTGTCTTCCACTAGACGCTAAGCACCCCGAGAGCGAGCTACATTGGGTGGATTCCATCAAGCACAACCCAATGGAGAGCCCGAATAATCCATATTTTTCCCTTAGGATCCAATAATGAGAACGAGTTTACATTACTTGGTGCATTTCATACATCCAGAGTTCTTAGAAATACATTATTATAGTACCAAATTCAGTGTGCAGAAATTAAACAGCGGAATGAAAAGAAACATCTATCGATATTATACAAGGATCCATCTGTGCTTACCGTAAGAATCCTTCACACAATGGCTACTCCTCAAGTGCACCTCGCAATAGGGGTAAATAAACCCCGAGTACACAATGTACTCGCAAGACTTATCCGACTAGTGGAAATAATTTCCCAACTCCAAGGGATATGATAAGCTTTATGGTTTGCTGGGTTTCCTTTTTGTGGAAAGGAATACTAATAGTGAATCCTTATGTATGTTTATTATTAGCAGCCATGATTAGTTCATTATCTAACCATTCTATGTAAGCACATGTTCTACTTTCAAGCAAAAGTTAAGCAAATAGTTCCATTTCACCACCTTTCCTCTTTCAGTTTTTACTACGGTGCTAGACTGTAGACAAGACGTACCGGATCGCTGGCGATTCGCGAATCAATGTGCCCAGCTGGGTACCCCGAAACACATGCCCCGCTTGTACCACAGGCACAAGTAGGACCAACCCGCCACTCTCCTGTCATGGGGTCCAGGTCCCTGTCCAAACTTGGACTCCAAGCCCCTGCTCCTAAGTCCCAGACTTAGTGCGGTGCTTACACCTCCACCATCCTCGCCTCAAATTAGTCGGTCTGGAAAGAGCCAGAACCCACGACAAGAGAGCCACAAGCTTCCCTACGTCCATACACAAGTATGTGTTCGGAATAATAAGTCTGTGACTTGCCTAGAACCCAATGCAACGGCCGGTCCTTAATCGACACAGATAGGGAAACAGTGTAACCAAGCTATGCTCCGTTGGGCCCAGGACACAACCTCTTACACCCACCAATACCCATACCATATCCCTACCCGGTCTCCATTTTCCTTTCACCATTTTTATCATAAGTGATAATAATAATCACCTATTGTGAGTAACGGCATGTTACTCACGCTACCGAAATCCTGAGCATAGCAACTACTCAACCTATGCTAGTGGGACTCATAGGTAGGTATATCTATGCATGTAGTTTCCATAAAATGCCTGTAACATAAATGCACAATACATATATATATATATATTCAGTGATCATTCAAAATAAGGGTTTTGCACCGGGGCTTGCCTTGGGCAGGCGGGGTGTCAGCAAAGTCAGCAATTGATGGCTCCAGGGCTCCCTCCTGTATGAGAATCTCCACCTCGTACTCCTCGATGATCTCCTCATACTCCTGCTCGCCCGCAGACATGAACTCTACCAACTCGTTATCTACATGCATGAAATGATGATGCAACACTTAATAATACGGCAACAGCAACTCTTAAAATAAGAATACATCTATCAAGCTACTAAACTAGTTCTACCGACTAAGACGCAAAGTTACCTATTATTACCACTAAATAGGTATGAAACATTGCATGTATTATCTTAGCAACTAAAGGCATCCCTATTCTTAATATCGATTTACTACGTATATGATAAAACAAGGAGTACGAGCTACCCTATTTATCAACCTATTCTAAGGCTACAAAATTACAGTGAGCACATAATAATCTAATGAACCTACTATAAAACTTTCATGGCTAGAGCTATTACCAATTTGCCACAAAAATTCCTACAATTATTAATCTAAATAACATTAACACTTCCAAATGATTTAATAGACCTTAGCATCAACACAGACATATATAAACTAACCATACTATCAGATAGACAACATTTTAGGAACTCAATAGAATTTATTTCACAATGTTTGGATACTTACATGAATTGATATTAATTTCCAAAGTTCAACTTAGAATGTAAAATAATAAGCTATTTCTATCATCTGTAAAAATGAAAAACAGATTTAACTCACGCGGCCCACGAGCGAGCGGCGTGGCCCATTCCCGTGTAGCGAACGCACACACGCGACCCACCAGTGCGGCCCCACCACGCAGCAACGGCCCACGACAAGGAGGCCCGCGCACACTGGTCACTTTTGCGAAAATGCCCTTGAGTTACCGATGATTCACCCCAAGGTCCGCAACCCTATTGCTACCGTGTGCGCTTATACAGATAAGCCCCTCCCCCTTTTCTTCTTTACCACGGGCGGGTCCTCTGGCCACACCCACGTGCACCGGCGCGGCGGTGACGGCATTGGACCACCACGCCGG
Organism: Miscanthus lutarioriparius; assembly: GCA_904845875.1. Taxonomy (NCBI): domain Eukaryota; kingdom Viridiplantae; phylum Streptophyta; class Magnoliopsida; order Poales; family Poaceae; genus Miscanthus; species Miscanthus lutarioriparius. The sequence goes on along the minus strand of CAJGYO010000004.1, from coordinate 45,122,693 downwards.
CCATCCTAGCCCCTCCCCGCCCCCGATAGCAAGCCGAACAGCACCCTCATCCCAAGCGCCTACCCTAGCCAAAGTTACAGGGGCGGCAGAGCCCGCGGAAGCGGTGGCCACAGCGCACGGCCACGCGCGACGGCGACGCGACCACGTCGACCACCCCAAGCCACAGCGGGGAGAGATAGCTAACTCTAAAGCACCACTAGCGTACCCTAGTTGCTGTTGTGGTGATGGTTTGGCCAGGGATTCCCCGAACCGAGCTAGCCTCATGCGATGGTGGGATGTGGCGGTGCACTGCGGTGACAGTGTCGCGTCAGCGACCAAGGCGGGCCGGTAGCGGCTCGGCCGAGGTGCTCGGGGGGTGGAGGGGATCAAGGTGAAGACACGGTTCTATGGAATTGGATGGAGGTGGACGGTGCGAGGCTAATTGGGAGGGCATCGCCATTCAGCCTTAAGGTGGCCGATGGTGGAGAAGACTCCAAATTGGAGCACTACATCACGCAGGTGCGATAGTGAGTGGACTTGGTGCATAGCTAGGCTCCCCATTCAAGCTCTGGCGCACGTACTTACTCTGAATTGGACCAGGTGCTGCAGTTTGCCTTGGCATAGCTCAGTCGGACCGGCATGATGCCATTCAAGGCGGCGGTTAGGGAGCGCGGCGTGGCGCTTGCCACTAAATAGAAGAGGACAAAGGCGCCATGGGGAACGACTGCATGCATGGGTAGAGCAAGGCGACAGGGGCAGTGGCATGGTGCGTAGAGGGAAAGTGCTATGCCACCTTGGCGGACGCGACGCTAGGCGCAGTAGAGGCACGGAGGTGATGCGAGCTGCACAAGCAAGCAGCCCAACGTGACGACGCGGCATAGAGGGAGCGTCGCGCCTGTCGGCAACCGAGACTACATCCAAGTGATGCCACCGCATTCGAGCGAGAAACGATGACGTGCGGCTATGGCGTGGTGGTGACAAATAGCAAGCGCGCGCCCGATCAGGTAGCGGACTGCTAGGGCATCGGGCCTACGATGGCAACTACACCATGCGGCCCAGGCGAGCGGCCCGCAAAGAACCCGTTAAGAACGGCGGTGTGCGTGCTTATGCGTGCGTCGTGCGCGTATGCGTGCATCGGATGGCCAATGCTGCAACGCCGAGTGCCGAGGCACGGTGACCGCGCCCATTCGCTGACACTGGCCGGAAACGTGCCATGCACACTTTTTAAAGCGTCCCAAAAATCCAATTCGTTGATTCAATCGCCAAACCACCATTTCTATACTCAAGAGGGCATGTTAGGCTACTAAAACAAGTCCTAAAACCACACCACTCCTTAACCCAAGTACTCTACAAAATTTGCCGAACATAGCTATGTCAAACCATTTTTCAGTCTTAGAAATTCGACTAAGTCTTGATCGGATTAGCGTCAAATTCGATTTCCAAGCTATTAGGTATGTTAGCTAGTGAATTCATTTTTTGGCCGCAGGTATTTTATCGTCATCTACGATGTTTGTACTTCTAACTTTATTAAAATTCCGTATATACGCTTCTATAGTGTTTTCGCTCAATAAAAATTCGCAAACATCCTTACTTGATAATTTCATAAGTCACGAAACAACCTTTCGCTTTTGCATTTCCGTTGATCGTTTCTAGTTATGGAAATTGATCTACACTCCATATTACATACATTAACACATAAACATGATGCTCATGCAGTGTTTTAGTAAATGATTTACAGTGTAACACCGAGGCTGTTACAAATCTACCCCCATAGACAAAATCTCGTCCCGAGATTTCATGTGCCTAGTGTGGGAAAAGAGATAAGGAATACATTTCAATGTAAACAACTACCTCGATGAACTAGAAAGAAGGTGGGGGTAATGCTTCAAGATATAACTTTCTTGATCCCATGTTGCTTCATCTTCCGATTGATTTTGCCACTGAACTTTATAGAACTTCACCACACTGTTTCTAGTTACTCTATCTTTCTCATCTAAGATTTTGACAGGATGTTCAATATAAGTCAAGTCAGGCTAGAGGGGAAGTCCTTCAGTTTCCATAGCTTCATCAGGGACCCGCAAACATTTCTTCAACTGAGATACATGAAACACATTGTGTACCATCAATAAAATATCTGGAAGTTGGAGACGATAAGCAACTAGGCCACACGGCTCCAAAACCTTGTAAGGGCCTACTATTTAAGAACATGCTCAATTCGGAGTGGACTACAGAGGATAGATGGGGCTGTCACCACCCACTACTACCACGCAACCAGGGAGCAGGGAGTAAACATAGGTAGCCGATAGCCTAAGCACCATGCTTATGCTAATGATTACAACTCTAATTCAGCTAGCAAGAACTAGAGTACTCAAAAGAACTGTGAACCCATGAACAAAAGAGTAATACTTACTTTAAATAGAAATCAATTACTGTAAGTATCTCAGATGTAGACTTTGAGAAGCCTAGATCCACCAAAGTACAAGTCGAGAGGTAGCACCAACAAAGCGCATTTCCTCCAAACTCTTCCCTCACTCTCTAACTCAATATTTTTATTTACAAGACTAGATCCTATAGAGGACTAATCTTCTCTTGATGCCCTGATCCTAAGATAAGGATATGAATTAGGGTTTTAGGATGGCTCCAAGGAGGAGGGTAGGGGCTGCTATTTATGAGGGGCGTCTAGCACTCTCCCCCTCTAAGTAGCCTCATTGGTACTAAACTTTACACCATATCTCATTAAAATGCACATGGGCCTTTATGGGCCAAAATTCTAAATTGAGCCCATAAATGCATAGCATGGCTCTATCTCATCCCTCTATTTGAACCGACATTGAGCAACGACGTAGAGTGATCCTCGATGGCAGTGGAAGAACCGATGTCGAAGCGGAGCATGACAGGTGGGACCAGAGGCCACCGCCTATAGGTGGGGTCTGGTCCCCCACCTATCAGACACTCATGCTCTATCACGGTATGGTGTCCTCTGGTGTCTTCTAGAGTCTTCTGGTGTAGGTTTTATCGTGGATAGATGTGATTTGCTCTAATGATTGGGTCCAGCTTTCTTGTTTTCTGGATAGACCCTGTCGAAAATATAGTTTCACCAAAACTCGTGAAATTTGTCAGTTTAAACCCCTAAACCTATCTTGGTGATCACTTTCATGCATTTATACAAGTTATATTAAAGGTTTATGATGAGTGTTAACTACCATCAACAAGCTCCCCCACACTTAACCTTTGCTAGTCCCTGAGCAAAGCTAGACTCAACAATGGATTAGAGTTGCTACAATGCTTTCACGCCTCAAAAGTACACATGTGTTCAATCAAAAAATCTCCTCCGGATTAGAATAAATCGATCTGACTTTCAAACTTACCCTATTACCTTGAACCATGGGGCTTCTTAGCCCTCACTTGGGTCTTGAGCAATTGAAAGATGTAACGATTGAGTCAAGCACTATGTCTCAAGTTCTTTGTTCTACCAATGTTCGAGTTTTTATAAGTTTTCAAAATAAAACTCAGAGATTCCATTGTATGACACTCTCAAGTCTCTCAATTTATGTGGTATTTGTGGATCCTCACCAAGGCAATAAAGGTGTTATGCCTTTTCTCTTCCTACCACTAAGGCTTATGTGGAGTTCATAGATAGGGAGAAAGGTAGAATTACTTGCAATGCATATGTTGTAAAGTCAAATAATGGATCCAAAGAGAGTTGAGTCATACAATCAAATCAAGATGTGCATGTGTGTGATATATGAGGTGGATTTATATATGGTGGCTAACCTAATTCTATTATGCTCCTTGAAAACATATTTCTCTCTTGAAACTTGGAAATATTTTGCTAGAGAGCAGAGGCTATCTTATTCACCTCTTCTTTTTTTCGTGTGGGTATCTAAGTACCCGTTGTTTTAGATATCTAGGACACTTGTCCATTTTTTCAACTTCTTTTTTTCTATGAATAACTTTTGCATAGCCCCATGTCTCTTTTCTGCAACAAACTTTGAGAGATGGCTTACAAGAACTTGGAGCATTGATTTAGTGGATGGACAACCTAACAAGCATGTTTTTGTATTTACTCCTAGTGTAGGAGTAAAACATTTTTGGGTGGATCTAAATGGAATGGCATGTTTTTGCACCTACCCCCAGAGTAGGAGTAGTGAATATATGGGTGGAGTGTACGTGATCTTGATTTTAAGAGCATGACAAACCTCTCATAAGGGTCAACAAAGCTTGACAAAACTCAATGCAAAAATAGGCAGCATATATGTGGAAGTTTTTCTAGCCTAAATAACATGTATGGCCCTGGTGGAAATTGAAGCTTGGTCATACAAGAACTCATCATAGCATTTTTATGTTTTTCAAAAGATAAATCTAAAGAACTTTAGTATCACTCGAAACAAGATAAATAGCAGCTTAGACCTTCTCATATCATATCCACTAATTACCTAGACTTAGATTAAGCATATGTTACCCACGAGTTTCAAGCTCGGAGTAAATCCTCATATCAAAACAGTTTTATCCAAAACTCGGGAGAATTCAAGGCTAAAAACTAGGTACTTGAAAGGAATTACAACAAAGTAACTATTTATCATTTCCATTTTAAGAGATTACATTTAGAGTCCCTTTTTATTTATTTAGCTCTTAAAAGAAATTAAAGCAAACTAGACACACTCTTTTTATTTTGTTTTCATTTTTTATGAAGCAAACTAAATAAAACAAAGAAGAGAAATACTTAGCTGGATACATGGGGTGCCTCTCCCCCCAAGCCGATTGATGGTAAACCTGGCCAGGAATGAAGTACAAGGCTAGCAGACCCAAGACTTGTTGATTTCTTGCTTTTCTTGGGAGGTTTGCCTCCCCACACTTGAATTCTGTTATCTTGCATAAACAACATATGGAGACAAGTACCAACAAAAGACTAGAGAGATCTTTGGCAATATTTTATTCGAATGTATAGATAGCTTAGCAGGTAAACATGTCTTTTTTCATAGAATAAAGAAGAAGAGCTGAATTGAAAATGTTATTTAAATTCTATAAAGTTAATTATATCCAATTCTTCTTGTGGTAATTGTGTGTCATGGAAAACTTTTAAACGATGACCATTTACCTTGAAAAGCGTACCTTCGTGGTTTTGAAGTGTGACTGCTCCATGAGACGATGTGCTAATTACCTTGTAAGGTCCTTCCCATTTACTTCGCAGTTTCCCATGTCCAAATAACTTCACTCTGGAGTTGAAAAGCAACACCTTGTCACCTTGTTTGAATTTCTTTTTTTTCAATCTTTTGTCATGCCACCTTTTTGTCCACTCTTTGTAGAGTTTTGCATTATGATATGCCTTTTATCGTCATTCCTCTAGCTTAGAGAGTTGCATTTTTCTCTTCCTTCCAACTGCTTCAAAGTCCATGTTCCACCTTTTTATGGCCCAATGAGCTTTGAATTCCAACTAGACAGGTAGGTGACATGTATTCTTGTAGACAAGTTGATATGGTGACATTCCAAGAGGTGTTTTGTAAGCTATTCTGTAAACCCATAGTGCTCCGTGTAACTTAACTTTCCATGTTGTTCCCATCTCATTGATAGTCTTCTACATAATGTTCTTGATTTGCTTATTCGATGTTTCTACTTGTCCGCTAGTCTGAAGATGGTTTGGTGTTGCAATGTTATGACAGACTTCATGATCGGATAAGAAGCGTCAGAACTTCCTATCAATGAAGTGATGACCTCCATTGCTAATTACCATGTGTGGAACTCTGAAGCGTGGAAAGATAGTCTCAGAAAACACCCTCTTGGCGTTATTAGAATCTGTAGCTCGACATGGTAAAGCTTCAACCTATTTTGAGACATAGTTGACTACCACCATGATGTATTCACACTGCCGGGATTTTGGAAATGGTCCCATATAGTCGATTCCCCAGACATCAAAGAGTTCTAACTGGAGGTTGGTGGTGAGTGCCATAGCATCTCTTGCATTGATACTCCCGTGTTTTTCACATGGAGTACACCTCTGTATGAAGTCTTTGGTGTCATCGTACATGGTTGGCCACAAGAATCCACTTTGCCATATTTTAGCATTATTATGGAATGCCCTATAATATCCTTCATATGGTGATGAGTGGCATCTCTCGATGATCTTGGTTGTGTCCTTAGCTGGAACACACCTCCTCGAGTAGTCCATCGTAACAAACTCAAAAGAGATACTGGTTCATCCCACGTGTGGAGGTGACTTTCATGGATGAACTTGCACTGTTCTCCCGGTGGTACATAACTGCAACCATAAAATTAACAATATTTGCATATCGAGGGTTTGGATCCTTTGACTTTTAGGAGCATGTCATCCCAGAAAGTGACTGATGGGCATCTCCTGTGGATTCTTGAACTGCATTCTTGACAAGTGATCAGCTACAGAATTTTCTATTCCTTTCTTATCTTTAATTTCTAAATCAATTTCTTGAAGCAAAAGGATCCATCTTATAAGCCGAGGCTTAGCATCTTTCTTAGTACGGAGATATTTTAGAGCAACATGATCAATGTAAACAATAACCTTTGCTCCTACTAAGTAAGACCTAAACTTGTCAATAGCAAAAAACAACAACCAGTGAGCTCTTTTTTCAGTTGTTGCATAATTAAGTTGAGGTCCCGATAGAGTTTTACTAGTATAAGAAATTTCATGATGCTTTCTATCTTTTGTTTGACCCAAAACTCGCCCCACAACATATTGACTAGCATCACACATGATTTCAAAAGGCAACACCAATCGGGGGTTGAATGATTGGTGCAAAGATGAGTGCTTTCTTATGGATTTGAAAAGCATTTAAACACTCATCATCAAACTCAAAGGAGCATCCTTGGCTAACAAACTTGTAAGGGTCTAGCAATATGAGAAAATCTTTTATAAAAGGGCGATAGAACCTGCATGTCCAAGGAAACTTCGTACCCCTTTGACATTTGTGGGAGGAGGTAGCTGTTCTATTACTTCTATCTTAGCTCGGTCTACCTCTATCCCACGTTCGAACACCAAGTGTCCAAGCACTATGTCTTCTCTAACCATGAAATGACATTTTTTTCCAAGTTAGGACTAAGTGCTTTTCTTCACATCTTTGCAAAACTTTGTCTAAATTTTCTAAGCAATCATTGAAAGTTTTTCCATAAACAAACAAAATCATCCATAAACACTTCCATGATTCCTTCTATCATATCAGAAAATATAGACATCATGCACCTTTGAAACGAAGCTGGAGCGTTGCACAATTCGAAGGACATCCTATGATAAGCATAAGTTATATAGGGACAAGTAAAACTAGTTTTGCTTTGGTCATCAAGATGGATCGGGATTTGATGATAGCCAGAATACCCATCAAGGAAACAGAAGAAAGAGTATTTTGCAAGCCGTTCCAACATCTCATCGATGAAGGGTAACGGGAAGTGATCTTTCTTTGTTGCCTTGTTAAATTTTTGGTAATCAATGCACATCCGCCATCCTATGACTTTTTGTTGTGGTATTAATTCATTTTTCATTTTTTTACATACCATGCCCCCTTTCTTCGGTAGCTACTTGTACCGAGCATACCCACTCACTATATGGCACGGGATAGATTATTCCTACATGCAAAAGTTTCAAAACCTCTTTCTTAACAACTTCTCTCATCGCATTATTAAGCCTATGTTGGGGCTCCGTGAGAAGGTGTATATATCTGGATCTATGTGAATGCGATGGGTGCAAAGGGCGGGACTAATCCCCTTTAGGTCTTGGAGAGTAACCAAAAGCGAGAGCGATGCATTTCTAAACCTGTAAGGAGCCATATGGTCTCATCCTCGAGAGAGTTTATCGACTAATAGTCACAGAGACTCCCTATCGTTATTTAGAAAAAGCGTATTTCAAACCTTGAAGGAAGGGGTTTGAGCAACAGGGGGTTTTGGTGGCTCTTGAATTTCATCTAGAGGAAAGGACCTCGTGGTTCTTCTTCGTCTTGGATGAAATCAGGCGCCCCTCTTCAAGATCTTTGTCAAAGGCTTCCGTGAGAGACTGCCGCTATAATCTCCTCCATTAGATCTTGCTTTCAGACTCATCTCCATCTTAACATGTAACGAAAGCGAGTGATGGGAATAGAAAGATTTATACTTTTCCCTGAGACTTACATTTATACTCTCCCTTTCTTCCATCATGTAGAAGTCTCTCTATTGGATGCCCTATCAAAAGATCGAACTCCCGTAAGTCGAAAAACATAAAAACTAAGATACACCTTGGTTTCGTCTTACTTTGATATGGATGAGGTAAAGAATCTTTCACTAGAAAGGATTTGCCAAGAGAGACCTTTTTAAGAGTTTGGTTGTTGGAGTTATGCATATTTCTAGGAAGGGTATGTGCAAAGATTTAGATATAATATTTACTCCTCATAATCGATTATAAAAAAGCATTGAAGGAGGTTTTACAAATCCGGACAATGAATGGAGGTAGAGGGAGAATCTAAATCTAATAACTTTTAGGAGAAAGCTTGGATTCTCCCATCCACTCATTGCTTATGATTGTTATCAACTCCTTCATAGTCTTTTAAGGAACTTCTCTTCGATCAATGTGAAGATGCTAGTTAGGTGTTGATGGTGCTAAAGATTTCTTATTGCATAATAATTCAAGGTGTTTCCAAAGTCAAGATAAGCTCTTCCTTGAATTCAAACATATTTTCAAAGGTGGAATTTCTTCCTTCTTCGGTGGTTCGAGAACTTGTAAGATAGTTGAGGCTTTTAAGTGGAGTAAGTTAAAGGTTCCGGCTCAATCTATCAAAGGTTCTTCCTTAGAGTTTTCTCAACTATATGTTCTAGGCCATCGTCATGCATGTTGATGTAGGGGGTGTTTAGGATTTTTCTAAGGATATTTCTCCTTCACTAGCAAAGCAATCTAAGAAGGCACCCTGAGAAGCTGGAATCAAGAAACTATGCGTCTCCCCACTAAGACCCATATAAAAGTGTTGTAAAAGCATAGGGTCTTGAATAGCAAGGTCAGGGGCTAGAATTGATTAGGGCTCATTAAAACATGCCCACGCCCGCACCAAGAGATTCTTTTTCTTCTATTTAAAAGATAGAACCACTATTCAAGGCTAACCACCTAGAGATGAGAAAGAAAGATAAGCAAAAGCTTAGAGCATAGAGCCTCCCAATCTCCTTGTGCACTACCCTATATGGTTTGGTATATACAAGTAAGTTTAGCTCTTCCCGTCAAAGAGAACGGAAATAAGCTTCCACTTTAATGTTTCATGTGACATACCTCGCGACATGCAAGCATGCACAGGTTTGCTCAAACTCTCATAGGTGGGTATATGTATTTTCATCACCTTCTCCCGAGAATGATTGTTCCCGGACCAATATTGGGGAAGACTTTATCGAATTTCATAAATCGTATGTAAGGATAGGGTTTCAAAGATTTCGGTGGGTCAGAAGCTAAAGCCTATTGATGCATCGATTGATTGAGGCATGATGTTATCTGGCGCTTAAAGATAAAAAATAAAAGATATACACAAATGTCAGTTG